>OU343217.1:283223291-283330694 GCA_910596185.1 Chrysanthemum makinoi
TTCTCTAGCTTCTTTTAAGCAATAATTTCATCAAGTCTACGTGAAAGAAAGGATAGATTCTTATCCACGAAACATAGAAAATAGTACTATTCCATTCTTTATCTCCACCACATGCACACAAGGAATAGGATAAAATCTCCAAGTCTCAACCTTCCACTTATGTGAATTCTTCCAAACATAATACCCTCTTTACCATCCTAAGATTGAGAATCAAAAAAGAACTTGAAGATCACCCAACAAATATAGACCGTAACCCCTGCGGGTGAATGATTAGCATAATGCTTAGTGACCAGTTATACAAAGGTATTCAAATCTTGCCTATCAACCATATGAAAGATTTTCATCAAAAGTTAACCACATAGAAGAATTATCCAGCCTCTAATGTGTGTTAAGTCATTCCATCGGCCAAAGTCCAAGTAGTCAATACATCATGAGATCCTTCATGAAAAGTATCAGCAGAACCTTTTTGAATGAAAGTTGAATCAGCAACCTTTAAATTCAAAGAACTAGAAGTTTATGTCCTATCTGATCTCACAGACCTTCTTAGATTAACATGTCTCCTTTTAGACATCATTTTCTTCCTCCTACCTGGTATATAGATCCCCATAGAGACAGAGGATGGTACCTTCTATCATCAACCATCTTTAAAGTGGAATGGAAGAAGGAGAACATGGAAAAATACCTCTAGCATACATTCTTTCAAGTACCCTCTGCCCTCTTATCTTTAAAAGATCTTGTTCAAATTGTTTACCCAATTCTTATCCTACTATATCAACAGTAACTCTAGAAATGGAAGCATTCAATATCCTTTGAATCCAAAGATGTAGTAGTCACACTAGGTAACTACTCTAAGAAACAATATGAGGTTCAAGCATTGACCCCCTTTCAACCGGGAATGTATAGCTTCGGTAGACCTCGCTAGAACTCATCTTAGGTGGAACACGCTAAAGGAGTCCACAATCTCAACCTCGCTTCGTCTCTTTGCCTTTGGAGCATCCGCATACTCGCCAAAGAATCCTCTTCAAAGTGTAAGGTGGTGCAACTGTTTCATAATCCTCTCGATACTCAATATTCAACTCATCATCATCAAAACCCCAAACTTGCTTTTTAAAGGAGTCCATAAATAGTAATGCTTTGATTATACACCACATTCCTCATATAAGCTCTCTCCGAAAGGCTACACATTTTGTGGTCTTTCTCTCTTTGCTTTATTTTTCTCGAGTAAAGAATGGCTTTTTCTTTGTGTACTGCAAATTGCTTCCTTTGTTTACCAAGAGACACCATCCGTGCAGAAAAGTTCTAACTATCAAAATCGCTCCAAGATACTTTGTGCAAGAGTAGGATTAGATGCAAAACTTGATTGGTGTAAGTATCCCATTGCTCATCGAACTCGGTAGACATTTCATCAATTTCTCTTTGTCTCTCAGGAGGCAAGTTGGTAGCAAACTAAGCTTCAAGCATTTGAGCCAATGCTTGACTCTTCTTAATATTCTCACACTCAGCTAGCAATCTTTCTTGTGCTTTCATCTCTTGTTCACTGACTAGATCGTAATCTAAGTTCCTCATCAATCATTGCTCCTTTTCCTTTGTCGCTAATTTAAGGAGCGTAATCAACACACTATTAATAGAACTTCAAGAAACACCCATGGAAGTATCAGCAGTAATATGTTGAGGAGTGTCTCGGAGTAACATTTGCATGAGGGTCCAAATTAAAATTCCTTCCGAGAACAAACACATCATTAGGGATTCAATGAAGGTGTAGAAACAGTTGTGCTTGCACAGATATAGCTTGACCAACTTCGTAAGCAATATCCATCATAGAGTTATCGCAACAACATGTTCTTCAAGAAGTTGCAACATCCACACTTTGCAACTTATCCTTGCTCAAATATTGCCTTCTCCTCCTTCTAGAAACAAAATTACCGCTTTTGCTTTTACCTGATTTAGCGTTCAACCATTGGGTAGAAGCATTAGATTGTTGAGCCACATTAGCCAATATATCAAGTGAATCCAAATTAGCATCCACTTGCTCCTCATCAGAAGAAACAACAAATCTCTTGTTGCTACTATGCCCAAGTTGTTCTTCCAAATCCCTAACCTTCTCTTTAAATCCACAATCTCACCACCAAGTGTAGATCTAGTTTCAAAGAAGCTCCTTTTAGATCTTCAACCTCTTGGACAACTCATGGAGCAAATCATAGACAAGTAAGAGTAATAGGATCCTCACCCACCCGCCAGATTGCTCAGGGTAATGGGAGCATCATTGACCTTTCAAGTAGAAATATGGTCTTGCTCAAATATAGGTGAGCTTTCAACAAAGGCTCTCTAATAGGACGGGTGTAGGCATTCTATCAAAGTCGGTCTCAAAATCATCATGAGCAACCGAAAGTAGGTGGTGGACTAGATGTAGGCATGGGCAAAGGTGTAGATGATGGTGGGTCAGAGAAACATGTGTAGCTTCAAAGATTATTAGAAGGGCCTCATCCATGGCAACTGATGGATTACCATTAGCAGCAACAGTTGTAGAGAGTGGAGAACCAACAACATTACCCTCATCACAGTTCCTCATTGCCTTGAGGCAACATCGCTGCTAGCAAAGGATGATGTTCCCCCTCATAATGAGTTTTCATGAATAAAAGCTTAGAAGACGAGCCCTATGGGACAAAAAGCTTGGACCTGGGTTGTTATGTCTAAAATCATTTGCAAAAACCTAGGGTACATTAAAAACTTATGCTTTTTCTTTGAACATTTTCAACCATATTATCAAAAATATATTTAGAAAAATTATAAGTTAACCCCTGTGATAGACATACAATTCCACAACCTAATTGTGTAGAAAATTGATCCCATCCCCTTGACTTATTGCTAATACACTGTAGTAAAGTGTGTACCAAAAACCTCCATGTAGGGCAAAGCTTGTTCTTCGCCACATATCAGCCTCGCACTCATATCCCACAGGCTCTTAGTCCTTCAAGAATCTCCACACTATTAGCATGATAAACCCCATCGGCATCTTCCAACCTTAGTTGCCTCTTATCAAATCCTCCTCGCTATCACAAACTTTGTACTATCAATCGTAGAAGCTACAATCTTTGTCACTTCTTTCACAGTAAGCCCAAAATTGTGTAACCAATGATTCATATACAACTTCCGGAGAATGCGTTAAAGCATAATGAATCTTTGATTGCTTCAGGAACTCCACCATTGGATCATAAATTTCATGACCTTTTGCTTTTCCAAGATAAGCAACTTTGTTATGATCCTTCTTAATTAGAAGCGCTATTAGAGAATTTATGAGAGTGGGTTATGATTCACGCGAATCGAGAGTATGTTTAAATCAAGTGAAGAGGAATCGCTTAATTTGGGCTAAGATATGTGAATCGGTTAATTATAGAAGTTTTCTTCAATTGATGGTCAAATATATTAATGTTGACCATATCTACGCGGGAAAACAACTTCAACCAATTTCAAACTCAACACTTCGCATAAACACGAGTCAAACTGCCGAAATGGTCCATCAAAGAAAACACGAGTCAAAAGTTTAAGAATCCTCCAAGAATATCTTTACTGTGATACCAACCCACATTAATTATCATAACGCCTTTGAATTGCGTCTATAAAACAATCCCAATGCACACTTACCACAAATCATTTACCCCCAATTATCTTCACAAAACCCTAATTTCTCCAAAAATACCACAATCATCAACAAAAGTCATGTCTACTAAACCAGAGGTTATTGATCCAACCTCCTCTCCACCATCCTCATCCTCATCCTCATCATCATCATCATCATTCAGTTGATGATTTTCAATTTTACGATCTTCATATAAAGATAAACCTCTACCTTGAGGTCCCCTCTCTTCTTCAAGATGATAGTGTAGTGGATCCAAGTGAGTCTCTAGTGATTCATGACTCCTTAGGGTCGTCTATACAGCCACTGTGGTGATAGCACCTTCCGCTTCATCTCATATCGGTAAGGAAAAGGTAAAAGAAAGATGGAGTGATTGCTTTGGTGGTGGAACGAGTAGATGGAACAACTCAAGATTTTCATATCACAAATCCATCTGCCGTATTCATCTTGGTTCATCAATCCATCCTTCCCTTTGTCCTTAGCTTCTTCGTGATCGGGTCATGCATATCCAACGTTTGGAATAGATGATAGAAGCTAGTATAGGTTTAGTAGATCTTGTATAGGAATGGTCTTGTATTATCATATGAAGTTGATTGTAAGTTGTAAGTCAGAAATGCTTTTTTGAATGAATGAATGAACAATTTAACTTTAGTACTCTCTCAAGAGAAATAGTTAATTTACTTCAAGATTTGTCTTCGTGAGAAACACGTTTGTAGCTTTCTTGAATGAATGAAGTGGAAGCCACCATGTGATGACGCGGTTTAATGAAGATTTAGGAAACAACTTAACAAAAGATCTAAGAAGGATGTATGAAAAAGGTGCTGCTATCGTCAAGGAAAAGAGGTGACAAGAATAAAGATGAGCACAACAAAATAAATGGAAATGTTGATGGTGAGAAGTCGATTACTAAGCAACATGAAGATGAAGCAATAATGGAACAACTAGCCGAACAAGATAGGGCTGAAAGAGAAATGGAAGAGAGAATGCGGCAAGACCGAGAACACGAGGATCCTGCTCTCGTAAGATAGAATAAGGTCACCTTGGACAGTCAAAATGAAGGATAAATTTAGTTGAAGTTAGATTATCATCACTGACTTGTATGTTTCTTTCCTAAACTTAATCTTAGTTTAAAACAAACATGTAATTCACTTCTTTAAAGTTCATATATTTCACTTTCCATACTTGCATGTTTGTTTCCAGGCTTATATACTTGGAAATTATTCATTAATTTATAAAACTAATGAAGTCATTGACTATTTGACTTGGTGTTTAGCACTTACTATAAGCACAGATGGTAGTGGGCATCCCACTGCTAGTGCATTCCTAACCACGCAGAAGTGGGCAACCCACTGCTAGTACATTTTCATGAAGATGGAAACCCGCCAAGCTGTTGTGTAAGTTCATGGTGATAAAGTATTAAAATGTGGGATGAGGATCCCCTCATGTTGATGGTGATAAAGTATTAGTGCATTTGAATAAAATAACATAAATGTCTTGCAATGATGACAATGTACAATTATAATGAACATATTACCTCTCATGTTCAAATAAACATGAGAGGATCCTTATCCTAAAATGTGAATAAGGTGTGACTTGTTGTGGAGTAAAGCGTGGTCTAACCACCGGTTGTGGGAAAACCACCGCTAGTACATTTGAACCACGGATAGTCGTGGCAACCCACGGGTAGTATATTTCTAACCACTCGTGTGTGGGCAACCCACGCTTAGTAGTTTCAACCATCAAGTAGTGCAAGATTTATGAAAATGGAAACTCAATGGGCTATTATGTAACATCTTGGTCTCAAAGTATATAATCCCAAATCAATCAAGGCTATCAAGTAATTGATCTTTAAACACTTGAAATTGCCGCTCTACACAAACCCTAACCACTACCAAACTGATAATTAAACGCCTTTACATCCAAATCACACAATGACGAAAAGAATTGCACCACACACAACCTCGTTGCATACCTAACCAAGAACAAATATAATGAAGGGTTCCATGAGATGATTTCTTTTATGAAACACACACCAATTCACTATGCATTAAGTGTACAACCTATCATTCTTAAAGCCTACATTCATCAATTTTGGTTGAAGCGCAAATTCAAGAATCGAGATGAAGGAGAGGTTATTAGGAGGTTGTTGATGAGAATGAGATTATAGTCAAAGAGAGGTGATTAGGAGGTTTTAGCGGGAGGATGCTGATGGGGTTGTCAATATGTTCCGATGATGATATTTTTCGTGGGTTGGAAAGATTACAGAGAAAATGTGGAAAGAATTAAGCATCATAAAGGTATGTTCTCACCCCAATGGAAGTTTTTAATACATACTTTGCTTATGTATTTAAGAAATAAGACTAATCGGCTTTGATGAGTTTCCATCAAAAATAGCAATCATTGGTCATATGTTTATCAAGGGGGAGGGTGTTTAACTGGTCTAGGATGATCTTTGAGGGGTTTATGAAGAACATTAAAAAAAAGGGTAAATACTACTTATATCCTAGGTTTGTTCAATTAATAGTGGAGAAACATATCACGGCACCCATTCCTCATAAAAGGGAGTATAAGGTACATCATATGTTACCTAGGGTGTTTACACACTTGAGAAAAAAGAGATGACAAGTTCTTTAAAAGCTTACACCTTTATTCCCTAATATGCTTAACTTGCCGACATTTCGATAATGAGGAGGTACTTGGATCCCAACCCAACAAAAGCAATGATGCTCAACCCATGCTACTATCGTCTCGAACACATGCTAACCCTAACCGAATCACAAAACACCCAAAACCATCGACGCCGATCCAATCAAGTACAACCGACGCCATCCCAATGCCACCGACCGATCCCACGGGTACCACATATGGTGAGAATATTATAGAAGTAGTGAATGAATTGAAGGCTAAATGTACACAAATGGAAAATACAATAAGAAGGTTGAAGAACAGGGTTTTGTTGGGAGAGAGTAAGAAGACCAAGGTTTGCTGCATCTAATAGAGTAACTTAAGATGACTGGGAAGGCGGTCCTCAAAGGGGAGGAGCAAAAGCATTGATTCAGGGGAGGATGTAAACATGGAAGTTGAGATGGATTTCAATAGTGGAGATCATGGTGGTGACTATATGGTTCTTGACAAGGAAGGAAAAGAAGCCGCGGCTTGAAACTTTAAAGGTTGTAGTTGACAAAGAGGAAGAAGTGGGGCAGGAAACAACCACTCCTATTGTTGTCAATCCCTGTAGTACAAATGAAATCATTGATGCCACCTTAATGACAAACCACGGTCACACAAACCACCCAAGTCTAATGGTACCTGATGAACTTATAAAACCTTACCTACCGGATCGGAAAATCGCACATTTTCCTATTATACTTAAACCCACTGGTCCTAAACCCTTGGCTAAACCTTTGGCTAAAGGTTTGAAGGTTGGAAAAGTAGAATTGGTAGAGGAAGGAAAAGAACAAGTGGTAGAACCTTTTAATGTTGTAGTTGAAGACCTAAGAGGAAGATGTTGCAGGGCTCTATCGAAGTGATACTACAAATGACAAAGACTGCCAGCAACCTCAGAGGTAATTTCATCACGTTACTTCAGATACACATATTGCTACTAACGCACCATCGATGGTACGATTATCACAACTATGTAAATACACCATCGAAGCAAGGAAGTTGAGAAGGAGGTTGCAGTATTAATCGCTGAACTTATGTAGAACCTTAGCAATTCCTTATTCTGTTATTGCACCTGTTCCCATTAAGAAAGTGGTAGGTCAACCAGACTTAAGAACGGGTGAAGCTATTTCTGAACCTGAAAAAGAAGAACTTGAATTTGATAGTAAGGAGGATCAGATTTCACATGATCATGAACTATCAAAAAACTTAGATGAAAATTTTATGGGTTGAACATCTTGCTTTTGAAAAAAAAAAAAGAAGATGATGAAGCTTAGTGAGTGATTGAACGGTGGAATTAGGAACAAGCATTTCTTCGAGCTTCAAATGCTAAAGTTGGAATGGAGTAATGAAGAATGGGCACTATTAGACGCTCCATCAAGGTCTGTTCTGGCCATGGTGGCTGAGACAAATGCGAAAAAAAAGGTCGCATAATATAATAGTAAGAATAACAAACCTCCTACTAAGGCCCAAATGAGAAATTGAATGATCAAGATTCTCGTGCACGTGGAGTTTTGCAAAGGCAAGGATTTGAAAAATGCGCCGTATCAAGAGATTGAAGAGTCAGTATGAACGTTGGATAAGAAATGATGATTTCAATCCTAATGAATTCGAGAAAGAAGTCGAGTGGATCAAGAAACGAACAAAAGCGTAAAAGCGGAAATTCGGAGAAATGCATTCATGGGAACCGAAATTGGATGAAGAGATGGAGAGAAGAAAGAATGGATGTGTATCTTATGGTGAGTGATAGATAAGAGCCATTAATCCTACACCACTAAGTTTGAACTCACCTGGGTTCATGATTTGAAAATAATCAATGAAAATGGTAGAGAAGTGATTGAAATAACAAGAGCAGATGGATGCGAATACATACGTAGATTTTGAAGTCATTGCTCTTTCTATCAAAAAGAGGATTTGGAAATAAAGTATGGAAAGTCATTGACTTTAGATATGGAAAGCATGGGCCAACTGGAGAATTAGCAAGGTTCGTGGACACGTTGAAAAACATGTGTGAACCTAATCCAGGGACAAATTTGGAAAGATTTTGAAGTACTTGAATGGATGCTTTATGAGCATTCCAGAGTACATGTTGTACAATCTACTAAGGATAAGTTTTTTATGTTTATTGATAAACACTATCCATTGTCCAAACTGCTGCCGGAAAATGTTGGAAGCGAGGCTTGATCCACAAGGAACCATATCAACAAATCCAATGATAGATCAATTGCTCTTGAAGATTCAAAGATTGCCGTGTACAAGGTCCTTTGGAAATAAAACTCTCAAGGAAGGTTAAGTAGAATGGGTGGTGTATCTAATAAGAAGGTCAGAGGCTGGTGGGTCAAACCATGGATTGAATTATTGTTGGAACCACGGCAAGTATGATGAAACCAATGGCTAGAAGAAATGTTGAAACCACGGCTAGTAGGATGAAACCACAAATTAGAAGAACTGTTGAAACCACGGCTAGTAGGATGGAAGCACGGCTAGTAGGATGAAACCACGGCTAGTAGAAGATTGGACGCTGGTTTAAATGTAATATTATAATTTATATGTAATAAGTTTAAAGTAGTGATTATTATCATTTAAACAAGCAATACTGTTGGAATCACTCCTAAACCTTATTCAAGTGTTAGTTACACATATGTAATAGTTAGCTTATTTTGGCCTTTATGTTTGTTATTAGCCTTAAGCTTATGTAGAAGGCCCGTGAGCTTAGGCCCAAGCCCATAGGAGAAAGGGAAGGAGTAGGAGTGTTGCCCTAGCTCCTTGCCTATAAATACTTTGTAATAACCTTCATTTGAAGGTTGGTTGTTCAAGTTATTCCTTTCACATATGCTCTACTATAACCGCCTTACTTATATCGTGTGTGTGTTTGGTATCTTGTTCAATCGCCTCTTATCTTTCTTATGCTTGTGTGGTAAACCTAGTGACCTAACAGTGGTATCAATCGCCAAATAGTTGGGTGAATCGTGTTTGTTTTTGAAGTTGGTTTGGGTCTTACGCCTAAAATGCACATTTGATACTTTGGTTCGCTTAAAAACTTGTTTTTACACTTTTTAATCCAAGATTCTTGTACTTTCAACGTTTTAAGGTGTTAAAATACTTGTTTTTGGCAAAAGTTTCAAACTTTATGCGTGGATAGTTGTTTTTAATCAAGTTTTTGAACGAGGGTTCTATCCTACCGTAACGCTTTTAGAGGCTTTGGTTCATCAAGTTTCACACTTTTGTGTATTTTGGTGTTATTGAAGCTATTTTATCACACAAAAACTGGTTTAGAAACACTTTTGGACAAAATCAAAATTTCGAGCATTTCTACGTGTAGTAAAACCCTAAAACTACGCGTAAGTGCTTCCTTGGTTTGATCTTCATTTTCGTGGTTTATTCCATGTTTTCTTACTTGGATAAGTCCTAAAATACGTCGACTTTGGATATCTTTTGCACCGTGATAGTGTAAAAGATCATTTGGGCAAAAACCCTAAAATTACGATAAGCATGCTTACGCCAGAGAAATCCTACCTAAGATTTTTCCTACGCCTAAGCCTAGTCTTACGCATAAGAAAAACTGCCTAACTTCTTTCTAACTTCTACTAACTTTAGTGTTTTTTCCTACTTACGCGTAAGCTAAATCCTACGCAGTAACTCCTATTGTTACGTAACTTTGGTGTTTTTACGCATAAGTGCTACTTGGTTCTTGTCTTTCTAACGCTAAGGAAACTTCATCAACAAAGGTTCATTCGACTACAAAGATCCATTTTACCAACACAAGTTTATCAACATGTCACAACCACCATACTCTAACTATTTCCCTTACACTTATCCTCATCCTCAACGCCAACAACAACTAACTCCACAACATCAACAATGGAATCAACAACAAGCAATTTATCAACAACAATTTAACCAACAACATACTCCACAACTTGCCGCAAATCCACAACCTCAAATGGTTCAACCACCACCAAGTCTTCAAGCTCAACCGTACACAAATGACTTTAATCAACATCCATCAAGGATCACTATGAAGGAACCTACTTGGTTTGCAAAGATGTTTGAAACTTTAAGCAACCAACAATCAATTCATGAGGGTGGATCACTTGATAGACCTCCAATGCTCACTCCAGGAAACTACGATCAATGGGTGATAAGGTTCTTTAGGTTTTGTGATCTAAAGAAGCCACATGGAAAGTTCTTAAAGAAGGTTATCTTGGAAGGTCCATTTGAGATGCCTACTGTCATTGTACCCGGAGATCCAAATGCCATTCCACCAAGAGATGAATAAACGAACATTGCTACGCTAAGCAGCACTTGAATCCTCAAGAACTTCTACACTATGAAGCCGATGAGCTTGCAATGGAATATATCCTCCTAGGATTACCAAACCTAATTCTTCGTAGTGTTGATGCTCAAAAGACTGAAAAAAAATGTGGGATCATATTCGCTTCTTATGGAAGGATCTCGACTCAATGAAGATTTGGAATCCAAAATTTACTTGGCTTATGAACACTTCATGATTGAACCTCGAGAGACACTCGAGTCCTATCATCACCGATTTTCAGACATCATCAATGATTTGGATAAACACAATATCATCATGCCAAGAATTTCAGTGAATACTAAGTTCCTAAGTAGTCTTGGTCCGAATGGGAGAAGTATGTCATTTTTCTCCGTCAAGCGAAAAACATGCATCCGTCTACCTACGGATTGTTGTACGATTACTTGAAGCCTCATGAAAAGGAAGTTGATCTGGAAAGGATTCTCCGCGGCTCAAATTGCTCCACCGACACATCCGAAAATCAACAACTTGCCTTATATGCTCAAAACAGTTATTCTCCTCAACCAAAGAACTCAACCAACTCACAATCACACCACATGATCCTTCACAACCTCCATCTCAACAAACTCAATTGGTTCCATACAACAACAATGCTCAAGCTGCAGCTAATGAGGAATCCGATCCGCTCAAGCATTGCAACAAGGATTTGCTATGATTGCTAATGCCTTTAGCCGTTATACCAACAAATCCAACAACCGTATTCGCTCCTCATCTAATACAAGGAATCAAGCTGTTGTGAACAATGGACGAGTTGAAGTCCAGAATCGTGGTTATGGTCGTCCGATGGGCGGTGGTCAAGGGTTTAATGCTGTGGGTAGGAATAACAACAGAGCTCATGTGGTGGAACATGGAAATGCTCGAATGGGTTGAATGGTCTTCGACAACCGCAGCAATGAGAAGGACACTGGCTAATGCATGCCCAAAGCCAAGGACTAGGGGCAGTGCTTATTTCAAAGAGGCTCTTCTTTTGTCTCTTAAGGATGAAGTCGGTGGAACTCTCGCAGACAAAGAACAGAGCTTTATGGCAAATGCAGACTCAGATGATGATATGGAGGACTTGCATGCCAATGCAGCAGTTATGTTGATGGCTAATATGCATGAGTTACACATGAGTGACACAGGCCCAGTGTATGACACCGATGGCTTGTCTGTGCACCAACAAACCATATTCATCTCGATCTATATCTCGCCAACATCCGAATCCCGCAAGGCTCGAATGTTCAAAATGAGTCGTCCACATCTCATTCCGACGATTTTCAACTAGACATTGTAGTTATATTTGACGATCAAGATGACCAAACGGTTTCCCTTGATAATCAAATTGACTCGTGGTTATACTTGAGGATCTCAGTAATGATCATGTTGAGACTCACGTTGAACACGCCTAACTTTTGCCTCATCCAGATTTTGCTCGTTTAATACAAGACCAACAGACCATAGTGGAAAATGTCATGCCATTAATCAGGACTTGAAATGCAAAAATGCAATGTTAACCAAGGATTTTGAATGTTTACAAAAGCAACTCAACTTTTTCAAAACTCAAGAAAAACGTGAAAACGGTTTTGAAGCAGTCTTTGCCAAATCTTATCAAAATGAAAAATATTTAGAAAGACGTGATGATCTAGCCGCTTCAAGAATGCTTTGTTGTCTGAAATAGAACAATCGAAACATGAACATAAAAAGCAAATTAACGCCTCACCTTGGAAAATCAAAAAGCTAAGTCGAGTTGTTAACTTGTCAAAAACAGATCTCTGCATACAAAAAGCATTCAACGAAACGAATAGATGATCATCTTGAAGAAATCATCGGCTTGCAAAACAAACTTAAAGAGTTTAAAACTGTATTTTACAAACATGGCGAACGGTCACGACCATTGAAAAGTTTACTTTAAAACCCAATCCAAATGGATATGGACCGAATCTTGCTGATTACAAACCTAAGCTTTCAACAAAAGCATTCAAACCTAATCCTGAAGTTTCCAAAGGCAGAATATAAAGTTGATAATTCTATTATGAGTGTTGTTGAATATCATCGTCAAGAGGAATTAGATGCGGAAGACGAGAGTCGATCAAAATTAGAAAAGTTGTTTACAACAAACCTTTTAACTATTCAAAAGCGGTCACTTTCGTCACACCAACGGATTCTTCTAACACACCAAGGGTTATCATCAAAACACCCGAGTCTTCTAATGTTAATCCCCAACCAGATTATGCACAAATTTATGGTCCTTTACCTTCCATCAGTGAAGTAAACTCAAAACCCGAAAATCGCAAAATTCTTAGATATTTTGACATTTTCATGGTGACCTCAAAATTTTACAACATGAGATAGAATATCGTTCTGAAATCAAAATTGATCATTTTCAATCGCCTTTGGCGCGAGAACAAAGAGACATTTTTCAGAAAAATCTTTTACCTAATGTAAAAAATTTGAAAAATTGTGCATTAGCCTTGAAAAGGATTTTCAAGGAACTTGAGTGATGAAGGTCGGAAACATCTATTTTCATAATGAAGTTGAAAACGTGAAAATGAAAATTGTGCAAGCTGAAAAGATTTTCATAGGAACTTGAGTGATGAAGGTCGTTGAAACATCTATTTCTAATACTAAACGTAAAAAGGAAATGTTGAGAAAAGATGTTGATCGACTCTTGGAAGATGTCATCCGTGCTGATGTCCATAATGTTGTGCTATTGAATTCTTTGTCATATGCATTTGATCATACCTCTGCCGATATCGTTGATTCCGTGATAAATGTTGAGAACACCGATAATGTGCTTCAGACGAGTCCAAAGTTGAAAACAAACGATTGTCAAACGAACTTTCAAATGCAATACGTCGCCTTAATTGGTGTCAAAAAGATATTCACGATCAACAACTTGCTTTTCAACACAAAATCGCCGCCATGCGCGGCAAAATCTTCGATCCTAAAATTGAGCAAATGGATGATCAAAACGTGTCTTTTAAGTGTCAAATCTCAAAATATGAACAAGAACTTGTAAAAGTAAAAAGGAATATGGTGTCATATTTGATTTACTCAAAAGACTCCGTGATGAAGCATCAAATGAACTTGATCATTATCTTGCACACACTAAAGAAGTTATGCATTTTGTTGGAAATGTTCGGTCTGAAAATCAAGATCTGATTCACACTATCTTCAAGAGAAATGTTAGGAAAGTATGAACAACTTCCGCCAACCATCATTAAGAGATTAGCCCCACTAACACTTAGTACTCATGAACCTAGAATCTCTACTGCCAAATCACAAGTAGCTAACGTGCTTCCTTCTATTGAAACAGGAATAGTTGAGCCTTTTCCAAACGTCCGCACTTCACGCCTAGAGCACTCAATCAAGAATAGGAAGTTGCGACCCAAGAAAAGATCAATCAAGAATGCTAAAGTAGAAGAACACCCTAGGACTATGAATAAGACTCACGTTGCCTCCACTATAGATATTGCGTCTCGCAAATGTAATAGAAATAGTGATGTAACGAATGCTAAACCGTTAAGTACTTTTGATATTCAGTCCGATGCACCTTGTGTTATTTGTCGTAAAAGTATGAATTCCGATTGTCATGATAAATGTGTTGCTAAAGCTATCATCTCTCGTTTAAGGAATCCTAAGAACCGGAATACCTCTAGGCCTACTAATCTTTCTAAGTCGTGGCTTGGTAGACCGCCTCTTTAGATTCTAAGAAACGCATTGCTGCCCCTCAGTAGCTCCAGTCACCTCCTAGGAATGTAGTACCACCTAGTGCATTCACTAAGACTAAAGCAAAGAGTAGTTATAGATGGCGGAAATGGATATATAACACACTAGGATTTAAATGGATACCTAAAGCTATTAATGTGTGTATATCTACTATACCGCCGGAACCCTCTAACATTTTCGGTTCCACATCTACTTCTATTCCATCCTGTGTTGTCTCAGGTGTAATGCAGTGATACGATCATTCTCTGATTGTTGATAGCGGATGTTCCCGACACATGACAGCAATCTTAAACTGTTATCAAACTTTATTGCAAAGTTCATTGCACTGTCGGTTCGGAATGATCACTTCAGCCTATCATGGGCTACGGAAGACTATGTCAATGGGAACATCGAAATTAGCAGGGTTTACTATGTGGAAGGCCCCGGTCATAATTTTCGTAGGTCAGCTTTGTGATGGAGATTTGGAGGTTGCTTTCCGGGAGAAAACTTGTTTCATTCGTAATCTACAAGGAAATGACCGATCGCTGTAATTCTAGTCTCTACACTATCTCTATGAAAGACATGGTTGCTTCATCTCCCATATGTTTACTTTCAAAGGCAACATCAACAAAATCCTCGCTATGGCACCGCGCCTCTCACATCTAAACTTTCAAACCATCACCAACCTTGCTCGACACAAACTAGTTGAAGGACTCCCACGGTTTCGGTATTCTAAAGATCACCTTTGCTCCACTTGTGAACAAGGCAAAAGCACTCGTGCTCATTTTCCTTCAAAGGTGGAACACGGCTCAAAGATGTGCTTCATCTTCTTCACATGGATTTGTGTGGCCCGATTCGCGTGCAAACGATCAATGGCAAACGCTACATCTTAGTAATTGTTGATGACTATTCACCCTGGACTTGGGTCTACTTTCTTCCAAGCAAAGATCAAGCTCCACAGATGATCATCACCTTTCTCACGAAAATACAAGTTCAACTACCAAAACACCGTCACTAATCGTAATGAGATAGAGGCACTGAATTTGTTAATCAAACTCTTCGTGAATTCTATGAGAAAGTGGGAATTCGGCATCAGACATCTATTGCACGCATACCCAACAAAACGGAGTTGTCGAAAGACAAACCGAACGCGTTAGTGGAAGCCGCAAGAACAATGTTAATCAATGCTAAACTTCCGATTACTTATGGGCGTAAGTCGTATCATCGATGCTATACTCAAAACCGTTCTATGATTACAAAACGCCACAACAAAACACCTTTCGAGCTCGTCCATAACCGAAAACCGAATCTAAAACACTTTCATGTATTTGGATCTCTTTGCTATCCGAATAATGATCGTGATGACTTTGGAAAGCTCAAAGCCAAAGTTGACATTTGAGTCTTTATCGGATATCGTGATAATTCAAAAGGTTTCCGACCGGAATCGTCGTACAAAACAAGTGATGGAAACGATTCATGCTCATTTTGATGAACTTACGGAAATGGCTTCTGAGTATACCAGCTTGGAACCCGAACACAACCGCTTAAACTTCCCCAAACCCCATCATCACGAACAAAGCCCCAACTTACCGTCAACAAATGGAAAGGTTATTTGCTCTACCGCTCGCTGACGATATTGATGAACGTGCTCCGTGTGTATCCGCTGCCAACCCGATAATACTCTTATACCGATACACCGCTACAACAACTAATGTTGAAGATGCACCTACACCAATTGACTCCAACACAACAGTTGAACACACGGCTTCCAACAATGATGATTCGGTGATGATGTTCGAATGAAGTACCCCACCGCAGATTTTGATCCAAATGCGTTCTTTAACCCGCTTGCTAATGAGATCGCCGCACCGTATGTCGCATCTTCAACAAACCATTTGAATCCTCAGAATCCGCACAATGTATACCAACATCAACCCTCTACACATAGATGGACAAAAGACCATCCTCCGAAAACATTATTGGCAACCCGAATCAACGGCCGTTACGAGACAACGTCTTCACACGACGGTGAACATTGCATTTATGCACTCACCGTCCGCCAATCAACCTAAAACATCAAAGACGCAATGACAAAAGACAACCGGATTGAATCCATGCAAGAAGAACTCAACCAATTCAAACGTCTTGAAGTATGGGAACCGGTTGAAAGACCAACAGGAGTCTACGTCATTGGTCTCAAATGGATATGGAAAAACAAATTGATGTGAAGGAAATGTTATCGAAATAAGTCACGCCGGTGGCTAAGGGTTATCGCCGTGAAGAGGGTATTGACTTTGAAGAATCTTTTGCTCCGTTGCTCGTCTTGAGGTCGTTCGATATTTCTAGCGTCAGCGCTCATATGAATATGACGGCTATCGATGGATGTCAAAACTGTGTTTCTCAATGGACAACTTAAAGAAACGGTTTATGTCAGCCAACAAAATGGATTCGTTGATCCCGAAGTTCAATCACGCCTACAAACTGAACAAAGCTCAGATGGTCTCAAACAAGCTCCTCGGCATGGTACGATAAGCTATCATCCTTCCTCATTGCTAATAATTTCACCAAGGTTCGGTTGACCCAACTCTTTTTATACAATATCACGGGCACATATCTTAATTGTTCAAATTTACGTGGATGACATCATTTTTGGGTCTACACATAAAAAAGTTTTCAATCGCTTTTGCAAAACTAATGAAGAAAAATTTTGAAATGTCCATGATGGGTGAACTCACGTTCTTTCTCGGACCGCAAGTTCATCAATCACCCCGTGGTATTTTCGAGTCACCCAAATATGCCCTTGAATTGTTAAACAAATTTGGAATGAAAACCCTGTGACACCTATGCCACACCAATGGCTCATACCAAGAAGCTAGACGCTGATTTACATGGGAAATTGGTGGACCCTACAAAATACCGTAGTATTATTGGGTCTCTCATGTATCTAACAACTAGAAGACTGATATTGTCTTTGCCGATATCTATGCTCTCGCTATCGGCCGCGACCAACTGAAACCCACCTCTCCGAGGCTAAAAGAATCCTCCGATATATCAAGGGAACCATTAACTTGGGAATTTGGTATCCGAAGGATTCTGGTTTTGAACTAATCGCTTTTCGGACTCGACCACGCAGGATGCTTAGACTCACGGAAAAGCACTTCAGAAGCTTTACAATTTCTTGGTGATAAACCGTGTCATGGCAATCGGAAGCAGGATTGTACATCGTTGTCCTCAACCAAGGCAGAATATGTAGCCATGTCGCCGTGTTGTGCTCAAGTCATCTGGATGAGAACACAACTCAAAGACTATGGTTACGATTTGACGAATCCCGATATCGCGACAATCGGAGTGCCATTGCAATCTCGTAACCTTCAAAGACTAAATCAAAGCACATCGATCTTCGATATCATTTCATCAAGGACCACGTGGAAGTGGTACCGTTGAATTATATTTTGTGGGTACAGAATACCAATTGGCGATCTTCTCACCAAAGCCTTGCCTCCCGCTAGGTTTAATGAGTTGGTCCAACGGATTGGTATGAGGTGTTTGACTCAAGAGGAATTGGATGACCTCCTAAAACAGTCTTAAAACCCTGTCAAACACCAAAATCTCTTTTGTAAATAATTTTTCAAAAACAAAATACAAAAATATAAAACCTATAAAACAACAAAAGTATTCTTCTAATCTAACTTTCAACATGGCAAGTAATTTTTTCGTCAACACTTAATCTTTCAAAATTCAAGATTTTTCGATCAAGTGTTGAGGGGAGAAAATATCACTTAACCGTTTCAAAACATCCGTACTTGCATGTTATATTATCCCGTTGTTTCTTTTATCAATGGTGGTAAACTTTTCTGGTTAAATGACACTCCTCGGACTAAATTTATAACCTTTCATTATTTCTTAAGTCGAGGGGAGTGTCCCAAGTTTCTTTCCTAAAAATCTTTGTTTGGTAACCAAAATGGAAGTTAAAAGGCTTTGTTTGAAAAGGAAAAGTGGAGGGACCAAACTGTCAAAATGTTAAAGTTACTTTTAATAAAACACCTCCCACCTACTCATTCACTTCACATTTATTACTTTCAACTTTTAACATCTACGCCTAAGATTCATTCAAGAAATCATACTTTGATCATCATCATTTTGTAAGTGGTTTTATGATCTAACATGTTTTTAAGCTAAGGTTTTAATTTCATGCAAATCCAACGGCTAAAATTGTGTCTGCGTGATTATGTGTTCTACGATAAGCTATGAACACACAATCATTGTGTGTGTGTTTTTGGTTAAATGGATTGTGTCAAAACGTTTCTAATACAACAAGGATATCATTTTAACCATCAAAACCCACCCGTAAACACGAATTAATGATTTTTGAAAATTAGGGTTCTTGAGTCAAATTGTAATGTGAAGTGTTTTGGTCTAAAAGATTGTTGGGTTATGGTCATATGTTGTTGAATTGTTGATTTCCATGGTTGTATAACCACCGAAACACTAATTGTTTAACAATTTGGAATTAGGGTTTAATGTTCATGACTTTGGGTAATTTTTGATTCTCAACGAATTAGATGTTAATACTTGGCCTAAAGACTCTAACATCACTCTAGACCTACCGTAATTTATAGGTGCAAATCCTATGGTTAAAAATCATACGCGTAATTTTAACCCTTAGGGTTTTGACCTACGCTGTATGACTTTCTACATAACTATTAACGAATGATTCATGCCATGTTTTGTTGATAAAATGAAGTTTAGTGTTAATATTGATGATTTGATGAACTTATTTCAGGCTTTGCTACGAATAATATTCAGAATCAAGGGCATTTGAAACTCTACGATAAGGATTACCCTTACGTAGTCAAGTTATGCGTAAGAATATTCTACGCATAACTATTACGCATAAGGTTCTACAATGGACTACGCGTATCCCGTGAAGGATATGCGTAAACAAGGACCTCTACGATAAGGTCTACTCTTACGAAAAGCCTTACGCGTAAGGTATATATACCACGCCGTAAGATCTACGCATAAGGTCCCTTTTCCTACGCGTAACATTTCACGCGTAGTTAGATCCTACTGCAGCTTTCGCTCACGCAGTATATCATCTGCTTTCACGCTTAACTTTGCCAAACTACGCTAAGCTCTGATTGACCTTCATAATGAATTGTTACGTGTACAAACTTGTAAATAAACTAATCATAACGTCACGAATCCAACAATGTCACTAATAAACTTAACCGTTTGATATGTTGTGAAAATAAGTGATAACATAAACTTTAAAACTTAAAGTTAACTAACTCACGAAACATTTCACGACGTCATTGGACTATTGGACAAACAAGTGACTTAGGACTCGTAACAATCATTGACACTGCACATTCAATAACTAGACAATAAGACCTTCTGTTGACTAACACTATGTCTTTCGATATGTTGGTTCTTTGGCTAATGTTATTTCAGATCACGACATGGCTGAACAAATGATTGTGGATGCATCAGAAGTTCTTACAATTGCCGATATCTTTCCGGAGAGTTATCCGAGAAAGATTGGAAAGAACAACCTTAGGGTTGACTTTGACACCCTACATGCTCGTAATCTTCTTGTCTCATTGCAGTGGATATTCTCGTGAATCATCCCTACCGTAACATGCTCTCACACTCGCCACGTTCCTGAGGTCTACATTCAACAATTCTCGATTCTATGCAGGATCATCGGTCAAAGTGCGTGAATGTGACACTTAATCACAAACAAGTCACTATCACTCCCTGCTGACTTACGGTCGTTCTCATCATTCCCGACATCGCCCAACCGACTTCTTTGCTACCCCTACTGGAGACAGTCCCGAAATTCTTGATAGAGGTTATGATGAAGCTTCAGAATCATTACTAAGCACTCTCACGGAGTCAAGTATATTCCTCAACCATGGAGAACACTCTACATGATCATCACCAATCGTCTCTCGGTCGTGGATGCTATGAGCATCCCAAGCTCATGGAACTGCAAATTTTCTGGTCGTTGATCAACAAGAAGGATATTGAAATCGAAGCAATCGATATGGGAGGACATGATGCTATTTCACAAGAAGCTTGGCTCCAAGATTCCCTATGTCAGATACACCAAACCGTTGATCCAGAGAGCACTTGGACTTCATCCCGATATCCCCATGAGGCTCAATGACCCAGATAATCACGACATATTGACTGAACCCATACTATCCGCCGAATCAAAGAATCGTCAACAAAGAAACAGGGTACGGTTTTACCCGATCACCTTCTAACTACCAAATCAAAAAGCTTGAAACATACAAAAGGTATCGGTTAGCCGTAAAAGAAGGCAAAGTTGGTCATCTTGATGAAAGATCTTCTAGTACACCTACTCGGAGGACCGTAAGAGGCGCTTGGAAGTGTCACAAGTATGATATTTATAGGAAGCTTCCCAAAAGGAATCCTCCTCGAAAAGGATTGTTCCCGTAAGGAAGTCTGAACCTATTCCCCACCTCAACCGCAAAGAAAGCTTGTGGACGAAAGCTCAAGGTACCGAACACGATAGAGATTACCTACTCAACCGCAAAGGATGACAATCCTTCGCACTAAAACCTCCAAGTCCTCAAGCCGACAAAGGCAAAGGGAAGACTCCTGACTTGTACCTTATGATGAAAGCTCGAGAGTGATAAAGACACCGGAAAATGTTTACAAGAAGACGATCAAATCCTTAGACACCATCACAAAGTCAAGAATTTGCTAAAACCAAATGGGTGGTCCCAGAGGATCTGGTGCTGCCTTCACTCAACCATCTCGATGCGTTAATCAACCCGATAGGGAGTCGGTGCCACCACTCTTGTGCAACAAAAAAAGCTTGTGGAGGATACTATCGAATAAGAGTTTGAGGAACCGAACCGAGAAGTCCAAAAGATAAAGATGTTGATTATGATACGTTTCTTCCAGATAGTCTTGCACGATCAAAGGAAGAAACCTCAACCTCCAAGGATCCAGAGTCTCCTCATATCTCTTCATCATCAGATTCGTCTTCTCACTCTTCACCACCACCATCAAAAGATCAACAAAATCATCATCCAAATCTGTGAAGAAACCACCTCGATCTTGGATTCTCAACTCATAAAAGAATTACCAAAGCCGCCAAACAAGTCAGAAAGAAAGACATGCTCAACAAAAGTTGAATTTCTTTGTCGATCACATACAAAGATATGTATGACGAGAATGAAAAGATGCAAGGAGAAAGGAAGTTTGTTCAGAATTCATGAAAATCACCGCAAGAGGAACCGAACGAAATGATCGAAGGATACACCTAAAAGTACCTTCGAGTACGCCTAAAGTCACAAAGGAGTTGTTCACCAAACAACTTTATCCAAATCTTATGCAGATCGCCAAGCAAACTATTCGATCAACGCCTTTAACCGTCACAATCAATCCAACCGATCCGGAGTTTTCTCGATAATGAATTGTGGCCAAGCTTGTCACACAAATGTCCGCACGATCGGGACATTTACTTCTCGATGAAGGAAAGCTGTTTCAAGCATTGTGGACTACCAACTTCAAGAAGCTTGTAGATTCAAGTCGAAAGTCTAAACGCCTAGAGACGATGAAGACAAGGATAAGGATAAAGACTCGCACCTAAACGCCGAAGCATCCGTGAATCTTCTATGATGCAACCTCCTCCACAACGCCTCCTGCTTCAACAAAAATCTCCTCCTCGCTTCTACGAAAAACCTCGGACGATTCCGAAGTTACCACCCCCGACTCAGAAAACCGGTGATCACTTTGAGTATACGGGTGGTGA
Organism: Chrysanthemum makinoi; assembly: GCA_910596185.1. Classification (NCBI taxonomy): domain Eukaryota; kingdom Viridiplantae; phylum Streptophyta; class Magnoliopsida; order Asterales; family Asteraceae; genus Chrysanthemum; species Chrysanthemum makinoi. The sequence goes on from OU343217.1 coordinate 283,245,402, forward strand.
CGATGAAGAGGTCCTTGAGCCCCTACAACAACCCACCACTCCCAAACAAGTTCGAAACCGTAATCATCATCTAGGCCTTCAAAAAGAAGAAGAAGAAGACGCCTCGACCGACGTCAGATCATGGCTAGATGACGATAAAACAGAGGAATTTGAATGGTTTGCTAATCTTGATAACAACACTCCCTACCTCAAGAAGGTCGATTTGGTAGACGGTTCTACATTGGAGCATGCTAAAATTCTTCAAGAAAAGTTCCATGTGAAGAAAATGACGAAATCGAGTTGAAGCGAATCAAGAATGAAGCGTTTCAACTTCTAAAAGACAGCTCTGAAAGTGCCCTCGAGGTCGAATATCACCTTAAAAACATTGCTCGAGCTATGTCTAACAACATGGATTGGCTCAACCCAGAAGCAAACATTGACTTCACACAAAGGGACAACCCTCCATACTATACCGATTGGACCAAACCTCTACCAACAATTGGCCAACCAGCTGAACCAAGGATTCCTTTCAGATATTTCTTCAACAAAGACTTGGATTTCCTTCTACACTGGGCATGATTCAAGAAAATACGCTACATCATTGACACTTCCATTCCCAGCATTGCCTACTCAAACTGCATAGCCATTGAGGAACGTGCCAATCACTTGTTCTCCAACACGGTGGAAGCATACGACCGAGATGCATTGTATGGGATTCATCACCGCCGAAATAACCGAAATCTACTACGTAGCCGCCGTTCGAAGTCTCAACATGTGTATAGTTCTAAGGATATCGCGCCATCATACACGTTGACCTTTCGTCTACGTGGGACTACACATTCCTAAAGAAGATCGTAGTCAAACGACAAGATGAACGGGACTATTTTCTCGAAGGTACTTTGAGAATTTGTCTCAATGACATCAAGACATGTACCTTGCCAAAGTACGTGGTCGCATGAGACAATTCTCAACTCAAGTACAACGCGAATTTATCAAGTCACTTCTCATCTTCATAAGACGCATTGTCATCAAGGAACGTGTTGAAGATCTCCAGCTGTCGTTGAATCTTATCGACGCGGTCAACTTCACTCCTCCAAAGCTTGATCTTCCCGATATCAACCATCTATCTCAATACACACTCATCAAGAAACCTTCGAGTTGTTTACCGTAGTGAACTTCAAAGAAACTGCTTAATGCGGTAGCGAACTCCACAAGTTCAGGGATCATACTTTGAAGCTGGTTAGGGATGGAATGGCATATAGGTTGAAGGATATATGCCAGAAAATTGGGTCTCCTAAGCGCCGGAATTCTCGTGAAAGGAGGGATGTGAGACGGATCATCACAATGATTGATGAACGGTTGTTTCAAGGGATCGGCCAGAAGATTGGAGAGTTATGTCGGTGGTCGCACCTAGGATTAACATAACCTTTCAACGCCTCGCACACCCCTGGAACATCATCGCACTTCCCGTACCCCTTGAATTGCTTACTTCATATAATTTTGGATGTTTGATTGATTATGTCTATGGCTTGTGCACACATTACAATGTACAACCCGTACTTGTAAATAAAGGACCATGTGGTACGCCTCAGTGCCACAATCCTTAGAAAAGGAGCGAAAGCTTCTTACTTTTGAGTAAAACCTATCAAACCTTTCATTTTTCAAGGTTTTGCTCAAAAGAACAAGTACTTTCCCTTATGATTTTCAAAACCTCAACCGTTTATATCACTCGTTGAGGGGGAGTACTTGAATTAAAACTTTGTTCAAAAACTGTTCACAGTGGTCATTCTTCCCGCAACACTCGAAATGGTCATATTTATTCTCAACTTTTCAAAAATAACATTCTATATGCCATTTTTGAGGGGGAGAAAATTAAATGATAAGAAATATGTTGTGTAAATGCAAATGAATCTGTGTTTCGTGACTTAACCAACGAATTGACGATGCTTAACTGTTAGTAACTCGAAAAGACTTGTCCCGGACGGGTAATAATTTCAAGCTAGTTCGCTAGTGATGTAAACGTGTCGCAAAGGACTTGTCTGAGTAGAATGTACCATTCGAGAAACTCTTGGTAGACATGAACCTGAACGGGTTTGACCTTAACTTGCTAGTTGTCACCTAAAAGTCGACAATGCAACTCTTTAACTATGCCACGTGAAGTGTCTCATGGGGATTGTCTATCTTGAGTGAATCAATTCAAAATGTGCCGCTTCTTTCCTCACTGTGCATTTTAACCGTTAAAACTCTTAAGCACATGTGGAGGGGAGTATTTATGCAAAATCTTATCTCAAAAGTGGTACTAAAATGTTTTTCATTCATAAACACTGTGAGAGATTTTTCACATCAGTGGTTTTATGGCAACATAGGTTAGTCATGGAGTTATAAGGTGACTAAGGTTAGGAATAACCGTCCTATGATCCGCCAGAGTCGGAGGGATCTACCCAAGGACACCACAAATAGTTAGTATTTAGAAGTCCTTAGGTATGATTGTAAAAAGGAGAAAATGAGAATCGGAGAAAGAAGGAGTTGAAGAATTAAAAAGAAATGCAAAGAAAAGGGTGAAAAGAAATAGCCCTCAAGATTATTCAACTTAGGCGCATAATCGGGTTCAATTCATATGCTACTGGTTGTCACTTAGTGACGCCGGTATTGAAGATTAAAAGTCGCCATGGACCAAAGGACGCATGCACTAAACCTTCTTATCCACTCAAGTTTCTCTTAACAAAAGCTTGTTTCATTCTCACAGGGAACCCTACGTAAACTATTGGCTTCTCTTAGAGATTGCTGGTATTGAAGAAGGAGACCCTCTCCCTAGTCTCCGCTCAAGAAAACCAAAACGCATTATTGAGTCTAGAGCCACGAGATTCATCAAAAGATCTCTTAGGTACACTTGACAATTCATCACTTGAAATTCCACAATAAGAATTTTAGTGATACATTATCGAGTCCTTCACAGATCTTAGCAATCTGTCGAGAACATTTATGAGAGGTTCACATTGTGATCCTCAGTGATTGAATGGAAACTCCTCGCAGTGGTCAACATCAAATGACCGACAGCAGTCGCTTCGGCAACTCCCCGTGGATTGCGCTTAGTGGTCTCAAACGGTCTACAATCTTGAGGTGATGCTTCGTACCTCCACTCATCCAATCGTAGGTGTACTTTCGTACATCGTGTTATCTCACTTGTGGGACTCGATTCAGAACGGCCTTTGTAAGAATTAGAGTTGTGTTTTCACACTATGTGTTAACACTCGGTTCAAACTTGTAAGTGCCGGAATCCCGCTTACTAACCCGTTTAAATGTTTTCTTATGGAAGCTCGGAGCCGGATGATCGCAGATTCTTCTCATGCTCACGCCAATATCATCACTAATGGAAGTTCTAACCAAAAGCAACACAACAATGTAATGATTCTTCATCAAATCAAAGAATCTACAAAGTTAAAGACTTAAAGAACTTCATCAAGATGAATTCCAACGCCAAAGAGCGCGTGAGCATGTTGAAGAATGACGGAGACACTCAGAGCGGCGGCGGCACTGAGGCATGGTATCCTTCCACCAAATTCACTTGTTTGTAAAGTCATGAAACGAATCATACAATGTCAAAACACCCGCATATAGATGCAGCCTCCCACGCCTTATTGTTTTGTTAGGTTCGCTTATTGGAAATAGTACCTACATCATTTATGACATCACAGTAATCCACCGATGAACAATCTAGTAAAACAACAATACTATATGTGAAGGCTATATGGAAAGAAATAAATACCTTTTTCACATTACCTACACCGGTACTTTACACCATTTGCCCAATATCTTTGTATGAAGTCATTAACGAGTTGAGGTGTGAAAAGGGACCCACCATAGCCCGGGCCGGCATCCGATGGTCTGAAATGCCACATCAAATCTACCCATAGGTCAAGGTGTTGTTTAAACATTTAGGCACATTATTAAAACAAGTGGAATCACAAAGAAACATTTATGGTACAATACTAACAATTGATTTTATAACGCTCCTCGTCCCCATCCATCCTTGTTACCACCGTTGCCAATAAACAGTCCCAAAACCGTGATCGAATAGTGTCTCATTGCCCCATGGAAAATAAACCTAGTACCATTATTGTCTTTCAAAAAATTTTGAACGGAACATGGCACAGTTACCTTTTTTGTTTTTTTCTTCACCGTTCCAGTTCTCGACAGATTATAAGTTAGAACAAATTACCTCTTTTAGTGAATGTTTGTATTATAAAGTAAGAGACCTATAAGTTGAAACAGTCAAATACCTCCACAAACGGTTCCAATGTATCATCAAAACTGGACGCTAGGAGGGATGGGGTTTGACAATTAATCCGTGTTGAACGCCTCTCTCTTTATAGTGGGTGGTGGAGTAGTATAGGTGAGGTGCAATATCTTCCTGGCTTCCTCTTCCATTTGCGAGTTGAAAACTAACTGATATTTGCGTACCAAATAAAAAAACGATTCATGGCAATTAACAAAACGCTCTACTATCCAACAATTAAATAACTTCAATACTCAACCAAGTAAACCGAAATGTGATATTCTACGGCATAAAATAATTTTAATCATGACTTAGCATGTGCTGTCTATTTTAAGGACATGTACAACAAATCATGACTGTTTGTTGAGGGCCGTTTATTATTTTCAAAAGTAAATCCTCTACAAAGTTGACTATGTATGTTTTAATTACATATGTGACTTAGCATGTGGTGTCTATTTAATAGCGAAACCATGATCTAATTGTTCACCATATTTCCATGACATATTTGCTCCAATTTATTTGCAGTTTCATAACCATATTTCCATCACATTAATTGATTTATGTCGAGTTCTAAAAGAGTTAGGTTTCTAAAAAATCACGATGAAAGGGAGTGGTCAATAAAGGTGGCAAGAGAGGTAATGTTTCTCGAGATATATGAATTATATGGACCAAATGCTGGCTAGTTACCGATACCAAATGAAGTGCTAGAAGACATAAGAAGAGAGATATACGGTATCGATCAAAAAGAAGTTATAGAACCAACTGGCGGTGGTAACTCTAAGCAATCACAAATGTTGGGAACCAATCCGCAAGATGTTGGTCCTAGTAGCCGTAAAACTAATGTTCGGAAGCAACTAAATACTAATGAGACCCAAACAGGCAAGTCAACCATATTGCGCAAGTGTAATGATGATCCAAAGAAAAAAGGAAAAAGAACCTAAATGATATTTCCTAGTTTGTAAAAGTGATGTAGTTGGTAATAATGTCTTTGCTCAAGTTATGTTTGTCATGTCTTAAGGGATTGTACTACTATTATGCATGCATTGTTGTTAACAAATGATAAGATAAATAAATGTACCTTGACAACATCCTTCCCATCCTCATAATCAAGGCATATCACTTCAACAGTTGTGTATCGCCCTTCCATAGCCGTTTTCGTCAACCTCCATATCCAATGTGTCTACTTGTGCGCCCATGCTAAAGCCGGATCATAAACGTTGTTCACCTGTAAAGCCTCAGCTCCATAGGCGTTTCTAACAATTTAAGAGTAAATCTGACAAACCATACCCACCAAAGAGGTGGCCGCCACACAAATACCTCTTTTTAACCTTCTATTTTTCTTTTTCGCACCATTCAAATCCATCAATTCCTAGATAAAGATTAAATAAAGGGTATGTGTGTTTAATATTGAAATAGAAAAAGTAAAAAGAAGGAAAACCAATATATATATCGTACGCCAAGGAGTTGGATCAAACCCATCATAAGCAATGTCCGAGAACTCATCATTCAAATTCGTAAGGCGGCACAATCAAATTTGTTATCCAAGATTATATTATGAATGATGAGCATCTTCGACCTCCGATAAAGCAGCTTTCATAACTTGGGTCATACGTCCGTAAACTCCTCGAATCCGTATACAACAGCTTCTGCTTGTCATCGGATCCTACATTGGTCCCGATATGGGGTGTATGCATCGGAAGTAGCCAAAGGTTTGTTGGCATCAACACTCTCCACCTGTAAAAAAGTGAAATTACTTAGGCACTCAAAGAGACCATTTTGTTGGAATGAAGTAAAAATTCAAATAATACATTTTGTTACCTGTTATTACCAACATCATCTTGTGACTTTATTCCTAAAACTTGCTCAATTACCCCAATTCTCTTTTAACGCCTGATCTCACTCTTTAATGTGTTACACAAACGCCTCCTACACGCTCTTCTCGATACTACCAACCCGGACTTAATGGACGTAAGCTCGCCGAATGACATCTTTATCCAAGTTATGTGACGCTTCCGCTTTGTCACAATTGTTCCCATCTGGAACCTCAACATTACCAACTACAACATCTTCAACCTTTTCGTGCTCATTCATATTAAACATTTCACCAAACCCAGAACAATCTCTTCTTCTTCAGCTTTCTATTGACACTAGACGTTTGACCTTCAGAACAACTTCATCGGCGCACGAAAGGAACATTTAAATCGGGTTGAATTCCACCGCATACATCCACGTCGGCCATAGCTTCCTCTTCTTCCACCATCAGTTGGTCACCAACTGTTTCTCTCTTCAACAAGTTGGGAATCAAGTCCACGGATGTACTCCATACCGAATGTACCACAGCATTAACCTACGGCATTTGTTGGTACAATCTTCTGAATGGTCTGAGCCTACATAACAAAGGAGATAACCTGATATGCTAAATGCAATAAAACATACAACAATTAACTAATTTGGGTTTTTACTTATGGATCAAATAAAATAGTGTAATGTTTTTTCAAAGTTTTTACTTTTGACCAAGTTAGACAACGTGGGATCTTCTATGGGTCTTTGGTTCAAAACTGGGAGCTGTTTGGGAATGTCTCCATAATCCAAATCTGAAAAAACAAATACAACGAATTAAGAGTTAGAAATAGTGGTTGTGATTTTGGTGGTTGTGATTATGGTTGCAGTGGTTAGGATACCAGTGGGTGTATCTGTAGTAACAGGGGATACAATTACATAACGTGTTGTTGCAGCAGTGGGTTCTTCTGAACTAGCAGTGGATGAAGTGACATTGTCAGTGGTTTGAACCAACCGTTTACAAATCGTTTCTATGTATTTATCTAGTGCGACATTGTCAGTGGTTTGAACCAACCATTTACAAATCATTGTCAGTGGTTTGAACCAACCATAACATCCTTAAATCTACACCAAGACTTGCCTAAGGAACAATGACTACAGAACAATGCCTAGGGAACAAAGCCAATGCCTAAGGAACAATGACAATGCCTATGGAACAATGCCAAGGCCTGAATGACTATTCTGCTTATCTATGTTTCTCAAATATAACAATGAACACATTATTTAGATTAACCATCAGAATATATACAAGCACAAATAATGTATGTTACAAGTAAAATCTAACCTTCAACACCCATGTAAATCTATACAGAGTGTATGTCTGTTCTTTATTTGGATCTTTTGGAACGGGCTTCTTTGATTACTACTTCAAGATGCCTAGGAACAACATTCACCGTTCTTTTATACAGATGAGCCCACATGTATTCACCCCATGGATACTCATTTCATACACAAAAATCCTCAACATTCTTAAGCAAATGGTCAGGAACATTAAACCTTCCTTCCCGACCAATAAATACAAATGTTGCAATCACCAACAAAGCAACCCTCACAGCATCTTCATCGGATAACGAATCCCACCTTTCCGCCGACTTTACAAACGCCAAAAGGTCATCACCCTTAACTTTTTTGTTCTTAATTCTTTTTTTATCGGGAAACAACCGATCAAAAAAAGGACTATCTGTTAAACCCTTAACAACATGCCCGTGGTCACTTTCTCTTTTATCTACGGGTCCTAAACGAAACCCAGTTAGAAGACTAAATTGTTCACGGCCAAAATCAAAAACATTATCACCTAGTACAAAAGTTAAAGGTGGACAACAATCACTAACTTTTGACACCTCAACTGCATTTTGATATAAATAATTGTATAAGTGGTGGTCAGGGGAATACTTAGGAAAATCTAACCAAGGCCCAAACACAGTTTCTCTAAACAATTTGGTTCTATTCACATTCAATGCACCTTTAATTGTAGCAATATGTTATAATCTAGATCTCACCGTTAGCTTTGCATCAAACATTTTCGTCGTTGGATTCTTGAGATGTGGAAGAAAAGCGATTGATTGTACGAATATGCGTAGGATTGATTTGATTGTACGAAGAAGATCAGTTGGATTAGGGCTTCCGTTTTGCAATCGTAGGGAAGAAGAACTATTGATTTTATGTGGAAGCAGAATGAGGGAGTAGGATTAAGGCGTTGGATTCAAGTTGCAGATGAATTTTGGTTTGAGAGGGAAGGTGTGTGTGGGGTAAGCAGTAGTCTCTGTGTGTGATGATTTGGGTATTTTGTGTTTTGTATTTAATGAAATAGGTGTATTAGGATTATAAAAAAAAAATTGGGAGGTATAATTTGGTTTATTAAAGGTGTATTTGTATGGTATAGAGCGGTATTTATAAAGAGTTGCCCAAAAGTACATATGTGTAGGGCCAAGTTGCCCAACTTATATGTATTTAAAAATTAAAAAATAAATATTTTGCTTTTTCACTAAAAGACAAAAAATGTAAGTTGCCCAATATAGTAGGTCAACGTTACAACCCTAAGTCTTACATTTGTACTTTGTAAGTACAAAGTGGGCCCAAATATATGATAGAGTTGCCCATGGGAGAGTTGCCCATGGGGCATTAAGGAAAGTGAAAAAAAAAGTGGGGCATTCGGGGTAATATTCTTGGGCAACTGGGGCATTTAGAGAATTTTTCCTATTTTAATTTTATCTGATTTGGATCGCATATTTATGTTATTCCAGATGCTTCAAAACTTCAAGCCACAAAGTATGGTTCTATGAAATTACTACCTCCATCCCAAAATTATAGTCTCCATTTGACTTTTTCGGTTTTTCTATTTCAACTTTCACCTTAAATATTTTTGTTTATGTTAATACAATAGTTGATAAAAATTATACGAAATGAAAATACATTTAAACCCCAATTCATTCATATATTTTTTATCAAGTATTATATAACAAAAACACAAATACTTAAGGTCAAAGTTGTAAGATAAAGATCGAGAAAGTCAAACGGGGACTATAATTTTAGAACGGAGGGAGTATTAATTAACTTTTGATCTAGTTTAGAATATGGTTTGCACATGACGATTAATTTAATTAGTATAATGTATAACCACAACAAGCATCATGTAACATATGTATAAGTGTTTACAAAAACCATGAGTCACCTCATATCTAATTTGTATAAACTAAAGTTTTCAAAATTGGATCTTACTCAGGATTGTTTTTGTCTTTACAAAATCGCGATCGTAAGATCAGATCAGGATCTTAAGATTCTACTCTAATGTTATTTTTTAATAGTTTTTGTAATATTATACAAATCTACAAATTATTATACATTATAAACACAAAATACTATGAATGTTTCATAAAAATGTTGTCATGAATTATGATTATGAAATGTTTAAAAAGATTAACATGTTATTTTTTTTTCTACAAAAAAAACAACCCATAAATTTGTAGTTTTTAGTTTGTAATCCGAGAAAAGTAAGACCGGATGAAATTAGATCTTAAGATCATCTGGTCAAGATCGGGATCCTATAAGATCTTAAGCTTGTATAGATCCTATATAAGATCCGGATCGTTTTTTTTTTTTTGTAGTATCGTAAAATCGTAATATCTTAAGATCATGATCGAAATCCTGACAACTATGATACAAACCATAAAATAGTTTGTTTTTTTAATGCCATAAACCTCATACAACCCATAACTTATATTTTCTATTGATAACTTAAGACCTCACAGACACGTTTTTAAGGCTAAATGGACGCGTTGACCTTATTAATCCTTCCTCGAACCATGTGTTCGTGGCAAGAGATAACAAGAAGCCGCTCTATTGACTGACTGAGTTGATGAAGGTGAATGCGTGTGTGATTTTTGTTTTGTAAAGTATATTAGTGTTTAAGTCGGGTATGTTTGTGTGATAGAGTTGGGGATGTTTCTTTTCTTCTTAATGGGAAAGAATGTGGGCCAAAACCTTTAATGCCTTTTAATTGGGGAAATGATTAAAGCTACTTTCTCCTCAATTAGAGGCTAATTAAGAGGTTTGTATAAAACTGTTTAATTTGGTAAATACCCTCTTAGTTGTCTTAATTCATCTTGCTGGTGATGATGTAGGTGGTGGAGTGAAAAAATGATGTAATGCTGAGTTGACGACAATTATATTGTCACCACTGCACCCCGCCTTAAACTTTGTATATTGTATAACTTAAACCATAAGACAGATATACCCAACTATTTAGGGGTAAGCATAGTTCAGTTTGAGTCGGTTTTTAGCTAAAACCGAAACCGAACCCGAACCAAAATATTCGGTTTTTGGCGGTTCGATTTTTCTGTTTATTATCGTTTTCGGTTCAGTCTTTGGTTATTTTGATTTAACTGTTTAGATTTGGGTGTGACCAAATTATACCAACTAAATAATTTTACGTAGAAAATTGGTTATTCTTTTTTACTTTTTTGTCAATCTAATCTTAATAATGTTTATCCCATATTTCTATACTTACACACATATGGATGAGACAAACACACATGCAAGTAAACATACACATAGTATAACCATTGTACATATTTATTGATATATTGTCAAGTAAATACACGTATAAGATAAACACGCATATAAACATTATGATAAATACATTAAAAATCCACCCACAAAATGACTAAGAAATTATACATTTGATTTTTTAGTTATTTATTTATATTATATAGTATATATTAAAAGTGGTTCGGCTTGGTTTTTACAGTTCGATTTTTGGACGAAAACCAAAGTTGAACCGAATTTTTCGGTTTTTGAAAGAAGTAAAAACCGAACTATCAGTTTTTAGTTTTGGTCGAAAATTTTTGTTTGATTTTTTTGGATTTGGTTTCAGTTTTTCTTCTCGCCCCTGCAGCTATTCTCACAACCTAATACAATGTTACTGTACTTTTAAGTGTGAATAATATATGTGTCAAAATGTTAATATCCTATTCAGTGTCCACTTTCAAGTAAAAAGATTACTTGTGATATCAAAAGGCTTGTGTGATAATCGTATTTTGGATGTGTTTGGCGAAAGGCTTATGGAGAGCTTATGAGGTTTGGCTTTTAAAATAAGTCGGCTTATAAAATAAGTCTCGTTTTTCATGCAGGCTTATGAAATCAATAGCCCCTAAAAAGAGCTTAAAACTTTAGCCCCATAAAAGAGGCTAAGAACTTTAGCCCGAGGCTTTTGAATAATAAATTACTTATTTACCAAAAAAAAATATCTAACATATACAAAAACTCATTTAATTATGTACTTTTAGTAATTTTGCAATAATAAGCCCAAGCTTAAGCCTATTTTTCAAACAAGTTTATAAAAATACAAATTACAACTTCAGCTTATAATAAAAGCTCCAGTGACAGCCCCAAGCCCTAGCCCCAGCCCATTGCACCAAACATACCCCTTTTGTTGTGTGAAAAGTTTTTTAGCTAAATGGTTGTGAATTCAAGTCATGTTTAAACTTTGAACGCTGTAAAATTAGGTATATTTATAAAGGGATAATGTATTTGAAGGCCACCTAAGTTTTCAACCTTTTATAAATGGGCCACTCATTTATTAAAATTGACTTTTAAGCCGTTCAATTATGTGTTTGCGTTCGTTTATACCAATTATGTCCAAATTTATGCCCGAAATTATAATGCATACATAAGGAAATAACCACTAACTTATCAAAGCAATATGAATGATAATTTTGGTACAAAGTACCGATCCCTTGTTTGAGGTGTGACTACATTTAATCAAAAGTAATTTAGAAGTATAAAAAATAAAAAATTTTGACTATTTTTTTGTTCATATAATTTTAATATGTTAGTGTTTGATTCATTTTTGTCGTTTTGATAATTATTCGGATTGAATTTGATCGAAATTGATGTAAACAAAAATAACATGTAGTTTGATAGCCTATAAATTAGTTTTAATAAATAAACAACTTATGTGTTAAAAACTTAATACTTGGATTGCCTTTTTATATATTATCCCAATCTATACTAGTTTATAATGCATTTAGGCCTTCTAAAATTAGAAGGCTTAAAAATTCAGATTTTTTTACTTGCTTATTATGGAAAGAGTTTTTCTAACCAAAAATTAAGATAAGGAGCTCCAATCATGAGATGACATGTGTCACTTCTTAACAAACTCCAAGCCTAACTTCTAACAAACTCCAAACCTAACTTCTAACAAACTCCAAACCTAACTCCTAACCACTAAAAATTAAAATAAATAGCTCCAATTATAAAATGACATGTGTCATTTCTCAACTAAAAATTCATCTTTATTTTTAAATTAAAATATCTTTTTATCTACTTATTTTTTTTATAATCTAATTTCACCATATTTTCTAAAATTTTATGTTCTTTAATTCAACATCCATTTTGATATATTTTTATGAGTTTTTAGTTTTTATATTTTTAATGGGTTTATTTTATTTTAATTCAAATTTTTACAACTTTAACCTTTATTTCATTTATTTCAATCAATATAATCTTGATTCGTAAAAATCATATACTTTTGGGGTAGTGTTTGACGCGTAAGAGATTGCGAGGGTATTTTATATGCGGGAATAATGATGTCGCGGGAAAGCTACGGGAAAGTTACGGTTAACTCAAACAAACACATATACATTCGAAGTGTTGTGAAACGAATTCACTAAACGGGTGATCCTGTGATGTACTGATGATGTTCACGTGCACCACAACGCGTTAATCCGATAAAACAAAAAGATACAGATCATCTACGTGTATTGTTCCCCACAATTTTATTAACTAGTCAATGAGACTACCCATAAATTATGGTGTTGCACTTTAATTTTACTTGAAAATATTTACTATATGACTAGAAGGGTACCCGCGCAATGCGGCGGCGGGTACACAGTGACCATTTTTATGGCGAACAAATGTTTTTCATGTGACATTTTAAGCACAACAAGGCGACCGCCATTTTTTTTAACTTTTTTTTTTTCAACCAGTACATAATAATTCAAATACATTTAAGAATAGAAGGTACTAATGCGGCGCAATGGTACTGATGACTATAATATGATTGGAATAAATGAAATAAATGTTAAAGTTGTAAAAATTTGAATTAAAATAAAATAAACCCACTAAAAATATAAAAACTAAAAACTATAAAAATATATTAAAATGGATGTTGAATTAAAGAGCATAAAATTTTAGAAAATATGGTTAAATTCGATTATAATATAAATAAGTAGATAAAAAAAATATTTTAATTTGAAAATAAAGATGAATTTTTAGTTGAGAAGTGACACATGTCATTTTATAATTGGAGCTCCTTATCTTAATTTTTGGTGGTTAGGAGTTAGGCTTGGAGTTTGTTAGAAGTTAGGCTTGGAGTTTGTTAAGAAGTGACACATGTCATCTCATGATTGGAGCTCCTTATCTTAATTTTAAGCTTTCTAAAATTAGAAGGCTTAATTTTTAAGCCTTCTAATTTTAGAAGGCCTAAATGCATTATAAAGTAGTATAGATTACAAATAAAACTTCAAATAAAATGACTAAACTACTAATCCATCAACACATTTACCATAACTTTTGGGGATAAAACTACCGGCCTATGTATATTTGGATAAGCCCATTAGTGGTCCAGATTTTCGGATAGTCCAATTACTAATCCATCAAAACGTTTACTACATGATGATGATAGATTAAACGGGCTGTTACAACTCACAAATCAATGTGTTTTATGAATATTAAAGTTGTCACAATTAAAGACATTTAATTTACATTTGAATGTTGGGTTGTTAATTTCAATTTCCAATTAAAGAAATGTTTTTGGTCTTAAAATTTTTAAGACTTCTTTATTTAGAAAGTCTCAAACCCTTTATAAAGTAGTATAGATATAAAAAGTCTGATATTTATATGTTTTGGATGAAAACGTTATAATTAGTTTGTAGATTTAGACATTAATCCATTTTGACAATCGCTTTAAAATGAAGTTTGTGATCATTTAATTAAGATAGGACGGTTGATCTCAATAATTTGATCATTAAAAGTTTTTAATTTTTGATTTAAAAGTACTGCATGTTTTAGATATATTATTTATAAAAAGAGGTATCATGGTTTTCTAAATTTATTTACCTACAATCCAATTTAAATATTGATAACTAGTTTAACATAGAAACAAGAAATGAAAACATAACTGAGACTACTAACTTTAAGGAAGAGTCACTAGAAGATAGTAACATATGAGTAAAATAAAACTTAAAAAAATGTCATACATCAAAACAATATTAATAAATAAATAATAAACAGAAACCAATACACTTACTTTTTTATATCTGGTATCTGTTGGTTCCCATAAATGAGGACAGACCATTGTGAAAGTACATCAAAGATCAAAGAGGACAGACCATTGTGAAAGTAGAGGATATCAGGAAGAGATGGGGAGAGTACTTTTCCTCTTTTTTTCAATGTAGGAAGGGCTGAAAACAACGCGGAACAAGAGAACCTTAGCCAAAGAACAGAGTGCTACTATTCGAGGATTAGTCAACCATAAGTGAAGATCGCACTTCAGAAGATGAGAAGAAACAAAGTGGTAGGGCCAGACCAAATCCCCATAGAAGCTTGGAGGTGTCTGGGAGATAGGGGGATAGATTGGTTGACATGCCTCTTCAACAAGATCCTCTTTGGGGATAAGATGCCAGAAGAATGGAGACTCCGTGAAGTCATCCCCATCTACAAGAATAAGGGAGATGTACAAGTGTGCAGCAATTATAGGGGCATTAAGCTTCTCAGTCACACGATGAAGCTTTGGGAGAGAGTTATTGAGAGAAGGTTGAGAAGGAGACGAGGTGTCGAAAACCAATTTGGTTTTATGCCAGGAAGGTCCTCGATTGAGGCTATTCACCTTCTCCGAAGTCTCATGGAGAAGTATAGAGAAAGACAAAAGGACTTGCATATGGCGTTCATCGATCTTGAAAAGGCTTATGATAGCGTTCCGCGCGAGTTGATTTGGAGAACTCTTAGCGACAGAGGAACCCCAAATAGATACGTGAGAGTCATTAGGGATATGTACGAGTGTGCTAAGACTCGTGTAAGGTCCACAGTGGGGACCTCAGAGTTTTTCCCTGTGGAAGTTGGGCTCCACCAGGGATCCGCCATTAGCCCCTACCTCTTCGCCTTGATTATAGATGAGTTAACTAGAGGGGTACAAGAGGGCATCCCGTGGAACATGATCTTTGCTGATGACATAGTATTGGTGGTAGAAACAGCGGAAGGGTTAAACACCAGACTTGAACACTGGAGGGAGGCTCTTGAAGACAATGGCCTTCGGGTGAGCAGGGAGAAGACTGAATACCTGAGATGTGACTTTGGGAGGCTTGAGCAAGGTCACCACG
The DNA here is from genome assembly GCA_910596185.1 of Chrysanthemum makinoi. NCBI lineage: Eukaryota > Viridiplantae > Streptophyta > Magnoliopsida > Asterales > Asteraceae > Chrysanthemum > Chrysanthemum makinoi. Next base: position 283,260,873 of record OU343217.1, read on the forward strand.
AACAAATCATATCGGTGATCAGATCCTGCCACCCAAGGAGTCTTTTAGATACCTGGGATCGATTATACATAAATCAGGGAGGATAGATGAGGACGTAACCAACCGGATTAGAGCGGGGTGGGCGAGATGGAGGGCGGCGTCAGGAGTCCTTTGTGACAGGAACATCCCATTTAAGTTAAAGGGAAAATTTCATAAGGCGGCGATTAGACCGGCTATCTTGTACGGCTCTGAATGTTGGCCCATATTAAAAGCATAGGCTAACAGGGTAGAGGTGGCAGAACTGAGGATGCTAAGATGGACTTGTGGCAAAACCTTGCTTGACATGATCCCGAACGGAGTTTTCAGAGCAAAACTTGAGGTTGGGAATATTGTATCGAAAATGAGAGAAGGAAGGTTGAGGTGGTTCGGACATGTCAGGAGAAGGCCACAACGCCGCTAGAAGGGTCGAAACGCTTGTTGTAGATGGCGTGAGAAGGAGAGGCAGACCCAATATCAAGTGGGAGGATAGAATTAAGCTTGACATGATGGAGCTTCGTTTGACAGAGGACATGACCTCAGATATGAAGGGGTGGAGGGATAGAATTAGGATTTGCGGGTAGTGGTGCTAGGTTGGCTTTTATGTGCCCCCTTTTGCCTCATTGCGTGTTTGTTTTGTGGCCTCTTTTTTGCTTTGCCGTAGTCTTAGGCCCAGTGCGTGGTTTGCGTTGCTCTGTTGTTGCTCCCTTAGGTTGCCTGCTTTGTCTTGCCCCCGAGTTTGGTCTTTTGGTGCTACGCGTTTTTTTTTAGCTTTAAGCCTCATGTGCTACTTTGCTTTGCTCTGTGTTGCACTCTTTTGTTGGTCTGCTTTTTATGTGCCTGAGCTTTTGGTTTTATGATTGGTTGAGCTTTGCTACTGGCTTTATTTCGGTGTGCCTATTTGTTACTGTTGTTTACTTCGCTTTATTGGTTTGTTGTGAGTGGTTCTTTTCCCTGTATGCCATGTTTGCTTGTTTGCTAGCTTTCTTTGTACTTTGCTTTTGCCTATTGTTTTGTCGTATGCCTTCTCTATTCTTTCGCACTAGCACACATGCACTTGCCGGAGGTCTCGTTGGAAGCAGTCTCTCTACCCACGGGTTTACCCGGGTGTAGGGGTAGGATCTGTGTACATTTTACCTCCCCCATACCCTGCCCAGGCGGGATTGGGTTTGTTGTTGTTGTTGTTGTTGGTTCCCATAAATATGATTGACAAAAAGCATCATTGTTGTTCACCAAATTTGGTATTCTTCCAAAAGATGTATTCCTCCTAGAGGTGTCAAAATGTGCCCAAAAGCAAAAATATGGGCTAAATGGGCACATTTTTGAAAGATTTGGGCACATTTAGCCCCCTCCTTTTTTTGAAATGGGCACATATAGTCCATTGAAAACTTAAATGGGCACTAACGTGCACATTTCCCTCCCCCCCCCCTCAATTGTAGAACATTACGATCGTTTTAAAGAAATTTTTTTATATAATATATTTAAGTTTTTTAATATAAATAAGATATTACGTTTAAAGAAATTTATTTCGTCGTTTTATGTCTTTTATTAAACAATTTGTATAACATATGCCCGTTTGGCCCGTGCCCGTTTAAGCCCGTGCCCATTCTAGCCCGTGCCCGTTTAGCCCGTGCCCGCCCGGCCCGCCCGTTTTGCCACCTCTAATTCCTCCTCAATCATCACTATCCTCTTATCTCTATTCTTTATCATCCTTTGCTTCAATGGACCAACAATGGTGGTTCATTCACAGAACACCAATCTTACCACCTTTCAGGTTCCTTCTCCTTTGCCCAAATGGCCTCAAGGTATGTACTTATGTGCAACTGACTGCTACATTAATACTATTGTCTGATACAACTCAATGTTTTTTGTAGAGATCTCACCAACTCAATTTCTTCCAAGCACCAACAACTTTCAATACTCATGATAAATTATTACATCCATTTCTTTTGTAAATTACTCCTAACATTCCATGATAATCACTCTCTTCACAAACCACCATCATCCTCTTATACTAAGTGTAATAAAGACCTCAAGTGGCCTTCTTTTCCACTGCCACCTCCCATTTCTTTCTCCTAAACTACTTCAACGACCTACTTGGTGTAATAAAGCAACCGACATCTCAGTTTTTTTTTCATGCTTAATTTTTTTCTAAATTTCACATCCTAACTAAACTTTATAAACATACTGAGGATTTATTTTATACACGCTAGTATATAAAAATTTATTTTACACACACTAATATATAACTAAACTTAACGGGTTTTTTTTTATTGGGCTTTTGTTCGCTTTAAAGACAAATGTGAATCCGTTTTGTTTACCTAGGGTGTGTTTCTTTTTAAGTTATGGGGATGGAATGTGGGACCCACTAATCTATATGAGCCTCTTAATTGGGAGGATACTAAAATTTTAGCCTTGTGGATATAAATCAAATAAGAGAAATGGTGGGTCCCATTTAAAAAAGAAATACTATTAAATTAGTGGATCTTGCTATTCTTTCCCCATAACAACCATGTTAATTTTTGAAAGATATATTCTAATCAATATATTTATCTTCATCTCAAACTCTCCAACATTTCTTCCCTAACATTTCTTTACAAACCAAACATTTCCTCATTTCATACACTTCTTAATTAGTCTCAAACCAAACATCTAGCTCTTTCTTTCGTGCTCTCATTTTGCATCCCATCTGTCACACCCCCAATTTACCTGTTTTGCAGCGGAATGGAATTCCTGGGGATTGACTGTCATAGCATCACAATCACAGTTATATTGAACGACCTAAAGTGTCGTTTGGAAAATACATCGTTTGATTTAATAAAACAATCAGAGTTTACAAAGATAGGTCCCAATTGAAAATCATCTTGTGCGGAAATAAGTTGTTACAATTCAAACGATGTTTTAAAGTATGTAAAACCCAAGTGAGACGCGTCGTCACCACGACTCCATGAGGTGTCCAAATGCATGCCATGAAGTGTATGCCTTAGATACCTGAGATAAAACATGCTAAAAAGTGTCAACACAAAGGTTGAGTCAACTGATGTTAAAATTGTGATAGGGAATGACAGGGCATTCTCCACGTCAAAGTGATGTGAGTATGACGGGATGGGTATTTAAAGGCATCCGTGTGACAATTGATGTGAAATGAAAGTAAATAACTCGAAAAATGTACGTATAAATCGTACGCAAAGTGAACATGCACGTATGATGAAATGATGAGATGCTATGATGATGTAGTTATAGTCTAGGGTCAATGATGCAACCTAGTTCTCTATAACCGAAGCTCTGATGCCAATCTGTCACACCCCCAATTTACCTGTTTTGCAGCGGAATGGAATTCCTGGGGGATTGATTGTCATAGCATCACAATCACAGTTATATTGAACGACCTAAAGTGTCGTTTGGAAAATACATCGTTTGATTTAATAAAACAATCAGAGTTTACAAAGATAGGTCCCAATTGAAAATCATCTTGTGCGGAAATAAGTTGTTACAATTCAAACGATGTTTTAAAGTATGTAAAACCCAAGTGAGACGCGTCGTCACCACGACTCCATGAGGTGTCCAAATGCATGCCATGAAGTGTATGCCTTAGATACCCGAGATAAAACATGCTAAAAAGTGTCAACACAAAGGTTGAGTGAGTTCATAGAGTTTGAGTTGAAATGTAAAGCCTTTCAAAATCGTTTATGCAGTAACGGCATTGTAAATCGTTGAAATGTAAAGACTTTCAAAATCGTTTATGTAGCAAAGGCATTGTAAATCCACTCAGTTCCAAGTCCCGCCCATACAAAACTTGCAACCTGTGTGTTCACAACCCACTGCCAGAATATGTAGAGTTAATGTTCAAGCACACAATGTCAAATGAATTCACAAAATAGTACCTAACTCGACGTAAAACCATAGGTTTAATTAATTCGTTTGAACACAATCATCGTAGTGTGAGTTAAATTGTTTCACACTCATCGTTAAAAACAACATCGTATTTATTTCACTAAGTTCATGACACCAAAGCGTAAACATCGCACCAATAAAAATTGGTAATCATCGTTTCATCGCCGCCCTAATAGGTAATTTGCCAATTTACCTCAATGATTCAAATATAGTGCGCTCGATTTCCCCTAACTGGGTCAATAGGAGCGGGAGTGTTAATTCCAATAGGCCTATTCACTATACTTGCGCTCACCCGCAAGTGACTAATGGTTCATGATGTAGGGACTTCGAACATGGCAAATACTTAGTGACAATAAAACATCGGATATAGCATACAGTTCAAAGCATTTGTGTTCAATTTAAAATGGAGCATGTATCTCCCCAAGAGTTTGTAAAACAGTTAAAAGAGTAAAAGTGGGGCTATGAACTCACGGTAATTCATATAAGTTAAAGTACTTGTGAAAGTAAATGAAAACAGTTTGAGCATGTATCTCCCCCAAAAGTAGTATAAAAACAATTAAAAGTGGGGCTATGAAAACTCACTTGGTGGAATGAGGCGAAGACAAAAGTGAGTACACCGAGATGTAATGTGATACGCAAATCTTGACCTATGATGAATGATATGACATGTAATGAGTTGCAATGTAATGTTATGCATGCATTTCGTATGTTATTTATACCATTTGCGAGTTTTGAAAATATTACTTATCGTCGAAAAATACTCGTTTGACGTCTTGACCCTTCAAAAATGACTTTACAAGTTTTTACGTCAAAATGTCATCCTACAATGGTTTTATAATGATTTATGGTGAAATTTTCACTTTTCGTCGCAAAACAATGTCGTCGGAATATCATGAAATTAACAAAAATGGCTTCGGAAAACTAGTCGTAAAACGGTGTACGTCGATCGTTAGAGAACGAACTCGACGGTTTTGGAAAGTTTGTATCAAAATCTAGAAGTTTCAGTTCATGAGTTTTCGTCATAAAGGTCTCGAATTTAAAGATAATAAGGGTTAAAGATGGTGATTTTAGTTACCGTAACACTTATCTCGTAAAAATAATATAGTTTTTCTAAAAATAATAGTTACGGCAAGTTTATGAAAACGTGTATATCTTAGTCGTTTCAAATCCGTTTTCTACGTATTATACGTCCTTAGCTTCGTATCAAAGTATACTAATATATTTTTGATAAGTCGAAATAATTTGTAAAGCTTAGGACTCGTTTTTGACCCGAACAAGATAAATATATGTTGCTGAAATTTCAGAAAACTATTTATTTCGTCGCCAAACTTTAAAAATTCACCACGGCTTCGTTATAACTCCGTTTTTATCCGTTCAAGCGGCCACGGATTCGTTTTAAAGTATATTTTCTAAAAATCAAGGCCAAAGTTTCGTACCAACTGTCGGTTTTTCCAGAAAAATGAAACAAGGACAGAACATATTTTATACGTATTGAAAATAGTTTTTCTCGGACAAAACCTATTCTAATCCCTTCAAATCAACTCCAAAGCTAATCTAATCCTACCATACACCTTCTTAGGGTGTCATGGGTTCCTAATCACCATCAAGACCAATGAATACCAAGGGGATAATTATAGGATGACAATATATATATAAAACTCCAAAAATCAAGTAAAAATGGTATAAATCACATATGTCTTGCATGTTGCACCAAAAATGAAAAGATACATATGTAATGAAAAGGAAACATGAAAAATGAAAGAAACATGCTTACAAGTGAATATGATGAGGTGCAAGTAACAAGGTTAATCCTAAACACTCTTGGTTTTTATTTCAAAACCTAATAAAGAGTATTAACTAGATTGTTATACTTGAACTTGATAAAAAAAATTTGATCCCTTTGTGATTCCTCTATGTGGCCGGTTATGTTGGAGAGAAACAAGAGAGAAGAAGATGTTTTACTAACACTTGAATATGAATGAAGTGTATGAGAAAATAATTGAGTTAAAACTTTAAAGTAGAGTATGAATTATTATCAATCACCAAGCCATGCATCATTAAATGAATACCCTTCAAGGACCGGATTTTGGGGATCTTGGTTCCCAATTATGTATTTTTTTTTTTTATAAAATGTTGTGTAAATATTTACTTGTACAAGTTGTAAGAAAGTATAAGTAATTGTGTAAGGAAATGTATAAGTAAGGGTAAATGGAAATTTTTAGGTAAAAGAGATGTTTAATAGATCAAAGTAGAATGTAATGAGATAATAAAAATTGTAAAAATACATTCCTTGTGAAGTTTGAGTGATAAAATAATTATCGAGAAATTTTTAAGAAAAGTGTCGTAATAATTTAACTTTAACGATTTATGTACCAAATGAATTTAAAACACTAGGAAAACTAAAAATATAGTTTTTATAAACTAAATGTAAGTATAAAAATATGTCGGGATCATTTTTGAAAGTAACGAGTTAAATATTTAAAGTAATAACTCACGCGATAACGTTTATTGAATATAAAAATTACGCGTTGAATGTGAAATGAAATGTCATGAATGAATTAATGAGATGCAAATGGTGTCAATGAAATGTAGACTAATCTTAGTCCATATGAATTGTACGTGATGTTATGATCATGAATTCGCCGCTAAACCATAAAGGTTACGCGAATTTGAAACACGTAAACCAAGTTTACGATAAATGTTGAAATAGTGAAGCATAAATCGTTTCGAGAAATGACCTGAAAGTACGGGTTGTCACACCATCACATGCTCATAAACTCATCACTCGTCAAGTTTCTTCTTATTTTTAACTTTTTATGTAATTTTTCATTTGCATCTCTTGTTCCATCTCACCTGTTGCTTCATTAATCAGCATCATTGTTATATCCCAACGCTCCGAATGCCACAACTTACAGTTGTAGGCCATGTAATAAATTCTAAATAGTTAATGAAAACTTATGACCTTCAAACATAAAATAGTAATGACATAAGCCAACAACCGATTTCAATACAAGTTTGTAAATTAAGAGTATTACCAATACAATACTCTTATCACTTATATATATATATATATATATATATATATATATATATATATATATATATATATATATATATATATATATATTCATGATCATGATCATTATTCATCTTAAACTCTACATAGCATCTTCCAAGCACAACAACATGTGCAACTGACTGCTACATTCATACTATTGCGTGATACAACTCAATGTTTTTTGTAGAGATCTCACCAACTCAATTTCTTCCAAGCACCAACAACCTTCAATACTCATGATAAATTATTACATCTACTTCTTTTGTAAATTACTCCTAACATTTCATGATAATCACTCTCTTCACAAACCACCATCATCCTCTTATACTAAGTGTAATAAGGACCTCAAGTGGCCTTCTTTTCCACTGCCACCTCCCATTTCTTTCTCCTAAACTACTTCAACGGCCTACTTGGTGTAATAAAGCAACCGACATCTCAGTTTTTTTTTCATGCTCTATTTTTTTCTAAATTTCACATCCTAACTAAACTTTATAAATATACTGAGGATTTATTTTATACACACTAGTATATACAAATTTATTTTACACACACTAATATATAACTAAACTTAACGGGTTTTTGTTATTGGGCTTTTGTTCTCTTTAAAGACAAATGTGAATCTGTTTTGTTTACCTAGGGTGTGTTTCTTTTTAAGTTATGGGGAAGGAATGTGGGACCCACTAATCTATATGAGCCTCTTAATTGGGAGGATACTAAAGTTTTAGCCTTGTGGATATAGATCAAATAAGAGAAATTGTGGGTCCCATTTAAAAAAGAAGTACTATTAAATTAGTGGATCCCACTATTCTTTCCCCATAACAACCGTGTTAATTTTTGAGAGATAAAGCATACTCAATATATTTATCTTCATCTCAAACTCTCCAACATTTCTTCCCAACATTACATTTCCTCATTTCATCCAGTTCTTAATTAGTACCAAACCAAACATCTACCAAACCGTGTAAAAAATGTATAAAAACGCGTGTAAAAAACGTGCATAAAAACGTGTAAAAAACGTATATAAAATTGATGAAAGTTAAAGGACTAACAGTGAAAGTCAAAGCAAACCACATGGACCATTATTGTAACTTTTTTAAGTGAAACAATGTCAAAGGACTAACGGTGAAAATTAACGCAAACGACAGGGAGTATTACTGTAACTTTTTAAAGTGTTAACCTGTGAATATTACGTATATTGGTAAGTATTTGAAAGTATATTACGTATGTTGAGAATAAAATAAGTATATTACGTGTATTGATTAATTTGAGAAAGTTTGTTACGTATATTCAGCCTTCACCCTAATCAAAAATAAGGATTAGGTCAAATAATAGCAATGTACTTTCCCAAATTTATCAATTTAGTATGCGAATTTTAAAAAAGTTGAAAAAATGTAACGAACTTTTCCAATTTGATTAACTTGAATAGAAATATAAATAACAAAACATCACGTGAGTCGCACATGCTACATTTTCAGAAACCCTAAATCCTCAATTCAGGTATTAAAATAAAACATTAATCAGATCCGTTAATTGTTCCGATAGATTTAACTTTTATGTTCCGATACATAAATCATTAATATATACATCAATAATTTCAGATCTGTTAAATTTGTTCTATACAATCATAGAATCACTGTTATCATAGTTATCCGCTCGTATAGTTTTTGTATATGTTTCGCGAATGCTAACGGCGCATTTGTTGCGGTATTTCATGGTTGATTATGTTTAAATATTGACAAATGTTTGTACTACAAGGATAGGTGTATGTCGGTTACCTTGTAGCGAGCGAGTAATAGGCCTAGGGTTTCTGGAAATGTTATCATACTTATGATACAAGGCGCTTTTGTTGCGGTTTTACGCGGTTGATTATTTAGTACTAGTTGCTTGTTCGTTACGGATATGATTGGGAATGTTTGATGTTGACAAATGTTTGTACTACAATGATATGGTTGTAATACTCGCTAGGCGAGACAGGCTACCTTGTAGCGAGGAATCGGCCTAGGGTTGGGTTGGAGTATTCGGATTGGAATTTTTGTATATATTTTTGGATATTATATGTATGACATGTGTTTAGGACCCTAGAAATATGTTTAAATACTTCACCCTGAGTTTTGACCCGTTAACACCTAGTTTTGACCGAGTTTGATCGCGTTGACTGAATTTTGACCAAACTGATTTTTTGTCCGATTTGGCTCGACTCTGTAGTGAGTAATCTTGTAATCCGAGTTTTACAACACTGGTAATATTTTGTTTGTAAGAAAAGGTAAAACGAAGGTAGTTATGCAGGAGACATGTAGTCGTTTTTTTATACATTGCTGGTATAAAATTTACACGCATTTGAAAGTGTATATTAAATATTAAACACAACAACAATTGTCGACCATGGATTTAGGTGGATGTTTGGATATGCTGCAAGCCTGCAAAACTTATTAGTCTTTTGAGCGTTTGGCATATCCAAATTTTGTTATGTTTTCTTGTCATTTAAGGACCAAATCGCGTAACTACTGAAAAAATGCAAGAAACTGCGACTAAGAAACTGATTTTTATAGAGAAAGCAATACTAAGTTTTTGTTGTTTGGATGTAGCAGTTGTATTATTTGGCAGATGAATCTGTTGTTTAACATTCATGGGATATCTTCTGCGCGGTTCTTATTTAGCATTCTGACTTGTGTCACAGAATACAGATTCAATGAAGTCTCGGAAGCAGAACTGTTACAAAGAAAATGCCCCCCCTTCTGATAAGAACATCATTCCAGATTCATTTCCTTCTCAATCGTCCACTCGTAAACCATCGCCGTATGTTGGAACTAGATTGAAATCTCCATTCCCGCCAAGACCTAATTTTCCCAATCCTCTTAAGAAGAAGCACTTTAGCGATCCTCATCATGATAATGATGTCTCTGGTTCTTCTAATACAGCTGTCAAGGTATATATTTTTAGACCCTCGCTCATTGTCTCTGGTATTTTATTAAAAATTGCAATTTAAACACTTACGACATCATTATGAGCTGCAACGAAAGCTTTCTTTACATTAACTAGGGGCATGGGTGAATACATTGGGACATTGGGTTATGATCTAATAATTGAAAATGTTTGAACACGTACCATGTAGGAGTGTATATAATTGGACATGTTGTCATGAGCGATATTAGGTTATAGTGAGAATGCGGCCACTGAAGGAACATGAGGGAGAAGCGATAGTTAAGATGACTTCTGGTGATACCTTGTCAATACTTGGACAACGGTTTACTTTTGATGCCGTAGCAGATGCAAAGTCAACTCAGGCAAGTAGATTCTTGTTTGCTTTTGTGAAATACATTTGAATAATAGTAGTTAAATGTCTGTTGCTTCGATTTCTCTTTTAGACTGATATATTCCAGCTCGTTGGAGCTCCACTCGTTGAGAAATGTCTTGCTGGAGTTAACAGTTCCATTTTTGCATATGGACAGGTATTATTTGGTCGTATTATTTGGTCTTACCTGTACATAAATGCGCTTATACCAATATTTGTTGTAAATTTTGTTTGCGAAATGTGTTAATTAATACTATCATTTAATTTCCTTAGAGCGGGAGTGGAAAGACGCATACAATATGGGGACCTACAAATGCATTATCTGAAGAGAATATATCTAGTAATGAACAGGGCTTGACACCCCGTGTATTTCGGCGATTATTTCCTCGCATGGATGAGGTGTGTTAGTATATCTTCTCGTAGTTTCACTTATGATAGCTCGTTTATAAAGAAACATGTCAATGTAAATTCGTCGTATGAATTACTTGTAGGAACAACAAGAGCATGCTCACAAAGAACTTATGTATCAGTGTAGCTGCTCTTTTCTTGAGGTAACGTGATCGTTTATAATCAACAATTGAATTTCTATTGTCACTGTGATACTGATTCCGGAACATTGTATAAACAGATCTATAATGAGAAAATTACGGACTTACTTAATCCTTCTGAAAGGAATCTTCAGATAAGAGAGTGTGCTAAATCTGGGGTCTATGTTCAAAATTTGACCAAGGAAACTATCTGCAACATGGATGACGTGACACAGATTCTCAAAAAGGTTTAATATCTCTATCCTTGCTTTATGTTGCGTCGATCACTGCATCTGACTGTTAACTCTTGACCCTGAAAGTCTTTACAACTAAATCGCTTCGATAATTGGTTAGCCAATGAAGGTTAACCTTACTTTATTTTATAAATCACTTGGTATATATCTTGAAGGGCATCTCATGCATTTAACGAATGTATGGTTAGAGAATGCTATTTCTATGGGACTGACAAAGTATACTCTTGGATAATACTGTTAATAATTATCAAAAAATATGCAGGGTCTGTCATATAGGAGGGCTGCAGCAACGAGAATAAATATTCAGAGTTCCCGCTCACACTGTGTGTTTACCTGTATTGTTGAGTCACGGTCCAAGGTAATAAGGGCCTGGGTATAGAGAGTACTTTTTCGAGCTATTTTGCATGTCTTGTGGTTCACATGACAGATTTTTATATTAGTAAGATCTGCAAATTATGTGTTTGCGTTCGGATTGCTATTAATGTTGAATTATCCGATTGTATAGAGGGATGGTCTGAGCTGCTTTAAAACAAGTAGAATGAATCTTGTTGACCTTGCGGGGGCTGAAAGACAAGAGGCAACTGGTGCAACCGGAGAACGTCAGAAAGAAGCTCGTAATATCAATCGCTCGCTTACGCAGCTAGGGTAGGCCAATTTGTTTGGATGACTTCAGTCTCAGATTATATGTATTTTTAAATATGATTTGGTTTCGTTTATCAGTTATTTGTTTTTACCTTTTTGTTGCAGAAACTTGATTAACATTTTGGCTGAAGTCTCCCAAACGGAAAAGAAAAGGCACATACCCTATAGAGATTCCAAATTAACGTATTTGTTGCAGGAATCCATCGGGGGGAATGCAGAACTTGCCATTGTTTGTGCCGTTTCTCCCTCACAAAGGTAATGTTATTATGTCTAGAAGTGGCCATTTTGACCCGTTCACTTATGAATGGGTGGATTTGGGTTATGTGTTCCATTTGTAATAGGTCAAATGAATAAAATAAGTAGCTGAAAAGGGAACACGTAAAATGGGTAAATTAAAGTTTTAGCTAAACTGGGAACGGGTTAGAACGTTGAATGAGCCAAATGGGTCGAAAGTGCCCATAGTGTATATAGAATACATACAACCTCCTAACTCAGTATGTTCAATAATGTAGTTTTTACAATCAACATACTAACTGTTTATAAAGAGTTTAGAAGTTATGGACAAAACGTTTCTTGGGTCAATCCAACTGACCCATCCCGTACACAATATTACGTGTTTTGACCCGTTACCCAACTCGTTCGTCCTGCCAATTTTGCCACCCTGTATTTTCTAACTTGGACTGAAAATTTATGCTTCAGCTGTAAAAGCGAGACGGTTAGCACATTGCGATTTGCCCAGCGTGCCAAAACCATCAAGACCAAGGCTGTCGTTAATGAACAAACCCATGAGGATATGAGTAAATTGCAACAAGTTATACGTCAATTAAAGGTACATATTCTTTATGTAATATGCAGCTTGTTACTGTGCTACAACTACTAACTGAGGACAACATATGACAGGATGAAGTAATTCTGATGAAGTCAAACCAAAACCAAGCTGACCCGAGTGCAAAATGGAATCCTCGCAGAAGCCTCCAACTCCTCAAGTTTAGCCTCAGTGATCCAATGAGTTTACCTCATGTGGATGATGACGGGGATGTTGAAATGGAGATCATTGATGAAGAAGAAGATTGTAAGCCAAGTGTATCTGGGTCGCAGTTAGTACCCACTGATGGTTCGCAGCTGGCTGATAGTTCCAAGCAGGTGATTCCCAATGTATGTACTATCTAAACTTGAAGTTTTGATTCAGTGCTGACAGTTATATCTTTATGCAGGAAGTAGAGAAAATGTGGGCTGATGGAGAGTCGGGTGATGGAGAGTTTAAAGATGTTAAAGAAGATTTGGAATGTGAAATAAAAAGTACCCGCTTGCTTGTTGAAAAGCCGAAAATGGAACCTGTATCAGAAAAGAAATGTTGCGCAGAGTTGAAAGAAGCTCTGCAGATGGCCATGGAAGGCCAAGCACGGATTCTAGAACTATACACAAACTTACAGGAGAAACATAGCAATCTTCTAAGAAGCCACTGCTGCTGCCAAGGTAGTCTCCTGTTACATTTTTACAACTTTGATATCTTCTTTTGTTATTATTTTCTTCTTTATAAGTTTCGGTTTTCATGTCATATTTTCTACGGAGTATATCATAAGGTTTCACGTGTGGAAAGGTTGTCCCAAAAGAAACTTTTAGTCCCTGAATGGCATGTGCGTAACTGAATTTTGACCTAATTACCTCATGGTCTTCGACCACTATTTTATTCACAAACTCTTTTATAGATATTTAATTCGAAAACCAATTCATAAAACTCAAGGACAGACATATAATTTCATGAATTTATAGATTTTAATCAAGGATTATTATCGAGATCAAGCCTTTACATTAGCTAAACTGAACTCACACGGATGTATGGTAGTATCTCTTTAAACACATAATTTATGATCATCCTGCATATGTTTCGTCTAACTCACAATGATACATTATGTGCAGGCACACACAAGGAAGCTTGAACAAGCGGAGAATGTTTACAAAGAGAGAAATTTTGTAAAAAAAGTTGAGAATGGACATATAACCATGTAGGTACGTAAAATACTCATATATGAAATTTAGACATGTAAGTAATATCAGAAATATCTTGTATAGCTTTCAGTCATAGGTCTTTTCTTGCCTTCCGCCCTTCCCACAAGGGCTTCTCACCAATCGTGTGGCCCAATATATTGGTTGGTTATCTTATCCAACCTTGTATTTCTTTTTGAACTTGGTGAATAATTTCAATTGTTTTACGGTTTTTACCCCTTCAGATTTTCAGTGTCTAGAAATATTATAGTACCATATACACATTTTACAGACACAATTGGCCGTCCCTTTAGTTCTCATAATCGATAAAATTGTCTTAGATATCTAAGATTTTCTTTTTCTTGGGCCGTGTTTATTTAGAAATAGATAATTGCTGGTCTCGTTTACTTTGATGTGGCGAAGAAATGAAAATGGAACCCCTTATTATTATATCAACATTTTATTTTGAGGTCCCATTTTTTGTTGTGTGCCGAAAAATGAACTTGAGTTTAGGTCTCATATACCTAAACGTGACCAAAAAAACTGGACGGGCCAGGTAACGGGTCAAAACTGTTTCAAGGTCAAAAGAAGGAGAAAAAAGTAGTGCAGGAGAATTGGGTTGGGCTGGGCTGCCACAAACAAGTTTACTGTGTTTTAGGTCATTACCGAAACTACATTACTGCAATAAGAATCTAGTCTCTTTAATACAGCGATTTACTAGATTCCGTACGTGTTGAATAAACTTTGGCGACCATTGACCCGTTTCATTTATCGACCCAATTATGGATAAACAGCGATACATATCTCCACCTCTACATCAACCTCACACAAACGAAACAAACCTAGATATTTACAATAAAAATCTGCAACCTACGATCATTTATTTATTTATTTTTGCTATTGGTTGGTAATAGGCCAATGGGGCAATCTTAAATAAGATCAGACTTAATGCAAATAGGGACCAAGACAACAAGTTCGCATGCTATCTTTGGAGCCCTCCTGAACCCTTAAGTCTATTTCATGTCAATCTAGACCATAAAACATTTAGCTTGTGGCATTGTCTTCCTTGATAAGCATATATCTCCTACTTTGTGGACCAATTAAGGTATACCATTACTATTGGTCCAGAAGATAAGAACAACAAGAGTAGGTAACAATCCTAACCATACAACTCTTAATGAAGATAATCCCATTTTCTATTTTTATTTTTTTCCTTTTTTATTTATTTATTTATTTATTTATTTATTTTTATGAAAAGATTGGAAAGTTTTAAGAAAACATCAATCTCAGTACTGGAGACAGGAAATGGACCATGATTGTGACATCTAAAATCTGACTAGAGGGTTAGAATTGGAAAGAAACTTGTTACAAGTTATTTTTGTTATGTGGGCTATTATTAGTTTGGCGTGACCAATTTTTTTTCATATTTGTTTGTCGTGACTGCAAAAAAGTTCACGGCTGTGATCATATCTTATATGAAATATGTGCCGTGCTTAAATTGTATAAATTGTTGCAGTGTAACTAAGTATATATAAATGTATAAATAATCTGTGTTTTGTGAGAAGTGTGTGACAATGTGCATGCTTGTTGAACATTTTTGTGGTGCATGCTTATGTCTCTTGACACTCATGTATGCAACCATACTTACATATGAAGTAAAATGATGACCCTTTGGTTACACACAATGTAGGTAAAATCACCCCACAGAGTAACCATGTACTCAAAATGACCATTATACCCTTTCATTAGGAAATAGTTTTTTGAATTTTGAGGCATCATTCATGACAGATGAATATTTGAATTGGTCTTCTTCAAAGATGTAAGCCTCTTGTAGATCTGGTCTATGAGACAGAATGAGTTGTTAGTAGTCAATATTCCTCTCTTTATTTATTAGTACATCTAAACTACTACGAGTACGTATCTATGCTTCCCAGCTTTTACAAGATTCCTTCAAACCTTCGATTATCTGGATTTAATATGCGATATATACAAACGAGATTCTTTTAGACCTAACTGTTGGTGCACACAGAATAATATCGCAATGCGATTCTTTTGCATTTAGCCACTTGTATACTATCTGCACAAGCACTTAGATCTAGTGTGTATGTATAACGCGAGGATGTACATGTTCACTTTATTCACATGCCTCTATATGTTATGGTTTAATGTATATATTAGGCTGGTTGAAATGTAGGCTCCTCCCACAGTACAACATTGTGGATGCTGACAAAAGCCTTTAAGGAAATTATTATCATTAACTACTACTCAAATTCCATTCGACAAAAGTGTCCGGCTATTAGTCAAATGTCTAAAATACCCTTTATGAATTGCTCAACATGCGACTGTAAGACTCTTACTATAGTACTAAGACCCCATTGTTAGTGATTTTCATAGACGGGCGACGAGAAAAAATAGATAGTTTTCCCTTGAAATTTACTCAAAACAAAGGGAGAACAAATAAATTCAGCAAAAGGATGCTTCTTAAGGTGAAAGAAAGAGACATAAAGTGAGGAAAGAGAGTGATTTGTACCTATATGAAGTATGATAATTAGTGACAGGCTGGTAAATGGACCATTCTTAATCATACTATTGATTATAAACAAATGAAACCCCACATGGAAACATCTTCAATCAATCTCCTAACTATTCTCTTTTATTTATACCTTTTGTTTTTCTTTGTTCTCTTCTTACTTAATCATGAGACACCCCATAATTCATCTTGCTTTCTTTTGACTTTAACTAAACTCAGAAAGTAGTTTTTTGCTGACTTTTCAGTAAAAATATGAAAATTTTTAGTAGTTTTTTCGAGAGGGAAATCGTTTTTAAAAAAAATTTGATTGAGTCGTCGACTATTTAGATCTTAGATGAACTCAAATGGAAAATCTTGCAAGAATTTTTGATTTAGAGAATTGAACTCTAATGGCCATGTTTGGCAATGCTTTAATACTTTCCACCAGATTATCAACTTTAAATCCATGTAATGTCAATGTCATTCTTCAAAGAATTTGGTCTCAACTACTATTAGGTAGATAATAAAATTAAAGGGACCATTAACCCTCCTCTCTAATTACATTCCCTTGTACTATACTTTGAAACTACCCCATCAACCAAAATAAATGATCATAAAACTAGCTTGAACTTGACTAAACAATTAGTAAACCTTTGTGGAAATCGGCTACCGGCTAACCAAGTTTGTTCACTGATATAATTAGTTACATTACACCTTAAAGTTTCAAACTTTTTATCTCCAAGATTCTTACAAAGCGTATATCGCCAATGGAACAAATTCTTGCGAGAAAATAGAACGAAAATGATTCGAGGGTGTGGAATGCTAATGGATTCCAATGTTGATTTTTGGAAGGTTGCAAGAGAATTTGGGAGCCAGGCTTTCTTGTAAAGTTTGGCTGTCTATCTTTCAAGGGGTATCTTTCTACATATGAACACCACTACTTTAAACATTCTACTTATCCGAAAAGATTTTCTTTTTCATGAGTTTCTAAAGCAGATGATTGCCAATTTAAAGGTCTTTGATTCCTTGGCCAAAGTCAGATCTTTACCATGGCCAACATGCGATTTTGATTCCTTTCGCCAATAATAATTTCTTGATAATTGCAGTTGCAGACAGATACATGTCTTACTTACAAGTTACAACTTTACGTATGTTTGTTTTACGCATACCGTTTGTTCTTCATCAATCATGTAGTAAGGACATAATTGTAGAATACCAATATTCTTTTTTGGTATGTGGCTATACTTCTATACATGTGTTAATGTTTGTGTATATATAATGATGCATACATTCATACACATTAACAAACATGTTTGCATAGATACATATATGTAAGTGTTTATGTGTCCGTGAGGGAAGTATATATGACATGACCATGCTTAGTTTCACGTCTAGATTACGAACCCCTCTATAGTCTAGATCCAATCCAAAGCTTACTTTTCACATACTCATGTCATTTCACATCAGTGAAGTCGAAAAGAACGGAGATCATGAGAAACACGTCGGAAGTACGTGAATTCTAGCTTTAGACACATCGAAAAGCTAGCAAGTCTGTCACATTATAAAAGCTAGGAATTTTTTCTACATTGATTCCTAAAACAAACGAAATAACTACAGAATGTATAATAACTTCAGTACCTTTGAAACAAAGGAACAATAGTACAATAAACTTTTTTGTGACATAACTTCAGTTTTCATGAACAAAAAGTACTTAAACTTCAAGTATCACCATTAAATTTGTTACCTCTTATAAGATTGGTCAAGCCTCTATCAATAGGTGATCACTTTAAACTCAAGAACAAGATGTAAACCATTATTGCATAAGGTACGCGTAATCAAAGCATCGTTGGGACCAAATTCTTCACCTCTATATGGTGTTATTCTCAGGGTAGAAAAAGAATAGTGTCAATATTGGATTCCATATTAGAGTTCATAGTTAAATGTCCCTACTAACAGCTGGTTTACAATCAAAAGTATAAGTAATCAACATCTAATCTTCATTCTAAAGGCACCATCTTTTCTTGTTTCTTGAAAATAAATTTTCTTGCCTTTGATTATGACATCTTTATAAAGAAAAATCACTATCAAAAATTCAAAAAAAATCAGATTTTTTTTTGGGTGGGCCAGAAAGTTTAGAAAATTTAATATGCAGATTTTTTATGGGATATGATCTTGACAAAATATCTCATTTTTTGGAAATTATTTGCATAATTCACGGATGAAGACTATACTGAGACTGTGAATCAGTCTTTGTTAACTAGCATTAGTTAAAGAATTATGGAAAGTTAAGTGGCCCGTGGCCGTATACGTTAGAGCACGGACCCACACGAAAGGTGATTACACGAGATATGTTGCAGACGGATAGCGAAAGGCACATAATTAAACTTGTGAAGATGCACAAAAATAATGATTAGATATATCATAATGTTAAGAAAATATGTAATGAATACAAGGTTGCAGGCTCTTGCAATCAACCTTTACAACATGTTACAACTCTTATATAGTCTTAGTAAACTTATAGAGATTAGTTCTAGGATTATACAAACAATTTTTTGTAAAAATATGATATCAAGGTGAAGATATGTCTTCTTCTTCTTTTTCTCTATACAAACGCTCTTCTTGATTAAGGGCCTAAATATAATTATGTCAACATATTTGGTATCATAGCTCAACTTTCATTTGACCCGATCCCATTGTTCCTGCATTAAATCAAAGAGAAGATTAAATCGCTGTTTTCAGTTTTTTAACCGTTGGTTGACTTTCTTGATGGAAAAAGTCAACTTACCGTGGAAGCTCGGTCCTTGATTTTGGCCAAACCCCATCTGTACAACACTCTGAAGGTCATTTTCCCAGAAAGCGGAAGCCTGAGTTTTTCGGTTTTAACACGAATTAGCAACAAAATCTACGAGATAAGACATTTTTAGCGCTTATTAGAAATATTGACTTACTTCACTGAAACCATCAATCTGTGATAACTTCATATTTGAACCATGATGCATCATGGCCATTAAAGAGTTCTCTGGCCCGTCATTAACCATGCCATAGAACGGTTGAGCCGATGCTTCCATATGGTTCATGGTATTTGGCATGGATGCCCGAGAATGGAAAGTCTGAAAACCGACCAAATATGAAGAAAAAAAAATTACTCGAAAATTCTAAGCTAACATGGCCCTCGTATATAAAGATAATCACATTATCAAAAGCTTACGTCTTTAGATAAAAGTGCTTCCATGTTCACATCGGTCCTAGGGTTAACAGTTGCTAATTTCATCGACAAGAACTATAATGAAACAAGAAACGAGGCATCTTTTAGAATATCCAGAAAACTAATATATTCCCCGCATACTAAAACAATTTAGTACATATATACCTCAACTTGTCTCTGCAATGATTGTACGTAGTTTATAATCTCATCGAGCATAACAGCCTTTCCAGTCACCTTTTAAACAGAATTCCCATTTTAAGTTAGCAGCCAAAAATTTAACAAAATTTCCACACGATGATGCCAAAAAGGTTTTATTTTTTTAATTTTTACCTTGTTACAACCGGGAACAAGATCTTGAAGGAACTTCATTCTCTCACTGATCTTTTCTCGTCTAACCTGAGATTACCAAACGAAAGCAATGAGAAAACAAATATCGGAATGGCATTGAAAGGAAATGAACCGGGACGGAATCAGCATACCCTTTCTGCAAGACTATGACTATCGGTAGCTTGACCCCTTCTTGCTCTAACATGAATGTAGTCTTTGGGTGGTTCGGGTAATTTTGCATTTTCCTTTGTTTGTTTCTGATTCCCTTCTGTCTTTTCCTTTTCTTTTTCGGGTTCTATTCCATTCCCTTCTTCATCTGACTTGCTTCTTTTTGCATCTGATTCTTCTTTCTCAGATTCCGCAACAGCCTGCAAACACAAAAAAGATTTTAACTTTCATACAGAATTCATCGAAAATCGAAATGGGGTGTCCTAATTTATATATATATATATTTTTTATAACTCCTAATCTTAATAACATTATTCATATAAAAATGGCCATCTGTCTCGTTCTAAAGCGAGACTAATGAAAACTATCTTAATATTTTACGCAAACACAAAACAGAATCGAATTAACTAACCTTATTCTCGACTTGGGCTTCTTTCAATTTTCCTTTAGAAATCACCTTCCTCTTTCTGCCTTTAACTCCGGTTTCCGAACCATTAATCTGCTCAGACAAAGATGATTCCTCAACAGACTGATCCACTTCCTTATTATCCGAATTCAAATTCATCGACAACCTACTAACCAATCCACCCGTCTTAACAAAAGACTGATTACTCGACACTCTAGACATCTTTCCAGATTCCACCATATGTTGAAACTCACCTTCCTTAGCACTACCAAAGCACGAAAACCTCGCAGCTCTTTCAACAAAGCCAGGATCACTAGGAATCATAGGCAGCTGATGATGATTCCTATGATTCATCGAAAGATTAAGCTTAGGTGGCGAATTTAACGGAGTAGTGTAGCATGATGTATTAGTACTATTATTATTAGTATTATTTCCATGTATACATGATTCTGGCGAAATTTCGCCAGAATTACATATACTACCTAATCTACCAATAAGTTCTTTCAAAACTACACTCTCACCGCCAGCATGGCACCCTGGGACAGGTGTCCTGATACCTGTCCCGGGATGACTATTTACTGGCGATGAGACTATAGAACTTAATGCGGATTCAAAGGGATCGCTCTGATCCATTGAATTCTCCCAATTATGGTTAAAGAGATTCATTTCATTAACTTGGGAGTCAAGTTCCATTCCAAAAATGGAATTCCAAGACTGTGGGAGTGTGTTGAAGAAACCATCTTTTGACATTGTTTCTTGAGCAAAATGCTTGGTTTTTTTTTTCTTTGTGAGAGTTAAGGAAGAAATGTGATAAAGGGCCTAGCTAGCTTGTTGTATATGAGAGAGCAGTTGGGTGATAACAGAAAAGCATGAAAGAAAAAGAAAGAAAAAAAAAAAAGAAGGAAAGTGAAGAGGAAGCAATAAAGAAAAGATTAAAAAAGAAAGAAATGTTCCCTTTGACCTTTTTGTAATGCAATTTTATACATATAAAATAGTTGTAAGAACTTTAAGATACCAGACGATTATACTTGCATAACGGCGACACTGTATAGTAACGTAAATTTTTTTACGAAAACAGTTGGTTATTTATATTGTAATTGAGTATTTAAATATTTAATAAATTGCATTGTCTTTAATAAATATGAGTATTTTAATCTAACAATATTACTTAATTTTTTTTTTTAATTTTAACCAAATATATTTTCTATTTATTTCTAGTATAAATATAGATATTTTTACAATAAAGTTTATCAATTATAAAGTTCTTCCAACTATTAGCAATCAAAAGCAACTGTCTTTTCATCTTTTCACATAAATATATATGGATAGAACTTTGGTGCGTATGTTTTTTTTTTTAATTATTTTTCTTTTTAAGGTTTGCATTTTTAAAGTCGTAAGTATTGCGCCTACAATTTAACCGAACACAGAAGGATTTTGTGATTTTTTTTTTTTTGAAAAGTGAATTTCTTATAAGGTGCTTCGTGTCGCGGTTCAACAGCGGGAGGTCTAGACTACGTTCACGCTAGAGAGCTCCCTCGAAGCGGAAATGCCTATTTCAAATACCCGATGGGGGGAAAACCCCCTACTAATCCGCCCAAAGGCACGACAATTAATAGTGGTAAACCCTTGTCTTTTCCAAGATTTGAACCTAGGGTTACCAGGCCCAAACCCCTTCATTAAAGGACCCTTGAAGGAAAATCCCTCATTCAAACCCCTTGCAGGATTTGAACTCAAGACCTCCCTCCTCCAAGAGCCCCTAAGGACTCCAAGGTGGCCAACTGAGCTAAGCCAGTTGGTTCGGATTTTGCGATTTACTCTTAATAATTTGTAGTAATTACTAGAGATGTATAAATTATTAAAGTTACTAATGAGCTATTCGAGCTCGACTCATTTAAAGCTTAAATGAGACTGAAGTTTAACTTTGTTAAACATAAGCGCTCTCAATTCAAGCTAGATTACTCTAGCTTTTAATCAACCGAACGCGAGTAGCTTACGAGCATCTCTTAGCTCGACACGTTTGCACACTTAAGGATGAGCTAGCGAATATTATTGTTACTCTTGTGTTTCGTTTATGGTATATATAAGCAAATTTGTTTTTCCGTCTGAAATGCTAAATGAGAAACCGTATCTTTGTAATCAAAAATTTTATGATCAGTTACTAGTATTTCATAAAATTTTGTTCCTTCATCGATATCTGGGCTGAGCATGGTCCAAATATCGGACTGGATCGAAAACCGGTTTGACTCAAAACTCCGGATTTAGGATAGGACCGAAATGTGTTCGGTCCAGTTCATCGCTCCAGTATGGTCCAGTCCAACAAAACATATTGACGAGTTTTGTGTAAAATCAGATAGTACCGAATATAAAAGGTGGACCGAAGACCGAACCAAAATACATTCGGTTCATTTCGGTTCAGGCTGGTTTGTCTATTCGGTTCGGTCCGCGGTCATGCTTTTCAATACCACCCTACTAAAAAGGAAAGGTTAATCTCTTGAAACAATCAAACTCTTGATTGGGAGGTTGCCTAAAAGCAACTATTATTTCTATCTTTACACCATTTCTACTTTTTTCTCTCGTTCCATTTTTATTTCTTTCTTGTAAACAAAACATTTCCAAAATTGCAACAAATTTACGGGTTAAGTGAGACAAATATAAAGATACATGGTTGTATCATTTTATATGGTCCTACATTAATTGATTACGAGATTACAAGTAGGATCGTCTTAACCATTAAGTCATTAAAGCAAGAGCTCTAGACCCCGAGTTTTATAGAGCCCCAAAAAACTTTATGTCTGGCTGTACATTAAACAGTCTACTTTCGACACGATAATTCAAATCCGACTACTCAAATTTTATAGATAAGAGAAAAACCAAAGCTCTAACCGCCTTTTATAGTGCAAATCCTATACCAAATGATTTATTTGATGCTTGTCTGAGATTTTATTTCATTTTTATGTATGATATGATTTTGTTATTTTGTTTCTGAAAATTTACAAAAATGAAAGAAGATTTTTTAAGCATAAGTTAGTTAAAAAGGTATCAATGTTAATCTCGTGGCAAATTATAACATAGCGGAGATTTATGTGGGTCCAATGAAATTAATGATATCATTTATGATTATATCTAAAATCATCACTTTCCGCATAAAATCAAATTAATACGGAGTAATATATTAATCCGTATTTTTATATTGTAGTTTTTATATGTTATACAAATAAGTTAGTATCAGATAAGAAATAAATTGAAAATGAGAAATAATCATAATCTCACATTTCAGATACATTTTTAATAAATTTTTCCTTCTTTATTTAAAACGTGTAACTAAAAATATTTTTCATTCTTTTTATATTGTTTTTTCTTCTTACTAAATCACTTTCCGAATTCAGATATCATAAGACATCATGCAGCATGTCTTTGAGAATTGCAATCGAATTTGGTTTTAAGAATGTTTGTTAAATGGTGAGAGATTTTTATTCAAACAATTTTAAGAAAGTTGGACATTTTTTACTTCGATGTATGCGATTTAACCTGTATTTCATAACAACATTCAGACTTTTTCTCTTCGCCTATCCAAAATATTTATCCAGCGTTATTTGCACACGTTATGAAAAATACTTTCGCATTGTATTTATAAAGCTAGCTAACAAATAGTGAAACCTCGACCACACTAAGAGCACAAGGTATGGGGTGCCATTGGTGTGCCAAATGCATGTCATTCGTGTGTCAATCATACCGGAGCATCGTGTCATCCATGAGCCAAACGTTTTTAGCCAATGCAATGGCTCAAGCCATTTGCATTTTTTTTTTTTTTTTTTTTTATTGTGAGTGAGTGTGTATTTTTAGTGTGATATTTTGTGGGACTCAAAAACATGTTAGTGGTGTTTTATGAGGGAGGGTGTTTTAGTTATTGGTATGTTATTGGGAGGTATATGATGTGGCGCTGAGGTGACATACCAATAACGTGTTATTTGTATCTTCCTCACCTTGTGCTGAAAATTGGGACTATGCATACCTAGTGTATGGACATAGACAATATGACAAAGAGTTTGATAATTCGTACTTTATTTGTTTTTCTTAGCTCTATTTGTATTTTAGGCCGGATACTATACATGTTGGTGGACCATCGGTGGTGGCACCATCACGCATGAAACCGCATAGTAATCGGTCACCATCACGGGCAATGGTGGGATTTTTCATTCTAAATGCTGAAAACTACTCTTTAAAAATATTAAAAAAAAAAAATCACATTTGGCGGGCCCTCAACATTTAAAAAAACGATAACATTTAAAAAATATATATTAAACATTATTACTTCATTTACCTATAACATCCTCATAATCCATCATTTTATATATAGGTTCTCATTCTAACTTTATATTTACTCTCATTCTATTATCTTTTATACAAATTACAAAATGTCTCAAAACACTCCAAAAAATAAAACCTCAAAGCAACGTCGACAACCAAACATCCAAACACCCAATTCAAATTTCCGTCTCAATCCTTCACCACCGGTAAACTTTCGAGCCCCATCGCTTGTTTACGGAACATAATACCAAAACCACCATTCATACCTCCACAACAAAATATGTATCAACCATAAATGTACTATCCGTTGAATATCAATGGTTTTTCACAACCAAATATCGATGGTTCCTCATCACCACCTCCACCAATGTCTCCCATTCATCTATTTAGTATTGATGATTTTCCAACATACGAAATTCAATTTTCTCCATTTATGCCTAATCCCGTTGATGAGGACTTTCCTGTCGAATAAGTCTTGCCCCCAAAGAAGCCGTCAAAAAGACGTCTAAAAATGACAACGTTGATGTGCATAACGTTCCATTAACCACTGAAGAAGAAATTGCATTGTGCAAAGGTTGGTTGGTACATCCGAAGATAGCACCAAAGGTAATATGAAGAAATCAAATAGGTTTTGGGTGGAGGTTTTAGGTTACCTCGAGAAAGAAATGCATGTATCTGGTGTTCGAAGCCACGATTCGTTAAAACGAGAAATGTTTGCGTCCTAAAGTGGCTCAATTTTGTGGAGTGTACAGTAATGTCCGTTGAAGGACGTAGAGTGGAGCCGGAGACGAGGATTATATTCAACAGGCATTTGACGAATATTGTGTCGGGTATGGAGACCTTTTACACTTCTTCATGCGTGGAGAATTGTAAAAGAGTCTCTGAAATAAAAGGATGTGGAAATTCTCCGATGTCAATAAGCGAAACCGAAAGCTTTTAAGAGATATAATCCATCCATGTCTACTGAGTTCAACACATCGCAATCAACATAGGGTAGTTTTAGTCTCAATCAAATGGATGGAGACGAGGAGGAATAGGATGAAGAGGAGGTGCAGGAAGTTCGACCAATGGGTAGGGACAAAGCGCTAAATAAAGCATCCACATCACCCATTTTGTCGGTATCGTCAATAGCTGGCAGTTATGAAGTGATGGCTAGGTTGTTGGTCAACGAATTTACATACCAAAAATCGTCGTTTATGTCAATAAAGAAATCAGATAGCGACGCCTTTTTGGAGATCAAGAATCAGTAAATGAAAATGCAACAAAAGAAGTACGAACTAAAGCACAAATGTCCGTATGCAACCGCAAAAACAATTACAAGATGACGAA
Organism: Chrysanthemum makinoi; assembly: GCA_910596185.1. Taxonomy (NCBI): domain Eukaryota; kingdom Viridiplantae; phylum Streptophyta; class Magnoliopsida; order Asterales; family Asteraceae; genus Chrysanthemum; species Chrysanthemum makinoi. The sequence goes on from OU343217.1 coordinate 283,286,793, forward strand.
TTGTTCTATATGAGTCATGTTGATCACTTGAGTAGAATCCACTTCGAAAAGAGGAAAAGATATTGTTGATGAAGCAAGTGATCAAGGAGAAATATAATTTATAGTATTAGTTTACGTTTTTGATTTCATAAATTTATGTTTTTTGTTGAGGTAAAAAGTTGTAATTACCCTAACAAGCTAGTCCTTTGGTAATCCTTCGGTCGAGCCCTCCGGATTAGATACCTTCCGACCTGTAAACACAAAGACAACGCGCGTTAGCCTCGCCTAGGGTTTTATCCCTAGACCAAGCTCCGGCGTGAGAATTAGTATATATATCAGAGTAAAATACTGTGAAAATGGGTGAGAATGGATTGACCTCGAATGCTGTTGCTTGGTTCCTTTTATAGATGCGAGCTTTGTCCTCACCCGAGATCACGCGTGGCGATAGTGACTCTTTTGGGCGGGAGTTGACTTTACTGTTTAGATTCCGCTGGAAAGGGTCAGTGGTTCTGACCAAGATTCCTTTCCTTTTATACATGATGATGTCAGGTGTCCGTTATGCCGGGAGGTTATGTTTAACCCTCCGGTACATGATTGTCTATATGCTTGGTCCAAATGGGCTAGTGTGCCTTATCCGGGAGATTTCATGTTGTCGAAGCGGTTTTGGCTTATAGCCGGGGAGTTAGGTTCTTCTAGCATTTGGCTAAACTGTCGGAAGTGACATACGCCAACATGTCCCCGTATCATGTTAATGGATATGTTCATTATATGATATTGAAAGTTCAGAGCGTGCCTCGGCAAGTGTTTAGTTGGTCGTTCCTTTTTTCCTCTTAGTAACTCTTCCCCTTTTTTTGTGTGTGTGTGTAGGGTGTGACACGCCGCCAGTTGCGTGGCAGTGTGATTATATGAATCGGGGCACGTGGCGGGCGTGTGTTGTGTGGTGAAGATTTTGCCACGTCATCTCTGACACGACGGGACGCCTCAGCTACCCCCATCTTTTGCTTATAAATACGCTTGTTTCTCTTCATTTTTACCACCGTAAATTTTTCACTCACACGTCTCCTCTGCGTTATTTGGCCGAACGATTCCATTTGTTCCCCGTCTTCGTCCGGTACTACTCTAGTTTTTCCTCTTTGGTTTTATAGGTGCGACCATTCCCTTCCGGCTAACATGTCTGAACCGTCCGGCTCGTTATCCTGCTTCGGGGATCCGGGCCGATTCGAGGGTCCGTCCCAACCCCGACCCAAATTTGACTTGGATAAGTATACTTCGGTTATGACCGAAGAGTCATTGCAATGGGCCGTGAGGGAATTCGGGATACCTTCCGATCTTCATCCGAGGCTACCACCGGATGACTTTACCATGGGGCAACTCGGGGATGATGCCATAGGATTATACTTAGAATATTTTATTGAGGGTGGGATTTCTGTCCCTTTTTCTAGCTTCCTCTTAGATGTCCTCCATTATTACAAAGTTCACATTTCCCAATTAGTGCCGATAGGTTTACATAGGGTTACACTTTTTGAGGTATATAGTCGTAGCCTTCATATTACTCCCACGACTTCTTTGTTCCGAGCCTTTTATAAATTACATAAACAAGGGCATTGGTTTACATTTGCTAAGCGAGATGGCAAGTAAAGTGTGTTTTCAAGAGATTTTGTCCTCGTTAAAGGGTTGGAAAAGAGTTCTTTTGATTGACCGTCGGCAAGACCTTTTGCTATGCCGTGGAGGCATCCGGACTCAGATGTTTCCGATCCGCTTCCCACGGGAGTTTTCTATGCCTCATGCGGATTTATTGTCGGCGAATGTTGTAGACTTGATTAAAATTCTGCCGCATTTTTGTATGCCGTGGGGTTGTCGGCCAAATGGAAGTATCCGGGTTATCGCGACTCAAGGATGCCGAGGGAATGGTACTTGGCCATATATATATATATATATATATATATATATATATATATATATATATATATATATATATATATATATATATATTTTTTTTTTTGTTTAAGATTTTGTGTTTTCTTGTGTAACATTTTTCATGTGTTTTGCGGCTTTGACCATGTCGACTATCTTACCAAGCCGAAGCTATCGCAGGGGTCTGCTATGACCCAAGGGAATAAGTACCAAGAGGGGCAAGCCCATATAATGCATGTTACCCTTCCGAGTCCTGACTGCACGGCGGTTCCGCCGAAGACCAATGCCATGAAGAGGTCGGTGGCCGACCCCAAAGTTCTGGAGGCCAAAGAGAAGAAAAAGAAAGCCGCAGAGGCGAAAGCCCAGGGTTACAAACCCCGTAAGCGTCAGGTTGGGGAAGGTGGCTGGTCCGCCGGAGACAGAAGAAGAGTCCCGCTCCCGTGATCAACTTAGATTCCCATACGAATCCGACGCCCAAATAACACCATTCCGCCGGAGGGTCAACCACCGAATAATCCTCCGGTTGTTGAAAAGGGAGATTTGGAGGGTCACTCCAGCAACAAGTTAGGGGATGCTAATGATGCTAATGTTGGTGTCGGCGCGAGGTGGGCGAAGGATCATGATGCTGAGGCTTCCCAATTTGTCGAACCCGCTCCTCGGAGGATGGTGAGTCGGTTTCTTTCTGCTCCGAATTATTTTTTCGTTACTATCGTTTGATTATTTCCGGTGTTTACTTAACTTTTATTTTGCACTTTTTGTAGCTAAATCTCCTTCTCCGCTGCGCCGTGATTAGCTGCCCCGGAGAAGCGAGTAACGTGGTCATCCGGGTCTGAAGAACCGTTGTAGAGTTTTATGTTCTTAGGCGTTTCATGTTTCGGTCCGAATTCTACTATCCGTCGTGTGAATGGGGATCTGGGGTCATCTTTGTATGGTTTGTGTAAATCTTCCACGACACGCTTTCCTTTCGGATCTTTTTCCTCTTCTATTCGGGTGGGTCCTTCGGCTTCATCTCCGAAGTCTATCCGTATGGGTTGTAGTGGGCTTTTTCCTTGGGTGTTATGTTGCTGTATTAAGGCTTTTAGTGATGATATGTGATTAAGTATTTGTTCTTCCAAGTTGGGTGGGTTGCCTCCGGACGGTGTTTCCGTGGAGGTACACTGGGGTGTCTCGGTGGTAGGACACGCCATTTTCTCGTCTTGGTAGTAAGAATAGCGGTCCCACGGATGGTGCCAATTTGTTGAGGTAAAAAGTTGTAATTACCCTAACAAGCTAGTCCTTTGGTAATCCTTCGGTCGAGCCCTCCGGATTAGATACCTTCCGACCTGTAAACACAAAGACAACACGCGTTAGCCTCGCCTAGGGTTTTATCCCTAGACCAAGCTCCGGCGTGAGAATGAGTATATATGTCAGAGTAAAATACTGTGAAAATGGGTGAGAATGGATTGACCTCGAATGTTGTTGCTTGGTTCCTTTTATAGATGCGGAGCTTTTGTCCTCACCCGGAGATCACGTGGGCGATAGTGACTCTTTTGGGCGGGAGTTGACTTTACTCTGTTTAGATTCCGCCTGGAAAGGGTCAGTGGTTCTGACCAAGATTCCTTTCCTTTTATACATGATGATGTCAGGTGTCCGTTATGCCGGGAGGTTATGTTTAACCCTCCGGTACATGATTGCCTATATGCTTGGTCCAAATGGGCTAGTGTGCCTTATCCGGGAGATTTCATGCTGTGCCGAGCGGTTTTGGCTTATAGCCGGGGAGTTAGGTTCTTCGGCATTTGGCTAAACTGTCGGGAAGTGACATACGCCAACATTTTTAATTATAAATAAAACTTTAATTTAGTTTTTAATAAATTTGCTAAAAAGTTAGTTTTGTGGTGACCATAGCACCTAAAAGGTGTTGGGTTTAATGGTGTACCGAATGATGATGTAGCGCTGCTATATAGGTGATGGACTCGTGGGCTTGTTGACCATAGTGCCAAGCCTTATGTTAGCTAGAATAGTACGTCTTGTACTCAATATAAATAAGAGTTTGGGGTGCAGTTAAAGTTATGGGGCGGGTTATACGTCCGTTACGTCAGCGTTCAATTTATAATTATTCCTATAACACAAAATCAAAATAACACTATCCGATAAAATTCCCAAAACACGTTAAAAAACCTATGTTAAAAAAAATAATAATAAAATAAATAAATAATTGTGCATTATACACATAACGTTTGCGCATATAACTTGCCTATAACACGTTGGGCGGTCCAATTTCACCGTGTTATAGGTACCAAATTTGTGCTATAAAGTGCGTATAACTGTTGCACCGAGCCCACAAAAATTAACGAGTCTCTTAACTAATTTATCGTAAACTTATAACGGTGTATTGTGCTTAAAATTATCAATAAATAACTTAAACTTAACCAAGTTAAAATGCACCGCCCTTCTATGTTATAGGATCTTCGCCATAGGGATAATTGTCTTTATGCGTTTATTATATTAGTTTTTTTATGATTTGAGTATGGTTTTTTAATGATCTGTTATAAAAATGTTATTGAAATGATGTTTTGTTTTTCTTTTGTTATATGAATGTTATAAGGTAAAATCTGATATGACATGCGCAGAACTCGCAGTGTAACTAGCGCTCTGATATTAATGTAGATTAATGTAATCGTTAAAAACTTAAAATACTAGTATAATGGTATATGTAACGTGTTACTCAATGATTGAGCAAACCTAACAATAAATTTTCTAAGAACATTTATTTGACCAAATAAAGAACTGATTAATAAATTAAAATAACCACTCAGAACGTGATCATTTTTACTTTTTTATTTTTTGTCAATGAAGGACACGAATATCTATGCAATTTAATTTAAACAATGCTTTTCAAATATAAAATTGAATGTAAAAACAAGTTTTTGAATAATTATAAAACTAAAATGATGCACAAAGCAACGAAGTTTCTTCCATTTCAAGCCTGTAAAGTGTCAAGGAATCAAATTTCTTTTAATAATAGTTGTAATTTGTTTTTGAGTTACTAACTAATTAAACGAATATTATGATCACTACTTAATTTTGATAAATGACTTGTTTGATAAATAGATTAGTCAGCTAAAATGTCAGAAATTACAAGGAAAAAAAAAAGTTTTATCACCACGTTATACTTTTTAAATATTTAAGATCTCGCCGCTTGTTTCACGAAAATCTTACTACCAATCTAAGTTGTAGGTAGATAACAACTCACATACGATGATTTAAAGGTTAGGAAGCATGTTACTTGTTGGATTATCGTTTGAACTATATACGACTGTGTTATGGTTTGTATACACATTTAGGTCCAGTCTTCAGCTCGGTGTTTTGAGCCAAATCTGTTTTCGATTCAGTCTGTTTTTTACCAGTTCGTTTCAGTTTTCGAACTGTGATCAGCCTTAGAAAATACCGTAAATGAAGCTTTATATATTTTTTGTATACACATATGGACAGTGTTGCAAAACAAGGCCTACAAGGCCGATTAATCGCCGATTAGGTGCTGCAAGGCCACCAACCTTTCCGATTTATGTAAATTGTTCAAACAAATCGGTCAATCGTGATCAATGGTGGTCAATGACGGTTAAACTTGTCGAAAACCTTCATATCTTGCCGAAAATACTTAAAGCTACCCATAAAATTATTTGAATAACTTATGGTCATTGTTTATATCTATTACAAGATGTTTTTCAAGAAAAATATTGCCGAAAATACATAAACTTGTCGAAAATACCTAAAACTTATCGAAAATACTAAAAACTTGTCGGAAATGCCAATCCGATTAATCCCGCCTAGACCGATTACAAGCTATAGGGAGGTCGACCGCCCGACTACCGATTCGCGATTTTTGCAACATTGCATATGGATGTATATGACCTATACTTTATGCATATGATTCGAAATTGTTAAATTCGATTTTTCTCATTTATGTCAAACAAATTATAAGAATTTATGTTATTATGTACTAATAACGAGATAGACAAAAATACCTCTAGTACGTTATTTTAATGTCTTTGTAAAATGAATTATTAAATAAATAAAAAAACACCGACTTTTTTCCGAGTAGTGTGGTGGTTGTCTCTTTTAAATTGTAATTAAAAACTTGTTATTAAAGTAATTGAAGTCTTTGGTAATTATAAGTTATTTAATTAATCAAATTGTTTAATATATACCTTAAATAAATAACTAAAATTTGCACAATTTTGCTTTACGTGACCAAAAATAGAATTGGTGATCGGGCACGTCATTTCTGACGTTGTCAAAGATTTGGCGCCAACGCCCTCACGTGATGACGCCCCTCCTCGTTTTCAGAATTTTGTCTGACGCCAATTCAACGACGTGTGTTGAAGAAGGAAAAGGCAAAAAAACAAATAATACCGATTTGAAGTGACGCTAAAGTGGCACTGAAAAATGAAAAATGACATGTAGTGACACTCCACGCTATAACATATAAAGCTTATAAGAGTTGGAGCTGGAACTTTAACTTTTGAACATGTTAGCTAAAATTGAAGTTTATAAATGACAATAACGAAAATAAAAGTATTTATGTAATTAGACACTAAAAGTAACCTTCTTTGGAAAAGCTTATTTTACGTAACTTTGCTTTTAAGAGCTTATGACTTTCAAGTTCTTATAAGCTTATATGTCATACAAAAATTATCTTAATTACTTAAGTTCTGATTTTCAAGCTCTTATAAGCTTATGTGTTATAAAAGAATTATTTTAATTATTTAAGCTCTGATTTTCAAATTCTTATAAGCTCACGCGTCATAAAAAATCATTTTAAATTTTAATTACTTAAGCTCTGACTGTCAAGCTCTTATAAGCTTATGCGCCATAAAACAATTGTTTTAATAACTTAAGGTCGCATAAACTCTCGGCACAGGCTAATGCTAATGGCTCGGTTTGTTGCTCCCTAACCGGGTATGCAACCGAGTTATACCCACTAGCACAACCGAATGTAACCGATCAAACACCCAACTTTTCATTTACTCGATTTGTCAACCAACCGAGTAAATGGGCACTTCTCCCATTGTTTTGTGTGTATTTTTTTTATTTAGTTTTTATGATGTATGTTTTAAGTTGTAGTTACGATCGTTTTATTAGCAAATTATGGTTAGAAGTAGTTTTAAAGAGAAAAACTTATATTTCATTGATATGACAAAAGAAAAACAATACTTACGGTCACCATTAGCCTAACATATTGCAATAGGCAGCATGACTAATTATAAAGTTTTAAAATAACCGAAAAATCGAAAAGTGGAAGTAAATAAATTATTTTATAAGAAAAAAATAGGGTGTAGTGGGATTTATTAGGGGCTCTAGACAACTTTCCTGAATCTGCTCTTTATATTCTTTTTTTTTTAAATAAAAATTATTTTTTTATTTATCTTGTTTATCTTTCTAATGATTAAATTGCGTAAGTACACACGTATGCGAGATTCTACAAGTCACCCGTTTACTAACACTAATACTTTTAAGTTATACAAATACACAATAAATCATGCAATTTTTTTAAGAGGTTTTTGCAAAGGCTAATGATTTGCACACTTCAATTTCTTATTTGTACACTTAAATCTTTGCATTAGTCAGCTGTACATTTATCATATGCTGCTTTACCGGTTTATACATTTGAGTGTACAAATAACAAATGAGAGTGTGTCAATCAATTCCCTTTTGCAAAGATGAAAGTGTCATTAATAAAAAGTTAACCGTTAAAAATGGTAACTTTTTAACTTTGAAGATAACTTCTAGGAGTAAACGATGCAGTGTGTTTAGGCGTGCAGATAATTTTTTTGCCTTATGGCATAGCCATATTGCAACGGCCCAAATGTCATAGCCATGTTATAAGGACATTCGTAATTGGGTTGGCTAGCACTATTTGTTTGTTTATTTTTTATTTTCTTTTTTATTTTCCTTTTGTAAGTGAGTGACGTATTTTTTGTGGTGTGTTATGTTACCTACTTGCACCTATAACATTTATAGATGAGAAAGGTGTTTTAGTTATAGTGGTGTTATATAATGTGTGCTGACATAGCGTGCCCTATAAAATTTATAAGGCACGACTGCACTTAGCTCTCTAATAGAATAAGATACTCAAATTTAAGTTTGCAGCATTTGTTTTGGCAAAATGAGTCAGATGTGTTTTTACCATAGTCATGTACATTTTTATGCAAATTATTTTTATGCAAATTATTTTTATGCAAATTAAAGATCTTAGCCATAGTACATCTATTTTTACCAAACATGTTCTAAAAAACTAGGAATTTCACTTAATCTAGATGACAGAACTTGTACCTTCAATTATAGCTAGCATGAAAGTGTTAGATTACTAGGTTAGTCGGCCCAAACCTAAAGGCTTAGGATGCATTAGGTGTGTGTAAAACAAGAAATTGGTTATGAATTTGAGCACCATATATGTTTGAATTATGAACATATGGATTCATATCATACATTTATACTTTTGGATAAAAGGACTCCTTCGAAACATGTAAATTTTAGAGGTCACTATATATGAACGTATACATATTGAACTTGCTCGTAAGCTGTCGAACCATTTCCTAAGCGTCGCAACATGTAATTTGATTATTTGAAAGGCTTGAGACGTGTAATTCTACGAGCTAGTTAGTGCCATGTAATAATATCAGCGATGTAAAACGCTTTTAACTATGGTTTTTAAAAATCGAACCGGACATCGAAGTGGTTTTCTCTTGGTTCCTGGTTTTTTACGGGTTTTCCCGGTTGAACAAGTTGGTTCTGCCCGGTTTTTAAAACACTACTTTTAACGAGCAAATTGCAACACGAACTAATAAAATTCAGCATAAACATGTAAAGAATAATGTTCTCTTTGAAACAGCATTGCTCAAAATTACAAATGGTATAGTATCCAAGAACAAAATAATTAAATATATATAATAATAATTTTAATAATTTATAAAAAGAAATAAACAACCCAGAAAAAAGAATACCGTCGTTCAGAAATCAAGAAGAGCAACAAGAGAATCTGCTTTGATCTTGTTTAGATCCGCCTTCACCGTTGTTTGAAAGAGTCACCCTGTTTACAGATAATTCGGCTTTATATGAATCTGAATTCAAAACTTTTCGACTCACATTGTTGTATATCTCTTTAATAACCATCTCGAAAGCTGTTTTGACATTTGTTGAATCGAGTGCTGATGTTTCCATGAAGAACAGTCCGTGTTTTTCTGCAAGGTTCTTGCCATCTTCCACTGATACAGCCCGGATATTGTCCAAGTCACATTTGTTTCCCACCAACATCCGTGCCACCGTGGTCTCCGAATGAGCTGCAAAATAAGTTATATGATGATCGGGTATTAATAAAGAAACAAACAATAAGATGACCGTAGCAACAAAATGAGTTCTATGCATGAGACTATGAGAGTAGCGACAAAATCATTGTAAACGACCATGAACGTACATATGCAAATTGCAAAACCGCATACATAACATCATGAAATACATGATGTAAAACGCATTCTTCGCATGTAAAACAGAACACATTTTAGACCTTTTATACGTCAAATATGTACTAAGATTAACATAACTTGGTCGGACCGTTTATAATTTAAATGGGTCGATATTCAGACCTCAAGTTATAACGAAACTATAGAACATCTCAATAACCAACAATCCAAACTTTACTTTTATTACAAAACGAAGGACAATATTGCTAATCATGCTACTCCATACAAGTCTAGGCTAATGAATCGGAGTATGAAAAACTAAGGTCTTGTTCGATTACAGACTGAACTACCATTAGCTCCAAACACATCATCGCCGTGAAAAATCTTTATGCATAATGTTTGCTAATAACCAAGTAAAGTGCATCCTATGGTCCATTTAGGCAAACGTCATTTCTATAAAACTGATGGAACCCTTTTTCAAGAATCTAAAACGAAAACTCTAAATTACTAACCACAAATTTGATAGTAATTCTAATGAGTCAACATTTCCAAACATCGATTTTTCCCCACAAATTAACCTCGTTTTTTATAAAGTTTGCAAATATAACAAAAGAAGCCATCTAACTTGGCACTTTGTCATAACTCGTTCATTCTTGCTATTTTAGTGTTTACTTTACATGCAGGAAAGAACACCGATTTATTTGCAACGAAAGATAATATATGATGGTCTGAAAAGTTATTTACTCAATTTATATCATGTCAAACCTCCTCTTCATTAGCGAACCCACACAACTACATTAAATAAGGCTAGCGATTCTCGACACGAAAAACACAAGAAGAACCTAACACGAATAAAGTGAAACAAACACAAATGGTCTACATTAAACTACAGCGATCAGGCTCAGATCAAACAGGTTGACCTAACATTGACCCGTTTCACTTGTATATAGAATAAATAAACGAAGTAAAACACTGCGTATTTTCTACCTTTACAATAAGAAGGTATCTTTATATCTTCATAAGGGCTGGCAATTCTTGAAATGACACGAAAAAATACAAACATATCACTAACTAAGCGACATGAAACCTAACTGGGCGGACACAAAATTGCGTCGATCGCACTTAGGTAAAAGCATTTGGACCTGAAACTGACCCATTTAACACCAACTCGATCTCATCTCACCCGTGGGGTTTTCCTGTGTTATGTTTTTGGGTCATTGTTAAGAATTGACACTTCCAAGTCAAAACAACTTTTCAACCCAACCTAACTACCATCCCTAAATTATCTCAACCGTATTCCTCAAAACATGATCAAATCACATCAAAACAAAGTCAAACACATCAAGAGCCATCAAACAAAAGTCAAAATAGTGACACGAACATGAAGGACCTAAAAAAAATACAATGATCAGGCTTGTGTCAAACAGGTTGACCTCAAATTGACCTACGAAACATTAAAAGAAATAAAACCCTACGTACTTTCTACCCATACGATGACAAGGTACATTGTAAGTTTGAAACTTTAACAAGGCTAGAAATTTTTGAAACAACACGAAGAAAGCTAGACACATCTATCTCGAATTAAGCAACACAAAACTAACAGTCCTGACACAAAATTACATGGGTCATGTAAGGCCAAACAGTTTTACCTGACATTGACACGTTTAACACGAACCTAATCTCATCTCACAGTAGGCGTGTACGTGTGCCAAATTTTCTGTCATTGTCTACAGGAATAGACAATCCTACTAAATTTTCCAAAATTTCTCAAAGTCAATTTCTGCGCAAACTATCATCCCTAACTTATTTCAACCTATTTTCCACACATCAAAAACAAACTCAAAACACATTTTCCACTAATAAAAAGTCAAACCAAAATCAAATTAAATTTTTTTACAAAACTTACTATTAAGTTTCTCAAGCCACCTAATAACACTCTCAAATTATTTCACAAAATTTACAAATTAAGCAACACAAAACTGACATTACGACATAAACTTACACGGATCATGTAAGGTCAAACCATTTGACCTGACATTGACCCGTTTCACATGAACCTAATCTCATTTCACCCTAGGCGTGTCCATGTGTCAAATTTTCTATTGTCTTTAGAATTGACACTTTGACTCAATTTTCTAAAATTGCTCAAAGTCAATATCAAGTCTAACAACATTTCAACCCAACCCAAACATCATCCCTAAATTATCTCAACCTTTTTCCAAGCATGACCCGTTTAACACGAATCCGATCTCATCTCACCCTAGGCGTGTCCATGTGCCAAATTTTCTGTCATTGTCTAGAATTGACACTCCTACTAGATTTTCCAAACCTGCTCAAAGTCACCTTAAAGTCAACAAGGCTCACTGTCTAAAAATGTATCTTGTCACTTTTTTGAGTTGTATATACCATCGTTAGGATCAGACTATCTAATAACTTACTTTTTGAATTTCGATTATTCTGTTCCCAAAAATAGGTGATTTGATTCCCAAAAAATACTTTATTCGATACCTTATTAAATCCCAAAAATACATGATTCGATTCCCAAAAAATACTTGATTCGATACCTTATTAAATAGTCTCAACCTAACAATGGTATATACAACTCAAAAAAGTGACAAGTAAGATAGATTTTCACACAATTAGCCCAAGTGAAAACAACATTGCAACCCAACCTAACCTAACTATCATCCCTAAATTACCTCAACCATCAAAAACAAACTCAAAACACATCAAGATCCATCAAACATAAAAAGTCAAACAAAAAAGTCAAACTTTTATAAAAACTTACTATTAAGCTCCTCAAGCCACCTAGTAACACTCTCAAAAGTCCCACTCCTAGAAATATCATAAACCACAAGAGCCCCCACAGCCCCTCTATAATAAGCACTAGTCACAGCTCTAAACCTTTCCTGACCAGCAGTATCCCAAATCTGAGCCTTCACTTCCTTCCCATCAATCTCCATACTCTGAGTCTGAAACTCAACTCCAATTGTTGCCTTTGAATGCAAGTTGAACTCATTCCTGGCATATCTTGACAGCAGGTTTGACTTTCCAACTGCTGAATCACCTATGATCACCACTTTGAAGAGATACTCTTCGCCTTCGTCGTCTGATGAATCCATGGATGGATTTGGAATTGGTTTCTGGGTTGTGGAATTGGAGTGGTTTTGGAAGTGGGTTTTTGTTGGATTTGAGTTTTGATGGCTGGATTGGGAGATTGGGAATTATTAGGCTGGCTGGCAGAGATGGTGGTGGTGATGCTTTATTAGTGGGGTTTTTTGTTTTTTGGGGTTTAAATATTGTAAGAATGTGATATGGGAAGACATGTTTTTATATTTTTTTAGAATATATTACTGTATGTGATTTTTCTTTTTTTTTTTTAAACAATGTATGCCTGAACGGACCGGACCGACCGAGACCGGATTGGACCAGACCGGACTGACCACATTCGGTTCGGTCCGCAGTCTCGGCTTTTGGGCTAATTTGGTCTTCGGTCCGGTCCAGTCCGGACCAAAAATGACGAATTTGGGCTAATTTGGCCTTCTTAGACTAGACCGACCGAAGGACCGACCCGGACCGACCACATCCGGTCCGGTCTCGGTCTAAAATTTTTACCGAAATCGGGTCTCCGTCCGATCCGGTCTTTGCCGGTCCGATCCGGTTTTTGGACCGTGCACACCCCTAGTATGCCTCATGCATGTATGGGATTTTTAAAAAACAAGTTTATTTGAAAGATATGGTTTATTACTTTATTTTACCGATAAAGATTTGGTATTCGAAAAAGGATTAATTGCATTTACACTCACTAAAACTTGCATATTTACATATATATCTAAAATATGTTAAATTGCATTTTACATCATGCATTAAAAACTTGTATTATAAAAAAAAATATGCAAATTTTTGAGTTTTAATGGGTATATATGCAATTCCCACTTCGAAAAAAATCACTTTAAGTGAAGAGTTGAGGTTTAATTATAATAATTTCCAAAAGTAGTTTATTTCTTAACTATAATAACATTTGAATACTTTATTCATACTACATATAAAAGAAAACACATTTGTTTAAAACTTAAAACTTAAAAAATGTGTAATTTTGTTTGACTAAATTACCTGTATTTATAAAAGATGCAATCTAATAAATATTTCATAGTTGTCAGGATCCCGATCCTGATCTTAGGATCTTACGATTTTACGATACTGCAAAGCAAAAACGATCCGGATCTTACATAGGATCTTTGCAGGCTTAAGATCTTATAGGATCCCAGATCTTTACCATACGATCTTACGATCTAATCCGATCCGATCTTACTTTTATCGGATTATAAACTAAAAAACTACAAATTTATGAGTTGTTTGTTTGTAGAATTCAAAAAACAATATGTTAATCTTTTTAAACATTTTATAATCATAATTTATGACAACATTTATGTGAAACATTCATATTATTTTATGGTTATAATGTATTATAATTTGTAGATTTGTATAAAATTACATATAACTATTAAGAAATAACATTAGAGTAGGATCTTAAGATCCTGATCCGATCTTACGATCACGATCTTGCAAATACGAAAACGATCCTGGGTAGGATCCCGATCTTGACAACCTTGAAATATTTAAATAATTAATTCCAATTTAAATCACTAACTTTTTATGTCACTCTCACTTAATTCACACCTAAATATATATTGTATAAGAAAAATTACACACACAAACTAGTGCTACTATATAACCATTGCGGTTATGCATAGTTAATCATTTGATTTGAATTAATATGTATAAATGATGTGACAAACTTAAAATGCCATGTTCTTCCTTTGATATTATTATATTCATTTAGTTAGTTATTAGTTTAAAGAACCATAATCATACTTAAGTTGATGGTTTAGCATTCTTTTTTGTATCTATTATTGTTTCTAGAATATTATCGACTTCAATTTTCTTAAATATGATTTTAATAAATAAATTTATAAATAGTACAAGTTCGCCCATAAGAGCACCCGGTGTCCACTTCGTTTTCTCCTTCGTCGTCCACTCTGGCACTTCGCCGTGGCTCGTTATGACACCAGGGTGTCTCGCCGTGCTTCGTTGTTGGCAAGCAAATCGTGATGACGACGAGAGAGTTTCCTGACAAGGTGGGACCCAAGAGATGTTGGAGCGGTTTATATTGTGTATGTGTGTAATATATATATGTGTGTGTGTGTGTGTGTGTGTAAATATGAGGTGTGTGTGTGTAGTGTGTGTGAAGCTTTTGGGAAAAAGAAGGGACTACGTAGACAGTACTAGAAAATAACAAAGGGTATGGATAACTACGTAGACACTACTTATGTAAATACATATGTGTGAACAGAGGTATTGGTGTAGTGTGTTTTTTTTTTAATTTATAACTTTTTTTTTAAGTATAAATTGTATTTTTATTTTTAATAAAATTAATTTAGTTTATTTGAAAATTGAATAAAAAAAATAAAATTGTAGTGATGGCCCCAAATGAAGAGGTTGAGGTTTGTTATGAGTGAGGGGGGTTTGTTGTGGTTAGTTGTGGAAAAATGAGATGCTGATATGTCGCTGAAGTGGCACGACGACGAGCCTTAAGCTCGTTTTGACACCTAGTGCTCTAATAATGATCAAGTCCGTCATAAAAGTGGGAAAATAAAACCTTGTTCTTTGTCCTATTACAAGTACGATTTGTGGTTGTAGTTAGTTTTCATTAAAAAGTGTAGCGAGACAAGTAAATCAAGAAGAAATTAGCGAAACATGGTTAAAATTTGATTCAAACTCAACTAGAAAGTAAAGATGTCAAATAAATTTAAAATCATCAACTAGTTTCAAGCACATCATCATAAAGTTTTATTAGTGGGGCTTTTAAAATATTGTGAAAATGTGATATGGGAAGACATGCTTTTATTTTTATTTTTACAAATATGGGATTTTAGTGCAAACGAGATTGGCATTGGTCCGTTGCGGCCGAATTTTTTTTTTTTTTTTTTTGTTAAAATAAATTTCTTATAAATTTTTTATAAACTTTTTATAAACCTTTTTTATAAATTTTTTATAAACCTTTTTCATAAATTTTTTATAAATATCTTATAAATTTTTTATAAACTTTTTTTTATAAACTTTTTTTTATCAATTTATAAATTTTTTATAAACTTTTTATAAAGATTTTATAAACCTTTTTTTTTTTTTTTTGCGCTTTGTAGCATTTTACTGTAGCAGCCCGACCCACGTACTTTTTTTTATCAATTTTGTATAAACCTTTTTTATAAAAAATTTATAAATTTCTTATAAATTTTTTATAAACTTTTTATAAAGATTTTATAAAACTTTTTTTTTTTTTTTCCGCACTGTAGCAGCCTACCCACGTACTGTAGCATGGCCCGGCCCAAACCAAACACTGTAGCATGTAGCTACTGTAGCTGTACTGTAGCTACAGTACATAAAACGGCGTCGTTTTAATCGAGTTTTAATATATACTTATAATTTAATAATTCTAAAGATATTGGTTTTTAAATTTGGGTATCTTAGTCCTATATATGCGTATGCATGTTTTTGTCTTAAATACTAGTAATTATGCATGATGTATAACATTTTAAAGCAAAGAATAAAAAAGGTTTTAAGAAGTACAAAATGTTATACATACGATACAAACAATTAAAGCTATATAACTATTTTCTTATTAATTTGATTATGAATTAATGATTATGGATTAATTTTAATAATGTATATAAGTTCATTAAATAATTTACTTCGTATAACTAAAATCTTGGATTTATCAAAAATTATGAATCCATATATTATTTATTTAAAATTGTGTAAAATTTAACAAATAAACTTTTTATGCAGATTGTACACTTTTTTGAGATTTAAGACAAAACCAACTCCAAAAACAAAAAGCGGAATGCTTTATTTTTATTAAGCATAGTGTGTGGCTACTTTACAGTTTTATATGAGTTAGTTTGATATTACTTAAAGTTAATCAAACAAAATATTCTCGCAATTTATAATATTATTGTAATGAAAAATATCCATCACGAAATATTTTATTACAGGATATCGTCGTGGCAAAATGCGAGTACTGCTAGTTTCTAGAATATAAAGGGTTTTATTAGTCAAGTTTATTTATTAGAATGATATTCTTACGTCCTGATTCAAGTGTCCACAAACAAAATTTCAGCAAATGATGATATCGTGTAATAAATATATATTTGAGTTGATAAATTGTCAATTTTATCCACGTTTTTAATATATCAATTAAATGCAAATTGTGTGTTATGATTTATGAAAAGTATTTTTCAAATATATGTAAAGTGGTAAATTATAACTGATGACGTATAGTCTGGCGTCGGGTCATAAACCTGACTACAGTCCACTACTTGCAAGCCCAGTACGAACTGGGCCAATGTCCATACGCGTTTGGGCTCACGAAAGCCCAAGCCCATATCTATTTACGGAATAGATATCCGATATCTTCTAAAATAAGAAGATAATCATTCCCAACCGACTTAGGCGGGATACGCAAAGGTTGGGGAACACGGAACCAACAAGGATTCCGATGCGTATATAAAGGAATTATATCCTCGCTTAAGGTACGATCTCATAACCCTAAAACTCCTTAAACCCTAAACCGATTACTCACTCTCACGCCGGAGGATAATCGTGGGAGACAATCCCACGGTAAGCCTAACGGTGTTTCTTGTCTCTTAGTGCGCAGGTCTCAAGCAGCAATTCTCAATTGGTACGAGGACCGGAGCTCCAAATCGAGAACGCCCAACTTTTGTATCAACAAGTGGCGCCATCCGTGGGACCTTACACTAAGAACCAACACTAGAATGACAAAGCACGGTAATCAGCGATCGCAGTCAGATCTCATGGGGAAGAAGTCGCAGAGTGGATTGACCCCTAAGCATACCTCTGGGACAACCAGCGTTGCTAAAAATAAGGGATCAGGTCAAGATTTGATCTTCCCTCCGGTGGAACCGCACTCGGGAACAACCCAAGCCACTACAACCACCACGAGTGGAGTAGACCCCTAGCACCACCTTTACTACTCCCTTCCAATCAGTGCGGAAACCGACCTGACAAAGGTACCAGAGGCACCTGGCCGGGATAAGGGTAAAGCAGCAGAAACAAACGCACTCACCCTCGAGGGAGTCGCCGAATTAGCACCGAAGTTTTCGTATCCCAAAACTACGAAACATTAACGGCCCTCATGCAAGAGGAAGAGAAGAAGAGATCAGGTCGGAACTTGAAAGCCCGACTCAACTTCGATTCTGAATACGAAACTTCTCCACTGCGCCATCAGAAAGAAAAGCGCAGGGGAGATAGCGGCCGACCCCCGTATTCAACGAATAGGGAGGAGAATTGAGGATGATGAGACATCTCACTCGCAGCACTTGAGTGATAGTGAGAAAGAAGAACGGCGTACCAGTGTCTACACTAGATTGGGTAGCCGTAAAATACGTGACAGATTGGGGCGAAAGCACTCCCAAGTGAAAGTCCTTCAGATCCGACTACGAGTCGACTCGAGGACAGCGGCGCAAACGCCGTAAGAAGGAAAATTCATCTTCTGATAATTCCTCGGACAACGAGGACAGCGACACAGGACATTGGAAGTCTAGAAACAGACGTGATAGCCAAGAGGAAGACATGTCTCTCCCGTGGCGCCGTCAGAAAGTGGATGCGTTCACCAGACGCATTAGTGATTTCTCCGAGAACAAGAAGAGACGCATGCCTACAAATGTCAAGACCTATGATGGAACAGGTGATCCTGACGATCACCTAAAAATCTTCGAATCAGCCGCGACCATTGAGAACTGGCCACAACCGTGTGGTGCCACATGTTTAATTCCACACCGGTGGGAAGCGCTGAACTGGTTCAACAAACTCCCACGAAGGAGCGTAAATGGTTTTGAAGAGTTGAGAAAGGCGCCCGCCTAAATTTTACTCAACGGAAAAAGTGCGCTAAAAATCTGTCGAACTCGCCAGGTAAAGCGTAACCAAGGAGAATCTACGAGTGCATTCATGGAACGCTTTAAAGATGAATGCATGCAAGTTAAAGCATGTCCTGAAGTACTAAAGATCTCTGGCTTCATGAATGGGATTAATAATCCAGAACTCATCAAGAGATTGAACGACAAGATCCCTGAGACTTTTGATGAACTCATGAAGCGCTCTCGATCTTTTGTCCAGGGGGAAGCCGCCGCGGCAGATAGCAAAAAGAACCACTCGAGTTACCGGTCACAGGAACAACCCGGGAGACAATCCAACGACCGAAGTAATAACCGTAATAGGAACTATCGCAGCCAGAGGAGCGGCAGAGACAGAGATAATGACAGGTATACTCCCCTGATCAAAACACCAAAGGAAATACTCGCAGCGGAAGGTGCGAATTTCCCAGGACCACCGCAGATGCGCATACCGAGGATCGGCGACTGGGAATGGATACTGTGACTACCACGCACAAAAGGGTCACACCACTAACGAGTGTGTCCAGCTGCGCCAATTCATCGACAAGATGGTCAAGGAGAGGCGACTGGACCACTTAGTTAAAAACATTAAAGAGGGAAGAGATAAACAAAAGAATGGAAGCAAGAAGGAGACACCCAAAGATAAGGCCGAAACAATCTACATGATACGACGCGTGGCAACGAACCACTAGACAAAAGGTCACCAGAGTTTTCCGAAGAAGCGAAATCTCCTTCCCTACTTTAATCTGCGGACAACGCAGCAGCAGAGCCCCTCACCATTGAAATTAGTGCGGGTGGTCACGACATACACCGCATGTACATCGATGGTGGGGCATCGGCAAATATCATGTACGAGCATTGCTTTAAAAGACTACGACCTGAAATACGTAGTCAGTTAAATCCGGTCAACACAGCACTCACCGGTTTCACGGGTGAAAAGATATGGCCCATGGGGCAACTGCGATTACTAGTCAGCGTCGGCAACGAAGAGCACTCTACGACAACCTGGATGGATTTCATGGTGATCAAATCCCCATCGTCATACAATGGCATTATTGGGAGACCGGGATATCACCATGCGCGCGGTGCCATCAACAGCGCACGGGATGCTTAAATTCCCAGTAGAAGGAGGCATTGTTACTCTTTACAATGCCACGGTACCAAACAGAGAATGTAACACGGTTACATGCGAAATGGAACCAATCCCGAAACAGTGCGCGGCCAAAGTCCCCAACTTAAAGGTCGCAATTCACCCGAATACCCGAGCAGGAAATAATCATTGGAGGGTCATTGTCGGACAACGGCAAAGCAGCTGTGTGCGCGCTCCTACAAAAGAACGTGGATATTTTCGCGTGGGAGCCAAAGCACATGACCGAGTACCACGTTCGATCACAGAGCATAAACTTAGAATCCGACAAGGATACTCACCGATACGCCAGAAGAAGCGTGGCCAAGCCCCGAGAGGGCGCAGCAATTCTGGCAGAGGTACAGAAATTGGTAAATGCGGGAATTATGCGTGAAGTCTATTACCACGACTGGCTTTCTAATCCAGTAATGGTCAAAAAAAGCGATGGTAGCTGGCGAATGTGTGTAGCCTTCACCGACCTTAACAAAGCATGCCCGCAGGATCGCTATCCATTACCGAGATAGACCGGAAAATAGAGTCCTTGTGCGGATACCCGTTGAAGTGTTTCCTTGACGCGTACAAGGGATATCACCGTGATACAAATGGCTAAAGAAGACGAGGAAAAGACAGCTTTCCACACAAGCCAAGGCGTTTACTGTTACACAAAAATGCCATTTGGCTTGAAGAATGCGGGTGCCACCTATCAGCGATTGGTAGACAATGCCTTTGAAAAACAGGTGGGACGCAACCTGGAAGTCTATGTGGATGACCGGTCATAAAAGCCATACTGAAGTTGAACTTGTGCGCGACATAGAAGAAACATTCAAGACTCTACGAGAAATCAACATGAAGCTAAATCCTAAGAAATGCACCTTCGGCCTCTGAAGGCATGTTCTTAGGGTACCTGATAGAACCCGAGGGCATAAAACCTTGTCCAGAAAAGACAAAGGCGGTAATAGAACTTCCCTCACCACGCACGCTGAAGGAAGTCCAATCCCTCAACGGAAAACTGGCCGGCCTCAACAGGTTCCTATCTAAATCGCAGAAAAGTCATTGCCTCTTTTCAAAACACTCAAGAAGTGTATAAAAAAGGGTGACTTTCGGTGGACGACGGAGGCGGAAGAAGCCTTCACTACACTCAAACAGCATCTAGCAACGCTCCCAACACTCGTGGCACCCGACCGGAGAAGAACTGATCATGTATTTATCAGCAACTCATGGGGCAGTCAGCGCAGTGCTATTAACAGATAGGGACTCAGTGCAAACCCCTATCTATTTTGTCAGCAAAGCGCTCAAAAAGACGGAGATGAACTACAGTGCCATGGAAAAGTTGGTCTTGGCACTAGTGTTTGCCGCCAAGCGGCTGCGCCGATACTTCCAAGCGCACCCAATAGCGGTAATCACAGATCAAGCCATCAAGCAGATCATCCCCAAACCCGATGCGTCGGACGACTCCGAAGTGGAGTGTGTTGCTAGGCGAACATAACATCTCTTACAGACCACGTACCGCAATAAAGGGACAGGTTCTGGCAGACTTCATCATCGAGAAGCCGATATCGACGAAGTACCTACACCAAGCGAGAAGGAACTACAAGATCCATGGATTTTGTTTACCGACGGGTCCTCATGCGTGGCGGGTCGAGCGGCCTTATTCTCACAAACCCAGAGGGAATGGAATTCACTTACGCGCTGCGTTTTGAATTTACCGCGACAAACAATGAGGCAGAATATGAAGCTCTAATCGCCGGACTACGCATTGCAGCTCGAATGGGTGTACGTAACTTGGAAGCAAATGTGGACTCCCGGCTAGTGGCCAACCACGTGTTGGGCGAGTACGTGGCAAAAGAAGAGAACATGATTCAAGATCCGGAGAAGACTAAGTCATCGATCAAAGGCTTTGACAGATTTACTATCAAACAAGTCCCTAGAGGAGAAAATCGCAGCGATGCACTGAGCAAGATCGCCTCGACGAGCTTCGCACACTTATCAAAGCAAGTCCTGGTGGAAACACTGAAAAGCAAGTCAATATCGGAGATGGAAGTCTCCGCAGTCATAGAGGAGGATGGTCCTACATGGATGACACCGATTGTGGAATACTTAAACAAAGGTACATTACCCCAAGAACAGACAGAAGCTCGCAGAATACGGCGCACAGCGCAGAAATTCGAATTGCGCGACAACATATCAGTATCGACGTTCTTTCCTCCAACCATGGCTCCGCTGCGTTGGCCCCATGCAAGCAAATTACGTGCTGCGAGAAATCCATGAAGGTTCATGTAGCATGCACGCAGGACCACGGTCCGTCGTAGCACGCGCCATGCGATCCGGATACTCGCCAACCATGCATAAAGATGCGAGGGACTTGATAAGGAAGTGCAATGATTGTCGTCCACAGACCGTTCGCGCCAACCACAAAGATGAGTTAACGCCAATCACGGCGCCATGGCCATTCTACAAATGGGGCATCGATATCGCAGGTCCTTTTCCAATAGCAGCAGGCGGTCTCAAGTTTCTCATAGTAGCTATAGACTACTTTACCAAGTGGATCGAGGCAAAAGCAGTGGCGACAATCACCGGCAACCAGGTGAAACGCTTTGTCTGGGACAACATAGTATGCCGCCGGATTACCGGAGAAATCATCTCGGATAATGGGAAACAATTCTGCGACAACCCCTTCAAAGATTGGTGCGAAAAGTTAAACATCACCCAACACTTCGCGTCGGTTACGCACCCACAAACCAATGGCTTAGTAGAGCGCGCAAATCGAAGCCTGGGCGAAGGAATAAAGGCGCGCCTGGACAGGCACAAAGGAAGGTGGGTCGAGGAGCTTTCGCATGTCTTATGGGCTCACCGCACCTCGATTAAAACCAGCACGGGGGACACCCCCCTTCTCTCTAGTCTACGGGACAGAAGCCGTTATACCAACTGAGATCGGCATGCCAACTATCCGCACCGCGGAGATCAATGTAACAACAAACAATGACGAAAGACGTGTCGACTTGGATCTGCTGGAAGAAAGACGCGAACGCGCAGCCATACGGGAGGCAAAGTCGAAGTCAAAAATGAAAGGATACTATGATGCCAAGGTGCGCAGTGTTTCATTCAGACCAGGCGACTTTGTCTACCGTGCCAATGAGGCGAGCCACGCAGAAGATACAGGTAAGCTTGGACCAAAGTGGGAAGGACCTTATGAGGTTATTGAAGCAATTGGCACAGGCGCAGTACAGCTACGAGGCTTGGATGGTCGTGACCTACCGCGCACATGGAACATTGGCAACCTCAAGAGGTGCTACTTGTAAGACCAGCTACGGCATAGCACACAGACGCTCCGCACTTTTAGTGCCCAATAAACATTCATGTATTTATTTTTTATTTTTTATTTTTCATATTTACTGTTTTCCTTGTTATGTCTCAAAAAACATTCAAGTATCAATAAAATGCCGCGGTTTCTAGCTAACTCCGCGACACATTTTAAGTTGTTATCTCCATATACAGTATGACTTAACGCTTTTTTATTTCTTGCCCATGATGGCGTGCATGCACTACGAATAAACCCACGATGGTAAAAGGATAAGTTAACCTACTAACTAACTTGTTGAGTAAGAGGGTTGCAAACCCATCAACACTGGATCACGCATCCTTGTTAAACACCTTGTTCTCAAGACGTTGGAATAAGATATGTGCGCATCCCACGAAGGTTGCGCAGCAACGCACATGTGCACGTTTAACAATTTAGGAACCAAGACACTTGATTCCTTAATAAGATATTTACAGTACGCTGTGAACTACAACATACACGATTATGATAAAGTACTTAGAATTATTTTCTACGTATATTCGGATCTTCATACATGATTATGCATTTCCTACATTCGCATTGGCTTACACGTTTGTTTCTTCGACAACAAATGCATCTTTCACGTAAAGACAAGTAGATACGTTTACATTACACGTTTTAGTAATAGCCACTGCAAAAAGAAATGTTCATCCATAACTACGAGTTATTACATATTTATTACCAGCTGCTACAACGCTTAAGTGAAGAGGTGCCAACATGACTTGTCGCACCTTTGACTTCGCTAACACTCTTCAAAACATCTGCATCCTGATGCGACACAGTGGCCACACCGACCGGCACTCCATCGACCTCGGCAAGTGAGCCGCACCAACCCCACACAAAATGGCCTTCCCTGCAATACCCTCTTTTTTAGCACGACGGGTGGCATGCGCTTCCAAGACTTCCTTTAAAGGTACCTCCTTCTCTAAAGCAAATGGATCCTGACTATCCCTGGGACGCGCAAAGACAGGCACTTGGAGCTGAGACTCATGAGGTTTCAAAAATAGTCCAGGTGTGTCAGCATCCTCGGCACGATGACGCGCCAAGGTCAACCCCGCCATAATCACATTTATTGGATAATCTTGATCGCGCTCAAGCTCCGAAATCATTGGGAGCTCCAAGTCTTTCATTCTCTGCATA
Source organism: Chrysanthemum makinoi (assembly GCA_910596185.1). NCBI lineage: Eukaryota > Viridiplantae > Streptophyta > Magnoliopsida > Asterales > Asteraceae > Chrysanthemum > Chrysanthemum makinoi. The sequence goes on from OU343217.1 coordinate 283,310,697, forward strand.
GCAGCGACCAAGTGATTATATGACTCAGCATCATACCCCGGCGCCTTATCCAACGGCGCCTTCAACAGTTCTGCCTTGTGGAGCTCTTCAATGGCTTCGATTTACCACGCCCAGAGCGCACTTCACCACCTCTCCGAAGGCATTAACCACCTCTGACGATTCCAGAGTACTAAGAGCAGCCAGCGGAGACCGTGGCCTATAAGCCACCGGCGCTCCGCTATCATAGACATAAGCTGCGGATACAACTCTTCGTCATACTCGATGCTTAGCTTACGCAGCTTTGCCTCCTGTACCTCCAAGGACCAGCTCACAGTATTCCCAAGCTCCCCCAACTGCGCAAATAAACTTTCTTTACCCTGATCTAGATGTTTTAATGACCAGCAGCACGCAGACTTATACCTGGCAGCATCAGCACGCTCTTGATTCAGTTGGCACACTAGCGCCATTTTCTCCTCGGCCTGTTTTTGAGCGTCGCGCTCAGGCACCTTGCCTCTGCATGGGCGCTATCTAGTTGTGCCCGGTACTTGCCGTTGCGCCTCCAATGACGAAATTGTTTGATCCTTTTGGGAATCTTGGTTTTCTCCATCAGATACTCGGTCTTTCAGCTTCACAATTAACGAGGCCTGATGAGCGGAGACTTGAACCAATTCTTCAACTAATTGCTCCAGGGGCACATTTGCATCGATGGTCTTCCTTATCCTGTCTCTGCGGCTCGAATGCGCGGCGTGTCGGACTAACCTTAGGGGGTGACTCTATAACCTGCTCCATCCTGCGCAGGATCATCAGCACAATATTAGAAACACATCTAGCACATTCACCAACAAAAGAAAATTATTCATGTACGACTTTACTTACTGTGGCTCCGCATCATCGTGGTGCGACGACGCTTCATCAAGAGAGGATAACTCCACGTCGTGACCACGGACGTTTCTTCCTTGAAGGGCCCGCACCATCATCTCTTCGAGTCCTTTTGCGACTAAGCGCGGCTTCTTCTTCCTCTTCCTCTTCAGGTTGAGCCACAGCTACGGGCGGTGACGCGCCACCAGCGGTTACTTCAGGATTGGGACGGCTCTGCAGGGCGTTGCCTCCACCGCAATCGAGGAACTGGTCCCTGTATCCCCAAAGATTCAGCTCTATGACGCGCCCTGCAGTAACAGCTAAAATAGGCTCCTCATCATCCTTCAAAGGTCTTACTCCTGTCCTTACTGCCAGAGGCTTCGCTAGCTGTACAACGGTGAACAGATCCATCTCTGCGCAGGACAAGACAGATATAAAAACAGGTTATATAATGCGCGACATATACGGAAGATTGTTCTTACAATATTTACATACAGATATACGGAGGAATAAGTACCCACCCTGGCCATTGGCGTCTAAGAAGATAGGGATCTCATCTTCGGGGCCAAAATAATTGCGGCTGATTCCCATGTGCACCAAAAATCCCTCAGGATATGCACTAATGGGGATGCGGTTAGCATTTATCAGTTCCGCATCCTCGACATTATAAGACCCAGGCAGTGGGCACTCATCCCTCTGTAAGGTTCCCCGGGTATAAAAATCATAATCCCAGGGAAAACATGTATCATCTACCCAGAAGAAATACTCCCTCCAATTCCTAAGTGCATCTAATTTATCCGTATAACACTGCAGTCTACCAGAGCGCTTTGCAAAAGATACCCACCCATGCGCCCATGTGGTGTGATAGAAGGCGCGGAATAGGTGGATGGTGGGGTTAATCCCCAGTAAACGGCAATTTACTTCAAAATTTGTAATCTTAGCGCGCCAATACGGTGCAGCTGTGATATGTGTAGATTATAATAATTTAACACATCGCACAAAAAACGTGACAGGGGCACACGTTGATTCGCAAATTCGAATAACCGTGTATATACACCCACTTTCCCTGCGGGGAAATCCGCTATCGTGGCTTGCGCATCCGGAACTACTGGATGCACATTCTGGGGTATAAAGTAATCTGAGGTGAATTCCATCAGATCGATCACAGTGAGGTCGGAGGTGAAGTCAGACAACTGTTTCACCATTGGGATATTCTTTTTGATATAACGCACGCGCGGTTACCTTTGTGGTTGGTTACTTTCGGATCACAACTCTTAGAACACTTTAGCAATGGTGGATGGAGGTTTTACTATGAGGAATCCGGTGAAAATGAATCTCATAGTTATATATCTTTTCTCCTCCACACGATTAGCGACACGTGGATCCCACTAGTCCTCATTGTGTGGCTGAGATATCTTGATGGGACAACGGGCAAGAACTTTCCTCCGAATAACGAGGCATTCAAATTCACTTGGATGTCTCGATACATTGCACCTACGGGTAGGTGTGTAGTTTCTTTCATACGTTTTATAAGTTATTTATTTTTGATTACGGTCTTTAGTCTAGCACCCGCAGTTACGCACTGCGCCTACTAGACTGGGGACATGATGACGTATAGTCTGGCGTCGGTCATAAACCGACTACGTCCACTACTTGCAAGCCCAGTAACGGGCCAATGTCCATACGCGTTTGGGCTCACGAAAGCCCAAGCCCATATCTATTTACGGAATAGATATCCGATATCTTCTAAAATAAGAAGATAATCATTCCCAACCGACTTAGGCAGGATACGCCGAAGGTTGGGGAACACGGAACCAACAAGGATTCCATGCGTATATAAAGGGAATTATATCCCTCGTTTAAGGTACGATCTCATAACCCTAAAACTCCTTAAACCCTAAACCGATTACTCACTCTCACGCCGGAGGATAATCGTGGGAGACAATCCCACGGTAAGCCTAACGGTGTTTCTTGTCTCTTAGTGCGCAGGTCTCAAGCAGCAATTCTCAATTGGTACGAGAACCGGAGCTCCAAATCAGGAACGTCCAACTTTTGTATCAACAATAACTTTTAATTATTGCAAGTGGGTGGGTTTTTTGGGACACACCAAGTGATATGGACATTTGCATGATTAATAATATGGACACGCGCATATGAATTTAAATCTGTAACGGAATAATCTGAATAAAATAATGTTATTTAAAAAAAAAAAATTGCATGATTAGAATACAAAAACTATGTTATAAATCATTAAGATGTAACAAAATCCCTTTTCATGTCTTGTTGAACAAGAGATTTAAACCTCTTAACGCCATTAAACAAGGGGAGAAAAATAAATACCTTTAATTGTCAAAAGCTTTTAACGATTCAAATTTATAAGCTATTAAAAAGTATGGGGCAATTTCATATCTCCCCTCATTTTTAGAAAAACAAACACGACCTTAAAATAAAACGTTGTAGTAATATTCTTTGATTTTGGGTATTTCATGAAGAGAATAGTATTTGTAAGACTAGACGAATATCTGCGCAAAGTAACGGTGTATAACAGCTAATAATTATACTTGTGAAATTGTGGTTATGTTGTGACTCTTGATGCAATACTTACAAATTTAATTTATAGTCATTGCGAGAAAATAGTTTATAAGTTATAAATAGAAAAATGATAAAAGTTTGAAGATTAAACAATATATAAAATATTAATTTAATAGTGGATGTTGTTATCATTTTTAATTAAAGGTATATTAGGGATATAGGCGGAGCTACTTGAAGACAAGAGATGGTAGTGGCTCTCTTAGAACTTCTTTTAGTAGTGTATTTTCTATCCTTTTCATGTGTAAAAGAAATATAGTTTAGCCTTTGGCTTTCCTATTATACAAGGATTGCATTGATAGTCCTCCTAAAATATTTGATGTAGCTCCGCCACTAATATTTAGACAAATCACCTTTATTTTCTTTTAAGAGTTTTTAAGTTTCAAAAGTAGCAAATTTGCTTTGTAAATAGTAAGGATAGAGTTTATTTAGACTCGATGCTTTATTCTCCCTGATAACTAGTACAATACTCGTGCGTTGCCTGGGTCAAACGATTAAATAATTTACAAAGAGTATTGAGAAACTTGTTGTATAAACAAATACTTAAAGAAAAACATATATCAACATAGTAGAAAATTAAACTTGGTTTCTTTTCCTCGTCTTGATATTAGCCATTGACAAAATAACATCCATCGATCCCTACATATAAACAAGAAATTTCAATTAGATACATATGAAGTTCTATTCGATTTCGGAGTAATAACACATACTTTATTTGTCAATTGTGTATCTCCATCCATAGCATCATTAAAAGTACCATCATACCAATAAACAATACTCTCATCATTCGTGTTTCAATTTAATAACGTTTCATATCCATGTCACCAAATTTGTCTCCCTTTTCTTTGTATTTGATGCACGATTCACCTCATCAAGCAACAAATGGGTATCGTTGCGGCATGGTCATGTTTAAAGAAGGTAAACAATATTTGGCCTTTATACAAATATTCGAATATACGAATATGAGGATATTGTGTTGAAAAGCGAAACCAAAATAAATGTATAATTGAATGTTACCTCATGAGTTTCGACATCGACATTGTTGTAGACTTGCTATTCAAAGGGGAAAAAATATCAAATCTTCATAAAAAGTATAAGAAATGACATAAAATGTTGAAGTTTAGATCCGAAAAAGTGTAGACATGAACTTTACCTTAATTTCTTCATCGACAATCATTTTAGCGATGTCGGCTAACACGTTTTTGGTTGACTTGTTCATTTGTGTAAAAAAGAATCAAATATAAAAATTAATACTTTAAAATAGAAAGCATATGATCTACACCTCCCTTGGTTGCTTAAATGAGTTTACTGTAATTTTGTTATGAATTGAAAACGGTTTTGTATTTATAAACGTATGCATGGTCAATATACATGCCAATATTCTTTTTATTTAAAATTCAATTTGCAAAACTAAGATGACATTGGTTGTTTGTTGTACGCTATTTTTGTCAATGATAAGATCAAAGTAGTATTTTAAGGTTATCCTATTATATTTTATTTGAATGTGTATTTCTAGTTCCACTTTTCACTCTGATTTGTTAATAAAGATAATTGATGAATTATAATGGTCAGAAGTAAAAGTTATTTGATCCAACGAACGTAATAAATTTGTGTATATATGCACCGTCGGTAATAGAATAATAATATATTGGCTATTTTTATATAAATTGGAGATTTGGGATCAAACTTATAATAACACGCTTTGAAAGAATCTTTATTTCGTAACTTTATAATGATTGCACAATATTTTATTTAAAATTACATGTGATAATTGATGTGAGAGACTTAAAATGCCATGTTTGTCTCTTGATAAATTAGTTGTTGATTTAGTTCAAAGATATGCACAGTGGGGGATTGGGCACCTCGGTCAACCGATCGCTTGGCACCCGTCGACTCATTGTGGGAGATTGGTTGCCTTTGGTTGAGTAAGGAGAGTTCGGTATCTCAACTGAGATTATTACTCACAATTTGACAAAAATTTTGGATCGTTGAAAAAAAAAATAATAAAAAAAAAAAACTTTTTTTTTAAAAAGCTTATCACTTTCTCAATATTATAAATACCAACCTCAAACACATTTATAAACACACAATTTCAAACAAAATTCAAACAACTTCTCATAAACACCTTCAAACGCAGTTTGTTAATTATGTCTTACGAGATATTTTTTAATTCTTCATCTTCCGACGAGGAAGAAGTTATGAGCGAGTTTACGGAGTTTGTGAAGTTTACGCAGTATGCTTGGGACGCTTACCAAGCGTCACTGCCAAAGGTTCGACAAAACTACACGCCTAGAATTATGACGGTGCTCATAATCGTTTAGTTGCCGCTTACTTCTCCGAAGAACCGTTGTATGACGAAAGAACATTCCGGAAAAGGTTCCGAATGAGCCGAGAACTATTCACCCAAATTTTTTGAGATGTAACCGATTATTCTCCTTATTTTCAACAAACTCCTGATTGTAGGGGCGTACTTGGTATTTCCCCATTGGTCAGGTGTATTGCGGCGATTCGTCAATTGGGATACGCGGTCGTGCCTGATTCTCTTGACGAGTATCTGCAACTGGCTATTATAGAGTATCTGCAATTGGGATACTACGGTTATTATAGAGTTATATGGTGCTGAGTATTTGCGAAAGCCAACGTATTTTGACCTTGAAAGATTATATGCTCATCACGAGCATAAACATGGGTTTTCTGGGATGATGGGAAGCACTGATTGTACAAGTTGGGAGTGGGAGAATTGCCCAAATAGTTTGAGAGGTCAATTTACTAGGGGTGATCATGGGCCACATCCATTCATTATATTGGAAGCGACCGCCTCCCAAGATTTATAGATTTGGCATGCGCTTTTTGATGTCTCCGGGATGAATAACGACATAAACGTTTTACATCGTTTCCTCGTTTTCAATGATATCAAATCTAGGAGAGAATCGGAACTTGAATTCGAGGCTAACGATGTTGCTTACAAAAGGGGATATTATCTTACTGACGAGATTTATCCGGAATGGTCTGTTCTTATTAAGTCCATTTCAAATCCCACTGCGGGTGATGAAAAAAGAATATTGTACAAGAGGAAGCACGAAGCAGCAAGGAAAGATGTGGAACGAGCTTTCGGTGTGTTGAAGAAGAAGCAGAAAATGCTTAAAGTTCCGGCTCGAGGGCTGTACCAACGTGATCTCCGAAATATTGTGTACACATGTATCATATTACATAATATGATCATCCGACACAAGCAGCGAACGATATGTCCTATATGGTTTGCACATAAGGGCCACCGTGATCATGATACGTTAAGATCCCATGCAGAATCCTTAGTAGTTACTCAGGAGATAATGGACCGATCAACTCATCTAAACTTAAAATCTGATTTGGTCGAACACGTTTGGAGAAACCGTGGAAATGAAGGCAATCAAGAGATTGAAGACGGAGACGAAGACGAAAGTGACGAAGAAGCAACTGACGATGAAGTTTTTTTGTGATGTTTTTAGTTTTTAATAAGTATTACTCCTCCGTCTCAAAATTATTTTCATGGGACAAGAAACACACACTTTAATAAAAGTGGGACAACTTTAATTTCTAACCATTTAAAAGGAATATTCTCTTACTAAATTCTTTTTTTTTTTACTATAAAGGGAAAGTGGACTATTATTTTGAGACATCCAAAAAGGGAAATATGGACTATTATTTTGAGACGGAGGGAGTATAATGTTTACGTTTCATTAGTTTAAGTTTTTAATTATTCTTGTAATGTTTAAGTATTATTATTAATGAAGTTTAATTTTGTTGTTAAAAACATTTAAATTTAAAAAAAAAAAAATTAACTAGGTCACCACTATAGCAACTAGGTCGTCATCAGATTGTCGAAAAAAGAAAGCTGACGTGACATAAGTGACCCAAGTCAGCACTATACATAGCCTTAAGTTTTTTGGTATCAAATTATCGATTATCATTTAAAACTAGTATTGTATGTATTTCGGTTTTTCAAATATTATCTTTTAATATTAGAGTTTATTACAATTTTGCCAATAATTTTGATTAAGACCGCCACAAAGTGTGGAAATAAAAATTTGTCTTTATCATAGTTTAAGTTGGACTCGAGGTTGTAGATAATTGTCTTTATCAAATTATCAATTAGAGTATCATTTAAAAATATGAGTTTTTCTAATTGGTGTCATCGTGGCACGAGTTTTCAAATATTAAATGAACACATTTATTTTTTAAATACTCCTCCCGTCCCATTTTTATTGTCCAGTTTAACTTTGACTAGTTTTTTTTTATAACTTTGACCATTAATATATTTATTTATGTTATATAATACTATGAAAATTATACTAATGAAAAATACATTTAAAACCCAATACATTCATATATTTTTCATCAAGTATTATATAACACAAACAAACATAATCATGGTCAAAGTTGAAGTAAAAAGACTAAAAAAGTCAATACGGGACAATAATTTTTGAGACGGAGGGAGTAACTCTATTTTCATAAAAAAACAATAGTAAATTTGATAAGCATCACAAATTTAGGAAAATATTGATATCAAGTTATGATGGTAATAATGACGTTTCTTAGTGGTAAATGAGTTGGGCGCCGGTCCGTCGCGTTTAGGCGGGGCGACAATTTCGCGTTTTAATTATTCTTGATAGGATGCCTAGGACGCGTTGCGCCGTATAGTATGTGCTAAGCTACCAAAACGTACGTATTGTGTGTTGCTAGGACAAAGCGGCTTTGAATAAGTCAACAGACATTTTGCCAATGCGACCAATATCAAAATTCAAACATAATCTCATGACTTCAGTAAAACTCATATATCCCATAAACATAAAGATAAATGGTAATCTCATATTTAGAACACATTATAATATACTCCCTCCGTCTCAATATAATTGTCCACATTTCCTTTTTTGGATGTCTCAAAATTATTGTCCACTTTCCTTTTATAGTAAAAGAAAGAGAATTTAGTGGAGGAATATTCTTTTTGAATGATTGAAAATTAAAGTGGCCCCACTTTTATTAAATTGTGTGAATCTTGTCTAGTGACAATAATTTTGAGACGGAGAGAGTATATTAATAGCCAAAATAAAACGGAGTCAAAAGTGATTTTTTACGGACCCTGTTTTCACTCCTGATTGGTGGCTTTTGTAATTAGTAGACAAACAGTAACATACACAGTTCTTTAGTGGACCAAAAGGCAGATTCTAATTGGCTGAAGTGTGGTTGGGGTTCGACTGTTCATCACCCGTTTCTCGTAATTACACCCTAATGGAACTGGCAACCCATTCGGTATCACCATCGGGTTCATTCATGCCGATCGGCATGACCAATGCTTGTTACTATATATACTAAAACCCATTGCGGGGCACTGTAGCTACAGTGGACACTCAATTTTCAGTTTAGCCCCTTTTAGCCCCTTAGGTTACTGATCAATTGCAAAGTTAGTCCTTAACGTCCGTTACCTAACAGTTGAGGATTAAATTTGCAACGGAACAATAACTTCAAAGGCTGTTTCTGTGCAAATATTAAACACAAACAGCCCCTGAGGTTACATTTTTTTTCACCGTTAGTCCTTAAGGACTAACGTTGCAACAACCCGTCAGTTTCAGGGACTGAAAACGAAAATATCACTACTACAGTGCGTAACAGTACCAAACAGTGTTTGCTACAATACGCATATAGTTGGGAATAGTGCGTGCACTGTTCATACGCAATTTACACTTTTAGTCCTTCAAGTTAGCTTCAAATCGTACCGTTTGTCCCCCGTTATCAACCTTTTGCAAATTTCGTCCTTAATAACAAAAAAAAAATACAATTTTTTTTTCGACTTAGATTAAACACAACACCCCCGTCGCAACGCGCGGGTGCCCCCGCTCGTATATACCAAACATGAACTAATGGCAGTCTTTCTTGTGGCACATAGACAAACAATTAAATGGACTCTCCATTTGATGTACTTACTTCCATGTCATTCCTTTACACATGTATCTGCATCTAGAAAAAAGAGAACATCATGATTACCCGTATTTCCTATTGCTCATGTCAGACGGTGAGCCTCGAAGCGCCAATATTGCAACCCTCTCAATCTTGGAAGTTCCATTTCTAAATTTTAAGCTTAATTTAGGAAGGAGGCTTTTAATGGTTGATTTACCTCTAGACGATGAGGGACTTGATGGTTCATTAAATCTGGCATATGCATAAGTAGGACTATGCAATGGTGACAAGTTAACTCTTTTTGGAGTTTGTTGAGGTGTTGTTGGCGTATTCATCTTTTCACCATCTTTGGTAGAGGTGTCGAAAGTTCTTTCTGGTATCTTGGAGACCAGGCTTTGTGAATTTGAATGTTGACTGGTGGTAGTACCTTTAATTATTTCAATTTTGATGAGTTCACTTTTCGGCAAATGACAAAAAAATACATCAAACTTGACACTTTTTATGATTGTGCGTAGCCAACTAGTTTTTTTCTTATTGTGTATACTGAACTTTCAAAATATGATTATTGTGTGTATTTTGTGACCATTTTACCCTTACTTTTTTCAAAATTTGAAGGGTAAAATGGTCATTTTACATAGCAGAATAGTCACAAAATACACATAATGATCGAAATTTGAAAGTTCAGTACATACAATAAGAAAAAAAAATAGATGGCTACACACAATCACATAAAATGTCAAGTTCGATGCATTTTTTTGTTATTTGCCCTTCACTTTTTCACTAGTTTGTCCAACCTGTGGATAGAGGTTAGAATTTTAGTGCTATTTTAAAAGATATTTAATGGATGCATTTAGATTAGCTTATTTGATGGGCTTATAGGCTTCCTGAGATTAAAGAAAACCGAAAATCTCACTTTTTTTTTGCTATGAGTTTATCATCTTAAGCAAGTTGATAAGCTCACAGGCCGACAAAAGGGAGCTTACTGGCTTTTCAAAATCTCAGTAAGCCAAGAAGCCCATAAAATACTAATCAACCACCCCAAGTATCAAAAGTAGTATGTTCGACATTCAAAAGTCATCTGTATGTTCTAGTTTTTGTATGAAAGAAGCAAGGACAGTACAATGAAATGAGGCTACATCTAGTTTAAAATTCTTGAGTTAACATATAATATGATAATTTTCTAGTCAAATTCATAGGTCTGACTATATACAAATACTTGGCAGAGGGTCAAGATTCAATAACATCAGAAAGGTCATGCCATTATACTTATCAATGAAAAACATAAACTGAAACCAAAAATATACCAATATGATATTTCAGCCATATTCCTTTGTATTTAACATTATTTTTTGGTGTTAATATATTTACCGGGAGAACACCGTTTACCCTAAAAAAATATTGATATCAAGTAACATGTAAGTATGATATTACCACTTCATTTACTGCTTCAAAACTTGTGTCATTGTGACACAAGTTCAAAAAATCCTAAAACTAGACTAAAATACACGGTTGGTCCCTAAACTTGGCAAAACGCTTCGCGATGGGACAAAACTCGGCCTTATCATCGCTAGTGGTCCAAATCTTGGCCTTTAAATGCCAAAATCGTCCCTTGACCAATAACGGCGTTGTCAACGTTCCGTTATACTCCAGAAAAACCCGTTATCATGTTACTGTTGAGGGTATAATAGTCATTTCACTTTATGTACTGTAGCAGATGTCTTGTCCAATTTCCCGCCATTATGTAGAATATAACCAAAGTGTGTACTCATTGCTCATCGCCAAACTTGTTTTGGAAGCCTACCCAGAAAACCCTAATGCAATGTCTATCATCAAATCAAATAATCTAAGTAAGAAAATAACAAACAACCACCTTGGATTTACTCTGTGGCGAGTAAGAGAATATCCTTTCTATGATGATCGTGAAACGGAGGAAAGAGTTGCAATCAGCAGATATTGTAAGTCTTTTTTGGTTAGAGCCTATTACAATCATATGTTAGTACGACTGTTTAAGTTATTCCCCTTTTAGGTAACTTTAGCTTAACATTGTTTTTGTACATTTTTTATACAGCGGGTGAACCTGGATTCTTTAGCATGATGTTCCATTATGAAGGTACATTCAAATACTTTCCAGGTAGGATATATCAAGGAGGCAAGAAATGCCTTGTTGATCTTGTGGAAATAAAAGAGGTATCCGTTGATGAAATGGATGCTCTCATGACCCAAATCGGTTATGAGACTGGACAAACCAATTATTTCACTTTCTTAAGCCTGGTTGTACATTAGACGACGGTTTGTTTTCTTTGCGTGAACCTGCTAATGTTGACTTGTTGAAAGATGTTGTCATAGAGCATAAGCTGATAGACGTCTATGTGGAAATAGGGAAGACTAGATTAGAACTTTCTGAAATGTCCCCATAATCAATTAAGACTGTGTTTTGGGAGATGGATGAAGATAGGAGAAAAGTTGCTACTGCGGCTATTCAATCCTGTTGTAGACGGTTGGTGTTAGATGATCTAGATAATGAACCTGCCCTAGATCCTTTTATCCAACTTACACAAGTGCCTGTGGACGTCAATGATATTGGTGAATATGGCAATTTGCCAAACATTGAGCCAGTATTTTCCACCTTAGACGGCTCATTTGCTAGCCAACCTGTTCATAACAGTGAGCGCGCTTTACTACTTATTGATGAGGACAATGCTATAATGGAGCCTGATAATGTTGAGGTTAATCTGTTCCGAGTGAGTCAGTGGAAGCACTTAGACAAAGTTGGAAGCGCACTAGTTGATGTCAATAACAGCTTTGAGGAGCCTGAAAATTTTGAGGTTAATATGTTTCAATTGACTCAGGAGAAGCACTTAGACAAAGCAGGAAGACCACTAGTTGATGTCAATAACAGGTTTGAGGAGCCTGATGTGGATGTAAGTCTGTTTCAATTGACTCAGGATAATCATCTTGTAGGATGCGCTTCGGTTTATGACGATGACATGGAACAGGATCCTGTTGTTGATGTTACTCTGTTACAAGCGAGTGACACTAGTGACTTAGGCAATGCAGTTGATGATTCAATTGAACCAAATGAAGAGAACACTTGTCAGGAGAATGATGCACAACTTGGTATGGTACAAGTAGGTCAGAGTAATGAGTTAGGTGAAGTAGGAACAACCAGTAATATAAGTGATGACAGGTAGTTGGTAAATGATTTACCTGTGATGGTTGATGATGTATTTTGCAGTGACTATGTTAGTTTCGAACAGGCAGACTTTGCAACTGGAGTCTATACCACTTTTTTCTATGCTGGTCAGGAGTTTGCTAGTGCAGGGGAAGTAAAAAGCCTAGTAAGAGATCATTCAATAGAAACTAGGAGGGAGTTGTTTCTTTTGAAGAATGACAAAACAAAAATAAGGGTCAGGTGTAGGGGTTGTGTTCCACTTTCAGGCCCAAGTGAAGGTCCTGGACTTGATATAGGCCCATCTAGAAGTCCATTAAGCAGAAGGGGTATAAATGCATTGCTTTCTGGCAAAAGGACCCTTCACAAATACTCTGCCCATGGCTATTGTTTGTCGGCAGGAATGGTGAGACAGTATCCGGTTAGTCGAACATATAATGAGCAACACACTTGTTTGCAATCAAGGGAAGTCAGAGCTTTTAACCTTCGCTATATCTCACAGAAAATTACAACACAAGTTGAAACAAATCCACAGCTTCCTGTCAGGTCTGTGCATAATCAACTTACCAACCAATACGACCTTCAAGTGTCCCTGCAAAAGGTTTTAAGGGCGAAAAACCTAGCAATAACAGCCATCAGGGGTCAATTCAAGCTACAATTTACCATGTTGAGAGATTATGTTCAAGAGTTGCAGAAGACAAACCCTAATACAACAGTGGTGATGAATGTGGAACGACCTCCAAATGAGGCTCTTCCAACCAGAGAATTCAAGAGAGTGTATGTTTGTTTAGGTGCACTGAAGCAAGGATTTAAAGAGTGTGGGAGATCGTTGTTGGGGCTGGCTGCTTTTCCAATTCGTGGTCCTTTGAATGGTCAACTGATGACTGATGTGGGAATTGATAGCAACAATGGTATATACCCTTTCATTTATGCTTTTGTTGATTCAGAAAACATAGGATCATGAACTTGGTTTCTTCATTGTTTATCCGATGATATAGCACTTGGGCCAATTTCAAGCATCACTTTTATTACTGACATGGATAAGGTACTCTCTTACTCTGTTCATGAATTTAAGTCTCTCTGTTTTGAAACAGACAGTAAACATATTTGATTTTGTGCAGGATATAAGTAGAGCTTTAGGAGAAGTTTTTCCAAATGCAGAACACATATTCTGTATTAGAAGCATTCATGAGAAAATGAAACTGCAATGGAAAGGTAGGGCCTACAAAGAGCATCTGTGGAAATGTGCAACAGCCTCAACTGTTGTACAGTTTCGGAAAGCTATGGCTGATCTCAAGAAACTTAATCAACCAGCCCATGATTGGTTAAGTAAGATACCACCGATCCATTGGTCAAGGTCACATTTTTCATGTAAGTGATCTATCTGTTTCAGTTACTTTGTATTTGTTAATGCAGTATAAACAGTTATAATTAATACATGTTTATTACTGTTTATATTTAGGGAGAGCTACTTCTGATGTCTTACTTAATAACATGTGTCAAGTGTTTCATGACAAAATAACTGAGGGTTTAAGCAAACCAATTATTACAACCTTAGAATACATCAGGGAATACTGTATGAAGAGGATAATGCATGTTCTTATGGTGATTGAGAAGAGTGATGGGCCACTAACACCAACTGCACAACAAATGCTAGAGGGTATTAAGAAAGAGGTCATAAGTATAATGTTTTATAGAATGGGGAACTAAGTTTCAGGTTAGTGGACCATGGGGTGACCAATGTGTAGTTAATGTTGTACACAAGTCTTGTACTTGCAGAGGATAGGAGATAACAGGTTTACCATGTAAACATGCTGTTGCTACCAATTGGAATATGGCTTTAAATGGGCAACAAGTAGGAGTTGTAGAAACATGGGCTCATCCTTGTTACTATCTTCTCACTTGGGAGGCAACCTACAAACACCATGTCCAGCCTATAACTAGCAGTGTACATTGGAAAAAATCAACTGTGCGAACAACAATTGTTCCACCGAAATCCGAAACAACCCCGCCTACCGCAAGATGTAGAAAAAGAGTTAGGATAGCTCCTGAAAGTGAAGAGATTGTGAAGGATGGTAAGCTGTTAAGGGCTTGAAAGAGTGTTAAGTGTAGTATTTGCGGCATTGCTGGACACAACCGGGTAACATGCCTAGGGTATGGTGGAGCTGAAAGTAGTGGAACTGCCAATAAGGGAAATGTCAAACAAGTGCCTAAAAAAGTTGCAGCAAAAAAGAGACATCCTAAAGGTAAAAATGTAGCAGCAGATAAAGAAGCTGAAGGTACAGGTGTTGTTCAAAGTCCAGTTAGTGCAGTTCAAGGAAGTGGTGTTCAATCTGAAAATCAAGATCCAGCAACTGAAGATCCCATCATACATGATGCATCCCAATCACAATCCCAGCAACATCAAGATGAAGCAACTGCCGATCGCAGCATGCATGACCAAGCCCAGTGTGAATCCTAGCAACATGATCAATCCCAGTCTGATTCTCAGCTGCAGTCAAGTGATGTTCAAGCAGTTTCTGCTTCAACCCAGCCTGCTACACGAAGAATGACTAGGCAGCAGGCTGCACTGGAAAGAATGATGGCCTCACCATAGGTTAATTCTGTTATGCTAATTATCTAGACAATGTTTCATCTAGTTTATTTCCTATGGACAAGTTATGTACTCTAAAAACATATGTGTGTGTGTGTGTATAACTGTAATTCTCATGCTTTGAAAAGTATGCAATTTTATGCATTTGGAATTATATCCATTTGCATTAACTATGGAACCATGTCATTATTGTGTATTTTTTTAGATTGACTAAGCTTGATGTGTGAATAATTTGCATCAAAAGTAACCAAAGCTAAACAGAACCTCATAAGAATGTTGACATTTAAAAGTCAACCCTAAACAAATTGCTAACCATCTGCATACCCATAAGGCATTGAAAATCAGAAACAAACCAAACTGAATACTTCATAACAAGGTTACTACAATTCAAGATACAAAACATTAACCATCTCGCCTCATTACATAAAAGGTAAAAAAGTTATCCCAATGCATAAACGATGAAGAACAACATCTAACTTAGCACCAGGTAAATCTTCCACTTCCACACATCACCTTCAGCAGCTACTAATCTTGCCTCAAGCTCATTTCTCCCCCTCAAAAGGCCTGGTATGATCATTCTTGAACGAGCACAGATTTCAGGATCATACCATCTTATCCACCGACAAGAAGACCCCTATTGATGATTATGACAAGTCATTAAACAACCACAATTCTTACGATGTTCTTTGATGCTATATTAAGACGCACTTACTTGAACAGGACAAACAAAGAATCGTCGCCCTGGGTTGGCAGAGGTCCACGAAGTGCGAATAATAGCTTGCTTACCACACCAGCAACGTACCATCTTGAAACGATTATCGTTTTGTAGAAGACCGGTTTTGTAGGATAGTTTAGGGATGGATGATAAATGTCGACCAAACCGTGTTACACACACATATACTAGCTACAAACACTGTACAACGGTTTTTATTTAGTACGCTACACTGAAATACGGTTTTGCCCTCACCAACATAACGTTGACAACGACATTATTGGTCAAGGGACGATTTTGGCATTTAAAGGCCAAGGTTTGAACCTCTGGCGATGATAAGGCCGAGTTTTGTCCCATCGCGAAGCGTTTTGCCAAGTTTAGGGACCAACCGTGTATTTTAGTCCTAAAACTATTAATGTATTTATTTGGGTTGTGTAAATCTTTAAATATCCGAGTTTATTACAATTTTGCCTATAATATTGATCAAGACCCCCGCAAAGTGTGGGAAATAAAAACCTTGTCTTTATCATAATTTAAGTTGGACTTGAGGTTGTAGTTAATTTTCATTAGATTTAAATGAGGGTTTGAGTGGGGCGAGAAAATGTGATATACTCTCTAAGAACTAAGAATTGTGAAATAATATAGAATTTTGTAGGAAACGGATTATTGAATTCTTTTACTCTCTTTTATTTGTAGGAAACGGTAAAAGCTGATAACTATTGACATGTATGTCGTACCCACATCCTCAACTCTTACCGTGACGCTCATATATAATCGCGTTAGCGCATTACCACACCCTTTCTTTGTATTTTGAGTCACCGATATCAAATAACAACATCGAAAATTTTCATCCGTTACAAATGCAAGAAGTGTAGCGAGTCAAAAAAGTGAACTAGAAAACTTAACAGAATAGGACTGAAATAATCCAGTTTTACACTTACGGAGTCGGTTAATCTCTACTATCATAGTTTGCAAAGTTCAATATAAATGATTCCAAAGCGATTACACGTTAACATACTAAATTTTTTGACAAGATTTTGTAACAGACTATAAGTGTTAAATTTCAGGGATTTTGGTTGTTTTAGAGTTATTGATATCTATAAAAGAGATACTCATTTCATTTTAAAATAAGTGTTCATTTTATTATCTTGGGATGTCTTAAAATAAGTGTCTACTTTATAATTTAATCAAGGGCAAATGATTGAAAAAAGTATCATACTTGCCATCATTTTCTTTTGTGGGTAGCGAACAATTTTTTTTGCTTTTGTGGGTACTTTTCTTTCAAATTTATCATTTTTAGGGTATTTTGCGAAATTTTTGGACATTTTTGCCCCTTTTAGCTAATAGAAATTTTTTTCTCGAAGGGCAAAAATGTCACATAGTACCCTAAAAAGGATGAATTTGAAAGAAGAGTACCCACAAAAGAAAAAAAAAATTGTTCGCTACCCACAAAAGAAAATGGGGACAAGTATGATACTTTTTTCAATCATTTGCCCTTTAATCAACTATAAAAGATTTTAGTGGATATAGATAATATTTTATTTGTTGAGAGTGTAGTTAGCGAGATTTTCAAAAAAATTGTGCATCGAAGAGAGTATAAAATAATTATAAAATACGTTAGAGGCTAGATGAAGGCATTATGTGAAAGCTACAAATTTACCTTATACTCACACTTCTAGTTTATGTGCCAAATCATCGTCCAATATGATATTTTCATTGTGTATTGACCTAGTCATCTTCACTGATTGCCTTTCGACAAGGCTACAAACGCGTAGGGCACATCCTTCACCTTGGGACCTATACTTGTCTTCAGGGATGAAGTCATGACCAAATATGATCGGATGCACAAATTTTTTTGAACCATAATACTGAAAAGACATTTCGAAAGACCAGGTGTATTTAAGATGCATTTAGGAAAAATCAGTGTTTTTTTTCAAAAATTAACACTACATCAAAAAAAGTCATGGGGTTCCCGAACACCCACGAGAACCCCTAGCTCCGTCTTTCCTTGTCTTCCAATCTTTATTATTTTTAAAAGTATCGTTTTGGTACGTGAACTATATAAAGTATCGTTAAATACAACAAATTTTAATAAAGTGTTTTAATATGCATATTTTGATGTATTGTCAAACAAAAAATCTGATTATGTCACTTTTTTTAACGTGACAACCCATCAAAATGTACATATTAAAACATTTTATAAAAATTCGTTGCATTTAATGATACTTTTTTAATAATTAACATACTAAGACGAAACTTTTTTAAAACATTCATAACTTATAAATATCATCAATAGTCCTTATTATTATTATTATTATTATTATTATTATTATTATTATTATTATTATTATTATTATTATTTATTTATTTATTTATTTATTTTTATAAAAACATCACTTCATTAGAAAACCATAGGAAATTACAGGAAATTGGTGGGGAGCCGAGAGACTAACTGGGCTCCCACTCCTCTAGCAATAGCAAAACAAACCCTATTAAAAATATAGTTGGCACCACGCGCGCCAATATCTTGAGTGACCGAGAACTTTTGGATTCGCTTCAGCAGGGTCACCGCCTCCTTCTCGAGTTCACCAAAAGAAGAGAAAGAGAAGGGGATGAACGTATATCCAATATCAGCAAGATTTGGTTTCGTACTTGACACGTTTGTGCTGTGCAGCTTCAATCACGGCTCGTCTTGCCACAAAGTCCGTCATACCAGTTCGCGTCAAGGGTGATGACCCAGTATTATTATTATTATTATTATTATTATTATTATTATTATTATTATTTTTTATAAAAATATCATCAATAGTCCTTTTATTATTATTATTATTATTATTATTATTATTATTATTATTATTTTACAAAAGGAAAATGATTGGGAAGACTAATTATGTGCTTAAAGATGTGACTAAAAACATGTGGCATGATCTTGGTGGTTTATAAAAAAGCGGGTCCCATTGCTGTAGCCATCCGGATGATGCCACATATGGTTAGTCATATCTTTAGGCATATGATTTAGGTCTTCCAATCACTACTCTTTACAAAAATATCATTCATGCCGATCGGGTTCATTCATGCCGATCGGCATGACCAATGCTTGTTACTATATATACTAAAACCCATTGCGGGGCACTGTAGCTACAGTGGACACTCAATTTTCAGTTTAGCCCCTTTTAGCCCCTTAGGTTACTGATCAATTGCAAAGTTAGTCCTTAACGTCCGTTACCTAACAGTTGAGGATTAAATTTGCAACGGAACAATAACTTCAAAGGCTGTTTCTGTGCAAATATTAAACACAAACAGCCCCTGAGGTTACATTTTTTTTCACCGTTAGTCCTTAAGGACTAACGTTGCAACAACCCGTTAGTTTCGGGATGAAAACGAAAATATCACTACTACGGTGCGTACAGTACCAAAAGTGTTTGCTACAATACGCATATAGTTGGGAATAGTGCGTGCACTGTTCATACGCAATTTACACTTTTAGTCCTTCAAGTTAGCTTCAAATCGTACCGTTTGTCCCCCGTTATCAACCTTTTGCAAATTTCGTCCTTAATAACAAAAAAATATATATACAATTTTTTTTTCGACTTAGATTAAACACAACACCCCCGTCGCAACGCGCGGGTGCCCCCGCTCGTATATACCAAACATGAACTAATGGCAGTCTTTCTTGTGGCACATAGACAAACAATTAAATGGACTCTCCATTTGATGTATGATATGTGCTTATTCACATATCTTTTCATTATCAAAACTGACCCAAAACAACCAAGGAAAAGCCGTTTATTGCTAATATTTGTGGTTTTCTTGAGTTTATGCTTGTGCAGGTACGGATATGCAAAAACACGCAAAAAGGATCCAAATCAGATGTAAATCCGAGCACGAGAGATCAAGAGAGTTTTAGCTGAGCTGGAAGGTCAAGATTGTGTATTTTGGAAGATTTTATTCTCAAAAGATGATTTCTGAAGTTTCAGCAAAGTTTGAAGAAAAGTCAAGAATGGCCCTGCACTTTGAGCTTTTGACAGATTTGGTCCCTCAAAGATTCAGAAATTACAAAAGTCACCCTTGGATTATTAGAGCTTTACATGATTGGTCCTTGATGAGATTGTCACATTTAGTCCTTGGAAAATTCAAGTTGTACAAGATTGGTCCTTAAATATC
>OU343217.1:283330794-283459639 GCA_910596185.1 Chrysanthemum makinoi
ATATAAAAGTTTCAATATTGATGAATCTAATTATTGAACTAGTAAATCAATTTTTCTTTTGGCTTTTTTATTCGTTGTGTCCAATGCGCTTCCAAACATGCTCAACCAAAAAGTTGATGATGTACTAAACGATCATGTACTTCTTTCGTCTATTGAAGGTACTCTTGATATTGTTGAATATGTCATTGTGTTACTCTGTGTGTTGACGCAAACTCTCTTTTTTTAAAGCAAAGAAGGTGATGGAATTTAAAATCAAGAGTAAATTACGATGAATGCAAATGCTTCTAGTCACATATTTTCTATCTGAAGATGGATTTGTTTCATAAGTTACAACACGCTTTTGGTACGCAATTACATTTGGTCTCATTAGAGTTAAAGTGAAATCTATTAGCTTAGAAAATTCATGTCTACTTCAATACATGTACACAGGGGTTCATATTGCTAATTTACTTAGGTTATCTTTACCATGGAGCGATGATGATCCAGATTCATACAAAATACCTTATAATTCTATATACCATTAATTACTAGTACTCTTGTAATCTATATGTGGTAGATTTAATTAACCCTTTACATCTAACTTAAAGTTAGTTGCAAATTGCATATTGTACTTTTTCACATTTCATTCATTATATCAGTCATGTAATCATAATAATCTTAGTGTGGTCAAGCCTATAATTTTTCGGGTGAAAGTGAGTGTAAAGAGATGAGTTCAATGTTGCGATAGATCTTTCGTTGTGTTGGGTTCAGTAAATACCCAAACCCCTTAAATCTAGGATTTTAATAGAAAATACCCTAAGTGTTGTTCGTTAAACACTAACAGATCACTGAGTGCATAGTCTCTCAGTGAGCCATCTTCAGACACTCAGTAAAGGCGAAGAAGAGTCTCTCCACTCAGTAAGGTGGAACTTAAGGGGTGAAGGTGAAAGAAGGTGGTGTGATGATGACAATAACTCATTGAATCCCTAAAACTCCTCACCAACTACTTTCACGAGACAAACGAAGTAGAAGACTGAAGGCAATGAAGACGAAGAATGAGCGGGATAAGGCGGGACATTGAATCGAGATAAGACGAAGTCCTTATCATCCAAAGTCAACTTTCCTTGAATGGAAAACTATCAGGCTCAGTGTCATCACTGACTTATGGAAAGCAGCTTTGTCTCTTACTTAATATAGTCTTTGTAAATAGAGACAAAATACATCAATATTTTGTCTTTTGTAAAATGTCAGTTTGTCACTTAGGATAAAGTTAATACTCATACTTGTATAAATAGCATAAGAGATGGAGTGAAAGATATAAGCTTGTGAATTGTAAAACACACACACACACACAAGCCATCTTGCACTCCTCCAAATACAACTATGTCCCTGAGATAGCTCAGTGGTACCTTTGTAGTTGTGTTTAAACTTAGCTTGAACTTAGTGAGAAGTTACCAAACTTTGTCATTTCAATTCCAAGTACTATTCCGCAAGTACTTGGGTAATGTATTCTTTTTTATTCATTTCTAATAAAGAATATTATGTTGAAAATTTATCAGTGTGTTTTTACTTATATCATTTCAGTCGTTGATTCACTAATAGTTTGTTTTTAAATACTTAAACTGTTTTATCTGATAGTAGGAACAACAAGTGGTATCGAGCAAAGCATTATAAAACCGTTTTAAAGCCGCTCTAAAATGTTTTCAAATCAGGATCCTAATGGCTGAAATTGATGTACCCCAACTAGTCGACAAAAATGGTGGAGCTTATTCAGCTGTTGCCCCTAGACTTGAAGTTGGTAAATTTAACAAATGGAAAAAGCGTATGCTTTGCTATTTGACTGGGATGGAACCTTACTACATTAAGTGTATTAATGAAAGTCCATTTATCCCAAAGACTGCTGAAGGTTTGCTAAACACGAGCTTCGGTGAACTCGGATGAGAGGAGAGTGGTCAACCGGGACCAAAGGCTCAAAAGTATCATAATATCTTCTCTGATGATATTATGGAGTCGTTATAAGCTGTAGTACGGCTAAACAAACTGAGATGACCTGGTTCATAGTCATGAAGGTCCATCGATACCAAGGAAAACGAGATTATGGACACGAAACGAGTATAACACCTTCGAGGGCTAAGGACTGGAAACTCGTCTCAAAATTACACCCGTTACAAAACTTTGCTAAATGAACTATCAAATGATGGTGTTAAGTTGTCCAAACATGAAATCAATGTTGGTTTTGTCAATAGTCTTCTGAGAAGTGGTGAATTTCTCTCGGGGTCTTAGGAATGCTAATCATATTGATCTTGAACTTCACTGAAATTTATGGGAAATTTGTCTATGAAAAACCTCATCGGGAGGCGATACGACTTAAAGAAGTCTCGAGGAAGTCAAGATGTCCCTACCACCACTTCTACACCAATATCTACGCTTTTATTCTAACAATTAGTTCAAGATTTTCGGGATAATTGGATGATGAGCACGATGAGAGATCAAGTGAGTACCTAAATGACTGAACACCGAATTCCGAGGAAGGGCACGCTAACTCTCAAAGGTTTATAAAAAAACAAAGGTTTTTCAAATGCTAAAGCGAATGAGGACGGAATGCTTTAAGTGTCATAAAAGGGTCATTTTGCCAAAGACGTTTTCAAAACAATTTACGAACCCTCTTATAAACCATCGGGTCAAATCAGGTCTCGGCTTTAGCAAATTTCAACCAAAAAATCTATCGGTCTCATCAAAATTTTCAAAATAAATCTGAACAAAGTAAAACTATTGATTTTGAAGCTAAGTACAGGAAAGCCAAAGCTAAGCTTGCATTGCTTGAGGCCACACCCTCGAAACAACAAACGTTAAATGCTATGGGGTAAAACAAGGGCCTTGTTCTTTGAAGTCTTCGACGGGATGAAGAGCCATCTCCTCGAGACGATGAAATGGTACAAGTCGATTACTGCGATCTCTCGAGAGAAGAAGACAAGCTAGGCGTTGGGAAAAATCATGCCGTGAATGGAGAATGGGTTAACATCACAATGAAAAAGGTAAATGTTTTACTTGCTATGGATGATGACTTCATTGCGGTCCTTTATGAACTATATCAATGTTGACCTTAACTTAGAGTAGAGCAACGCTTTAAATCTTTTTTCAAAATACAACAAGCTAAGTTTTGAATTAAACAAGTGTAGGGATGAGCCTACTTTTAAAACAAGCCAAACTTGAGGTCGCCACTCAAAATTCAAAACTTGAATTAGTTAAAAGAAATTAGCTCTTCAGATTAACTTAAAAAGGAAAAAGATATCATTGAAAGTTGTCGCTAAGAATCCTAGGGTCTTTGATGTTGTGGGTGCCCCTAGTAGCAAAAGAGATCATAGGTGAAGATCATCTTCCCGACTCTCAAACAAAGACCGAGTCCAAAACCATTTGTGTGGCATGATTACCAATATGTTGACTGTTCCCAAGCCCAGTGATTGGATTGAACGAGTTAATCTTGAGAGTAAGCTTCCAAATTTCGATTCGGAAGGATTCTAGAGACTCGAAGCCAAGCTCTAAAGATCATGCTTGGACTCCACGATGTGCCCAAGAGTACCGAACACATCTCTAAGTAAGCAGAATCTCAAGCACCACTTCCACCTTGAAACCTCTTGAGGTCTTTGCTCCTAGCTCTGAGCTACTCCATTCAATCCTCACTCACCCAAAAGAAAAGTTCGGACTTGGTAGAACCATCCCGAAAAGACCAACAAAACCAATCCAACAAGAGTCTACTCCCACCGAGACTTCCACATCTTGGTTCCTAAGACCAAATTCATGGCCCGAGTAGTGAGGAAGTTGACGACAAGATGGAATCCATCAAAAGCTCTGATTCAACAATCAAGCTAAATCGACCTCCTAGTTCATCAAGGTCAAAATCCACCAACAAGCCCAACGAAGTGTGATATATGTCACTATACCGGTCCCTACTTGACAGCTATAGAATCCTTTTTGTATGATCTACAAAAGGATGATCATAGAACTTCGATCACTTACAATATATAAGTTCACTCGATGCAAACTATACCAATATAGGTCATCAGTATGCTTCAACCTCCAAATCTGCTCACAAGTATAGAGCAAAACCCTTTCCTCCTTGCCCACATTGGATTCAATGATCATCATCGGGATGATTGTCTCATGAACACAAGTTGTGATATTTATGCGAAATCTAGCTCATGAGACATCTCAACATGACAGTGTCATCCAAGCAAGGAGAAGTTCCAAACAACCCCGAATCACTGAGACATCCTCAGTCACCAAATGCAAAACCAGTGGTAGCACAATGCACTCAACCACTGACCATGAGTCAATTGCCAAATTCAAGCAGACCTTTAGACCCAAACCTACTAGTATGTGGGTCAGCAAGAGAAACTAATCCAGTTTACTATTTGTGCAAAGACATGCATGGGAGCCTATTTGGCATCTAGATAGTGGATGTTCAAGAAGCATGACTGGTGTTAGGGAGTATCTGCACAAGTATGTAAAGGAACCAGGACCCAAGGTAGTATTTGGTGATAACTCATCATGTCCCACTGAAGGTTATGGTTTAGTATACTGCAATGGAATAGTTTTCTCTAGAATAGCTTATGTCAATGGTCTCAAATACAATCTTATCAGTGTCAGTCAACTCTGTGATGCTAAGTACATTGTGCAATTCAATGACAAACAAGGCACCATCTTCAATGCCAACAAAAAAGTTGTTTTGATAGCTCCTAGGAGAGATGATGTTTATGTCTTAGACATGTCAACACTCTCTCAAGATGAAACTTGTCTCTTTGCCAAAGCCACTGAACCGCTAACTGGCTATGGCACAATAGACTCTCTCACTTAAACTTCAAAAACATCAACAACTTGGCAAAACAAAACAAAGTCCTTGGTCTACCATCACTGGTTTTTGAAAAAGACAAACCATGCTCACCAGTGAAAAGGCAAACATCACGTGAGCATCTTTCAAAACCAAACAAAATTTCTCCATCAAAAGCGCCCACCTCCTCGCGATATGGATCTCTTTGGACCTGTCAGTCCCAGATCTATCCAGCATGAGAAGTATACACTTGTCATCGTTGATGAGTTTTCAAGATACACTTGGGTATATTTTCTTTCTAAAAAAAGTCAGGCAGCTGATACAATAATGTCATTCATCAAGAACATTGAAAACCAGAATGACATTACTGTTAAACAAATCAGGACTGACAATGGTACTGAGTTCAGAAATCAAGAACTTGAGAATTTCTGTGATGAAAAGGGAATCTCCCAAAACTTTTCATCCCCTTACACCCCTGAACAAAATGGGGTTGCTGAAAGGAAAAACAGAACTCTCATTGAGGCTGCCAGAACTATGTTAAATGGTTCAGCACTCTCAAAACATTTCTGGACTAAAGCAGTCAAAATAGCCTGTTACACTCAAAACAGGTCCATCATTGTCAAAAGACATAACAAAACCCCATATGAGATATTCAAAGGTAGACTTCCGGATATCAGCTACTTTCATGTGTTTGGATGTCCTGTGTTTATTCATAACCACAAGGATCATCTAGGCAAGTTTGAGGATAAAGCTGATGATGGATACTTTCTAGGTTACTCACTAATCTCCAAAGCCTTCAGGGTATTTAACACAAGGAGACAACAAGTTGAGGAAACCTTTCATGTCACCTTTGATGAAAGTTTAGAAAGCATCAGGTTCACCAACACCTCAGTGGAGGAAATAGGAATTGATATCTCATCAAGATATCCTCCTGATGAGTATAACACTGAAATCAATTCCTCATACCAATCTAATGCTGACATCTCATATTATGTCTTACCTCACAACCTTCCCCAACCAACCATCAGTGAATTCATTGATAATCAATCAGTCCCTACTGGGATAGGTAATACTGAACCAAATGTTCAGGAACCTGTGATTCAAGAACCCCAACCTGAACCAATCATCTCGTCAGATGATCAAAATGATTATGTGGCCCATGCACCTGAACTCACTCGAAGTCTCCAATGACCTCTTCAAGCTCAGATCCTAGACCATAAAGTAAGTGGACAAAATCTCAGGACATTGAGATTTTTAACATCATCGGCGAACCCATTGAGGGCATGCTCATCAGAAGCATGGCTGCTAAGTTAACTGCAGCATAAGCCAATGAATGTCTATATGCTGATTTTCTATCAGAAATTGAACCCAAAAGTGTCACTGAGGCTCTAAAACATCCAAGCTGGGTTCAGGCTATGCAAGAAGAACTTCAATAGTTTGATAAAAACAAGGTCATGACCTTGGTCAAATGTCCTCAGGATGTCATTGTCATAGGAATGAAGTGAGTTTTCAGGAACAAAACTGATGAAAATGGCACTGTCATTAAAAACAAAGTCAGACTTGTAGCCAAAGGTTACAGTCAACAAGAAGGCATTGACTATGATGAGACATTTGCTCTGTTGTAAGAATGGAAGCCATCAGGATCTTCCTTGCATATGCAACATACATGAACCTCAGGGTCTACCAAATGGATGTTAAAAGTGCATTCTTAAATGGTGATCTCAAGGAAGACGTGTATGTTCAGCAACCTCCTAGCTTTGAGAGTAGTGAATACCCTGACTATGTCTGCAAGCTTGACAAAGCCCTATATGGACTTAAACAAGCTCCTAGAGCATGGTATGAAACTCTCTCAGCCTTCCTGATTCAAAACAAGTTTGTCATAGGAAAGATAGACAACACCCTGTTTGTCTATAGGACTAAACAAGATGTGATACTAGTCCATGTGTATGTTGATGACATCATCTTTGACTCAACAAATTACAAACTTTGCAAACAGTTTGAAAAATTGATGACAAAGAAATTTGAAATGAGTATGATGGGTAAACTCACATACTTCCTTGGACTACAAATCAGGCAAACTGATAAAGGAATCTCCATCAGTCAAGAGAAGTACACCAGAAGTCTCTTGAAGAAATATGAGATATCTGTCTGTGCCTCAGTGAAGACACCAATGGTCCCTCCTAATAACCTTGGACCTTATCTCATTAGCAAATCAGTCAATCAAACTCATTTCAAGGGGATTGTTGGCTCACTGATGTATCTAACTGCTTCCAGACCGGACATACAATTCTCAGTTTGTCTAATAGCAAGATATCAGTCCAATCCCAAAGAATCCCATCTCACTGCAACCAAAAGAATACTTAGATACCTGAAGGGAACTCCAAGCCTTGGACTTTATTACCCAAAGTGCTCAGGGTTTGATCTCAAATGATATTCTGACTTTGATTATGCTGGCTACAACATGGACAGGAAAAGTACCTCAGGGTCCTGTCAATTTCTTGGAGGAAAACTGGTTTGTTGGAGTGCTAAAAACAACAATCGGTGGCTATGTCTTCAAATGAAGCGAGTATGTGTGCTGCTGCAGGATGTTGTGCCAATGTATTATGGATGAAAAGTCAACTCGGTGACTATGACATCCATTACAAAATGGTACCCATCTTCTGTGACAACACCAGTGCTATTGCAATCTCCAACAACCCTGTCCTTCACCAAAGAACCAAACACATTGATATCAGATATCATTTCATCAGGGACCACATAATGAAAGGAGACATAAAACTTCATTTCATCCCTACTGAATATCAACTTGCTAATATCTTCACCAAACCATTAGATGAACCTGCCTTCAGGAGACTGAAAGCTAAATTGGGAATGCTAGACATTGAAAGTCAGCAACTTGAAAACCAATCCAAATCTCAGTAAGTTTTCTCTGAAATGGTTCATCCTCCCTGAACAAAACCCCATAACAACCCTTTCACTGAATGAGTAAGACTCATTCAGGGACCCTGACAGTTGATATTGAGCATTGAATGAGTAACTAAATGCTCTAAGTATCAGTTACTTAAATGTCCTAGGTTGGTAAACATACCAATTAAATAGTGGAATAAATGTCTCTTTGTCTTACTGTCATCCATGTCAAGGGTCCCTCAAAAAAAACTTACCTCATCCCACTTGGCATTAAATGCCTCCTCTCACATGAAATATCCTGTGGATATTTTATTACTGCAGAATGCACTTTTACTGTGCACTGCAACTGTTTTCTTGAAAAACGAGATTTTACTGCGGGTAGTGGAGTGGTGGCATTAAATGTGGAGATTCAAAACGTTTTCAAAAACTATCTTTACAAATCCCCATTTATGCACATTTTACCCCTCTCATCACTCTATAATTACCCTTCTCAAAAACACTAAAAACACACACAAATATTTTCTGCAACTAAACTCTGTCAAAATCTCTTCTCAAAACAAGAAATCTTTGTGTTATTTACTCCTCAAAACAAGTTTTTCACTAAAATCTTCTCTGTAAACATTTACAAAAGGTTTTTCACTACAAACTTAAGAGATTCAAACTCTTTGATTGTTCTTATCAAGATATCTTTCTTTCAAAACTCTAAAACTTTCAAATGAAAATGGCAAGAACACAATCTTCATTTTGCAACACAGTGGGTAGGGGATCTCAGTAATGTTGAATTTAAAACAAACAATGTTATAGGCAATTTTGAATACCCCTTAAATGTCCCAGCCTATAAAGACATAATGAAATTTTTATTCAACTGCCCACTGAAAACGGCATTTGTTCAGTGTCCCTCTATATTGTACCAAAACCTCCTCAGGGAGTTTTGGGCAACAGCTGTGGCCTATGACCCGACACCCTCTACTGATGAGAATAACCTTAGACCACTCAGGGAGTATCTCATCAGGTTCAGTCTTTTTAACGGGGAACACGGTCACCCGGATTATAAAACTTTTTGTACTTCAACAGGGTTAGACTATAATAATGGAGTCTATGTTGCCCATCCTGAACCCTCCACAGTTAAGAATGGGTTAAAACAAATTTTTTTGGATCATAAGTTTTTGGACAGAACCCCAGCCACCAAGAACTCATTTCCTGCGGCTTGGAAGATCCTGTTCACATTTGTGATTCAGGTTCTCGGCGGGAACCACTCATCCACTGAACAAGTTAACTCTATTCAGTTGATGGTGGCATACTGCTTGATGAATGGGGTCACTGTCGACATAGGGGAGATCATTTACAGTGATCTTGTAACCAAGCTACAAAGCAAAACTAGGACGAAATATGTTTCGTATCCTAGGTTTTTCTATTGTGCTTTGCAAGTGTTACTGGGTTGCAATTATCCTCAGGAACAAAAATATTGTGCTTTACCTGGCATCCTGAGTCAATCTAATTATCAAAAGGACCCATCCCATGTCACTGATATCGAATTGACGTCCCATATGGTTGCTGTAAACAACCAGAGGGACTCATGTCTCTTTAACAACCCCTGCTCCTAAAAAGAGAGGGGAAGTCTCGCATCGAGACTAAGATCAAACCCAAGTCTCAGGGCCCTGAGGCTTCAGGAACACAGCCTAAAAGGCGAAAGAAGCCCAATACTGATATGCCACCCACTGGAGACCAATCATCATCCACCCAGGTGACAACGACACATATAAATCACAGTCAGTGCCCTTGGTCCCGACTACTACTCCCTAAGATCCAGAGGGAAACAAAAAACCAGCTGGTAGGGGAGCGCCTTCCACAATGCCCAAGGATGACATTCGCAAATCACAGCTTTTGTCTGAGGGCCAACTGAATGATCCCAAAGACTGAGGGAACCTAACAACCCGGCTGATAGGGATCTCACTGCCACTAACTCCGCCAAAGGCACTGGGAAACACCCACCAGTGTCTCAGGGATCACAGGGGGACAAAGACTCGGAGGGAAAGAAACAACCCGCCGATACGGAACCCACCACCAATCCCCGACTCCGGAGAGGCGGGAAACGCCCACCAATGTCTGAGGGGTCAATGGGGAACAAAGACTCAGAGGGAAATATACCACTCGCTGATACGGAACCCATCACCCCCACCTTGTTAACTGTTGCTGAAGTTGCTGATCTTATATTCTCTGATGAAGAACAAGCTGACAATGAAGATGAAATACTATCAGCTGGAGAAGAAATGGACGCTGATGTTCAAGCTGAACAAGAACATCAGCCTGATCCACAAAATCCTAAATAGTCACCTTTCCAGCTTGAAGATAATGACTCTGACTCTTCTTCATCTTCCTGTCCTGAAGAATTCAGAAAGTTTGAAAATAGTCTTCCACTGACAGAGAGGTAACTTGTAATGTGGATCACTAAAGCTTCAAGGAAGCTATATTCTGGGGTTACTGAAACATTATGGGATCAACACACTGAAGGTGCTGCCAGCTATGCAGATCTGAAGGATGAGGTACAAGCTTTTGATTCAAACACTGATGAACACAGGGATCTCATGCACCAACATCTTCATAGACTGGATGAAAACTTGGTTAAATTTCTAAAGCATCTTCAGGGTTGTGGCACAAAGATAGATGAAATCAGGGAATCTGTCAAAGAAGACCCAACACTCAACTCCAAAGTGTTGGAGGCTACTGAGGCTTACTTGAAACATTCCTCCAGCCTCACTGAACTAATTGACATGCTCAAATTTGCCAATGTTCAGGGTCTTCAGTCCAGTCTCTTCAGGCAACACTAGGTTCTTTGGATACTCAAGTGACTACTTTGGCTCAGGCATCGTCTTCTATGGCGTGGAATCTTGGGCCTCGAATGACTGCTTTGGAACTCTTTTCAGCTAATCCGGCAGCAAAAGTCACCGGTCTTCGAAGGATACAACCGACATTAAGGCTATGGTCACGGAGATCTACCAAGCCTTCAAAGGTCAAGCAAAGCACCAACTCCTCAAGATCCGGAAGCAACTCTTGCTCTCACCGATGTTCCAAAGAACAGTTGAGGGGAGAAACCACCGAGGGGAGCCAACTCAGCCAGTTTCAGCAACACCCATATCATCAGTCCCACCAACAACAGCAACTACTATGACACTGACAGTGGCAACACCTATCATGACAACAACACCACCACCTTTGGTAGCATCATCTTCTTCAGGCCAGGACAAAGGAAAGGCCAAAATAACAACACCAGAGCCTGAGAAGATTCCCTATATGATCGGCAACACTGAGTACCTGCTCACCCCACAACAGCTAAGTGCCTATCTTGCAAAGGAAGAAAGGAGAAAGAAATTAGCTGAAGAAGAAAGAAAGAGCAAAAAAGCACTGGTACAAGTCGTTGTTGAGGAAGCTGAGAATATGGGAATTGATCTAAAGAAGCTTCAAAAGGGTCAGGTAGGACAGAAGTTCAAGGATGCTCAGACAGCTAAAATGGCTGAAATGAGAAATAAGTTAGATGAAAAGAACAAAAGAGCTGCAACCATCAGGCAAGAAAGAATTAAACATTACAAATGGTCAATGACAAGCGAGAACTGGTCAGAAAATCATCGATGTCGAATCATCCCAAGTCCAAACCACTGGCAATGAATGTCTACAGGGGGGATGATAAAAGACACTTCGAGGTACATGATCCCCAGAAATTCACTGACTTTAGGATCACTGAACTCGATGAGCTTGGTCCAATTATTGAAAAGAAGCAGAATGTTGTGGTTAAGGAGCTGATAAAAATGCTCATCAAAAGGTATGAAAGACTGAGGGAAGCACCAACACTACTGGGGATTCAGCCTGCCTTAACTGCACCTCAAGGGTCTCAACCTCAATCATCACAGGGCAAACGAAAGATGGTTGAGTTCCAGCCTGAGATCAAAGTGCCTGGACTGGAATGCAATAGGGAGCTACCTGAATGTGTGAAGTTTGTCAACTGTCTTGTGATTGAAAAGCTTGAAAGAGGACTGTTTTTCATTGATGTCTATGGAAACCCAACATTCCAAAGGTGGAGTGACATTGATCAGGCAGGTGTGGCTACAATGCTGAGCTACATACCTACCTCTCAAATTCGACTCCCGTGCAAACGGGGTTCTGGCTTACTTAAACGCCAAGATAAGATAGCACCCTCGACAGAAACACTCATCACAAAGAAAGTCAAGCTTGAAGCACTGGGATCCATCTTGATTGACATCATTATCATTTATCTTTTGTACTAGTGATAAGAACTATGTAATTGATCAATAAACGATGTATGTTTTGTTAAAATATTCAGTGTTCCTTACTATGTTCATTAGTACATTCAGTGTAAGAAGAAGCCATTTGCTCACTTACACTGATCAAACACTTAGGCTATTTGTATATCCAAATAAGGGGAGACTGTTGGGTTCAGTAAATACCCAAACCCCTTAAATCTAGGATTTGAATAGAAAATACCTTAAGTGTTGTCCGTTAAACACTAACAGGTCACTGAGTGCATAATCTCTCAGTGAGCCATCTTCAGGACACTCAGTAAGAGGCAAAGAAGAAGTCTCTCCGCTCAGTAAGGCGGAACTTAAGGGGTGAAGACTGAGTCAAGAAGAAGATGGTGGATTCAGTGAGTGATGACAATAACTCACTGAATCCCTAAAACTCCTCACCAACTACTTTCACTGAAGACAAACTGAAGTAGAAGACTGAAGGCAATGAAGACTGAAGAATGAGCGGGATAAGGCGGGACAAGTTGAATCAGATAAGACGAAGTCCTCATCATCCAAAGTCAACTTTCCTTGAATGGCAAACTATCAGGCTCAGTGTCATCACTGACTTATGGAAAGCAGCCTTGTCTCTTACTTAATATAGTCTTTGTAAACAGAGACAAAATACATCAGTATTTTGTCTTCTATAAATGTCAGTGTGTCACTTAGGATAAAGTTAATACTCATACTTGTATAAATAGCATAAGAGATGGAGTGAAAGATATAAGCTTGTGAATTGTAAAACACACACACACACACAAGCCATCTTTCACTCCTCCAAATACAACTCTGTCCCTGAGATAACTCAGTGGTACCTTTGTAGTTGTGTTCAGACTTAGCCTGAACTTAGTGAGGAGTTACCAAACTTTGTCATTTCAATCCCAAGTACTATTCCGCAAGTACTTGGGTAATGTATTCTTTTTTATTCATTTCTAATAAAGAATATTATGTTGAAAATTTATCAGTATGTTTTTACTTATATCATTTCAGTCATTGATTCACTATTAGTTTGTTTTTAAATACTTAAACTATTTTATACAATAGTGAATAGGGAACAACACGTTTAGTATGCAAGAAGAGTTTTTTTAAACTCTTTCAACATAGAAGAAACAAAGAATTTTTAATGTCATGTTTTATCGTGATAAACATCTATGAATTTTTAATTATGAATAAATTAAAGGACGATCTATGTACTGACGAGTTTGATGTATTTTTTAATGAAGTCATGATAAACGCGGAATTTTATAAACAAGTCTACGATCAATTAAATACAACGTTGAAACTTTCAACATATTTAGCGAAGAACTTGATTTTGTTGCAAAAACAAGTACATCAACAATTGAAACTTTTGGATAAACTATGGTGTTGATCGAATAAGTTCTGAAGAGGCTTACTAGTGCTGAAGTTATTATTCCTCACAAAGTTCATAAGATACAAAGCTACTCAAGATGCTAATTATTTATCCCTTCATGAATCACTAAAGAACTATTAAGAACTTTAAAAATGACAACAACAAAAATGATTTGCATTTAATGATGGACACATGCGATGACTATTTAATATAAATATTGCGTAGGTAGGAGGCCAATATTCGAGTATTAATTTAGTTATTAACAATTTATTTAAAAGTCATGTTCACAAGTTATTATATTTTGTTACTTTGTGTTTCTCATAAGCAACCAATTATAAAGAAGACTTTTTAACCAATTTTCTGTTGTAATTAATTGCAGTAATTCATGGAAATGAAAGATTTACAGCCAAATTGTATAGCTTTAAGGGTGAGTGATTTTTTTCGCCTTTCGGTTGTTCTCACCAATAGTGAGGACCAGTGTATTAGCTAGCTAGCTATCTGTGACACCTTGTATTCCTTTTGAACTATTCTTTTTACCACTTCATGCGTAGAACACTTTGTCGAGACACAAGTCGTTCAAGATATTATCATATGATCATGGATCCTGTTTACTTGGATGCGCGTAAAAATGTAAATGAGACCCAAAAATGTAGAACAACTAAATCCTAGAAAATGGTAAAATGAGAACTCTTTACATTCCATCGACATTTTTATTGTGCAAGTCTTGAATGCATTGTTGGAATTATATAACATGACTAATCATAAATATAAATATAAACAACAAACATCAAGTACACATGCGGAAGCGTATAGAAAAGATTAACAAAT
Organism: Chrysanthemum makinoi; assembly: GCA_910596185.1. Lineage (NCBI taxonomy): Eukaryota > Viridiplantae > Streptophyta > Magnoliopsida > Asterales > Asteraceae > Chrysanthemum > Chrysanthemum makinoi. The sequence goes on from OU343217.1 coordinate 283,344,986, forward strand.
AATTAATTAACATAAACAAGAATATCCGTACCTTTCTTGATTCTAGCCGAACAAGAATCAAATCCACAAAACTAGCAATTGGATGAACCCTAATTAGGGTTTATAGGATTATGTGAATTACCCCTTACCGTTTTGTAATTCAATCCAAGAATACTAACAATAATGTGTTAGTACCACTTTCTTGTACACACGTACTATACCGAATTAAAGGAATGCTAGTTTTAATTAAACAAAACAATTTTAGTTGGAAAAGTAATGTGTCGACTCCCAAGAGTGTTAGTCGACCGAATTATGCAAAACACACACAAAACAATTTTAGGTTTAGCTTAATGAGTACAAGAGATTCAAAACATAAGACCCCTAGCCTTGTATATATACTCAACTAAACTTGGAGAACAAGTTTGAGTTTGGGTTGGGTTGGGATAACCCCCTAGCCGATCGGTTATGTAATCCCAAGGGGTATTCCAGAACCTTCCAAATATTAATTTGCATTCTAGTCCTTTCCAACTACATTTAACGACCGTTAGTCCATTACACTTAATTACTTAACGTCCGTTATGTTATTTCATTTAATTAATAAATAAATATAACATTTATATTTAATTATTAACTTTAATTCTCATACGCAAAGTGTGCAATCCCGTGGTCTCGAGTTCGATCCTAACACACGTCTATTAATTTATTGTCCATTAAACCAACAAATCCCACTTGGACATATCTTAATAGAGTAATCACATCGGTTAGCGTCTAGCAACACTTCGATGCCTCTAGTACAACTCGAGTAAGACTCCTGGAAAACCTTTTAATGATTTCTCATTATTATTATCCTTTTGTTTCTAATACCATGTTAATTAAAGATATGGAATTAAGTCATTCTTTATTCAACCATTCTGTTTTCGTTATAAGTGATTGAGCAAGATTACCAAATCTTCTAAACATATTTAGGGGAGATTTTGGGTGTGGCCACACAAACATCTTGTCAACCCTACGAGGGCCCAGCAGTATTAAACTCCAAAATAAATTTGAATGAACAAATTCTATCTTGACTACAAGAATAACCCATGAACTTTGCAACACTTCAAAACAACCCCTATGACTACCATTCGTTATAGCGTTAAGTTGCTCCACAGAAGTGCACTACATTCATGACACTTATCCGGTATCTCAAGTCTGAGGATAACTATTCATGATTTACTTAATAACAATATCCATAAAGTAAAATCATGTAGTTGGGATAAGTCCTATATTCAATTCATTGAATATCATCTGAAATTGGTATGTTTTCTCATCAATATACTTTCAAGTATATTCTACCATATCTCTCATATTTGTCTTAGTTTAATGATACTCCCATATCATTAATTGACAACGGACGATTTAGAATAAATAAATTTATTCACGGATTAAACATGCAAATATAGGATACAATATATTATAAAATCAAACATACCAAGTATTTGATTTATTATAACAATTGTTTAACATCCCTTATCCAAATACCAAATAGATCAATGCATAAAAATTTTCAGTTGATGAATTATGCCTCAAGTAATGACAATCATGCTTGTTGACAAGGCATAAATCAACCAACTTGATCTATCTTAATTTTGAGAATACTTATTTCTTAGAATTCAATTTGATGAAGTCCTTGTATGTGTACATTCACCAATCCACATAATAATTCATAAAGTATGTGACATCCTCTATCACCAATTTATGACAATTTAAACTTTCAAACATTTTAAAGTTTAAAGTATTCTTATTCTTTTAATGTATAATTCAACTGTGCTTTTAGTAGCACAACTAGTTCACATGGCCATTAACAAGGATGAAATCCTACCATGACTAGTATTAAGTGTCATCTCAATTAAACCAGCATCATTGTATACAAACAACAATATGCTCATTAAAACTCCGTAAACTTTAATTTCTTATTGTGTAATGTTTGCTATCTTCCAAACTTTCAAGTTTGTAGCTGATGACAATTTGCACAACAATTGACATATTGTTCATCCATAGAATCTAGGAGCAATTCCAGGCTGATGATGTAATTCTATTAGAATAATCATTACACAAATTATCTAATAACTTTTAGTTAGATATCAATGTTGTCAAATCAATTCTTATTCAAGAATGATACAACAATTTTAATATACACAACATGATGTACATGATGAATCTACATGTCAAACTTAGAATTCATTTCAAAAGATATTTATCCATTTCCCAAATGATATATCATGTTTTATTAGAATCATTTATTTTACTGCATATGTTTATTAATAATAAACATATATTCCAAGATTGTATGTTTTAATTCTTAAATCTTACAAGTGAAGTTTCATTCCAATCTAAGACTTAACATTTAGCTTACAAGGAATGTTACTTCCTATATGTTATACAACATATAAGATTTAAAACCTTAACATAATACTCCCACTAGCTTTCAGGAATACTTAAAATTTATCTTATTTCAATTATAAATCGAAACTAGGATTTAATAATTAAACATAAGAATAATTTCATAGATGCATGCATTTATCCATTCATGAATTATTGCACTTCGTACACTACCAAAGATTATATGAATTCAAAAAACCTTTCGATTACTTACCTTCCTCGCTCAAGTAATTTCTCAAGAAAGAGTTTTGATATTCCATTGTCATATTTCATATTATTGAAAACAAGTATGAACATTATCATCTTCATATATTTAATGTGTCTAGAAAAGAATATTCAATCATAATTAATTGCTTAAGTATGATTAATAATCTTGTCAAAAAACATGCATTAAATATGTGTACAATATTGCCCATATGATTTCTACATAGAAATTCAAACCACTAGGGTTTTTCATCTCTTTGAAGAAACTCATTTCCATTCTCTAGTCTAACTATTAAGATAAACCAAATTTCCAAAATTGATTATCTTTATGGACAAAATCTTTAACATTCATAGTATGAGTAATTTACCCAATTCAATATTTGGTAATCCATCATAATGATTATCAGGTTTACTATAATCCTGTAACTCATGTTCTTCTCAGCATATAAATCAAATATCTGAGATATCCTTGCAGATCTATAAATGAAAATTCCATCATCTTGAGGTTAACATTTCATATCTAGCCTCATCATGATATTTACTAGTGTATTTAAGAAGATTATGTATCTTGTAATTTTATCTTTCAAAAAAACTCCGCTTGCCTTTTGTAATATATAGACTATCTATATATACTTAGCAATTAGAGCAAAACTACGTTGTTCTCTTTTTGGGACATTACAAATACACATTGATAATTCCTGACTTAAGTTTGTTAATAACCTATTCATAAGTAGTTTAACAAAATCAGAATTTTCAATTTTAAAACTTAATGTGATTCATCACATTCCATAATAAAATGGTGTTTTATTAATCTTCTAAGTTTGAGTCATATTGAGTATATTCAATTCATACTCAATTTTCTAACCTTGTTACTTTTTAAGAAAGAAATTATGATTATCTTGAATCACACAAATCAAATAGAGTTTGATTCTCCTAACTGAATATGCCATCAACTTGTGGTATTTATTAGAATTAATATTGTAAGACAATCTAACAATATATAAGATAAACATATTCCTTTTGTCGCCTTATTAGCAAATTGTGGTTGGGGTGTAGTTTTGGAGAAAGAAAGCTGAGGTGACACTGATGTGGAAATGGGTGACCACCATTAGCATCGACCTTAGGCCTAATATATTTCGGTTACCAAAAACACAAAGACAGAGCGGTAATATATATGCCCAACAATTTTTTTCACGAGTGGTGATGTAGATGACGAACAATGAGACCTAACATTAGACCATTTCATTCATCTTTTGACAAGCGTGATATTTTTTTTTCTTTTTCATCATTTTTCACCAATCAATTTTTCAAATGCATCAACATATCTTTAGGTCTATATTTTGGTGTAGGTTTTAAGCACGCACTTATAATTATTCTTCATTCATTCATGTAAGTTCTTTGTGTTAGTGAACTTATTTGTATTACATTGATATTAGTATTTATGTAATTATGTTAGATTTTTATTGTTATAGTTTAAGCTCAAGCCGAAGTGTTAGGGAATATATATTGAAACTTATATAATCTCATAATTGATTAATCAATATATCACGTCTTACATGGTATCGAGCCAAAACATTTTTTTTTCTTCACATATCTTGAGAGTCAACTGCTAAATTCTAGTCGACTAGATTTTCTTCATAACACAAAATCGAAGATTTTCTTCATCGCCCAAAGTCAAATATAAACCCTAACAAAGTTTTTTTTTTTTTTTTTTTCATAACCTAAACCTTCCTTCATAATGATGAACGACACTCCTCCTCCTCCTACCCTATCACACACTGATAAACTATATGCCGTTAACTATTACCAACCAAATTCCTATTAAACTTGATATAGATAAAGCAAACTATGATGCGTGGTGTTACTTTTTTACGGGTACATCTTCTAATGCAACAAGTTCGGCTCCTCCAACTGCGGAATAGCTTAAGGCGGATTCAATAGTTAAATCTTGGATCTTTTGAACCCTTTCGGAAACCCTTCAAGGTAGGCTCGTTACAGCTAATCCAAAGTTTGCTAAAGATGCTTGGAATTTTATTGAAGCCATTTTTCTTGACAATAAACACACTCGTACTATTACTTTTAAAGGTGAACTACGGGTTATCCAACTTGGTGATCAAACAGTCAACGCTTACCTTTAAAAGATAGAATCCATTGTTACATTATTGAATGCTCTTGGCTCTCCGTTGAGTAATGATGATGTTGTTACGTATGCTATTAATGGTTTGAGTGATAAATTTGCTCATGTTGCCGGTATAAATGCCCACCGTGATCTTATTCCCGATCTAGCTACGGTTCGCTCCATGGTTACCACTGAAGAGATGCGCCTCAACTACAAGCAACAACAATTTCTACCAAGTGACACGACCTCCTAGGCTCCCACAGTGCTTTTGGCTGAAAACGCTATCTCACTAGACACTCGTTCTCGTGACACACATGATAACCTCTCTTCTAACCAACCTAAGGTGTGTTTCAGCTTTCTACGTGGTTGTTGTAGGTTTGGCAATGACTTTCGTTTTGTACATGACTCTACTGGTCGTGTTCCTATGTCCCAAAATAACTCACTGTGGCAGTCTAATAGTTTATCTACCAATGGGGTCTCGTCTAATAATATGCATGGGATTAATGGGTCGAACAATTCAACATACATCTACTGGACCAGCTGTTTCTTCTTCGAATATGGGCCAGGCCCAGCTATTAGCATCAAGTCTAGTACCATAAAAGGCTATTATTTGAAGCAATTTGCAACTCAGAAGAAGCTTATGCTAAGTGCTAACTTTTTTTTTTTTTTTTTTTTTTTTTTTTGAACGAAAGAAGGGCGAAGCCCCACAAAATATATTAAGCAATATCACTCCTCGCAGTCGAGGTAATTACATCAGGAATATTGACATCCCATAAAAAGTTATCAAGAGATCTAAAAGCTATTTTAGCAACACGATGTGCCACTAAATTACATTCACGTTTAGCCCATGAAAAAGAAATAACTAATTGGGATGCCCAAGCTTTGATGTCTACCACAATGGCGGCTAAGGCCCAAGGAGGCTCGACTTTGGAAGAAGCAAGAGAAATGGCTATACGCGAATCGGACTCGACCGTTGCATTTTGCCACCCATATGTAATACTTAGCGACTTTGTATACTTAGCCTATTTTATATTCAAATTTATTCAAAAACTACTAGATACTGAAATGGCCCAACAGTTTATGCTAACTAATATACCTTCCATTAACATGCCTCAATTAATATGCTCTTCATATTTGTTAATTTCCTGACACTAAAATAATATATTAAAACTATAAAAATCATCCAGATTGATAGAAAAATAAAACAAAACACTTATTAATCTCTACAAGCTCGCCGCATATCAGGATTTATCGTCAACATCGCTACCATTTTTCGTCATTTCCAACGACCGGTAACTCTTTCATAACTTATAAACCAAACAAAAGTAGCATATCGATAATTAAATAGTAGTTATAAAGTTATTACTTGTTTTACACATAATACAATTATAAATGCGTAGTTTTCTTTTCATATTCATCATCATGAAATTTTTAGCAATGTCATCGATAATTTATTGTCACGAAGAATGTATAACCAAATAACATTTGATCGCAAGAAAATTTAGCTTCACGGGCACCAAAGGTCGCAACACGCGAATACCTGACTAGTTTCAATAAATATTTAAAGGTATTTAAGTAATTTACTCGTGCTAAAATTTCAACAATTAAACAATGATGTTCATGCTTTGTACTTTATGCGTGGTATTGACAAAAAATGGAAAATCCTATGTAATTTCCACCAACAAAACTTCCAAGTTCCAACCCTACTATATGTTTTTTAAACATTTAAATCTTCTAACAAAGAAAAGATAAAACAAAACTTTGACATTACAAAACCAAAAGATGAAGTAAAAGTAGAATGTAAAATCATTTAAAATTAAAATTAAAATGTCCAAAAGTACTTGCTTTCATGAGTTTGGTTGGAAAATAGACTCGAGAAAATTCAACGAGAAATCAAAAACTATTCATGTCATTAACAAGCATCTTCGTTTTGCTTTTCAAAGAAAGATATTTTTCAATTGATAATATTATCTCTAATACAAGATATTTGATAGTACTATAAAACATAAATTGGAAAACATGATGATTTTTTTAATTTTTTTTTGAACAAAGATTATGTTTGATCAAGTCACAGAAATAAAATACAAATGTGTTACTTAAATAGTTAAATGAATAGAATCTTTGCTTTAAATGAATAGAGCTCAGGAGCTCAGCCTGCTTGGAAAGGCCAATTCGGGCCGCATAGTCTATTATGCCAGGAGAGTTGACAAAACTATTCTTTGTAGGGTGAACAATGGTTGTTGTCAAAAAGCACTCGAGGTCAAAATGTTTCCATCAATCTACACTTTTTGTGAAAATGGGTAATGTATCAAAGTCCTCGTAGATTTATTTAACTTTTGTAACACTACTAGACGTTAATTATATTTTACAACAATACTTTTAGTTTCTTGGTCGCTAGCTAGTTGTTGATCTTTTATATTTTTTTTAAATATATTAATTAGCTCGACCCTTCTTGGAAAGTTTGTGTATATAGTAGTTTGAACATAAAACTTGGTTGTTGTTGACAATTGGATCGAGCTCCAGCTCCGGCTATAAAATCGAAAAAACATATACTACGTAACTCAGCATGGCTGAGCAAAGAAAGGGAGATCACAAAGACCCGAAAATAGGTAATTAATGACGATGTTTTAAGGCAATTAACTAGTAATCATGATGGTGACGATTTGTTTCTCAAGGACGGTAACGAAAAACAAGTAGTTCATGATAGTGAGCAGGAACCCTCATTTGCATTTGTTCATAGTGTGCAGGAACCCTTATCTCTCCTCCCAGGTGATCACCATCCCATACTAACAGATAGAAATTATGTCTTTTGTGTCGCTCCATTTGATGTCGTCCATGGAGATGATCATCTTGTTGAAAGTAGTTATGGTGGAAGTAATAGGACAGTTGGAGTATTTAATGATAGTACAAGTCCTGGTGTAGTGGTAAGCCCGATATTGGAACACGAAAAGCCTGTCATTGGTTTATCTAACGTTGGTATCGCTAGCAGTGACATGACTGACGAACGACGGGAGCATGAAATGGGTAGTAACGGCGAAGAAGATTTGGTAAACGATGGATGGTGGGAGAAGTGGTTAGTCTTGTTTTCCTTGTGGAAACTAGCTTGAACTAATTCGTTATGTATTTGTACTATGAAAACTCATCAACCACACTGGTTTATTTCGTGTGTTTAAAATCCAGACTTTAAACTTGTTATATGTCTTTATTATTAGAAACTAGACGAGCGAGTACCCGTGAATTTCAACGAGATTTTCTAACGTCAAACAGTTTTAATTATGGTATAGTGGTCAAGCTGTTTAAATACGATCTAGTTTTGCTTCTTGTCAAACAACATACTCGCATGATTCCACATCCCAACCCCATTTATCATTATATACACTTTCTAATTGCGATGAGCCAAGACATTACAATAAGCCCAATGCTAATGATAAGGTTGCCCTCCACTCAATCGAGTAAATGACCGCATTATCTCCATTAGCCCAACCGAACAATGATCGGTCACCTCAACTTTTCTAAGTTATGGTTGGCCTGCCAACCGCAAGCTTTAATTGTTTTGTGTGCGTTTTTCTTTTTTTTTTAGGTATCTTTTTTGTTGTGGTTGTCGTGATTTAACTTATTAGCAAATTGTGGTTGGTAAGTTATGCGGGAAAGAAAAGACGCTGATGACGGAATAACTTCGGTTACCATTAGCATTGGTTTAAGAATGCAAAACCCACATTTGATACTCAATTAGTGCCAAAACCAAATTAATCAAAATGGTGAATGCTGAATATACGTAACAAACTGTCACAATTCGCAAATTCCGGTCATTTCATAAATTATATATATGCATCATATTAGTTCATTCATGGCATTTCATTTCACATTTAACGTGTAATTTTTATATTTAAATAAACGTTATCGCGTGAGTTTTTATTTTAAATATTTAATCCGTTACTTTCAAAAATGATCCCGATGTATTTTTATACTTACATTTAGTTATAAAAACTATATTTTGACTTTACCTAGTGTTTCAAATTTATTTGGTACATAAATCGTTAAAGTTAAATTATTACGACGTTTTCTTAAAAATTATACGATAATTATTTTATCACTCAAATTTTACAAGGAATGTATTTTTATAATTTTTATGATCTCATTTCATTCTATTTTGATCTATTAAAAACTTACTTGTACCAAATATCTCCATTTACCTTTACTTATACATTTTCCTATATTTATATCATTTACTTACATTATATATACACAAGTTAAAAAAAAAATGTATTTGGTGAGATACATTCCCCCCAAAACCGGTTCTAGGGGGGGAAGTGTATGCATTTATAGCTTGGTCTCCTTTTTTTTTTAAAGTTGAGATTTATACTCCAACATTTTTCTTCACTTCATTCATTTTCATTTCAACCTTTCACCTCATAATTGATTAGTAGCAAAAACCTTCTTTCTCTCTTTGGTTCTCTCCATAGAACCGGCCTTATCAAGAACTCACAAGGGATCACAAAATTTTTATCAAGTTCAAGCATTACAATCTAGATCATACTCTTTATTTGGTTTTGAAATAAAAACCTAGGGTGTTTAGGTTAATCCTTGGTTCTAATCACCTCATCATATCACTAGTAAGCATCTCATGTTATTTTTCATCTTACATATTCATTTCATACTCATCTCATCATTTTTGAGCAAAAACATGCAAGACTTATGTTGATTTATACCATTTTACATGATTTTTAGAGTTATTTATATATATGGTCATCCTATAATTATCCCCTTGGTATACTTTGGTCTTGATGATGTCTAGGAACCCATGACACCCTAAGAAGGTGTATGGTAGGATTAGAATAGTTTTGGAGTTGATTTGAAGGGATTGGAATAGGTTTAGTACGAGAAAAACTATTTTCGATACGTATAAAAAGTGTTCTGTCCTTGTTTTGATTTTCTGGAAAATCCGACAGTAGGCACGAAATTTTGGCCTTGATATTTAGAAAATATACTTTAAAACGAATCCGTGGCCGCTTGAACGGGTTAAAACGGAGTTATAACGAAGAAGTTATGGATTTTACAAGTTTGACGACGAAATATATATTTTCTGAAATTTCAGCAACCTATTTTTATTTTGTACGGGTCAAAAACGAGTCCTAAGCTTTACAAATTATTTTGACTTATCAAAAATCTATTAGTATACTTTGATACGAAGCTAAGGACGTATAATACGTAGAAAACGGATTTGAAACGACTAAGATATACACGCCATAAACTTGTAAACTATTATTTTCGAAAAACTATATTATTTTACGAGACGTGTTACGGAACTATAATGACCATGTTGAGGGCTGTATTTAACCATGATGTGGACCTTTTTGGAACGAAATGTTTTCTATTAAAATCAAGTTTACCGAGCATATTTTTCAAAACGACAAACCGTTTGTATAGCGGAGTTGTAGTAAATTATTTATGGATGTCTAAACTTGGCCGAAACTCACTTTTTACACAACAATTAGACAAAATCACCATCTTTAACCCTTGTTATCTTTATGTTTGAGACCTTTTTGACGAAAAGTGATAATTTCACTATAAATCATTATAAAACCATTGTAGGATGACATTTTGACGTAAATACTTGTAAAGTAATTTAAGAATGGTCAAGACGTCAAACGAGTATTTTTCGACAATATGTATTATTTTCAAAACTCACAAATGGTATAAATATCATCCGAATTGCGTGCATTACATTATATCGTGACTTATTGCATATCATATCATTCATAATAGGTCAGTTTCGAGATTCCCGCTACATTTCGGTGTAACCACTTTTGTCATCACATCTATTCATCAGGTGAGTATTCACAGACTCCCCTTTTTAAATGCTTTAAATTGTTTTGGGGTGGAATGCATGATTTATACTTGAACTAAACTAACTATGTTTTATGAACTTATTGAACATTTTATGCTAGTGAGTAATCACATCCCCTTTTACCGCTTTTACTATACTTTTGGGGTGAAATGCATGAACCATATTTGAACTAAATTGATTATTACTTCTATGAACTCTCTAGACTAGAACTTGTGAACTCGAATCGATCCTTGAACTTAATTACGAACTTATGACTTGTTTAAACTTATTGAACCGTACGTGTTATGATCTTGACCTAAAGTCTCCCATGTTCGGAGCATCACTATAAAGTCTCGCCTTATTGGTGGAGCGGTCCAATAAATCTCCTAGGTGGTCGAGTGACAAAGGAGTCTCCTCTTGGAGCAAGCAAGTAAAGTCTCCATGTTCGAGCATCACTATAAAGTCTCGCCTTATTGGTGGAGCGGTCTCAATAAATCTCGCCTAGGTGGTCGAGTGACAAAGGAGTCTCCCTTGTTGGAGCAGTGCAAAGTCTCCCATGTTCGGAGCATCTCTAAATTATTATATACTTGGTACTATATTATGAACCTTTATGATCACTTATACTTGACCACTTGATACGCTATCATTTGTGCAATGGGTTGTGTACACAGTGTTGCAAGTTTTGTATGGGCGAACTTGAACGGAGTGGATATACAATGCCTTTGCTTTGGGAACTATTATGACCACTTACACTTGACTACTTGACGCGCTATATTTTTGTGCAATGGGTTGTGTACACACAGGTTGCAAGTTTTGTATGGGCGGAATTTGGAACTGAGTGGATACACAATGCCTTTGCTTTGGGAACTATTTTCGTTGACCGAAAGCTTTGATTATTTCTTCCGAGTTTTTCTTATTTTGCTAAAAGTGTTTACTCACCAACTATTTTCATAGTTGACCCGTTTTTCTCTCATGCATTTCAGGTGATCGTTAGTAAGCTTTTTCTACCAAGTTTTGCATAATGAAGTTTTCAATTGTCACTACAAATCATTATGTAATAGAACGCAATATTTTGGGATCTAAACTTTGTAATATATTTGCCGATGACGACTAAACTAGTATTGTAATGGTGTACTCTTTCTTTTAAATATTAACGTTGGTATGTTCTATTATCTTGTGCTTATGTTCCCTTCCTACACCTCGGCGTTTACCCTGCCAGTGGTGCTACGAGATTAAAGGTTATAGAGAATGCCGATTTTTCAAAAAAAATACCTATAACCTAAAAAATTTATTTTATTTTATTAAAACATTGAACATCATCCGAAGTCATCTAGTCCTATCAAGCGACATCATAAATTATTCCGATCAACTATGTCTAATTTATGAAGAACCATGCAATGATAAAGATGGTAGTTTTAAATCATGTTTAGTCAGTCTTTAAAGTTCACACGAAGTTGCATTGGTCGGGGGTATGCATAGCATGTTTTTACGTTCACGCCTACATTACCGTACCTTGTTCATATCTTCTCTTTTCCATCTTTCGACTTGTTAGACATAGCATGTCTCGTTCTGTCATGTTTCGATCACTATAACACATTACCACCCTTCGACCTCATCCGACTCGTTAGAATGTCGTTTACTCAACCCATGTTTTGGTCCACCTGTAAGATCATGGTCGCAAGAAACGACGCCAGAGGTAATCGCCCAAACCCGGCGTGGCAATACCAAGATCAGAACATTGAAATTCCTCCCGACGTGGTCGAGCATTCTATCCGGGTACCGAGGAAGCGCAACGCTTAACGGGTACATTCTTTTCAACAACTACCTTATTTCTCAGACATGATTTTGAGCATATAACTTCCTTCCAATTCTTACCACGTTCACGACATTGATTAATTTGAGACCTATTGATATCGACCTTAGTTGTTATATATTTTGTTGATTGGATTTGATTGTGTAAGCAAATCGAATATCGAGCGGATCTTTCAAAAGACCTCATTCAAGGATGTGGCATCCTACCTTTCTAACAACTTGTTTCCTAGCTTGATCTAGTGACAGTTCTTGTTTGATGAGTTGCGAAAATCAAGCTAAGAGACAAGTTTACTCAAGTCGGTTTAGTTTAATCTGATGACAGTTCTTGTTTGATGAGTTGTGAGATTAGATTATAATCGACCACCTAAAGGTCTTTTGAGAGCTACGTTCGATATGGCAAGTTTACCCTATCCATCTAATCACCGGCACGCATTAGTTGAATGGGGAACCTGTATGCATGGGCATTGATATGATCATTTAGACTGTTCGTACGAGCATGAACTTTTAGAACTCTTGTCGAGGTTCGGACCATAGTATCGTTAATCGAATCATGAGGACATGATTCCGATGACATGGGAAGAATGTCACATTCGCAAATTCGGTCATTTCATAAATTATATATATGCATCATATTAGTTCATTCATGGCATTTCATTTCACATTTAACGTGTAATTTTTATATTTAAATAAACGTTATCATCGTGAGTTTTTATTTTAAATATTTAATCCGTTACTTTCAAAAATGATCCCGATGTATTTTTATACTTACATTTAGTTATAAAAACTATATTTTGACTTTACCTAGTGTTTCAAATTTATTTGGTACATAAATCGTTAAAGTTAAATTATTACGACGTTTTCTTAAAATTTATACGATAATTATTTTTATCACTCAAATTTTACAAGGAATGTATTTTTATAATTTTTATGATCTCATTTCATTCTATTTTGATCTATTAAAAACTTACTTGTACCAAATATCTCCATTTACCTTTACTTATACATTTTCCTATATTTATATCATTTACTTACATTATATATACAAGTTAAAAAAAAAAAAAAAAAAAATGTATTTGGTGAGATGCATTCCCCCCCAAAACCGGTTCTAGGGGGGGGAAGTGTATGCATTTATAGCTTGGTCTCATTTTTCTTTGAAAGTTGAGATTTATACTCCAACATTTTTCTTCACTTCATTCATTTTCATTTCAACCTTTCACCTCATAATTGATTAGTAGCAAAAACTTCTTTTCTCTCTTGGTTCTCTCCATAGAACCGCCTTATCAAGATCACTGGGATCACAAAATTTTTTATCAAGTTCAAGCATTACAATCTAGATCATACTCTTTATTTGGTTTTGAAATAAAAACCTAGGGTGTTTAGGTTAATCCTTGGTTCTAATCACCTCATCATACCACTAGTAAGCATGTTATTTATTTTTCATCTTACATATTCATTTCATACTCATCTCATCATTTTGAGCAAAAACATGCAAGACTTATGTTGATTTATACCATTTTACATGATTTTTAGAGTTATTTATATATATGGTCATCCTATAATTATCCCTTGGTATACTTTGGTCTTGATGATGTCTAGGAACCCATGACACCCTAAGAAGGTGTATGGTAGGATTAGAATAGTTTTGGAGTTGATTTGAAGGGATTGGAATAGGTTTAGTACGAGAAAAACTATTTTCGATAACGTATAAAAGTGTTCTGTCCTTGTTTTGATTTTCTGGAAAATCCGACAGTAGGCACGAAATTTTGGCCTTGATATTTAGAAAATATACTTTAAAACTAATCCGTGCCGGGCTTGAACGGGTTAAAACGGAGTTATAACGAAGAAGTTATGGATTTTACAAGTTTGACGACGAAATATATATTTTCCAATTTCAGCAACCTATTTTTATTTTGTAATGTCAAAAACGAGTCCTAAGCTTTACAAATTATGTTGACTTATCAAAAATCTATTAGTATACTTTGATACGGCTAAGGACGATAATAATGTAGAAAACGGATTTGAAACGACTAAGATATACACGTTTTCATAAACTTGCGTAACTATTATTTTCGGAAAAACTATATTATTTCAGACAAGTGTTACGGTAACTATAATGACCATGTTGAGGGCTGTTTTTAACCATGATGTGGACCTTTTTGGAACGAAATGTTTTCTATTAAAATCAAGTTTACCGAGCATATTTTTCAAAACGACAAACCGCTTGTATAGCGGAGTTGTAGTAAATTATTTATGGATGTCTAAACTTGGCCGAAACTCACTTTTTACACAACAATTAGACAAAATCACCATCTTTAACCCTTGTTATCTTTATGTTTGAGACCTTTTGACGAAGTGATAATTTCACTATAAATCATTATAAAACCATTGTAGGATGACATTTTGACGAATATTTGTAAAGAATTATGGTACGTCAAACAGTATTTTCGACAATATGTATTATTTTCAAAACTCACAAATGGTATAAATATCATCCGAATATGGCATTACATTATATCGTGACTTATTGCATATCATATCATTCATAATAGGTCGCCAGATTCCCTACATTTCTGTGTAACCACTTTTGTCGCCACATCTATTCATCGGTGAGTATTCACAGACTCCCCTTTTAAATGCTTTAAATTGTTTTGGGGTGGAATGCATGATTTATACTTGAACTAAACTAACTATGTTTTATGAACTTATTGAACATTTTATGCTAGTGAGTAATCACATCCCCTTTTTACCTTCGTTTTACTATATACTTTTGGGGCGAAATTGCATGAACCATATTTGAACTAAATTGATTATTACTTCTATGAACTCTCTAGACTAGAACTTGTGAACTCGAATCGATCCTTGAACTTAATTACGAACTTATGACTTGTTTAAACTTATTGAACCGTACGTATTATGATCTTGACCTAAAGTCTCCCATGTTCTGAAAGCATCACTATAAAGTCGCGCCTTATTGGTG
Organism: Chrysanthemum makinoi; assembly: GCA_910596185.1. Taxonomy (NCBI): domain Eukaryota; kingdom Viridiplantae; phylum Streptophyta; class Magnoliopsida; order Asterales; family Asteraceae; genus Chrysanthemum; species Chrysanthemum makinoi. The sequence goes on from OU343217.1 coordinate 283,360,325, forward strand.
GAGCGGTCTCAATAAATCTCGCCTAGGTGGTCGAGTGACAAAGGAGTCTCCCTTGTTGAGCAGTGCAAAGTCTCCCATGTTCGAGCATCACTATAAAGTCTCGCCTTATTGGTGGAGCGGTCTCAATAAATCTCGCCCAGGTGGTCGAGTGACAAAGGAGTCTCCCTTGTTGGAGCAGTGCAAAGTCTCCCATGTTCGGAGCATCTCTAAATTATTATATACTTGGTACTATATTATGAACCTTTATGATCACTTATACTTGACCACTTGATACGCTATCATTTGTGCAATGGGTTGTGTACACACAGGTTGCAAGTTTTGTATGGGCGGAACTTGGAACTGAGTGGATATACAATGCCTTTGCTTTGGGAACTATTATGACCACTTACACTTGACTACTTGACGCGCTATATTTTTGTGCAATGGGTTGTGTACACACAGGTTGCAAGTTTTGTATGGGCGGAATTTGGAACTGAGTGGATACACAATGCCTTTGCTTTGGGAACTATTTTCGTTGACCGAAAGCTTTGATTATTTCTTCCGAGTTTTTCTTATTTTGCTAAAAGTGTTTACTCACCAACTATTTTCATAGTTGACCCGTTTTTCTCTCATGCATTTCAGGTGATCGTTAGTAAGCTTTTTCTACCAAGTTTTGCATAATGAAGTTTTCAATTGTCACTACAAATCATTATGTAATAGAACGCAATATTTTGGGATCTAAACTTTGTAATATATTTGCCGATGACGGCTAAACTAGTATTGTAATGGTGTACTCTTTCTTTTAAATATTAACGTTGGTATGTTCTATTATCTTGTGCTTATGTTCCCTTCCGTTACACCTCGCGTTTCCGCCTCCGGCGAGGGTGTGACACAAACTTTCTCAAGTTAACCAATATATGTAACATACTTATTTTATTTTCAACATACGTAATATACTATCAAATACTTACCAATATACGTAATATTAACAAATTACCAGTTTTTAAAATTACAGTAATGGTCCCTATCGTTTGCATTCACTTTCAATGTTAGTTCTTTGATATTTTTTCACTTAAAAAAGCCACAGTAATGGTCCCTGTGGTTTGCTGTGACTTTCACCGTTAGTCCTTTGACTTTCATCTTTTTTATATATGTTTTTATACACACGTTTTATATACACATTTTTATACGCGTTTTTTACACGTTTTTATACACAATTTATGTACGGTTTCATACACGTTTTTTACACGATTTTATGCATGTTTTATACATTATATACGCGTTTTTATATAATGTTTTTTACATGTTTTTATACACATTTTCTACATGTTTTTGTACACGTTTTTTACACATGATTTTATGCACGTTTTTATACATGGTTATATATACGTTTTTACACGTTTTTATACACATTTTTATACACGTTCAAAAAACGTTTTAAAAAACATGTATAAAACCGTGCATAAAATCGTGTAAAAACGTATATAAAAACATGTGTAAAAAATGTGTATATAAACGTGTGTAAAAAACGTGTAAAAATGTGTATAAAAACATGTATAAAAACGTGTAAAAAACGTACATAAAATCGTGTATAAAACGTGTAAAAAGCATGTATAAAACGCGGTAAAAACGTATATAAAAAGCGTGTATAAAACGCGTGCATAAAACCGCAAGGTAAGTGGTAAAAAGTGTATAAAAGATGTAGAAAAGCGTATATAAAACGCGTAAAAACGATATAAAATTGATGAAAGTCAAAGGACCAACAGTGAAAGTCAAAGCAAACCACATGGACCATTATTGTAATTTTTTTAAGTGAAACAATGTCAAAGGACTAACGGTGAAAATTAACGCAAACGACAGGGAGTATTACTGTAACTTTTTAAAGTGTTAACCTGTGAATATTACGTATATTGGTAAGTATTTGAAAGTATATTACGTATGTTGAGAATAAAATAAGTATATTATGTATATTAGGGGTGAGCAAACGACTCGAACGGACCGGACCGACCGACGGACCGACCGAGACCGGACTGGACCGGACCGACCACATTCGGTCCGGTCCTCGGTCTATGCATTTGTGCTAATTCGGTCTTCGGTCCGGTCCGGATCACAAGCCGACTATTTTGGCCTTAGTAGACTCCAAACGGTCCGGTCCGACCGACGGACTTATCGAGACCAGACCGGACCGGACCGACCACATTCGGTCTCGGTCTCGGTCCCGGTTTTTACTTTAATTCGGTCTTCGGTCTTGTCGGTCCAGTCCGGTCTCACCCTTAATGTATATTGGTTAATTTGAGAAAGTTTGTTACGTATTTTCAGCTTTCACCCTAATCAAAAATAGGGATTAGGTCAAATAATAGCAATGTTCAAATATACTGTATCAATTTAGTATGCGAATTTTAAAAAAGTTGGAAAAATGTAACGAACTTTCATAAGTGTTCCAATTTGATTAACTTGAATAGAAATATAAATAACAAAACATCACGTGAGTCGCACATGCTACATTTTCAGAAACCCTAAATCCTCAATTCAGGTATTAAAATAAAACATTAATCAGATCCGTTAATTGTTCCGATAGATTTAACTTTTATGTTCATATAAACCTAGGTTAGTTAACATAAATCAATAATTTCAGATCTGTTAAATTTGTTCTATATATGATGTTTGTTTAGTATACAATCATAGAATCACTGTTATCATAGTTATCCGCTCGTATAGTTTTTGTATATGTTTCGCGAATGCTAACGGCGCATTTGTTGCGGTATTTCATGGTTGATTATGTTTAAATATTGACAAATGTTTGTACTACAAGGATAGGTGTATGTCGGTTACCTTGTAGCGAGCGAGTAATCGGCCTAGGGTTTCTGGAAATGTTATCATACTTATGATACAAGGCGCTTTTGTTGCGGTTTTACGCGGTTGATTATTTAGTACTAGTTGCGTGTTAGTTACAGACATGATTGGGAATGTTTGATGTTGGAGAACTGTTTGTACTTTGTACTACAATGATATGGTTGTGAATTTTTGTATATATTTTTCGAGATTATATGTGTGACATGTGTTTAGGATCCTAGAAATATGTTTAGAAACATTAACACAATTGTTTAAATACTTCACCCTGACTTTGACCGAGTTTGATTGCGTTTTGACTGAATTTTGACCAAACTGATTTTTTGGCCGACTCGGCTCAACTCTGTAGTGATTAATCTTGTAATCCGAGTTTTACAACGCTGGTGATATTTGGTTTGGAAGAAAACGTAAAACAAAGATGAGGAGACATGTAGTCGTTTTTTTATACATTGTTGGTAGTAATTTTGTACGCATTTGAAAGTGTATATTAAATATTAAACACAACAACAATTGTCGACGATGGATTTAGGTGGATGTTTGGATATGCTGCAAACCTTATTAGTCTTTTGAGCGTTTGGCATATCCAAATTTTATTATGTTTTCTTGTCTTTTAAGGACCAAATCACGTAAATGTTGAAAAGAAAGTAAGAAACTGCGACAATAACTGATTTTGATAGAGAAATGTAAGATTACGTGGGGAGTGGTTTGTGGCATTTTGAACGAGTTATTTACGAGTTGTAATCGTAATACTAAGTTTTTGTTGTTTGGATGTAGCAGTTGTATTATTTGGCAGATGAATCGGTTGTTTAACATTCATGGGATATCTTCTGCGCAGTTCTTATTTAGCGTTCTGACTTGTGTTACAGAATACAGATTCAATGAAGTCTCGGAAGCAGAATTGTGACAAAGAAAATGTCGTCCCTTCTGATAAGAACATCATTCCAGATTCATTTCCTTCTCAATCTTCCGCTCGTAAACCATCGCCGTATGTTGGAACTAGATTGAAATCTCCATTCCCGCCCAGACCTAATTTTCCCAATCCTCTTAAGAAGAAGCTCTTTAACGATCCTCATCATGATAATGATGTATCTGGTTGTTCTAGTACAGCTGTCAAGGTATATATTTTTAGACCCTCGCTCATTTTCTGTTTTTTTTTTTTTTTTTTTTTTTAATAAAAATTGCAATTTAAACACTTACGACATGATTGTGAGCTGCAACGAAAGCTTTCTTTACGTTAAATACGGGGATGGGTGAATACATTGGGACATTGGGTTATGATCTAATAATAGAAAGTAGATTGATAACGTAGCATGTAGCCGGAGTGTATATAATTGGAGATGTTATCATGAGCGATATTAGGTTATAGTGAGAATGCGACCACTGAAGGAACATGAGGGAGAAGCGATAGTTAAGATGACTTCTGGTGATTCCTTGTCAATACTTGGACAACGGTTTACTTTTGATGCCGTAGCAGATTCAAAGTCAACTCAGGCAAGTGGATTTTTGTTTGCTTTTGTGAAATACGTTTGAATTTTGCGTGTTTCTGAAATAGTAGTTAAATGTCTTTTGCTTCGATTTCTCTTTTAGACTGATGTATTCCAGCTTGTTGGAGCTCCACTCGTTGAGAAATGTCTTGCTGGAGTTAACAGTTCCATTTTTGCATATGGACAGGTATCATATAGTCTTACCTCTACATAAATACGGTTTTACCAATATTTGTTGTATTTTTTGTTTGCTAAATGTGTTAATTAGTACTATCGTTTAATTTCCTTAGAGCGGGAGTGGAAAGACGCATACAATATGGGGACCTACAAATGCATTATCTGAAGAGAATATATCTAGTAATGAATAGGGCTTGACACCCCGTGTATTTCGACGATTATTTTCTCGCATGGATGAAGTGTGTTAGTATATCTTCTCGCAGTTTCACTTATGATAGTTTGTTTATACAGAAACGTGTCAATGTAAATTCGTCGTATGAATTACTTGTAGGAACAAAAAGAGCATGCTGACAAAGAACTTATGTATCAGTGTAGCTGCTCTTTTCTTGAGGTAACGTGATCATTTATAATCAACAATTGAATTTTTTATTGTCACTGTGATACTGATCCCGGAACATTGTATAAACAGATCTATAACGAGAAAATCACGGACTTACTTAATCCTTCTGAAAGGAATCTTCAGATAAGAGAGTGTGCTAAATCTGGGGTCTATGTTCAAAATTTGACCAAGGAAACTATCTGCAACATGGATGACGTGACGCAGATTCTCAAAAAGGTTTAATATCTCTATCCTTGCTTTATGTTGCGTCGATCACTGCATCTGACTGTTAACTCTTGACCCTGAAAGTCTTCACAACTAAATTGCTTCGATAATTGGTTAGCCAGTGAAGCCTAACCTTACTTTATTTTATAAATCACTTGGTATATATCTTGAAGGGCATCTCATGTATTTAACGAATTTAGGGTCAGAGAATGCCATTTTTACGGGACGGACAAAGTATACTCTTGGATAATACTGTTAACAATTATCAAAAAATATGCATGGTCTGTCAAATAGGAGGGCTGCAGCAACTAGAATAAATATTCAGAGTTCCCGCTCACACTGTGTGTTTACCTGTATTGTTGTGTCACGGTCCAAGGTAATAAGACCCTGGATATAGAGGGCACTTTTTCGAGCTATTTAGCATGTCTTGTGGTTCACATGACAGATTTTTATATTAGTAAGATCTGCAAATTATGTGTTTGCATACGGATGGCTATTAATGTTGAATTATCCGATTGTATAGAGGGATGGTCTGAGCTGCTTTAAAACAAGTAGAATGAATCTTGTTGACCTTGCGGGGGCTGAAAGACAAGAGGCAACTGGTGCAACCGGAGAACGTCAGAAAGAAGCTCGTAATATCAATCGCTCGCTTACGCAGCTAGGGTAGGCCAATTTGTTTGGATGACTTCAGTCTCAGATTATATGTATTTTTAAATATGATTTGGTTTCGTTTATCAGTTATTTGTTTTTACCTTTTTGTTGCAGAAACTTGATTAACATTTTGGCTGAAGTCTCCCAAACGGGAAAGAAAAGGCACATACCCTATAGAGATTCCAAATTAACGTATTTGTTGCAGGAATCCCTCGGGGGGAATGCAGAACTTGCCATTGTTTGTGCCGTTTCTCCCTCACAAAGGTAATGTTATTATGTCTAGAAGTGGCCATTTTGACCCGTTCACTTATGAATGGGTGGATTTGGGTTATGTGTTCCATTTGTAATAGGTCAAATGAATAAAATAAGTAGCTGAAAAGGAAACACGTAAAATGGGTAAATTAAAGTTTTAGCTAAACTGGGAACGGGTTAGAACGTTGAATGAGCCAAATGGGTCGAAAGTGCCCATAGTGTATATAGAATACATACAACCTCCTAACTCAGTATCTTCAATAATGTAGTTTTTATAATCAACATACTAACTGTTTATAAAGAGTTTAGAAGTTATGGACAAAACGTTTCTTGGGTCAATCTAACTGACCCATCCCGTACACAATATTACGTGTTTTGACCCGTTACCCAACTCGTTCGTCCTGCCAATTTTGCCACCCTGTATTTTCTAACTTGGACTGAAAATTTATGCTTCAGCTGTAAAAGCGAGACGGTTAGCACATTGCGATTTGCCCAGCGTGCCAAAACCATCAAGACCAAGGCTGTCGTTAATGAACAAACCCATGAGGATATGAGTAAATTGCAACAAGTTATACGTCAATTAAAGGTACATATTCTTTATGTAATATGCAGCTTGTTACTGTGCTACAACTACTAACTGAGGACAACATATGACAGGATGAAGTAATTCTGATGAAGTCAAACCAAAACCAAGCTGACCCGAGTGCAAAATGGAATCCTCGCAGAAGCCTCCAACTCCTCAAGTTTAGCCTCAGTGATCCAATGAGTTTACCTCATGTGGATGATGACGGGGATGTTGAAATGGAGATCATTGATGAAGAAGAAGATTGTAAGCCAAGTGTATCTGGGTCGCAGTTAGTACCCACTGATGGTTCGCAGCTGGCTGATAGTTCCAAGCAGGTGATTCCCAATGTATGTACTATCTAAACTTGAAGTTTTGATTCAGTGCTGACAGTTATATCTTTATGCAGGAAGTAGAGAAAATGTGGGCTGATGGAGAGTCGGGTGATGGAGAGTTTAAAGATGTTAAAGAAGATTTGGAATGTGAAATAAAAAGTACCCGCTTGCTTGTTGAAAAGCCGAAAATGGAACCTGTATCAGAAAAGAAATGTTGCGCAGAGTTGAAAGAAGCTCTGCAGATGGCCATGGAAGGCCAAGCACGGATTCTAGAACTATACACAAACTTACAGGAGAAACATAGCAATCTTCTAAGAAGCCACTGCTGCTGCCAAGGTAGTCTCCTGTTACATTTTTACAACTTTGATATCTTCTTTTGTTATTATTTTCTTCTTTATAAGTTTCGGTTTTCATGTCATATTTTCTACGGAGTATATCATAAGGTTTCACGTGTGGAAAGGTTGTCCCAAAAGAAACTTTTAGTCCCTGAATGGCATGTGCGTAACTGAATTTTGACCTAATTACCTCATGGTCTTCGACCACTATTTTATTCACAAACTCTTTTATAGATATTTAATTCGAAAACCAATTCATAAAACTCAAGGACAGACATATAATTTCATGAATTTATAGATTTTAATCAAGGATTATTATCGAGATCAAGCCCTTACATTAGCTAAACTGAACTCACACGGATGTATGGTAGTATCTCTTTAAACACATAATTTATGATCATCCTGCATATGTTTCGTCTAACTCACAATGATACATTATGTGCAGGCACACACAAGGAAGCTTGAACAAGCGGAGAATGTTTACAAAGAGAGAAATTTTGTAAAAAAAGTTGAGAATGGACATATAACCATGTAGGTACGTAAAATACTCATATATGAAATTTAGACATGTAAGTAATATCAGAAATATCTTGTATAGCTTTCAGTCATAGGTCTTTTCTTGCCTTCCGCCCTTCCCACAAGGGCTTCTCACCAATCGTGTGGCCCAATATATTGGTTGGTTATCTTATCCAACCTTGTATTTCTTTTTGAACTTGGTGAATAATTTCAATTGTTTTACGGTTTTTACCCCTTCAGATTTTCAGTGTCTAGAAATATTATAGTACCATATACACATTTTACAGACACAATTGGCCGTCCCTTTAGTTCTCATAATCGATAAAATTGTCTTAGATATCTAAGATTTTCTTTTTCTTGGGCCGTGTTTATTTAGAAATAGATAATTGCTGGTCTCGTTTACTTTGATGTGGCGAAGAAATGAAAATGGAACCCCTTATTATTATATCAACATTTTATTTTGAGGTCCCATTTTTTGTTGTGTGCCGAAAAATGAACTTGAGTTTAGGTCTCATATACCTAAACGTGACCAAAAAAACTGGACGGGCCAGGTAACGGGTCAAAACTGTTTCAAGGTCAAAAGAAGGAGAAAAAAGTAGTGCAGGAGAATTGGGTTGGGCTGGGCTGCCACAAACAAGTTTACTGTGTTTTAGGTCATTACCGAAACTACATTACTGCAATAAGAATCTAGTCTCTTTAATACAGCGATTTACTAGATTCCGTACGTGTTGAATAAACTTTGGCGACCATTGACCCGTTTCATTTATCGACCCAATTATGGATAAACAGCGATACATATCTCCACCTCTACATCAACCTCACACAAACGAAACAAACCTAGATATTTACAATAAAAATCTGCAACCTACGATCATTTATTTATTTATTTTTGCTATTGGTTGGTAATAGGCCAATGGGGCAATCTTAAATAAGATCAGACTTAATGCAAATAGGGACCAAGACAACAAGTTCGCATGCTATCTTTGGAGCCCTCCTGAACCCTTAAGTCTATTTCATGTCAATCTAGACCATAAAACATTTAGCTTGTGGCATTGTCTTCCTTGATAAGCATATATCTCCTACTTTGTGGACCAATTAAGGTATACCATTACTATTGGTCCAGAAGATAAGAACAACAAGAGTAGGTAACAATCCTAACCATACAACTCTTAATGAAGATAATCCCATTTTCTATTTTTATTTTTTTCCTTTTTTATTTATTTATTTATTTATTTATTTATTTTTATGAAAAGATTGGAAAGTTTTAAGAAAACATCAATCTCAGTACTGGAGACAGGAAATGGACCATGATTGTGACATCTAAAATCTGACTAGAGGGTTAGAATTGGAAAGAAACTTGTTACAAGTTATTTTTGTTATGTGGGCTATTATTAGTTTGGCGTGACCAATTTTTTTTCATATTTGTTTGTCGTGACTGCAAAAAAGTTCACGGCTGTGATCATATCTTATATGAAATATGTGCCGTGCTTAAATTGTATAAATTGTTGCAGTGTAACTAAGTATATATAAATGTATAAATAATCTGTGTTTTGTGAGAAGTGTGTGACAATGTGCATGCTTGTTGAACATTTTTGTGGTGCATGCTTATGTCTCTTGACACTCATGTATGCAACCATACTTACATATGAAGTAAAATGATGACCCTTTGGTTACACACAATGTAGGTAAAATCACCCCACAGAGTAACCATGTACTCAAAATGACCATTATACCCTTTCATTAGGAAATAGTTTTTTGAATTTTGAGGCATCATTCATGACAGATGAATATTTGAATTGGTCTTCTTCAAAGATGTAAGCCTCTTGTAGATCTGGTCTATGAGACAGAATGAGTTGTTAGTAGTCAATATTCCTCTCTTTATTTATTAGTACATCTAAACTACTACGAGTACGTATCTATGCTTCCCAGCTTTTACAAGATTCCTTCAAACCTTCGATTATCTGGATTTAATATGCGATATATACAAACGAGATTCTTTTAGACCTAACTGTTGGTGCACACAGAATAATATCGCAATGCGATTCTTTTGCATTTAGCCACTTGTATACTATCTGCACAAGCACTTAGATCTAGTGTGTATGTATAACGCGAGGATGTACATGTTCACTTTATTCACATGCCTCTATATGTTATGGTTTAATGTATATATTAGGCTGGTTGAAATGTAGGCTCCTCCCACAGTACAACATTGTGGATGCTGACAAAAGCCTTTAAGGAAATTATTATCATTAACTACTACTCAAATTCCATTCGACAAAAGTGTCCGGCTATTAGTCAAATGTCTAAAATACCCTTTATGAATTGCTCAACATGCGACTGTAAGACTCTTACTATAGTACTAAGACCCCATTGTTAGTGATTTTCATAGACGGGCGACGAGAAAAAATAGATAGTTTTCCCTTGAAATTTACTCAAAACAAAGGGAGAACAAATAAATTCAGCAAAAGGATGCTTCTTAAGGTGAAAGAAAGAGACATAAAGTGAGGAAAGAGAGTGATTTGTACCTATATGAAGTATGATAATTAGTGACAGGCTGGTAAATGGACCATTCTTAATCATACTATTGATTATAAACAAATGAAACCCCACATGGAAACATCTTCAATCAATCTCCTAACTATTCTCTTTTATTTATACCTTTTGTTTTTCTTTGTTCTCTTCTTACTTAATCATGAGACACCCCATAATTCATCTTGCTTTCTTTTGACTTTAACTAAACTCAGAAAGTAGTTTTTTGCTGACTTTTCAGTAAAAATATGAAAATTTTTAGTAGTTTTTTCGAGAGGGAAATCGTTTTTAAAAAAAATTTGATTGAGTCGTCGACTATTTAGATCTTAGATGAACTCAAATGGAAAATCTTGCAAGAATTTTTGATTTAGAGAATTGAACTCTAATGGCCATGTTTGGCAATGCTTTAATACTTTCCACCAGATTATCAACTTTAAATCCATGTAATGTCAATGTCAATCTTGAAAGAATTTGGTCTCAACTACTATTAGGTAGATAATAAAATTAAAGGGACCATTAACCCTCCTCTCTAATTACATTCCCTTGTACTATACTTTGAAACTACCCCATCAACCAAAATAAATGATCATAAAACTAGCTTGAACTTGACTAAACAATTAGTAAACCTTTGTGGAAATCGGCTACCGGCTAACCAAGTTTGTTCACTGATATAATTAGTTACATTACACCTTAAAGTTTCAAACTTTTTATCTCCAAGATTCTTACAAAGCATATATCGCCAATGGAACAAATTCTTGCGAGAAAATAGAACGAAAATGATTCGAGGGTGTGGAATGCTAATGGATTCCAATGTTGATTTTTGGAAGGTTGCAAGAGAATTTGGGAGCCAGGCTTTCTTGTAAAGTTTGGCTGTCTATCTTTCAAGGGGTATCTTTCTACATATGAACACCACTACTTTAAACATTCTACTTATCCGAAAAGATTTTCTTTTTCATGAGTTTCTAAAGCAGATGATTGCCAATTTAAAGGTCTTTGATTCCTTGGCCAAAGTCAGATCTTTACCATGGCCAACATGCGATTTTGATTCCTTTCGCCAATAATAATTTCTTGATAATTGCAGTTGCAGACAGATACATGTCTTACTTACAAGTTACAACTTTACGTATGTTTGTTTTACGCATACCGTTTGTTCTTCATCAATCATGTAGTAAGGACATAATTGTAGAATACCAATATTCTTTTTTGGTATGTGGCTATACTTCTATACATGTGTTAATGTTTGTGTATATATAATGATGCATACATTCATACACATTAACAAACATGTTTGCATAGATACATATATGTAAGTGTTTATGTGTCCGTGAGGGAAGTATATATGACATGACCATGCTTAGTTTCACGTCTAGATTACGAACCCCTCTATAGTCTAGATCCAATCCAAAGCTTACTTTTCACATACTCATGTCATTTCACATCAGTGAAGTCGAAAAGAACGGAGATCATGAGAAACACGTCGGAAGTACGTGAATTCTAGCTTTAGACACATCGAAAAGTTAGCAAGTCTGTCACATTATAAAAGCTAGGACATTTTTCTACATTGATTCCTAAAACTAATGAAATAACTACAGAATGTATAATAACTTCAGTACCTTTGAAACAAAGGAACAATAGTACAATAAACTTTTTTTGTGACATAACTTCAGTTTTCATGAACAAAAGTACTTAAACTTCAAGTATCACCATTAAATTTGTTACCTCTTATAAGATTGGTCAAGCCTCTATCAATAGGTGATCACTTTAAACTCAAGAACAAGATATGACCATTATTGCATAAGGTACGCGTAATCAAAGCATCGTTGGGACCAAATTCTTCACCTCTATATGGTGTTATTCTCAGGGTAGAAAAAGAATAGTGTCAATATTGGATTCCATATTAGAGTTGATAGTTAAATGTCCCTACTAACAGCTGGTTTACAATCAAAAGTATAAATAATCAACATCTAATCTTCATTCTAAAGGCACCATCTTTTCTTGTTTCTTGAAAATAAATTTTCTTGCCTTTGATTATGACATCTTTATAAAGAAAAATCACTATCAAAAATTCAAAAAAAATCAGATTTTTTTTTTTTTGGGTGGGCCAGAAAGTTTAGAAAATTTAATATGCAGATTTTTTATGGGATATGATCTTGACAAAATATCTCATTTTTTGGAAATTATTTGCATAATTCACGGATGAAGACTATACTGAGACTGTGAATCAGTCTTTGTTAACTAGCATTAGTTAAAGAATTATGGAAAGTTAAGTGGCCCGTGGCCGTATACGTTAGAGCACGGACCCACACGAAAGGTGATTACACGAGATATGTTGCAGACGGATAGCGAAAGGCACATAATTAAACTTGTGAAGATGCACAAAAATAATGATTAGATATATCATAATGTTAAGAAAATATGTAATGAATACAAGGTTGCAGGCTCTTGCAATCAACCTTTACAACATGTTACAACTCTTATATAGTCTTAGTAAACTTATAGAGATTAGTTCTAGGATTATACAAACAATTTTTTGTAAAAATATGATATCAAGGCGAAGATATGTCTTCTGCTTTCTTTTTCTCTATACAAACGCTCTTCTTGATTAAGGGCCTAAATATAATTATGTCAACATATTTGGTATCATAGCTCAACTTTCATTTGACCCGATCCCATTGTTCCTGCATTAAATCAAAGAGAAGATTAAATCGCTGTTTTCAGTTTTTAACCGCTGGTTGACTTTCTTGATAGAAAAAGTCAACTTACCGTGGAAGCTCGGTCCTTGATTTTGGCCAAACCCCATCTGTACAACACTCTGAAGGTCATTTTCCCAGAAAGCGGAAGCCTGAATTTTTCGGTTTTAACACGAATTAGCAACAAAATCTACGAGATAAGACATTTTTAGCACTTATTAGAAATATTGACTTACTTCACTGAAACCATCAATCTGTGATGACTTCATATTTGAACCATGATGCATCATGGCCATTAATGAGTTCTCTGGCCCGTCATTAACCATGCCATAGAACGGTTGAGCCAATGCTTCCATATGGTTCATGGTATTTGGCATGGATGCCCGAGAATGGAAAGTCTGAAAAACGGCCAAAATTGAAAAAAGATTACTTGAAAATTCTAAGCTAACACGGCCCTCATATATAAAGATAATCACACTATGAAAAGCTTACGTCTTTAGACAAAAGTGCTTCCATGTTCACATCCGTCCTAGGATTAACAGTTGCTAATTTCATCGACAAGAACTATAATGAAACAAGAAACGGGGTATCGTTTAGAAAATCCAGAAAACTACTGTAGCCCCTTTGTACTACGAGTATAACAATTTAGTACGTATATACCTCAACTTGTCTCTGCAATGATTGTACGTAGTTTATAATCTCATCGAGCATAACAGCCTTTCCAGTCACCTTTTAAACAGAAATCCCATTTTAAGTTAGCAGCCAAAATTTTAACAAAAATTCCACACGATGATGCCAAAAACGTTATACTTTTTCATTTTTTGGTTTTTACCTTGTTACAACCAGGGACAAGATCTTGAAGGAACTTCATTCTCTCACTGATCTTTTCTCGTCTAACCTGAGATTACCAAACGAAAGCAATGAGAAAACAAATATTGGAATGGAATTGAAAGGAAATGAACCGGGACGGAATCAGCATACCCTTTCTGCAAGACTATGACTATCGGTAGCTTGACCCCTTCTTGCTCTAACATGAATGTAGTCTTTGGGTGGTTCGGGTAATTTTGCATTTTCCTTTGTTTGTTTCTGATTCCCTTCTGTCTTTTCCTTTTCTTTTTTGGGTTCTATTCCATTCCCTTCTTCATCTGACTTGCTTCTTTTTGAATCTGATTCCTCTTTCTCAGATTCCGCAACAGCCTGCAAACACGAAAAAGATCTTAACTTTTATACAGAATTCATCGAAAATCGAAATGGGGTGTCCTTAAAATATAAAAATGATCATTTTTAGGGGGATTTGTTACAATATGACCGAAAACAGCCCGCATATGAAAAAGTACAATGACTAAAACGAGACTAATGAAAAACTACCTTATATTATTACACAAAACAGAATCAAATTAACTAACCTTATTATCGACTTGGGCTTCTTTCAATTTTCCTCTAGAAATCACCTTCCTCTTTCTGCCTTTAACTCCGGTTTCCGAACCATTAATCTGCTCAGACAAAGATGATTCCTCAACAGACTGATCCACTTCCTTATTATCCGAATTCAAATTCATCGACAACCTACTAACCGATCCACCCGTCTTAATAAAAGACTGATTACTCGACACTCTAGACATCTTTCCAGATTCCACCATATGTTGAAACTCACCTTCCTTAGCACTACCAAAACACGAAAACCTCGCAGCTCTTTCAACAAATCCAGGATCACTAGGAATCATAGGCAGCTGATGATGATTCCTATGATTCATCGAAAGATTAAGCTTAGGTGGCGAATTTAACGGAGTAGTGTAGCATGATGTATTAGTACTATTATTATTAGTATTATTTCCATGTATACATGATTCTGGCGAAATTTCGCCAGAATTACATATACTACCTAATCTACCAATAAGTTCTTTCAAAACTACACTCTCACCGCCAGCATGGCATCCTGGGACAGGTGTCCTGATACCTGTCCCGGGATGACTATTTACTGGCGATGAGACTATAGAACTTAATGCGGATTCAAAGGGATCGCTCTGATCCATTGAATTCTCCCAATTATGGTTAAAGAGATTCATTTCATTAACTTGGGAGTCAAGTTCCATTCCAAAAATGGAATTCCAAGATTGTGGGAGTGTGTTGAAGAAACCATCTTTTGACATTGTTTCTTGAGCAAAATGCTTGGTTTTTTTTTCTTCTTTGTGAGAGTTAAGGAAGAAATGTGATAAAGGGTGTAGCTAGCTTGTTGTATATGAGAGAGCAGTTGGGTGATAACAGAAAAGCATGAAAGAAAAAGAAAGAAAAAAAAAAGAAGGAAAGTGAAGAGGAAGCAATAAAGAAAAGATTAAAAAATAAAGAAATGTTCCCTTTGACCTTTTTGTAATGCAATTTTATACATATAAAATAGTTGCAAGAACTTTTAAGATACCAGACGATTATACTTGCATAACGGAGACAGTGTATAGTAGCGTAAATTATTTTACGAAAAAAGTTGGTTATTTATATTGTAATTGAGTATTTAACTATTTAATAAATTGCATTGTCTTTAGTAAATATGAGTATTTTAATCTAACAACATTATTTAATTTTTAAATTTTTAAATTTTAACCAAATATATTTTCTATTTATTTCTAGTATAAATATAGATATTTTAACAATAAAGTTTATCAATTATAAAGTTCTTCCAACTATTAGCAATCAAAAGCAACTGTCTTTTCATCTTTTCACATAAATTAATATGGATAGAACTTTGGGGCGTTTTTTTTTTTTTTTTTTTCTTTTTTATTATTTTTCTTTTTAAGGTTTGCATTTTTAAAGTCGTAGGTATTGCGCCTACAATTTAACCGAACACAAAGACGGATTTTGCGATTTACTCTTAATAATTTGTGGTAATTACTAGAGATGTATAAATTATTAAAGTTACTAATGAGCTATTCCTCCAAGAGCTGACGGTGGCCACTAGAGATGTATAAATTATTAAAGTTACATTTAAAGTTTAAATGAGACTGGAGTTTAACTTTGTTAAACATAAGCGCTCTCAATTCAAGCTAGATTACTCTAGCTTTTAATCAACCGAACGCGAGTAGCTTACGAGCATCTCTTAGCTCGGCTCGTTTGCACACTTAAGGATGAGCTAGCGAATATTATTGTTACTCTTGTGTTTCGTTTATGGTATATATAAGCAAATTTATTTTTCCGTGTGAAATGCTAAATGAGAAACCGTATCTTTGTAATCAAAAATTTTATGATCAGTTACTAGTATTTCATAAAATTTTGTTCCTTCATCGATATCTGGGCTGAGCATGGTCCAAATATCGGGTGATCAAAACCGGTTTGACTCAAAACTCCGGATCGAGGATACCGAAATGTGTTCGGTCCAGTTCATCGCTCCAGTATAGTCCAGTCCAACAAAACATATTGACGAGTTTTGTGTAAAATCAGATAGTACCGAATATAAAAGGATCCGAAGACCGAACCAAAATACATTCGGTTCATTTCGGTTCAGGCTGGTTTGTCTATTCGGTTCGGTCCGCGGTCATGCTTTTCAATACCACCCTACTAAAAAGGAAAGGTTAATCTCTTGAAACAATCAAACTCTTGATTGGGAGGTTGCCTAAAAGCAACTATTATTTCTATCTTTACACCATTTCTACTTTTTTCTCTCGTTCCATTTTTATTTCTTTCTTGTAAACAAAACATTTCCAAAATTGCAACAAATTTACGGGTTAAGTGAGACAAATATAAAGATACATGGTTGTATCATTTTATATGGTCCTACATTAATTGATTACGAGATTACAAGTAGGATCGTCTTAACCATTAAGTCATTAAAGCAAGAGCTCTAGACCCCGAGTTTTATAGAGCTCCAAAAAACTTTATGTCTGGCTGTTAACAGGTAAACAGTCTACTTTCGACACGATAATTCAAATCCGACTACTCAAATTTTATAGATAAGAGAAAAACCAAAGCTCTAACCGCCTTTTATAGTGCAAATCCTATACCAAATGATATATTTGATGCTTGTTTGAGATTTTATTTCATTTTTATTTATGATATGATTTTGTTATTTTGTTTCTGAAAATTTACAAAAATGAAAGAAGATTTTTTAAGCATAAGTTAGTTAAAAAGGTATCAATGTTAATCTCGTGGCAAATTATAACATAGCGGAGATTTATGTGGGTCCAATGAAATTAATGATATCATTTATGATTATATCTAAAATCATCACTTTCCGCATAAAATCAAATTAATACGATAATATATTAATCAAATTTTTATAGAGTAATATATTAATCGATAGAAATAAATTGAAATGAAATAATCATAATCTACATTTGTATTTTTATATTTTTCCTTCTTTATTTATGTATAATATTTTCATTTTTTTATATTGTTTTCTTCTTATATTTTCAATTAAATCATAAGAATTATACAAATAAGTTAGTATCGCAATTTAGAAATATATAATTCATAATGAAATAAATTGAAAATGAAAATATCATCAAATCATTGAAATAATCATAATCTCATTTTATATTGTAGTTTTATGTTATACATTTCAGATAAGAAATAAATTGAAAATGAGAAATAATCATTTTTTCAATAAATTTTTCCTTCTTTATTTAAAACGTGTAACTAAAAATATTTTTCATTCTTTTTATATTGTTTTTTCTTCTTACTAAATCACTTTCCGAATTCAGATATCATAAGACATCATGCAGCATGTCTTTGAGAATTGCAATCGAATTTGGTTTTAAGAATGTTTGTTAAATGGTGAGAGATTTTTATTCAAACAATTTTAAGAAAGTTGGACATTTTTTACTTCGATGTATGCGATTTAACCTGTATTTCATAACAACATTCAGACTTTTTCTCTTCGCCTATCCAAAATATTTATCCAGCGTTATTTGCACACGTTATGAAAAATACTTTCGCATTGTATTTATAAAGCTAGCTAACAAATAGTGAAACCTCGACCACACTAAGAGCACAAGGTATGGGAATGCCATTGGTGTGCCAAATGCATGTCATTCGTGTGTCAATCATACCGGAGCATCGTGTCATCCATGAGCCAAACGTTTTTAGCCAATGCAATGGCTCAAGCCATTTGCATTTTTTTTTTTTTTTTATGTGAGTGTGTATTTTTAGTGTGATATTTTGTGGGACTCAAAAACATGTTAGTGGTGTTTTATGAGGGAGGGTGTTTTAGTTATTGGTATGTTATTGGAGGTGTATGATGTGACGCTGAGGTGACATACCAATAACGTGTTATTTGTATCTTCCTCACCTTGTGCTGAAAATTGGGACTATGCATACCTAGTGTATGGACAGACAATATGACAAAGAGTTTGATAATTCGTACTTTATTTGTTTTTCTTAGCTCTATTTGTATTTTAGGCCGGATACTATACATGTTGGTGGACCATCGGTGGTGGCACCATCACGCATGAAACCGCATAGTAATCGGTCACCATCACGGGCAATGGTGGGATTTTTCATTCTAAATGCTGAAAACTACTCTTAAAAAAAAAAAAAAAAAAAAAAATCACATTTGGCGGGCCCTCAACATTTAAAAAAACGATAACATTTAAAAAATATATATTAAACATTATTACTCCGTACTTCATTTACCTATAACATCCTCATAATCCATCATTTTATATATAGGTTCTCATTCTAACTTTATATTTACTCTCATTCTATTATCTTTTATACAAATTACAAAATGTCTCAAAACACTCCAAAAAATAAAACCTCAAAGCAACGTCGACAACCAAACATCCAAACACCCAATTCAAATTTCCGTCTCAATCCTTCACCACCGGTAAACTTTCGAGCCCCATCGCTTGTTTACGGAACATAATACCAAAACCACCATTCATACCTCCACAACAAAATATGTATCAACCATAAATGTACTATCCGTTGAATATCAATGGTTTTTCACAACCAAATATCGATGGTTCCTCATCACCACCTCCACCAATGTCTCCCATTCATCTATTTAGTATTGATGATTTTCCAACATACGAAATTCAATTTTCTCCATTTATGCCTAATCCCGTTGATGAGGACTTTCCTGTCGAATAAGTCTTGCCCCCAAAGAAGCCGTCAAAAAGACGTCTAAAAATGACAACGTTGATGTGCATAACGTTCCATTAACCACTGAAGAAGAAATTGCATTGTGCAAAGGTTGGTTGGTACATCCGAAGATAGCACCAAAGGTAATATGAAGAAATCAAATAGGTTTTGGGTGGAGGTTTTAGGTTACCTCGAGAAAGAAATGCATGTATCTGGTGTTCGAAGCCACGATTCGTTAAAACGAGAAATGTTTGCGTCCTAAAGTGGCTCAATTTTGTGGAGTGTACAGTAATGTCCGTTGAAGGACGTAGAGTGGAGCCGGAGACGAGGATTATATTCAACAGGCATTTGACGAATATTGTGTCGGGTATGGAGACCTTTTACACTTCTTCATGCGTGGAGAATTGTAAAAGAGTCTCTGAAATAAAAGGATGTGGAAATTCTCCGATGTGAATAAGCGAAACCGAAAGCTTTTAAGATATATAATCCATCCATGTCTACTGAGTTCAACACATCGCAATCAACATAGGGTAGTTTTAGTCTCAATCAAATGGATGGAGACGAGGAGGAATAGGATGAAGAGGAGGTGCAGGAAGTTCGACCAATGGGTAGGGACAAAGCGCTAAATAAAGCATCCACATCACCCATTTTGTCGGTATCGTCAATAGCTGGCAGTTATGAAGTGATGGCTAGGTTGTTGGTCAACGAATTTACATGCCAAAAATCGTCGTTTATGTCAATAAAGAAATCAGATAGCGACGCCTTTTTGGAGATCAAGAATCAGTAAATGAAAATGCAACAAAAGAAGTACGAACTAAAGCACAAATGTCCGTATGCAACCGCAAAAACAATTACAAGATGACGAATTGTTCTATATGAGTCATGTTGATCACTTGAGTATTCGAAAAGAGGAAAAGATATTGTTGATGAAGCAAGTGATCAAGGAGAAATATAATTTATAGTATTAGTTTACGTTTTTGATTTCATAAATTTATGTTTTTAATTATAAATAAAACTTTAATTTAGTTTTTAATAAATTTGCTAAAAAGTTAGTTTTGTGGTGATCATAGCACCTAAAAGGTGTTGGGTTTAATGGTGTACCGAATGATGATGTAGCGCTGCTATATGGGTGATGGACTCGTGGGCTTGTTGACCATAGTGCCAAGCCTTATGTTAGCTAGAATAGTACGTCTTGTACTCAATATAAATAAGAGTTTGGGGTGCAGTTAAAGTTATGGGGTTGCGGTTATCGTTAGCCGTTCGTCGGCGTTCAATTTATAATTATTCCTATAACACAAAATCAAAATAACACTATCCGATAAAATTCCCAAAACACGTTAAAAAAACCTATGTTAAAAAAAATAATAATAAAATAAATAAATAATTGTGCATTATACACATAACGTTTGCGCATATAACTTGCCTATAACACGTTGGGCGGTCCAATTTCACCGTGTTATAGGTACCAAATTTGTGCTATAAAGTGCGTATAACTATTGCACCGAGCCCACAAAAATTAACGAGTCTCTTAACTAATTTATCGTAAACTTATAACGGTGTATTGTGCTTAAAATTATCAATAAATAACTTAAACTTAATCAAGTTAAAATGCACCGCCCTTCTATGTTATAGGATCTTCGCCATAGGGATAATTGTCTTTATGCGTTTATTATATTAGTTTTTTTATGATTTGAGTATGGTTTTTTAATGATCTGTTATAAAAATGTTATTGAAATGATGTTTTGTTTTTCTTTTGTTATATGAATGTTATAAGGTAAAATCTGATATGACATGCGCAGAACTCGCAGTGTAACTAGCGCTCTGATATTAATGTAGATTAATGTAATCGTTAAAAACTTAAAATACTACTCTCTCCGTCCTAAAATTATTGTCCACTATTGACTTTTTTAGTCTTTCTTCTTCAACTTTGACAATAATTATTTTTGTTTGTGTTATATAATACTTGATGAAAAATATATGAATGTATTGGGCTTTAAATGTATTTTTCATTAGTATAATTTTCATCAAGTATTATATAATACAAATAAATATATTAATGGTCAAAGTTAAACAAGAAAGACTAGTCAAAGTCAAACGCGACAATAAAAATGAGACGGAGAGAGTAGTATAATGGTATATGTAACGTGTTACTCAATGATTGAGCAAACCTAACAATAATTTTTCTAAGAACATTTATTTGACCAAATAAAGAACTGATTAATAAATTAAAATAACCACTCAGAACGTGATCATTTTTACTTTTTTATTTTTTGTCAATGAAGGACACGAATATCTATGCAATTTAATTTAAACAATGCTTTTCAAATATAAAATTGAATGTAAAAACAAGTTTTTGAATAATTATAAAACTAAAATGATGCACAAAGCAACGAAGTTTCTTCCATTTCAAGCCTGTAAAGTGTCAAGGAATCAAATTTCTTTTAATAATAGTTGTAATTTGTTTTTGAGTTACTAACTAATTAAACGAATATTATGATCACTACTTAATTTTGATAAATGACTTGTTTGATAAATAGATTAGTTAAAATGTCGAAATTACAGGAAAAAAAAAAGTTTTATCACCACGTTATACTTTTTAAATATTTAAGATCTCGCCGCTTGTTTCACGAAAATCTTACTACCAATCTAAGTTGTAGGTAGATAACAACTCACATACGATGATTTAAAGGTTAGGAAGCATGTTACTTGTTGGATTATCGTTTGAACTATATACGACTGTGTTATGGTTTGTATACACATTTAGGTCCGGTCTTACTTCTGTTTTGAGCCAAATAATTGTCTTTTCGATTATATTAGTTTTTTACGCTTCGCTTTGAGTTTTTTTAATGATCTGTATTAGAAAATACCGTAAATGAAGCTTTTATATATTTTTGTATACACATATGGATGTGTTGCAAAACAAGGCCTACAAGGCCGATTAATCGCCGACAGGTCTCAATTGCAAGGCCACCAACCTTTCCGATTTATGTAAATTGTTCAAACAAATCCACTCAATCGTGATCAATGGTCAATGAGCGGTTAAACTTGTTTAAAACCTTCATATCTTGCCGAAAATACTTAAAGCTACCCATAAAATTATTTGAATAACTTATGGTCATTGTTTATATCTATTACAAGATGTTTTTCGAAAAATATTGCGAAAATACATAAACTTGTCGAAAATACCTAAAACTTATCGAAAATACTAAAAACTTGTCGGAAATGTCAATCCGATTAATCACCGATTAATCCCGCCTAGACCGATTACAAGCTACAGGGAGGTCGACCGTCCGACTACCGATTCGCGATTTTTGCAACATTGCATATGGATGTATATGACCTATACTTTATGCATATGATTCGAAATTGTTAAATTCGATTTTTCTCATTTATGTCAAACAAATTATAAGAATTTATGTTATTACTATATATACTAAACATCGAGCAACAGTGTTTGCAAATGCACACATTAATTGCCAACTTTCAAAAGTTGGCAAAAATAGTCCCTGAGGTTTAAAGTTCGTTTGAAAAAGTTAGTTCAAGTTGGCAAAAATAGTCCCTAAGGTTTAAGTGTCGTTGCAAAGTAAGTCCTTTATAGCAATTTGGCAAAAATAGTCCTTATTCAAATTCATTTTTTGCTGCAATCCGCATTTATGATCGAAATTGTTAAATTCTCCCACTTCGTTATGTACTAATAACGAGATAGACAAAAATACCTCTAGTAGGTTATTTTAATGTCTTTGTAAAATGAATTATTAAATAAATAAAAAAACACCGACTTTTTTCCGAGCAGTGTGGTGGTTGTCTCTTTTAAATTGTAATTAAAAACTTGTTATTAAAGTAATTGAAGTCTTTGGTAATTATAAGTTATTTAATTAATCAAATTGTTTAATATATACCTTAAATAACTAAAATTTGCACAATTTTGCTTTACGTGACCAAAAATAGAATTGGTGATCGGGCACGTCATTTCTGACGTTGTCAAAGATTTGGCGCCGACGCCCTCACGTGATGATGCCCCTCCTCGTTTTCAGAATTTTGTCTGACGCCAATTCAGCGACGTGTGTTGAAGAAGGAAAAGGCAAAAAAACAAATAATACCGATTTGAAGTGACGCTAAAGTGGCTCTGAAAAATGAAAAATGACATGTAGTGACACTCCACGCTATAACATATAAAGCTTATAAGAGTTGAGCTGGAACTTTAACTTTTGAACATGTTAGCTAAAATTGAAGTTTATAAATCACAATAACGAAAATAAAAGTATTTATGTAATTAGACACTAAAAGTAACCTTCTTTGGAAAAGCTTATTTTATGTAACTTTGCTTTTAAGAGCTTATGACTTTCAAGTTCTTATAAGCTTATATGTCATACAAAAATTATCTTAATTACTTAAGTTCTGATTTTCAAGCTCTTATAAGCTTATGTGTTATAAAAGAATTATTTTAATTATTTAAGCTCTGATTTTCAAATTCTTATAAGCTCACGCGTCATAAAAAATCATTTTAAATTTTAATTACTTAAGCTCGATTGTCAAGCTCTTATAAGCTTATGCGCCATAAAACAATTGTTTTAATAACTTAAGGTCGCATAAACTCTCGGCACAGGCTAATGCTAATGGCTCGGTTTGTTGCTCCCTAACCGGGTATGCAACCGAGTTATACCCACTAGCACAACCGAATGTAACCGATCAAACACCCAACTTTTCATTTACTCGATTTGTCAACCAACCGAGTAAATGGGCACTTCTCCCATTGTTTTGTGTGTATTTTTTTTATTTAGTTTTTATGATGTATGCTTTAAGTTGTAGTTACGATCGTTTTATTAGCAAATTATGGTTAGAGGTAGTTTTAAAGAGAAAAACTGATATTTCATTGATATGACAAAAGAACCACAATACTTACGGTCACCATTAGCGTAACATATTTGCAATAGGCAGCATGACTTATGATAAAGTTTAAAAATAACCGAAAAATCGAAAAGTGGAAGTAAATAAATTATTTTATAAGAAAAAAATAGGGTGTAGTGGGATTTATTAGGGGCTCTAGACAACTTTCCTGAATCTGCTCTTTATATTCTTTTTTTTTTTAAATAAAAATTATTTTTTTATTTATCTTGTTTATCTTTCTAATGATTAAATTGCGTAAGTACACACGTATGCGAGATTCTACAAGTCACCCGTTTACTAACACTAATACTTTTAAGTTATACAAATACACAATAAATCATGCAATTTTTTTAAGAGGTTTTTGCAAAGGTGAAAGTGTCATTAAAAAAATTTAACCGTTTTAGAATGGTAACTTTTTAACTTTGACTTTGAAAACATAACTTACAAGAGTAAATGGTGCGGTGTGTTTTGGCATCGTGTGGCATAGCCATATTGCCCCGGCCCAAATGCCATAGCCATGTTATAGGGACATTCGTGACTAGGTTGGCGAGCGCTATCATTTTATTTTTATTTTTTTATTATTATTTTTTTTAGAGTGAGTGGGGGTATTTCCGATGGTGTGTTATGGGACATACTTGGGTTTATAACATTTATAGCTCAGAAGGATGTTTTAGTTATAATGATGTTATAAGGTGTGTCTTTGAGATGACGTGTCCAATAAAATTTATAAGCCACGACTGCACTTAGCTCTCTAATAGAATAAGATACTCAAATTTAAGTTTGCAGCATTTGTTTTGGCAAAATGACTCAGATGCGTTTTTACCATAATCTTACATTTTTATGCGAAACTAAAGATCTTAGCTATAGTCGTCTATTTTTACCAAACATGTTCTACAAAACTAGGAATTTCGCATTTTCGCTTAATCTAAATGACAACTTGTAGCTTCAATTACAGATAGTTTTGTGACATCCCTTGATTTTAACTAGCCTGAAAGAGCGATACTGATGACTGAAACGTGTCGGTGTGTCGATACTGATGACTGAAACGCGTATGATGTCAAACTACAATAAACATCCTGTATGCGCGTATTATGACATCCCTTGATCTTAGCTAGCACGAAAGAAGGATACTGATGACTGAAACGTGTCGGTGTGTCTCGTGTAAAACAAGAAAATGGTTATGAATTATGAAAAACATGGATTCATATTATGCATTTATACTTTTGGATCTTGGTTCTTACCCAATTCTGTTAAACTTTGAAAAAGGACTCCTTCAAAACATGTAAATTTTAGAGTCACCATATATGAACGTATACATTTTGAACTTGCTCGTAACCTGCTGAACCATTTCCTAAGCGTCACAACATGTAACTTGATCGTTTGAAAGGCTTGGGACGTGTAATTCTACGAGCTAGTTAGTGCCACATAATAAAATCCGCGATGTAAAACGCTTTCTTCACTTATAAAATCTCACATATCTTAGACCTTTTAACGAGCAAATTGCAACCCGAACTAGCATAAACATGTAAAGAATAATGTTCTCTTTGAAACAACATTGCTCGAAATTACAAATGGTATAGTAGTAGTATCCAAGAACAAAATAATTAAATATATATAATAATAATTTTAATAATTTATAAAAAGAAATAAACAACCCAGAAAAAAGAATACTGCCATTCAGTAATCAAGAAGAGCAACAAGAGAATCTGCTTTGATCTTGTTTAGATCCGCCTTCACTGTTGTTTGAAAGGGTAACCCTGTTTACAGATAATTCGGCTTTATATGAATCTGAATTCAAAACTTTTCGACTCACATTGTTGTATATCTCTTTAATAACCATCTCGAAAGCTGTCTTGACATTTGTTGAATCGAGTGCTGATGTTTCCATGAAGAACAGTCCGTGTTTTTCTGCAAGGTTCTTGCCATCTTCCACTGATACAGCCCGGATATTGTCCAAGTCACATTTGTTTCCCACCAACATCCGTGCCACTGTGGTCTCCGAGTGAGCTGCAAAATAAGTTATATGGTTGGGTATTAATAAAGAAACAAACAATAAGATGACAGTAGCAACAAAATGAGTTCTATGCATGAGAGTAGCGACAAAATCATTGATAATGACCATGAACGTACATACGAAAATTGCAAAACCGCATACATAACATCATGAAATACATGATGTAAAACGTATTCTTCGCATGTAAAACAGAACACAATTTAGACCTTTTAAACGTCAAATATGTACTAATATTAGCATAACTTGGTCGGACCGTTTATAATTTAAATGGGTCGATATTCACACCTCAAGTTATAACCAAACTATAAAACATCTCAATAACCGAGCAACAATCCAAACTTTACTTCTGTTACAAAACGAATGACAATAATGTTAATCATGCTACTCCATACAAGTCTAGGCTAATGAATCGGAGTACGAAAAACTAAGGTCTTGTTCGATTACAGATTGAACTACATTAGCTCCAAAATCCAAACACATCATCGTCATGAAAAATCTATATGCATAATGTTTGCTAATAACCAAGTAAAGTGCATCCTATGGTCCATTTAGGCAAACGTCATTTCTATAAAACTGATGGAACCCTTTTTCAAGAATCTAAAACGAAAACTCTAAATTACTAACCACAAATTTGATAGTAATTCTAATGAGTCAACATTTCCAAACATCGATTTTTCCCCACAAATTAACCTCGTTTTTTATAAAGTTCGCAAATATAACAAAAGAAGCCATCTAACTTGGCACTTTGTCATAACTCGTTCATTCTTGCTATTTTAGTGTTTACTTTACATGCAGGAAAGAACACCGATTTATTTGCAACGAAAGATAATATATGATGGTCTGAAAAGTTATTTACTCAATTTATATCATGTCAAACCTCCTCTTCATTAGCGAACCCACACAACTACATTAAATAAGGCTAGCGATTCTCGACACGAAAAACACAAGAAGAACCTAACACGAATAAAGTGAAACAAACACAAATGGTCTACATTAAACTACAGCGATCAGGCTCAGATCAAACAGGTTGACCTAACATTGACCCGTTTCACTTGTATATAGAATAAATAAACGAAATAAAACACTGCGTATTTTCTACCTTTACAATAAGAAGGTATCTTTATATCTTCATAAGGGCTGGCAATTCTTGAAATGACACGAAAAAATACAAACATATCACTAACTAAGCGACATGAAACCTAACTGGGCGGACACAAAATTGCGTCGATCGCACTTAGGCAAAAGCATTTGGACCTGAAACTGACCCATTTAACACCAACTCGATCTCATCTCACCCGTGGCGTTTTCCTGTGTTATGTTTTTGGGTCATTGTTAAGAATTGACACTTCCAAGTCAAAACAACTTTTCAACCCAACCTAACTACCATCCCTAAATTATCTCAACCGTATTCCACAAAACATGATCAAATCACATCCAAACAAAGTCAAACACATCAAGAGCCATCAAACAAAAGTCAAAATAGTGACACGAACACGAAGGACCTAAAAAAAAATATAATGATCAGGCTTGTGTCAAACAGGTTGACCTCAAATTGACCTACGAAACATTAAAAGAAATAAAACCCTACGTACTTTCTACCCATACGATGACAAGGTACATTGTAAGTTTGAAACTTTAACAAGGCTAGAAATTTTTGAAACAACACGAAGAAAGCTAGACACATCTATCTCGAATTAAGCAACACAAAACTAACAGTCCTGACACAAAATTACATGGGTCATGTAAGGTCAAACAGTTTTACCTGACATTGACACGTTTAACACGAACCTAATCTCATCTCACAGTAGGCGTGTACGTGTGCCAAATTTTCTGTCATTGTCTACAGAATAGACAATCCTACTAAATTTTCCAAAATTTCTCAAAGTCAATTTCTACGCAAACTATCATCCCTAACTTATTTCAACCTATTTTCCACACATCAAAAACAAACTCAAAACACATTTTCCACTAATAAAAAGTCAAACCAAAATCAAATCAAATTTTTTTACAAAACTTACTATTAAGTTTCTCAAGCAACCTAATAACACTCTCAAATTATTTCACAAAACTTAAAAATTAAGTAACACAACTGACGGTACGACATAAATTTGACCTGACATTGACCCGTTTACACGAACCTAATCTCATTCTCACCCATGGCGTTGTTAGTGTGCAATATTTCTCTGCCATTGTCTAGAATTGACACTCCTAATTTTTCTAACATTACTCAAAGTCAATATCAAGACTAACAACGTTTCAACCCAACCCAAACATCATCCCTAAATTATCTCAACCTTTTTCCAAACATAACCCGTTTAACACGAATCCAATCTCATCTCACCCATGGCGTGTTCATATGTTACATTTTCATGTCATTGTCTAGAAAAGACATTCCTACTCAATTTTCTAACATTTCTCAAAGTCAATAAAGTCCAACAACATTTCAAGCATCCCTAAATTATCTCAACTTTTTTTTTTCCACACATGATCAAATCACATCAAATCAAGGGGGTGTTTTTTTAAGCTTATATGTGGGCTTATGAGCTTATTTGATTTCGGCTTATATTTCATAAGCCTCAATTTTCCGGCTTATTTTCATATTTTTGGGCATATATAATAATCTTATATATATGCCCACAAGCCTCAAAATAAACCGAAAAATTATGGCTTATGAAATAAAAGCCGAAACCAAATAAGCTCGTAATCCCGCACATAAGCTTTAAAAAAAACACCCCCCAAATCAAATCACAAAATCCTATTCAACCAACATTAGAAAAAAAAGTCAAACATATCTTGATCTATATAACAAAAGTCAAACTTACTATTAAGCTCCTCAAGCCACCTAGTAACACTCTCAAAAGTCCCACTCCTAGAAATATCATAAACCACAAGAGCCCCCACAGCCCCTCTATAATAAGCACTAGTCACAGCCCTAAACCTTTCTTGACCAGCAGTATCCCAAATCTGAGCCTTCACTTCCTTCCCATCAATCTCCATACTCTGAGTCTGGAACTCAACTCCAATTGTTGCCTTTGAATGCAAGTTGAACTCATTCCTTGCATATCTTGACAGCAAGTTTGACTTTCCAACTGCTGAATCACCTATGATCACCACTTTGAAGAGATACTCTTCGCCTTCGTCGTCTGATGAATCCATGGATGGATTTGGAATTGGTTTCTGGGTTGTGGAATTGGAGTGGTTTTGGAAGTGGGTTTGTGTTGGATTTGAGTTTTGATGGCTGGATTGTGAGATTGGGAATATGGCTGGCTGGCAAAGATGGAAGAGGTGCTTTATTAGTGGGGGGTTTTTTGTTTTGCATATTTAAAACTTCGGCATAAATGCATTCAAAAGTTTTTGAGTATATATATATATGTGTGTGTGTGTATATATATATATATATATATATATATATATATATATATATATATATGGCATTTTCATGTTTAGATTGGGTAAATATGGAATTATCCCTTTTGTTTTTGGGGGTTTAAATATTGTAAGAATGTGATATGGGAAGACATGTTTTTATATTTTTTTAGAATATATTACTGTATGTGATTTTTCTTTTTTTTTTTTAAACAATGTATGCTGACGAACGGACGGGCGATCATCGGACCGACCGAGACCGGATTGGACCAGAACCTGACCATTCGGTTGGTCTGCATTCGAGCTTTTGGGCTAATTTGGTCTTGGTTAGGTCCGGACCAAAACTGACGAATTTAGGCTAATTTGGCCTTCTTAGACTAGACCGACCGAAGGACCGACCCGGACCGACCACATCCGGTCTAAGATTTTTACCGAAATCGGGTCTCGGTCCGATCCGGTCTTGGCCGGTCCGATCCGGTTTTTGGACCGTGCACACCCCTAGTATGCCTCATGCCTGTATGGGATTTTTAAAAAACAAGTTTATTTGAAAGATATGGTTTATTACTTTATTTTACCGATAAAGATTTGGTATTCGAAAAAGGATCAATTGCATTTACACTCACTAAAACTTGCATATTTACATATATATCTAAAATATGTTAAGTTGCATTTTACATCATGCATTAAAAACTTGTATTATAAAAAAAAATATGCAAATTTTTTAGTTTTAATGGGTATATATGCAATTCCCACTTCGAAAAAAATCACTTTAAGTGAAGAGTTGAGGTTTAATTATAATAATTCACAAAAGTAGTTTATTTCTTAACTATAATAACATTTGAATACTTTATTCATACTACATATAAAAGAAAACACATTTGTTTAAAACTTAAAACTTAAAAAATGTGTAATTTTGTTTGACTAAATTACCTGTATTTATAAAAGACAATGCAATCTAATAAATATTTAAATAATTAATTCCAATTTAAATCACTAACTTTTTATGTCACTCTCACTTACTTCACACCTAAATATATATTGTATAAGAAAAATTACACACACAAACTAGTGCTACTATATAACCATTGCGGTTATGCATAGTTAATCATTTGATTTGAATTAATATGTATAAATGATGTGACAAACTTAAAATGCCATGTTCTTCCTTTGATATTATTATATTCATTTAGTTAGTTATTAGTTTAAAGAACCATAATCATACTTAAGTTGATGGTTTAGCATTCTTTTTTGTATCTATTATTGTTTCTAGAATATTATCGACTTCAATTTTCTTAAATATGATTTTAATAAATAAATTTATAAATAGTACAAGTTAAGCCCATAAGAGCACCGGTGTCACTTCGTTTTCTCCCGTGTCGTCCTCACGGCCTTGGTGGCTCGTTATGACACCAGGGGTGTCTCGTGTGCCGTTGTTGGCAAGCAAATCGTGATGACGACGAGAGAGTTTCCTGACAAGGTGGGACCCAAGAGATGTTGGAGCGGTTTATATTGTATATGTGTGTAATATATATATATATGTGTGTGTGTGTGTGTGTGTAAATATGAGGTGTGTGTGTGTAGTGTGTGTGAAGCTTTTGGGAAAAAGAAGGGCTACACGTAGACATCTAGAAAATAACAAAGGGTATGGATAACTCGTGAGACATACTTATGTAAATACATATGTGTGAACAGAGGTATTGGTGTAGTGTGTTTTTTTTTTAATTTATAACTTTTTTTTTTAAGTATAAATTGTATTTTTATTTTTAATAAAATTAATTTAGTTTATTTGGAAATTGAATAAAAAAAATAAAATGGTAGTGATGGGCCCCAAATAAAGAGGTTGAGGTTTGTTATGAGTGAGGGGGGTTTGTTGTGGTTAGTTGTGGAAAAATGAGATGCTGATATGTCATTGAAATTGGCTGACGCGAGGCCTAAGCTCGTTTTGACACCTAGTGCTCTAATAATGATCAAGTCCGTCATAAAAGTGGGAAAATAAAACCTTGTTCTTTGTCCTATTACAAGTACGATTTGTGGTTGTAGTTAGTTTTCATTAAAAAGTGTAGCGAGACAAGTAAATCAAGAAGAAATTAGCGAAACATGGTTAAAATTTGATTCAAACTCAACTAGAAAGTAAAGATGTCAAATAAATTTAAAATCATCAACTTTCAAGCACATCATCATAAACTTTTATTAGTGGGGCTTTTAAAATATTGTGAAAATGTGATATGGGAAGACATGCTTTTATTTTTATTTTTACAAATATGGGATTTTAGTGCAAATTTAATAATTCTAAAGATATTGGTTTTTAAATTTGGGTATCTTAGTCCTATATATGCGTATGCATGTTTTTGTCTTAAATACTAGTAATTATGCATGATGTATAACATTTTAAAGCAAAGAATAAAAAAGGTTTTAAGAAGTACAAAATGTTATACATACGATACAAACAATTAAAGCTATATAACTATTTTCTTATTAATTTGATTATGAATTAATGATTATGGATTAATTTTAATAACGTATATAAGTTCATTAAATAACTTACTTCGTATAACTAAAATCTTGGATTTATCAAAAATTATGAATCCATATATTATTTATTTAAAATTGTGTAAAATTTAACAAATAAACTTTTTATGCAGATTGTACACTTTTTTTAGATTTAAGACAAAACCAACTACAAAAACAAAAAGCGGGAATGCTTTATTTTTATTAAACATCGTGTGTGAGTACTTTACAGTTTTATATGAGTTAGTTTGATATTACTTAAAGTTAATCAAACAAAATATTCTCGCAATTTATAATATTATTGTAATGAAAAATATCCATCACGAAATATTTTATTACAGGATATCGTCGTGGCAAAATGCGAGTACTGCTAGTTTCTAGAATATAAAGGGTTTTATTAGTCAAGTTTATTTATTAGAATGATATTCTTACGTCCTGATTCAAGTGTCCACAAACAAAATTTCAGCAAATGATGATATCGTGTAATAAATATATATTTGAGTTGATAAATTGTCAATTTTATCCACGTTTTTAATATGGGGATATATTAAATTACAATTTTTGTAGTAGTAATTACAATATTGTCTTTAAGCTGTGGGTCACTGTCTCTTTTGTGGGTCTGAGTTATTACTGCTTTTGGCCCTGCGATTATTTATTTTGTGTATTTTTAGTGGAGGATTGTAGCTAGTTGGCTACAAAAATGGTAGCCAAGATATTTTTCGGATATAGGTAAAGTGGTAAATTATACTCCCTCCGTCCCATTTTTATTGTATATGTTTCTTTTTTGGGATATCCCAAATTAATTGTCCCCTTCCATAAATGGAAAAGGAATATAAATCAAGTTTACCATATTACCCTCACTTGAATTTATTATTACAAACTTTAAAGAAGTTGAAAATTAATTAGTTAAGGGTAAAACAGTCATTGTGCAAAAAATAGAAGAGAGAAAGCTGTAATTATTATGTTTTTCTTAAACTATGTGTTTTTTGTCGGTGGACAATAATTTTGTGACGGATGGAGTAACTAACTCAATTAAATGCAAATTGTGTGTTATGAAAAGTATTTTTCGGATATAGGTAAAGTGGTAAATTATAACTTTTAATTATTGCAAGTGGGTGGTTTTTTTTTGGACAAACCAAGTGATATGGACATTTGCATGATTAATAATATGGACACGCGCATATGAATTTAAATCTCTAACGGAATAATCTGAATAAAATAATGTTATTTTTTATAAAAAAAAAAATATTTGCATGATTAGAATATAAAAACTAAGTTATAAATCATTAAGATGTAACAAAATCCCTTTTCATGTCTTGTTGAACAAGAGATTTAAACCTCTTAACGTCTTTAAACAATGGGAGAAAAATAAACACCTTTAATTGTCAAAAGCTTTTAATGATTCAAATTTATAAGCTATTAAAAAGTATTAAGTGATTTTATTAGAGAAACAAACACGGCCTTAAAATAAAACGTTGTAGTAATATTCTTTGATTTTGGGTATTTCATGAAGAGAATGGTATTTGTAAGACTAGACGAATATCTGCGCAAAGTAACGGTGTATAACAACTAATAATTATACTTGTGAAATTGTGGTTATGTTGTGACTCTTGAGTAATAACACATACATATGAAGTTCTATTCGATTTCGGAGTAATAACACATATACATTATTTGTCAATTGTGTATCTCCATCCATAGCATCATTAAAAGTACCATCATACCAATAAACAATACTCTCATCATTTTTGTTTCAATTTAATAACGTTTCATTTCCATGTCACCAAATTTGTCTCCCTTTTCTTTGTATTTGATGCACGATTCACCTCATCAAGCAACAAATGGGTATCGTTGCGGCATGGTCATGTTTAAAGAAGGTAAACAATATTTGGCCTTTATACAAATATTCGAATATACGAATATGAGGATATTGTGTTGAAAAGCGAAACCAAAATAAATGTATAATTGAATGTTACCTCATGAGTTTTGACATCGACATTGTTGTCGACTTGCTATTCAAAGGGGAAAAAAATCAAATCTTCATAAAAAGTATAAGAAATGACGTAAAATGTTGAAGTTTAGATCTGAAAAAGTGTAGACATGAACTTTACCTTAATTTCTTCATCGACAATCATTTTAGCGATGTCGGCTAACACGTTTTTGGTTGACTTGTTCATTTGTGTAAAAAAGAATCAAATATTAAAATTAATACTTTAAAATAGAAAGCATATGATCTACACCTCCTTGGTTGCTTAAATGAGTTTACTGTAATTTTGTTATGAATTGAAAACGGTTTTGTATTTATAAACGTATGCATGGTCAATATACATGCCAATATTCATACTATTTTAAATTCAATTTGCAAAACTAAGATGACATTGGTTGTTTGTTGTACGCTATTTTCGTCAATGATAAGATCAAAGTAGTATTTTAAGGTTATCTTATTATATTTTATCTGAATGTGTATTTCTAGTTCCACTTTTCACTCTGATTTGTTAATAAAGATAATTTGATGAATTATAATGGTTAGGATTAAAAGTTCTTTGATCCAACGAACATAATAAATTTGTGTATATATGCACCGTCGGTAATAGAATAATAATATATTGGCTATTTTTATATAAATTGGAGATTTGGGATCAAACTTATAATAACACGCTTTGAAAGAATCTTTATTTCGTAACTTTATAATGATTGCACAATATTTTATTTAAAATTACATGTGATAATTGATGTGAGAGACTTAAAATGCCATGTTTGTCTCTTGATAAATTAGTTGTTGATTTAGTTCAAAGATATGCACAGTGGGGGATTGGGCACCTCGGTCAACCGATCGCTTGGCACCCGTCGACTCATTGTGGGAGATTGGTTGCCTTTGGTTGAGTAAGGAGAGTTCGGTATCTCAACTGAGATTATTACTCACAATTTGACAAAAATTTTGGATCGTTGAAAAAAAAATAAAAAAACTTTTTTAAAAACTGCTTATCACTTTCCAATATTATAAATCCAACCTCAAACACATTTATAAACACACAATTTCAAACAAAATTCAAACAACTTCATAAACACCTTCAAGCGCGTTTGTTAATTATGTCTTCGAGATATTTTTAATTCTTCATCTTCCGGCGAGGAAGAAGTTATGAGGAGTTCTACGGAGTTTGTGAAGTTTGTGATATGCTTGGGACGCTTACCAAGCGTCACTGCCAAAGGTTCGACAAAACTACACGCCTAGAATTATGACGGTGCTCATAATCGTTTAGTTGCCGCTTACTTCTCCGAAGAACCGTTGTATGACGAAAGAACATTCCGGAAAAGGTTCCGAATGAGCCGAGAACTATTCACCCAAATTTTTTGAGATGTAACCGATTATTCTCCTTATTTTCAACAAACTCGATTGTAGGCGTCTTGGTATTTCCCATTGGTCGGTGTATTGCGGCGATTCGTCAATTGGGATACGCGGTCGTGCCGATTCTCTTGGCAGTATCTGCAGCTATTATAGAGTATCGCAATTGGGATACTACGGTTATTATAGAGTTATATGGTGCTGAGTATTTGCGAAAGCCAACGTATTTTGACCTTGAAAGATTATATGCTCATCACGAGCATAAACATGGGTTTTACGGGATGATGGGAAGCATTTATTGTACAAGTTGGGAGTGGGAGAATTGCCCAAATAGTTTGAGAGGTCAATTTACTAGGGGTGATCATGGGCCACATCCATTCATTATATTGGGCGGCCTCCCAAGATTTATAGATTTGGCATGCGCTTTTTGATGTCTCCGGGATGAATAACGACATAAACGTTTTACATCGTTTCCTCGTTTTCAATGATATCAAATCTAGGAGAGAATCGGAACTTGAATTCGAGGCTAACGATGTTGCTTACAAAGGGGATATTATCTTCTTGACGAGATTTATCGGAATGAATGCCATTCTTATTAAGTCCATTTCAAATCCTACTGGGTGATGAAAAAGAATATTGTACAAGAGGAAGCCGGCAAGAGGAAAGATGTGGAACGAGCTTTCGGTGTGTTGAAGAAGAAGCGAAAATGCTTAAAGTTAGGCTCGAGGCTACCAACGTGATCTCCGAAATATTGTGTACACATGTATCATATTGCATAATATGATCATCCGACACAAAGCAATGACGATATGTCCTATATGGTTTTGCACAAAGAGGCCATGATCATGATACATTAAGATCCCATGCAGAATCCTTAGTAGTTACTCAGGAGATAATGGACCGATCAACTCATCTAAACTTAAAATCTGATTTGGTCGAACACGTTTGGAGAAACCGTGGAAATGAAGGCAATCAAGAGATTGAAGACGGAGACGAAGACGAAAGTGACGAAGAAGCAACTGACGACGAAGTTTTTTGTGATGTTTTTAGTTTTTAATAAGTATTACTCTATAATGTTTACGTTTCATTAGTTTAAGTTTTTAATTATTCTTGTAATGTTTAAGTATTTTTATTAATGAAGTTTAATTTTGTTGTTAAAAACATTTAAATTTAAAAAAAAAAAAATTAACTAGGTCATTGCATATAGCAACTAGGTCGTCATCAGTTGTCGAAAGAAAAAATTTGGCGTGACACAAGTGACCCAAGTCAGCACTATACATAGCCTTAAGTTTTTTGGTATCAAATTATCGATTATCATTTAAAACTAGTATTGTATGTATTTCGGTTTTTCAAATATTATCTTTTAGGGCAAATCGCATAAAAAGGTACTAATCTTATGTCCAATTTCAATTAAAGGTACTATTCTTTTTTTCTCTCAATTTAAGGTACCCGACTTTTTGGGGCGATTTAGGTTTTCTAACTTCGTTAACTATTTCGTTAGTAAATTACATGTTTGGTCCTTGAGTTTATATAGGCATTACATGTTTGGTCCTTGATCCGTTTTTGCACATTTTCAAAAATATTTTTCAAAATAAAATTTTTCAGAAAAAAATTTCGAAATATTTTTTTTCAAATTTTTCAAAAACTATTTTTCGAATATTTTTTCCAAATTTTTCAAAAACTTTTGAAATATTTCAAAAAAAATTAAAAATATTTTAAATCCGTTTTTGCGAAAAAATTGGAAAAAAAATATTTCGAAAATTTTTTGAAAAAATTTTCGAAAAGTTTTTTAAAAAATTTGGAAAAAATATTTCAAAATTTTTTGATTAAAAATATTTCGAAAAAGTTTTTGAAAAAATAAATTTCGAAAAAGTTTTGTTGAAAAAATTTGGAAAAAATATTTCGAAAAATTGTTTTGAAAAAATTTGGGAAAAAATTTGAAATTTTTTTGAAAAAATTTATTTTTGAAAATATTTTTTGAAAATGTGCAATTGAAGGACCAAACATGTAATGCCTATAAACTCAGGACCAAACTATCTCTCTAACTCAAGGACCAAATATGTAATTTACTAACGAAATAGTTAACGGAAGTTAGAAAAAACCTAAATCGGCCCAAAAAATGAACACTAAAATGAAAAGAAGAAAAATGCTGAAGGGCATAAGATGAATCTTTTATCGCGATTCTATCTTTAATATTAGAGTTTATTACAATTTTGCCAATAATTTCGATTAAGACCGCCACAAAGTGTGGAAATAAAAATTTGTCTTTATCATAGTTTAAGTTGGACTCGAGGTTGTAGATAATTGTCTTTATCAAATTATCAATTATCATTTAAAAATATGAGTTTTTCTAATTGGTGTCATCGTGGCACGAGTTTTCAAATATTAAATGAACACATTTATTTTTTAAATACTTCTTCCGTTCCATTTTTATTGTCAGGTTTTTTTTACAACTTTGATCATTAATATATTTATTTATGTTATATAATACTATGAAAATTATACCAATGAAAAATACATTTAAAACCCAATACATTCATATATTTTTCATCAAGTATTATATAACACAAACAAACATAATTATGGTCAAAGTTGAAGAAAAAAGACTAAAAAAGTCAATACGGGACAATAATTTTTGGGACGGAGTGAGTAACTCTATTTTCATAAAAAAAAACAATAGTAAATTTGATAAGCATCACAAATTTAGGAAAATATTGATATCAAGTTATGATGGTAATAATGACGTTTGTTAGTGGTAAATGAGTTGGGCGCCGGTCCGTCACGTTTAGGCGGGGCGACAATTTCGCGTTTTAATTATTCTTGATAGGATGCCTAGGGCCAGCGTTAGCGTATAGTATGTGCTAAGCTACCAAAGCGTGCGTGTTATTGTGTGTTTGCTAGGACAAAGCGCTTTGAATAAGTCAACAGACATTTTGCCAATGCGACCAATATCAAAATTCAAACATAATCTCATGACTTCAGTAAAACTCATATATCCCATAAACATAAAGATAAATGGTAATCTCATATTTAGAACACATTATAATATATATTAATAGCCAAAATAAAACGGAGTCAAAAGTGATTTTTTACGGACCCTGTTTTCACTCCTGATTGGTGGCTTTTGTAATTAGTAGACAAACGATAACATACAGTTCTTTAGTGGACCAAAAGGCTGGTTCTAATTGGTGAAGTGTGGTTGGGGTTATTTGTTCATCACCCGTTTCAGTAATTACACCCTAATGGAACTGGCAACCCATTCGGTATCACCATCGGGTTCATTCATGCCGATCGGCATGACCAATGCTTGTTACTATATATACTAAAACCCATTGCGGGAACCTTTGCTACAGTGGACACTCAATTTTCAGTTTAGCCCCTTTAGCCCCTTAGGTTCTTGATCAATTGCAAAGTTAGTCCTTAGCGTCGTTACCTAACAGTTGAGGATTAAATTTGCTAACGGAACAATAACTTCAAAGGCATTTTACGTGCAAATATTAAACACAACGACCCACGAGGTTACCTTTTTTCACCGTTAGTCCTAAGGACTAACGTTGCAACTCAACCGTTAGTTCGAGGGGAATGAAAGCGAAAATATCACTACTACACGTATGCACGATTACAAGCGGTGTTTGCTACAATACGCATATAGTTGGGAATAGTCGTGCACTGCTTGTTCATACGCAATTTACACTTTTAGTCCTT
This sequence comes from Chrysanthemum makinoi, assembly GCA_910596185.1. Classification (NCBI taxonomy): domain Eukaryota; kingdom Viridiplantae; phylum Streptophyta; class Magnoliopsida; order Asterales; family Asteraceae; genus Chrysanthemum; species Chrysanthemum makinoi. The sequence goes on from OU343217.1 coordinate 283,399,181, forward strand.
CAAGTTAGCTTCAAATCGTACCGTTTGTCCCCCGTTATCAACCTTTTGCAAATTTCGTCCTTAATAACAAAAAAATATATATACAATTTTTTTTTCGACTTAGATTAAACACAACACCCCCGTTGATGAAATGGATGCTCTCATGACCCAAATCGGTTATGAGACTGGACAAACCAATTATTTCACTTTCTTAAGCCTGGTTGTACATTAGACGACGGTTTGTTTTCTTTGCGTGAACATGCTAATGTTGACTTGTTGAAAGATGTTGTCATAGAGCATAAGGCGATAGCGTCTATGTGGAAATAGGGAAGACTAGATTAGAACTTTAAATGTCCCACAATCAATTAAGACTGTGTTTTGGGAGATGGATGAAGATAGGAGAAAAGTTGCTACTGCGGCTATTCAATCTGTTGTAGGCGGTTGGTGTTAGATGATCTAGATAATGAACCTGCCCTAGGTCCTTTTATCCAACTTACACAAGTGCCGTGGGCGTCAATGATATTGGTGAATATGGCAATTTGCCAAACATTGAGCGATTTTTCCACCTTAGACGGCTCATTTGCTAGCCAACTGTTCATAACAGTGGCTGCGCTTTACTACTTATTGATGAGGACAATGCTATAATGGAGCCTGATAATGTTGAGGTTAATCTGTTCCGAGTGAGTCAGGGGAAGCACTTAGACAAAGTTAGAAGAGTCAATAACAACTTTGAGGAGCCTGAAAATTTTGAGGTTAATCTGTTTCAATTGACTCAGGAGAAGCACTTAGACAAGCGGGAAGACCACTAGTTGATGTCAATACAGGGTTTGAGGAGATGTGGATGTAAGTCTGTTTCAATTGACTCGGGATAATCATCTTGTAGGATGCGCGGTTTATGACGATGACATGGAACAGGATCCTGTTGTTGATGTTACTCTGTTACAAGCGAGTGACACTAGTGACTTAGGCAATGCAGTTGATGATTCAATTGAACCAAATGAAGAGAACACTTGTCAGGAGAATGATGCACAACTTGGTATGGTACAAGTAGGTCAGAGTAATGAGTTAGGTGAAGCAGGAACAACCCGATAATATAAGTGATGATGTGGTTGGTAAATGATTTACATTGTGATGGTTGATGATGTATTTTGCATTGACTATGCTAGTTTCGAGCAGGCGGAGACTTTGCAACCGGAGTCTATACCACTTTTTCTATCTTTGGTCGAGGAGTTTGCTAGTGCAGGGGAAGTAAAAAGCCTAGTAAGAGATCATTCAATAGAAACTAGGAGGGAGTTGTTTCTTTTGAAGAATGACAAAACAAAAATAAAATTGTCAGTGTAGGGGTTGTGTTCCACTTTCGGGCCCAAGTGAAGGTCTGGGCGGATATAGGCCCATCTAGAAGTCCATTAGCGAGAAGGGGTATAAATGCATTGCTTTCGGCAAAAGGACCCTTCACAAATACTACCCATGGCTATTGTTTGTCGGCAGGAATGGTGAGCGGGTATCCGGTTAGTCGAACATATAATGAGCAACACACTTGTTTGCAATCAAGGAAGTCGAGCTTTTAACCTTCGCTATATCTCACAGAAAATTACAACACAAGTTGAAACAAATCCACGCTTCACTGTCAGTGCGTGCATAATCAACTTACCAACCAATCGACCTTCAAGTGTCCTGCAGAAGGTTTTAGGGCCAAAACCTAGCAATAACAGACCATCGGGGTCAATTCAAGCTACAATTTACCATGTTGAGAGATTATGTTCAAGAGTTGCGGAAGACAAACCCTAATACAACAGGTGGTGATGAATGTGGAGCGACCTCCGGATGAGGCTCTTCCAAACCGAGAATTCAAGAGAGTGTATGTTTGTTTAGGTGCACTGAAGCAAGGATTTAAAGAGTGTGGGAGATCGTTGTTGGGTGCTTTTCAATTCGTGGTCCTTTGAATGTTCAACGATGGCTGATGTGGGAATTGATAGCCACAATGGTATATACCCTTTCGCTTATGCTTTTGTTGATTCAGAAAACATAGGATCATGGACTTGGTTTCTTCATTGTTTATCCGATGATATAGCACTTGGGCCAATTTCAAGCATCACTTTTATTCTTGACATGGATAAGGTACTCTCTTACTCTGTTCATGAATTTAAGTCTCTGTTTTGAAACGAACGATAAACATATTTGATTTTGTGCGAGGATATAAGTAGAGCTTTAGGAGAAGTTTTTCCAAATGCGAACACATATTCGTATTAGAAGCATTCATGAGAAAATGAAACGCAATGGAAAGGTAGGGCCTACAAAGAGCATCGTGGAAATGTGCAATGACCCTGTTGTATGCAGTTTGAAAAGCTATGGTTGATCTCAAGAAACTTAATCAACCGACCCATGATTGGTTAAGTAAGATACCAGATCCATTGGTCAAGGTCACATTTTCATGTAAGTGATCTATCTGTTTGTTACTTTGTATTTGTTAATGCAAGGTATAAGCAGTTATAATTAATACATGTTTATTACTTGTTTATATTTAGGAGAGCTACTTGATGTGTTACTTAATAACATGTGTCAAGTGTTTCATGACAAAATAACTGAGGGTTTAAGCAAACCAATTATTACAACCTTAGAATACATCGGGGAATCTGTATGAAGAGGATAATGCATGTTCTTATGGTGATTGAGAAGAGTGATGTGCCACTAACACCAACTGCACAACACATGCTAGATGGTATTAAGAAAGAGGTTGTTAAGTATAATGTTTTATGGAATGGGGGAACTAAGTTTCAGGTTAGTGGACCATGGGGTGACCAATGTGTAGTTAATGTTGTACACAAGTCTTGTACTTGCAGAGGATAGGAGATAACAGGTTTACCATGTAAACATGTTGCTACCAATTGGAATATGGCTTTAAATGGGCAACAAGTAGGAGTTGTAGAAACATGGGCTCATCCTTGTTACTATCTTCTCACTTGGGAGGCAACCTACAAACACCATGTCCACCTATAACTAGCATGTACATTGGAAAAATCAACATGCGAACAACAATTGTTCCACCGAAATCTGAAACAACCCCGCCTAATGAGATGTAGAAAAAGAGTTAGGATAGCTCACGAAAGTGAAGAGATTGTGAAGGATGGTAAGTGTTAGGGCTTGAAAGAGTGTTAAGTGTAGTATTTGCGGCATTCTTTGGACACAACAGGGTAACATGCCTAGGGTATGGTGGAGTGAAAGTAGTGGAGCCATAAGGGAAATGTCAAACAAGTGCCTAAAAAGGCTGACAAAAAGAGACATCCTAAAGGTAAAAATGTAGCGGCAGATAAAGAAGAAGGTGCAGTGTTGTTCAAAGTCCAGTTAGTGCGGTTCAAGGAAGTGGTGTTCAATCACGAAAATCAAGATCCAAATGAAGATCCCATCATACATGATGCATCCCAATCATAATCCCAAACATCAAGATGAAGCAATTGCCGATCGCAACATGCATGACCAAGCTCAGTGTGAATCCTAGCAACATGATCAATCCGTCGATTCTCAGTGCGGTCAAGTGATGTTCAAGCGGTTTACGCTTCAACCCACCTACACGAAGAATGACTAGGCAGCGGTACGCTTTGGAAAGAATGATAGCCTCACCATAGGTCAATTCTGTTATGCTAATTATCTAGACAATGTTTCATCTAGTTTATTTCCTATGGACAAGTTATGTACTCTAAAAACATATGTGTGTGTGTGTATAACTGTAATTCTCATGCTTTGAAAAGTATGCAATTTTATGCATTTGGAATTATATCCATTTGCATTAACTATGGAACCATGTCATTATTGTGTATTTTTTTAGATTGACTAAGCTTGATGTGTGAATAATTTGCATCAAAAGTAACCAAAGCTAAACAGAACCTCATAAGAATGTTGACATTTAAAAGTCAACCCTAAACAAATTGCTAACCATCTGCATATCCATAAGGCATTGAAAATCGAAACAAACCAAACAATACTTCATAACAAGGTTACTACAATTCAAGATACGAGAACATTAACCATCTCGCCTCATTACATAAAAGGTAAAAAAGTTATCCCAATGCATAAACAATGAAGAACAACATCTAACTTAGCACCAGGTAAATCTTCCACTTCCACATCACCTTGAGCAGCTACTAATCTTGCCTCAAGCTCATTTCTCCCCTCAAATGGCCTGGTATGATCATTCTTGAACGAGCGGGTTTCAGGATCATACCATCCTATCCACCGACAAGAAGACCCCTATTGATGATTATGACAAGTCATTAAACAACCACCATTCTTACGATGTTCTTTGATGCTATATTAAGACGCACTTACTTGAACAGGACAAACAAAGAATCGTGCATCGGGTTGGCGAGAGTCCGAAGTGCGAATAATAGCTTGCTTACCACACGACAGCGTACCATCTTGAAACGATTATCGTTTTGTAGAAGACCGGTTTTGTAGGATAGTTTAGGGATGGATGATAAATGTCGACCAAACCGTGTTACACACACATATACTAGCTACAAACACGTACAACGGTTTTATTTAGTACGCTACACCGAAGAGCGGTTTTGCCCTCACCAACATAACGTTGACAACGACATTATTGGTCAAGGGACGATTTTGGCATTTAAAGGCCAAGGTTTGAACCTCTGGCGATGATAAGGCCGAATTTTGTCCCATCACGAAGCGTTTTGCCAAGTTTAGGGACCAACCGTGTATTTTAGTCCTAAAACTATTAATGTATTTATTTGGGTTGTGTAAATCTTTAAATATCCGAGTTTATTACAATTTTGCCTATAATATTGATCAAGACCCCCGCAAAGTGTGGGAAATAAAAACCTTGTCTTTATCATAATTTAAGTTGGACTTGAGGTTGTAGTTAATTTTCATTAGATTTAAATGAGGGTTTGAGTGGGGCGAGAAAATGTGATATACTCTCTAAGAACTAAGAATTGTGAAATAATATAGAATTTTGTAGGAAACGGATTATTGAATTCTTTTACTCTCTTTTATTTGTAGGAAGCGGTAAAAGGCGATAACTATTGACATGTATGTATTACGCATCCTCAACTCTTACCGTGGCGCTCATATATAATCGCGTTAAGCATTACCACACCCTTTCTTTGTATTTTGAGTCACCGATATCAAATAACAACATCGAAAATTTTCATCCGTTACAAATGCAAGAAGTGTAGCGAGTCAAAAAAGTGAACTAGAAAACTTACAGAATAGGGTGAAATAATCCAGGTTTTACACTACGAGTCGGTTAATCTCTACTATCATAGTTTGCAAAGTTCAATATAAATGATTCCAAAGCGATTACACGTTAACATACTAAATTTTTGACAAGATTTTGTATGACTATAAGTGTTAAATTTCAGGGATTTTGGTTGTTTTAGAGTTATTGATATCTATAAAAGAGATACTCATTTCATTTTAAAATAAGTGTTCATTTTATTATCTTGGGATGTCTTAAAATAAGTGTCTACTTTATAATTTAATCAAGGGCAAATGATTGAAAAAAGTATCATCTTTCCATCATTTTCTTTTTGTGTAGCGAACAATTTTTTTGCTTGTGTGTGTACTTTTCTTTCAAATTTATCCTTTTTATGGTATTTTGCGAAATTTTTGGACATTTTGCCTTTTAGCTAATAGAAATTTTTTTCTCGAAGGGCAAAAATGTCACATAGTACTAAAAGGATGAATTTGAAAGAAGAGTCCAAAAAAAAAAAATTGTTCATTACCCATGAAAATGAAACAATATGATACTTTTCAATCATTCTTTAATCAACTATAAAAGATTTTAGTGGATATAGATAATATTTTATTTGTTGAGAGTGTAGTTAGCGAGATTTTCAAAAAAATTGTGCATCGAAGAGAGTATAAAATAATTATAAAATACGTTAGAGGCTAGATGAAGGCATTATGTGAAAGCTACAAATTTACCTTATACTCACACTTCTAGTTTATGTGCCAAATCATCGTCCAATATGATATTTTCATTGTGTATTGACCTAGTCATCTTCACTGATTGCCTTTCGACAAGGCTACAAACGCGTAGGGCACATCCTTCACCTTGGGACCTATACTTGTCTTGGGGATGAAGTCACGACCAAATATGATCGGATCTTACAAATTTTTTGAACCATATCTTGAAAAGACATTTGAAAAGACCAGGTGTATTTAAGATGCATTTAGGAAAAATCGGTGTTTTTCAAAATTAACACTACAAAAAAAGTCATGGGGTTCCCGAACACCCACGAGAACCCTAGCTCTTTCCTTGTCTTCCAATCTTTATTATTTTTAAAAAGTATCGTTTTGATGCGTGAACTATATAAAGTATCGTTAAATACAACAAATTTTAATAAAGTGTTTTAATATGCATATTTTGATGTATTGTCAAACAAAAAATCTGATTATGTCACTTTTTTTAACGTGACAACCCATCAAAATGTACATATTAAAACATTTTATAAAAATTCGTTGCATTTAATGATACTTTTTTAATAATTAACATACTAAGACGAAACTTTTTTAAAACATTCATAACTTATAAATATCATCAATAGTCCTTATTATTATTATTATTATTATTATTATTATTATTATTATTATTATTATTATTATTATTTATTTATTTATTTATTTTATAAAAACATCACTTCATTAAAAACCATTGAAATTCAGAAATTGGTGGGGAGCAGAGACTAGCTCCCACCTGATAGCAAAACAAACCCTATTAAAAATATAGTTGGCACCACGCAATATCTTGAGTGACCGAGAACTTTTGGATTATTTGGGGTCACCGCTCCTTCTCGAGTTCACCAAAAGAAGAGAAGGGGATGAACCCATATCCAATATCGGTAGCATTTGGTTTAAATCTTGACACGTTTCTTATTTGTGTAGCTTCAATCACGGCTCGTCTTGCCACAAAGTTCGTCATACCAGTTCGCGTCAAGGGTGATGACCCAGTATTATTATTATTATTATTATTATTATTATTATTATTATTATTATTTTTTATAAAAATATCATCAATAGTCCTTTTATTATTATTATTATTATTATTATTATTATTATTATTATTATTAATTTACAAAAAGAAAATGATTGGGAAGACTAATTATGTGCTTAAAGATGTACTAAAACATGTGGCGATCTTGGTGGTTTTATAAAAGCGGGTCCCATTCTTTGTAGCCATCGGATGATGCCACATATGGTTAGTCATATCTTTAGGCATATGATTTAGGTATCCCAATCACTACTCTTTACAAAAATATCATCAATAGTCAATAGTAATAAATGATAAAGAAAGGTAGGTATTACTAAAAAAAAAAGTCAAAAGTCAAAAAACGGCTAGTAGTAGGTAAACTAATTACACCTGGTCAAACTTGTCAACTACAACTATAAAAGCATTAATCAACCCGACCCGACCCGACAATTTCTCCTTCATTTCTTGCTAAAAACCTTCAATAATTCAAACCCACTTCCATTTCTGACCCAATTTCATCTCCCTCATCTTAATTGAATTTTAGTCAACTCTAATCTAAACCCCCAATTTAGTCTTGATAATCAATTGGGTCACTTTAATTTTCAGTTTTAAAGCAAACCCACTTTCCAGTTTTGACCCAATTTCATTTCAATCCACTTTAATTGAATTTTGATCAACCCTAGAAAAAACCCCCAATTTGAGCCAATTTGGTAAAGATTTCAAGTGGGTCAGTTTAGTTTTTGGTTATAGAGAAAACCCATCTTTGGTTTGGTGTAAAGGTTGAATCTTGAAAGTTAATTTGATGGGTTATGCAGAGAAATCAGTTGAAATGAGGGCATTTGATAGTTTAGGGTTAGGGTTTGATTTTGCAAGTGATTTTAGGTTAAAATATGCAAAATCATGTCCAGGGGGTGGGAGGTTAGTGGAGCTGGACGAGTCGCGAAAAAGGGATATTGTTGTGCCTGGTGGTGGTGGAGTTACTATTTGTGGTGTTAGTGAGGATATTCATTGTGATAAAGGTGATCATGTTAGGTTTAAGTCTGATGTTTTGGAGTTCAATAAGGTAAATTATTTGTGCTTTTATTTTTTATACTGTGAATTATGTGGTTTTGATGGGTGGTTATAATTTTGTTAAGTTGAGTAATTCGAGTTTTAGCTCGTGCTGCAAAGAAGTTTAGTTGTTCGAGCTTGAATTTGGTTGAAGATCAAGTTTTAGTACGAAAAGTGAGTCTGATACTCGGATACATGTAACTAGTGTTTGTCTAAGCTTATTTGATAGGTTTGTGAGTTTATTGAAAAACTGGAAAGTGAATAGGCTCATTTTTTGTGGCTTGTGAGCTTATCAAGTTGGGCTTATAGCTTAGTTGAGTTCATAAGCTAAAATTGATAAGCTCATAAGCCATACAAAATGAGCTCATAGGCTTTCCACTTTTTTATAAGGTCGTAAGGCCACCAAATAAGCTTAGGCAAGCACTCCCTTAAGTCAACTTTAAGTTTATAGGAGTTGAGTGGTTAATTGAAGTTTGAGTTATAGTACAAACATGAGCCTGAAAAAATATAAAAGGTGAGGTTTGAGTTTATGAAAATGGAAAGTTGTGTTAAAGTTTGAGTTTTTGTACAGAACTGAGCTAGGGGCATATAACAAGTTAAGTTTGAATTTAGTACAAAAACGAGCGAAACATATATACCAAGTTGTATAAGAAATTGATTCCAATTTCTATGAAGTCTTTTAGAGGTTTATGTATGTGTTAATTTATTTTAAGTTCAGCTAGTTTATTTAACATAGCTTAAGTAAAGGTATTCGAGCTGTTGAATTGAGCTTGCTTTATCGAATCTAGATGTGATTGATATTTTTGAGCTATTTAAGGTCGTGAATTGACATCGAATCTTGCTGTGGCCAATTTTAAATGGTTATCATCTCACAATTTTAAGTCGAGCTTAATCATCCCCACACTTCGACACTGTTATACTTTTATAAATGAATAAAAGAGACACTGAGAAGTTAATAAGTATAGTGCTAATGATTATTGTGATTATGATTGTGCATTCTTACTTTCTTAGTTGCTAATTCTGCCTACTTTTGCCGAGTGTAATGTTTCCTTTCCACTTTTTTGACCTATTACAATTATTAGGTCTATTCACTCATCAAATGTTATGACCTGAAGGGCTATGAACTTTACTAGCAGAAACATATAGCTCTTAATGAGTCTAGCATTCTTGGCAAAATAATCATAACCCTCCCTTCAAAATGGCACTTTTTGTCTAAAGTTGCTCATCTTGCAAGTTGCAACTTGTAGTGTTCTTTTGCATTTTAGCAAGAACTATGTATGATGATTTTGCAAGTTAATCATTTTGTGATGTTTTATGTAAAGCAGCATAAGACATAGTTTGAAACTCTGGCCAGAAAATTTATTATCCCTTGAACTAAATCTTGGTTGGTATGATAAGTAAATTGTTTCACCCATTGGCTAAACCGAAATTATGTGTTTATGCATGTCGACCATAATAACCATTATAATTTTTTCTTCTCATCATCATTTTTCATTAAAAAGAAAGTATACTTTGATCTATGCCCATTAATTTCGATTGTGGTTTTTATGCTGATCTATTCTTCATTTTTTCTAATTTGTGTTTCAGATGTCAGAGTTACTAAATCAAAAAGCATCGGTACAAGGAAAAGTGCCTTCAGGGTACTTTAATGCATTATTCGATTTAACTGGAACATGGTTAAATGATGCTGCAGATGCCAAACATCTTGCGTTTGATGCCTACTTTATCTCCTTATATTATTTGCATCTTACAGCATCTCCTTTAGTACTCCGAGAAAAAGTAAAAAAGGCCGTTCCTACTCACTGGAATCCAGCGTTATTAGCCAGGTAGAAAGAACTTGTAGAATAAGTAGTCGTCCGCATGCACCTAAGATAAATCCATGTTGAAATCTGATCAAAATAGAAGTTGCTCATTTTTTCTAATATATGCATATGTATGGCAGGTTTATTCAGACTTACGGGACCCACATTATAGTAGGGATGGGTGTTGGAGGTCAAGATGTTATATGTGTTAAACAGAAACCGTCATCCACTATTTCGCCCGCAGATCTTAGAGGTTATTTAGAGGATCTCGGAGACTGTCTGTTCTCTGATGGGGCCAGTCCTTTACCTGAAAGAAAATCAAAAGATAGCAAAAAAAAAGTATATTTTCTTTTTAATCGCTATACAATTTGAAAATCAGTATGTGTTTATACTTTCTCAATATAATTCTGAGATAAATTTTCAGGTTCCAGAAGTTTTTAGTCGTATGCTGCAGCCACACACTATGCAGTTTACCAACATCACAGAAACGTCAAGCAAAGATGTAAGTCAGCAAAATACTAAAGGCTTTCAATTTCAGGATGAAAACAACATTATCCTAATTATAACGAAACAAGTATAGATGATTAACTGAATGCCTTAAACTGGAATAGGGACTCACAATTATTGGTTCTAAAAGAGGCGGGGATGTCTTTTCTGATAATCACTCCAAGTGGCTCCAGACGGTGGGTGCTAGTCCTGAAGCAGTACGCTTCAAGTTTGTACCGATTACCTCTCTCCTTAACGGGGTTCCTGGAAGTGGATATCTGAGTCATGCAATTAACTTGTATCTACGGTGTAAGTGATTTAAGTTAAATTAATTACCGCCTTTATAAAAGAGTAGATGTGGCAATTTTGACCCATTTACTTGCGACTCTATAATTAGCTTAAAATTGAATAATTAGCTTAAAACTAAAATTAGCTTAAAATTAATATGGGTTGAGAAAACAGGTTAAATGAAATAATTAGCTTAAAATTAAGCGTTCTAATTGAGTCAAAGTCTGCATGAGTCTTATTTTAATGCGTAAGACCTAAATCATTTTATTTAGTAATTTGGATAATTGTTGAAATATTAAAGTTTTTATAATCATATTTGACACACTAATTATTTATGAAAAAGATAAATTGTTTGGATAAAAGGTGTTTCGGTCAACCCAACTCGATCTATACCCAACCTACTTAGGCCAACCGTATTTTTCTTTCTCTTCTATCCCATAAGTTTTATCAACTGTTTCTGATTCAACCTTTGTGAAATTCAGACAAACCTGCACCAGAAGATTTACAGTGTTTCTTGGAATTTCAAGTTCCGAGACAATGGGCACCTCTACATTGTGAGCTACCTCTTCGGCATCAACAAAGAAAGACTTCATACCCTTGGCTTCAGTTCGCTTTTATGGGCCCTAGGATTTATGTTAGTACAACTCAAGTAAGTCAAAAACATTTTTTTCGTGAAAAGCCAAAGTATTTATTTTCTCTTCATAACGTTTATAACGGATATTTTTCAGGTATCAAGCAGCAAAAAACCGATTATTGGTTTACGCCTATATTTAGAAGGAAAACAGAACAACAGATTAGCAGTTCACTTGAACCATCTCTCAAGCCTTCCTAATATAATGACATATACAACAACTTCATCTTGTAGACCATGTCAATGGCGAGGCTCTGATGAATACGATCCCAGTTCCCAATTTCTAGAACCAATCAGATGGAAACGTTATTCCAACATATGTTCATCAGTAGTCAAACACGACCCAAACTGGTTACCAGAAGACGGGTCAGGGGGAGTCTTTATTGTAACTGGGGCTCAGCTTGTCACCAAAGGAAAATGGCCCAAAACAGTACTACACCTGCGGCTACTTTTCACCCACCTCCCACACTGCAGCATAAGGAAAACCGAATGGGCCGGTGCACCATCAGTGGGCCGAAAGTCCAGTATCTTCACAAACTTGAGTTCTACTTTTACTTTCGGGCATAGGTCGGTTGCTGATACACCGAAGCAGCTTCCAGCTACATTGAACTCGGGGGTGTATCCTGATGGCCCGCCGGTGCCAATCCGGTCTACTAAAATGAGAAAGTATGTGGATATTGACGAGGTGAGTCGCGGGTCTCATGATATGCCAGGCCATTGGTTGGTGACTGCGGCTAAGCTGGTGATGGATGGCGGTAAAATCGGTTTACATGTCAAGTTTGCATTGTTGGATTTTCCTCAGGAAGTTTAATATGATTGTACATAACGAGTGGCCGGGAATTTCTTTTATTTATTTATATATACAAAAAGTATTGTACAGAAAGAAATTAAAAGATAGGAGGATGCATTGAGTTGCTTTATTTGCACTACAGATGTAGTGGTGGTTTTTATGAGAGTTATGAGTATATATTATCTTCGGGCATAACCATATAACAACGGTGTATTCGAGTTGAGCTTGCTTGTTTTGAAGCTTCATGTGTGTGTAGACTTGGTTTAATTTGGACCAAAATTTGTGGCTTGTGAACTTGATATTGGTGCGCCAAAAGTCTGCCCAATCGCTTGGTGGCGTGGCTTTGATTTTGACTACAGAAAGGCGAGACCGAAACATCTAAGATCATTAGCAAATATATGTCTTAACATTATTAGCAAATATATGCTTCCATTTATTATGATAAAAGTATGTGATCTTCTCTTTACACATTATTCTTACTCTACTTTATTACTATAGTTTTGTAACATCATAGTCAACATTAACATACTTTTAACAGACCTTATAAAGCATACATAGTCCAGCTCATTACAACGGTTGAGGTCGTGTCTGGACTATGTACAAGTCTTTACCAACCAAACATCCTTCAACATCCTGAGCGCTCCCAAATTTCTGTTCAAGAAACAAACCCAACGAACCAAGCCTTTGCCCCAACTGTTGCCTAAAAACTGAGTTAACAGTCAATGGCTTCTTACTATAGTCGACAGTCAAATGTAACACCTCACCGTCTGCCACACCACCAGCAACCACCATCTCCTCGCTAAAATTAGCAAATGCCAGTGTCTTAACCACCCCGTCAAATTTCCCGGAAGAAAGCCGCCAAGGTGTGCCTCTTGTCCCACTTGCTAACGTCTCCCCAAGCCCTGGTGCAATCTCGGCTTCCACTAAGTTATGGTCATTATCCGTTGGGCTGACAGTGTGGAGTACAAACGAAAGGTCGGGAGAAAGCATTTCTTGAACCAAAACCGCCATTGAAGCTGCTTTTTGTGGGACCCCAGCGAATCTTCTGCTTAAAACTGCTCTTCGCGTGTATAATGAAGCCCATACCCGACAAACGGCATTTCCAAAATTGTCTGGATTCGAAAGGGTGACATTGGGAATAGAGTCGTACAGTCCCGCTGCTGACATTCCGGCTAAATCTTCTACATTAGCACTTGAACGGACGATTAAACGGGCATTATTCTCGAATAATTTTCCTAAGCTTTCGATAATTTTGTTAGGGAGTCGTACAGTGGTGATCAGATTTTGCAGGTCGTTACAGACTCTATCGAGTTCTCCACCATCCATTTTGGCTGTTTCAAGCTGTTCCAATAATGATTCAAAAGATTCTGTTGACTGATTTTCTTTTATTGCAAGTTCCATAGTACCGAAAGGAATCACTGCCCCATTAGGGACATTAAACGATGCCGGAACTCCTTGGTCATTTTTAACTGTATCAAATCAAGAAATCATCTCAGATTTAGCAATCAAATTGGTGAATAATAACATAATCTAATTAAAGCTCAAAGAGATAAGTATGTTTACCTTTAGCAGAAACTGCAGCTAGAGATGCTAAGGTTCCACAAGAGGCTGCCTTTGCACCAGAAGTCTGTACATCTGCGTCCGCAAGTGGTATAATGTCGCCCGTGGAAACAGCCTGCATAGAAAGAACTCATTGTCACTAAACGTTACTGGAGGTAGCAATTCCGACTTATTTGCAACTGTGGTTATGTTTTATCTTTAATGGGTCAAAAATCACTTGAAGTGTATTATAATGCACAAAACCTCCTAAAGCGCATCTTAAAAAAGGGGTCCTTATTCATTAAAATAATAAAGTTTTTGTAATCTTATATAACACGTTTATTATTTGAAAATAAATAAGAAAGGTGTTAGTTGGGTGAGTCAAAGCGAATACTTAACCCGCTAACTTTTCCACATCTAAACCGTAATCATCAGAAAGACAGAATTTGCATTAGGGTCAACAAAAGTCATTATGGTACCTGGCTTGAATAGATGGACTTGTTAACAGCCTCCGTTGGAGTCCCATTCGATGAAATTTCCACAGGACTGTCCCTAACACCGTCCTTTACAGATGAAGGGCTCACATTAACACCCGATGGGGACGCGTCTAGGCTGCAACACAAAGCATAGATTAATTTTATGTTTATTATGCGAAAGTTTGAGTAAATAACTTCTTTTGGAATTTGTATTATTCTGATTGAGAATTTCAAGTTTTAAACCTGTATTACAACTAATGAGTCTCAAAGAAAAGTGTTTGGGAGAAGATCTACTTGTATCATGTTTGTATATACTAACCTCACATATTTCCCCTCGAGCTTTTTGATGCTTTCGATTTTATCATCATCTTCACACGTCACAAATGTAACCTTCTCCTGTGTTATCACAAGAAAAGATCATCCAAACCAGAATATTAACAAAAATAATTTCAACCCACTTAGAGTTATGTTAAATCCCTAACAAGTAGCTATAAAGGAAATGGGCCGAAAGTTGCCAAATTCTTGTTCTAATGCATTAACATCTAAATCATTTTATCCTGAAAGTTAGATTATTAATGCTGTAATTATAGTTGACACACTGATAACTTAAACATAAACAAAAAAATCTCGGATATAAAGTGCCCAACCCGCGAATTTTGTTAACTTTAAGTACAAATGTGATGATAAAAGAGAAAATATGACTTACTTGTCGGGCCCTGACACCAAGATGAGATAAGTGAGGCAATTCCTGAAGCAGAATGACTCCAACTATGTTATTTCCTGCAGCTGTCACCTGCGGATTTCATAACAGATAAAGAGTGTAAAAAATGTTTTCTTATAGAAATATATAGTTAACGAGATTTAAGAAAAAAATAACTATTCTCACCTCCTCGTCTCCATCGGCTTTGCTGACCATAAGAATTACAGGTCCGTCAACAGATGATGGTAGTATTCCTGGCACTATTCTTTCCACCTGGTAAATTGTTACGAGATTATATGACAGTAATCCAGAAACATAAAAGCTTTGCCAGATGACCCAGAATAATAGTTTATATAAGTTTGACATAAGTTCACCTGTATCAAAGTTCCATGAGCCAACCCAGGAACAAGAACATCAAAACCTTGAGATCCGAGTGTGGTCCTAACTGCCTTTAGAAGCATAGTACAAAGTTTGGAAACCTGAAAAATAATACTATAGACCAAAGAATTCCATTAAACAATTAAGAAAATGTGTTGTGATGAGTAAATGCTATATAATGTAATTCGTAGGGACGACAATATCGACCCAATTACTTATGAATGGATCAATTCAGGTTATGTTTTCTATCCAGCGGGATACTAGTAACATGTCTGAAGAACTATTCGGTATATATGGCATCTTACCCAGCTCGAATCTCTGCTTCGGTGAATGTTCTGACACTATTTTCAGGAATTCCAAGAGCTTTGCCCAACATCTACAAGAAGCATAAGGAACTCTAGATGAAATGTGGGTAGTCAAATAGGCCAAAACAAGGTACCTCAATTAACAATGTTAGCCCTTTCAAGTTTTGGGACACCGTTTGATATTAAAGTTAATTTTCAATCCCGTTAGAGTTTCCTATTTCCAAGTTTACTCTCGTAAACCACATTCCATGAGATTTTCAAATGTTAACTAGCACAAAGTTATAAGTACTGTAAAATTTATTACTACCACTGAAATTTTAAAACCTTATGAAAACAGAAAATGGACTTCTGTGGACTCAAACCAATACCACCAAGTTATTTGTAACGATGATAATTAGCAAATAGGTACCTAATTACTACTGTTAAAAGACTGGAGAATTGCCTTTTTATTGATGTCCCAAGAAACTAAATGACTTGTTTAACGGTACCTCTACTTTTGGAGGGAAGATTTGGAGAAGTGCTCCGGAGTATTCATCAATGAGCCTCTTAGATCTATCTAATGTAGCTTTAATCCGTAGAGCCCAAATTGTCTTCCCATCTTCACTCCCTTTTAGAATAAATACAAAATTCGTTAGTAGAAGACAAGTAAACCATATAAATAATATAGAGTAGAGCTGGAAAGATAGGGGGCTCGGGCAAGTTGGGTAACGGGTCAAACAGTTAGAGTCAAGTCGACCCGAAACACTTTTTTCATTTTTTCGGAGTATAAAATGATTTTGGAAATTTTAATTTTACATGTTTCCTTGTTAGCTTGGATTTTTCTATTTATAAGTAAATAGGTCGTGTTGCCACCTCAAGAAAAGGATACCAAAGATAAAAAGTCACCTTCTTTTTCCGAAAGACCTTTTTCTTGCCATGCAACAAGTTCATTTTCAATTGCTTTACATTCTTCTAACTTCCACCCGGATAACCCTAACTGACGAATGCCGATAACAAGTGCACCAATTGGGTCATTCCATGAGTTTACATTTTTTGGATTGACATTCTCTGCAAGCCATTGAGCCCCACCAGCAACATCAAGTGCATTGAGATATCTATGCATATCAATAAACCAAACAAAATGATATTGCGACCCGTAAAATGGAGAATGAAGAACAAAGGGAAAAATACAAGGTAACACATAACCACTTTTCAGTTAAAAATTATAACAAAAAAAAACGTCTGGAAGGTTACATTTAGCATACGCACAAACAAAGAAACACGCACTACAACACACCTGCTCATGAGAACAAATGCATAGTCCTCAAGTCCAATCTCAGCAAGACGCCACTGTAAATGTGAAGACAGTTTTGCAAAGAGTGAGAACTTGTGTAGCTAGAAAGGAAATCGGACGAATGGGTTGAAAATAAAACAAATATTGTATTTTTAAGGCATACAATGTTGTAACTTGATCTTTCTGAACTGCCCATTGAATTATAAGGGGGTGCGATAATAAACAGAAGCAAAAAAATTCACAAAATTCTACTCATGTTTCCCTTACGTTTATACTGCACTTCAAAACTACTTTTACTGTTAACCATATATCTAAAATAAAAAGAGGAGCACGTGACCTTTTGGCGCATTGCTATAGCAGAATCAGGAGCATCGTTGCGGATACCACTTTCAAGACCTTTTGTAACTCTCTCTCGAAGATCATTCAATGACTGTATGGTATTGATCAATATATCTATCCCATTGCCTCTCACATCAGGTGTACCTTGGAAATTATCCAAAGCCTACAAATTAAATAGTAACAACCATTAGCAATTTAACATGCATAGAAAATTATCCAAAGGCCAAACTATTGTCACAATAAGACCACGGGTCATGAGTTCAGTTTCTTTGCAATACACAATTGAAAGGTTACCTTCTTGCACTCTAAGAACGATGAAAGCCTTGCTTTGCTCTTTTCATCAAAGGTGTCTTTAAGTGAGTCAAGTTGTTCCGTAAGGCTGCAAAAGCAAATATTCATTTTAAAAGGAAGTATAATTGGGTCAAAAAAATAGTCGGTGTGAGTCGATCCAGCTTCTTGACCCGTTTGGACCTGCACTAAATATTTATCCTTTTTGACCCGGACCCGACCCTCCTTGACATCCCATGTTGCCACCTCTATCGGGGAATGATGAGGAACAAACAATTATGATAACTTAGAAGCCAAATAGCAAACCTTGCAGCATTGAAGAAATCCTTGAGTTCATGATGAAATATTTTGAACTGCTCAACAAATGCGTCATTGTATTGTCCCGGGGTCTTGGTGATTCTTTCAAGCATTGCAGCAGTGGCAATTAAGTCTTCAGGGCCAGCACACCTGTGAAGCTTGTTCTGTATCGTATGCTTGATTTCTTGCTGAAATGTGCACATTATCAATAATGTTAACACCACTCAATGACAAAAAAAAGCCCACAACGTACTAAAAGAGTTATCACCTTGAGATCATGTGGGATATCGTTTCTGTGAGCAATATCTCTGATCCGAGTTAAAGGAACAGATGCAGTGAATTCTGCCTTAAAAGATGGTAAGCATGGATGAATTTTGCGGATAACAAGCAACTCCTGCATATTGACAAATAAATGAATAAAATATAAGATGATATTATTCACATCATACAATTTCATTCTCCATTCCCGCCTTTGTAGGGTCCATTCCAGTCCTCAACAGTTAACACCCCTCAAGTAAATGGGACCCGGTAACCCATGTTACCCAACCCGTCATTTTGCCCCATATAAGTTAAGAAATAGTGATAGAAACAATATTTTCAGATTTTCAGATATATAATGTAAACTGCAGAAGTACCTGTGGAGAAGTATCTTTCCTACTATATATTCTTTCCAATTCCCGGAATATTTGCCTGGATATTTCAGCATGATGATTCGGCCTGTGATGACCTCCATCCTCATAGCAAGGAATTGACCCAGTATTTATCCACTGCAGGAAAAAGGTAAATTTAAAATAAAACAAAAACCAAATATTTATGATTTGGTCCAACAAAGTGAATAATGTGATGCACGTTGAGCACAAAACCTTAAGATAAACGGCTGCTAACACGAGAGCATCCAAACGCTCTGTGCCATCATTAGTGCCAACGACTAGCTCACGAACAACTTCAAGCTTCACCCAGGACATGACCACAAATACAAAAACAAAAAGATCTAATAATCAGTCGTTTTGAGATAGAGACAAGACAGTCAATGGTAGTTGACTGAGTCAGAGACTTTTCGACTGACTACAACAAATAGGTGGTAATTTCGACATTTATTTAGGATATGTTTCATCTCTCGTGACCTCTTAAATGGATAATACATTATTTGTGATCAAACTTTATACACTACTTAACTACCTATTCAAAGAAATGGACAAATAGTGTTCCGGGTCAACCTAATCTGACTTGTTTCATCCCCTAACAAATATACTGAATGTATAACCCAACCTGTTTTGACCCATTTCCAAACTTGAACCAGTTTTAGCCATTTTGCCATGACAAGAACCAAAAGGGTACCTTTTTCCACCAGTTTTTGGCACTCTTGTCACCTTCAACTAATTTCAAAGAGACCCTTCAAGCCCGAAGTATCCCAATGTCTTTGTCTTTCTCTACCACCATGCTCGTTTGATTTCATGAACGATGCTTCCTTCCCTTGCCATCCCTGTACGAAAGTGTTCGTTGCACTCTCCAAATTTGAAGAGCCATTATCATCTTGAAATTCACCTACGCTTTCCACTTCCACCTCGTATTCTTGGCCATCTACAGGCAGTAGATTCACGGGCTCATTAGTCATATTCCAATGACAAATGAACTCAAAGCTCCCGGATTGTGGGAGCTTCAAGACTCGGTTATCACCACCTTCCCAAACCAAGCTCTTGTCCATTTGCTCAACCACGAATTTAAATTCAATAGTTTAGCCGCTTTACATTCCATGTCACAAACCCAACCAGTTTCCGTCCAGTTTAATTGTTTCTTCTTTTTCCATGAACCGAACTCTTTTGTGGACCCCAAGACGCCAACGTGCTCGCCAAATCTAACCTGATGGTCTAACCGGAGACTCAGCTGGACTGTCCCACGATCTGACTTTGACTTCATCTCTGTTTCCCCTGTTTCTTCTTCTCTGGGGAACACATATTGTTAGGTTAGTAAAGTTATGTTAACACGAATTTCAAATACCTTGAAAAACAACAGATACCCCTTTCTATCACCATAACAAAGAGAAAACATCTTGGGATTTCCAGGGAAGAGTACAGAAATGGCCACGGAAATACCCATTAGGCCGAGTGCATCAGAGCCAAGGCTCAACTTTCCCCAGGTAGCCTGAATAGGGATCCCTCTACATTTATCCATTTTAGGGAGAAAACAGATCAATAACGTCAATGCACTAACACTTTCCATTAAGAAAATAGTTAAAACCGAGGAATGTTGACCCAAGCTGATATTACTAGTATACTATTTCTAGGAGTAACCACGTGTTTGTGCTTTTCTAAAGTGATTATTGCGACTTACATAATTAGATAAGGGTTGATAGTTAAGTTCTATCAGATTAGCTATTTACATCAGATTATTCACACTGTATTGTAAACCTCAAAGGTGTGGCCTAGTGGTGGGAGCTTAGGATTGTCTAATGGAGCGCACATGCAGCAACTTTGGGGCCAGCCTTCGGAGTTCGGACGCCTATTTTCCCAGCGCAAACGTCCTTGTGGGGTCGGGTAAGGGAGGGCTTTTAGAGAAATAAGTCTTGGGTTTACTCCCCTCGGGTGTAAGGAATTGGGGCTTCTCTGCCAGTCTAAACCTTTATGAAGATTTACACCATATTGTAATAAACTTTCAACTTTTTGACATTTTATATTTGTAATATGCATCAAAGTTTCTATTTACTTTTTTTTACCATTTTAAGTAAGGAGTTGGGGTTAAACAACTTTTCGCCATATTGTGGCAAATCGCCACATGAACATGAACATGAAAATGTTCTGGATCTCGTATCCTGGGCTTTTCCTTGGCCATTACATATACAATATCATCAACATACTGACAGAAATGTTGAAAGTAAGTTACTATTATTTGACCTTATAATTTCCCGACACTTTCCTAAAACAAAATGTAAGTTTCGTAGAATTCATTACTTTTAGCATTTTTTTGCTATTAAAACACAAACCTTTACAGTAACCATGTTACCCTTTGATGTTAACATGGTGGTTAAAAACATAAGGGTAGAATGGGTAAGAAAATACACACAAAAGTCGAAATTTGAAAAGTTTGTGTTTTAATAGCAAAACAATACTGCTGTTGATGGTCTTCCTGAAGAGCATGTTTGTGTGAGACATTATATCAAACACCTAACAATGTCCCATACTCACTGTTCTAAAAGGCTCGCAAAGGCCCCGCAAAGGCCTCGCAAAGGCGTGAGGCTTGGTCATGTCGACACGCCATGCCGTCATGCCGCCTTATGTCACATGTTTTTGTAAACTCGATATATATGAATTATGATATGAATATATAAATATTTTCATACTTTGTGCCGCCTTATAAGGCTTCGCCTTGACCGCAAAGGCGGTCATGCCGCCACGCCAGGCCTCACGCTATTTATAACCTTGCCCATACTAAAGAAACCCAACTCAAAAGACCCCATCAAGTAGCAACATTGTTACACATAAAAAAAAAAAAAAAAAAAAAAGTGAAGAAACCAACCAACCTGGTTTGTGTAGAGACAGCACAAACAATGGGACTAGACAAATGATATCTTTGTTGTTGTTGGAAACTCAAATGATGATGATTGGTTAACCTTAACCTTGGCTTCAAAAACCCCACAATTCTGTAAGAGGTTCTTTGCTTGTTCAATTGGGTATCTATAGAGTAACATTTCAACACACGCAGAGTATCCATTTTTGCTTTCTTCTCAAAGCTTAGAATCCACTCTCTCTGTGTCAAGTGTTTTACTATGAGATAATGGGGTGGGGGGATGAACACGTGGAAAATATCAATCAAATCTATATATACATATTTTGTAAAGATTTTTTTTTTTTTTTGAAGGAAGGAGTCTTGTGACCGTAGGATATTATATATAAATTCGTGGATGTTATTATTAACTTTATGATCACGGCGTCGACATGCACTTTTTATATTACCTGCTCCTTGACTCCTTGTGAATTGTGATACTCAGATTCGGTTTAGAAACGGGCTGGGTTGGGACGGTACCTAGGGGTGTAAACGCAGGCCATTTGAAAAATTCGGGATCGGATCGATAAAACGAACGGCCGTAAACTAGCAATTTTGGGCTCATTTAATAATCGAGCTCGAGCCCGAAAAATTCGAGTAAGCTCCAGGCCTAAAGCAGCCATAGAATTATATACGTGTATATATCGTCTATACGTATAAACGAGCTTAAAATTAGTAAACGAGCTCGAGCTTTATGTAATTAACGTGAGCTCAAAACATCATAAAATTAGTCGAGCCCGAGCTCGAGCTTGTGAAAATTTTCACGAGCCGAGCTCGAGCTCAAAGTATAAGGCTTAAAAGCGAGCTCGAGCCGAACTCGAAGCTATATATATAAACGGCGAATTTCGGCCTTAATGAGCTCGGCTCAAGCTTCGTTCCACCCTAAGTCGGTACCTAGTTTTTTAAATTGACCCTTTTAGTTTTTTTGTTTTTTTTATAATTTTTTTTTTATAATTTTGTTTATATCAATTTATAAACCGAAAATGGAATGTAAATATAAAGTTTAATAAGCCAAACGCTTAAAACTGTCAGAAATACAGAACAGAAACTGACAAAAAACTGTGTTGTACTGAAAAAGTCGGGGACAAAGGAATATTTCCTATGGATTTGACTCCATAGGGAGGGTTTATATAGTACAACCCATCGAAACACTACAACATACGGTACTACTTTTTATTTTATTTTATGTCGGGATTGATGAAATTAATACACAGAGTAATTGTAACTTGAATTATTAGAGCAGTGACGGAGCAATGATTTTAAATCAGGTTATACTACAAGGACCTTTTTATAAGGGTTGTACTATATAAACGGGGTTTACCTTTTAGGCGTGGGCCCCTCCTTCATTTGTCCTCCCTCTCTCTCCCACATGGGTGGCTGTGGGTCCCTCACATGGCTGTATAATTTTTTTTTTTTTTTTTTTTTAAATTTAATTGTGTAGTATTTAGGTATATGTATAGTGTATTTATTTGTGTAGTGTTTTTATATTTATAGTGTTTTTATATGGTATTTATTTTACGTTACTTTTTATAAACTTTTTTATAAATTTTTATAAACTTTTTTATAAACTTTTTAAACTTTTTTATAAAAAGTGAAAAATAAATCTATCACTTTTATTCTATATAAAAACACTACACAAATAAATATATCTATTCATTAAAAAAAAAAATGACATGTGGGGACCCACGACCATGTGAAGAGAAGACAGGAGAGGACAAAGTACCCCTATTTTAGACGGGTTAATCTAAAATAATAGGCACCGTTCATATAACTCAACCCTTTTATAATGTGACATAAGAGTAAAGGGTATGGGTGCAAGATAACATGTCAAAAAAAAAAAAAAAAAACCAATGGCATGTCATTACTATACCTTCCAAAATGCCATTTATATGCCAAATGGTTTTGAGTTACTAGAGTGGCTCAAGCCAATGGTCTTTTGTGTTATTATTATTATTATTATTATTATTATTATTATTATTATTATTATTATTATTATTATTATTTTTTGTGTATTGTGAGTGTGTGGGTATTTTTAGTGGGAATTTTGTGAGACACGATAACATGTTAGTGGTGTGTTATGAGAAAGGGTGTTTGAGTGATTGGTGTGTTAATGATGAGGGGATGACGTGGTCTTTGAGTTGTCATACCAATAACATGTTAAACGTCAACACGATACCTAATGCTCTAAAGTGTTGTTTAAAGATTTCATTTGGTCTTTTTTTTTAATTTCATTACAACACAGTTTTTTGTCAGTTTTTTTTTCGTATTTCTAAAAGTTATAATCGTTTGACTTATTAAACTTTATATTTTTTGTTTCATGCTTTCAAGTTTATAGTTTTTTAATATAAACAAAATCGTAAAAATTAAAAAATAAATAAAAAATTTAAAATAAAAAACACAAAAACAGAGGGGGTCCTCTTTGTAAAAAAAATGAGTCCAAATAACTTGTCTCTTTTAAATCGGGTAGGCAAAAGAATACGAAAAATGTACTAAACCTTAACCAGTAACTAACCATAAATCACAATGCTCATTAAAACTAAACTAATAATTAACAATAAAGAAAAAGAAAAAAATCCAACATATGTGAAATCAAATAAGAAATAACCACTAAATAACTTGAGGATGCATGTATATTAGCATGATATGATTATGTTGCCCGGTAATATTATTTAATCCATCGTCTATCAAACTCCCGTGAGCTATTTATATTAGACGCCATATTTAATCCCAAGTGTTAATTTGGATAGGTTAAAATTTTCAGCTTCAGATGGTTAAAAAACAATATAGTGCAGTAAATAATGTACAAATACATCCAAGTATCCAACCACTAGTAACCAATTCAACTTTTGGATGGGCCATGGCTCATCTCACCTCACAAATAGCTTCATCATTACATTAGAGTAAACTACAAAAGGGGTGATACATAAACAATTTTTTTTATACATACACCATAATTTATACATTACAGTGTTGTACAGTGTGTTATATAGCTTGTACAAGATGATGGATTTATCAAATAAAATGGTGTATGTATCAATTCCCAAACTACAAAACTAAAGGTGACAATTTGAGACACATTTGTTAAACATGAGTTGATTGAGTAAATATCTAGTAGTGACCGGGTCTACTTGTGTCTCCTTAAATATTATAGATTAGTCTAATTGGTCATTTGATAAAAAAAAATGCAATTATATACTAGCCGGCGGGTCTAGACTAGTTTAGCGGGTCAACAAAATGTTTGTACTTTTTTTTCTCACTTTTTCATTTTTTAATTAAAAAAAAAAAATTATTGTCAACCGACCAAAACCCATCTATACCTCGGACCGGAACCATTTAGACCCATATTTCTAGAAGACCCAGACCCGTATAGACCAAAATCCATTTAGACCAGTGACCCGACCCGACTAACATATTTTGTCACCTCTATGCAAAATACATCTGCATTGTTTGTCATTTTTTACCCAAAATAATATTCATGTAGGAAACTTTTAGCAAGCTTCATCTCTTTGTTAGTAAAAGTCAAATACTATACATCTTTAGGTACTTAAATGTAACTTTTTTCTCGATTATTTTTGTTATCTACTAAAAGTCAAACACCTTTTACTAAAATCACTCCCAAGCACCCCCGATCTAGACACATGCTATTTGTCAAAGATGGAGGTGGCGGATGGTGGAGGCGGTGAAAATTAGAGGATGTTTTGTTTACGTATTTTTGTGGTGGTTGAAAGTGATTTAACGGTGATAGATTAGGTATTTGTAGTGATGGGGTGGGTGAGAAATAATTGATAATGATGGGTGCGATGTGATGAAAAGAAGAAAACAAATGAAAAAATGAGGTGTTTATGAGTGATGATCTTACAAATAAGGGTGTTTAACTTTTGGTAGATAAAAGAGAAAATATTATATCATTGCTCCCGAGAGATGTAATTTGCTTAGCTTTTACTAACAGATGGATGTAAATTGCCAAAATTTTCTAATATGAATGTTTAGTGTGAAAAATTGATGAACTCCAAGAATATATTTTGCAGTTTACTCTTGAAATTAAGTGTTAAAAATATAAGAGAGATATCAAGTTTTGAACAAGATTTGATGCAAACAAATTTGAAATGATATTGTTGCGGTTTGAGTTTATGTAAATTTAGGTGATTTCACAAATCATACATGTTTTTCAAAATTACAAATCACATGTGATTTTTCACTGCGTATTTTAACACTAAAAAAAATCGAAAAATACTTCGTCGAAAATATATAAAAATATTTCTGTACTTAAAGATAATATACTTGACACCATAGTATAATTATTTTTACTTAACAATTTAATTTTTTAAATTAGAATGTATGAGTTTTGTTTTTTATTTCAATTAAAAAATAAGCGGTCAATATGCAGAGAATAAATAAATAATAATAATTAAAAAAAATACTTATCACATAAATATGAAAAAGAAAAATCATATCACACTTTTATCAACTGATATTGATAGGTTTGAAATGGAGTGTAAATATCATCCCACATAACATGATATTTTGCCATGTTGGCAATTTTAGGAACGAACACATTGGCCTATTCATGTCACGTCATTTCTCCGACCGGCGACGACATTCTATGGTGACTGCATTGTTTTTTTTTAATTCAAATATTTTTAACAACAAATGTAAAAGTGGTAAAGTTTTTTTTTAAATATGAACAGTCAAAATAATCAAAATGGTTTGTTTGTTTGTGTTGTTAAACTAGGTCGATTGGGCAAACTAGTTTGCCAATCCTTGTTACTCAACCCACGCCAACCTAGTTCCCCACAATGGGGCAACCTTGCTCAACCCACTCGGTTCACCTCCTCCATTATGCATAGCCTTATTAGAAGAAAATGTCAAAATAAATAATATATAAAACACACATTTATGATATCATACATGATACATGTCAAATTAAATATCATAGTTTTGCAAAATGATTCAAGACTTTATAATATCATTTACCTATTAACATTACATTATTTGTGAGGTTTAAAGTATGATGCTCAAAACATATAATATCATATCCTTCATTGCATAGAATTTATGAAAACTTTACTTCAACATGCATCAAAAATTAATATTCAAACCTTAAATTGTACGTTCGAATATAACTTTCTACTTTTGTGAGTCAAATGCATTTCCTAAATATTCAGCAAACATTCAGTTACATAAGGCTGCCCGCACTCGTGAAGGTCGACCATTCGGTCCTTGGAGGTCGGCAAGTTGGTTTTGGGGTGAAATGGTCGAGAGGACGACCCAAATAACATTCACATTCAAACAAAAATGTGTGTATGTTAATTAGTTAAAAAGGAATA
Organism: Chrysanthemum makinoi; assembly: GCA_910596185.1. Lineage (NCBI taxonomy): Eukaryota > Viridiplantae > Streptophyta > Magnoliopsida > Asterales > Asteraceae > Chrysanthemum > Chrysanthemum makinoi. Next base: position 283,425,654 of record OU343217.1, read on the forward strand.
TTTGTGAGGTATGTTTTTTTGTAGTGTAGATTAGATCGCCTTGATGTGGTAAAAAGTCGTCTCTAGGTCGCCGGAGAGAAAAAACTGATGTGAGAGGAAAAATAAGGGTCGTTAAAGGTCACTAGTGTGGGTAGCCTAATGATTTTGCCTTCGAATCTGGAAGTCACAAACCTACTCGTCTTTACTCAACAATCAACTATGTTAGCATTATCGACACTGTGAAATGACTTAAACTAGTTCATTGATCTCATTTTGACTCAGCAAAGGTCCGGTTGATGCTTTAAAAAGAGCCGATGCATAATGCCATGATAAATACTTTAACGCAACTATACTAAATATCATAGATCTAATAATACAAAAAGATAAATTCGAATTAACATGTAGCAAAGTTAAACAAAAGTCGTTTCATCAAGTTACAAGCCAAAACAAATTGCCGTTGATCATCACTGCTCAATACTGCTACTAACATCGTTGAGGTTGCTGGTCAAAGCCATTGCGTGGATCATGCCCAAGAAGGCTTTACCTCTTTCTCAACGTCATTCTTGATCGCTCTTAGAATTGGTTGTGCGACAAAGAACACCTGTCAAGATACACAATTTGGAAGATTAGGATTGAGACCAAAAAAGGCTCGGGTTATCTTTTTTGAACCATTTTGTGGGTGGGTGCCCATTTCCATTTATTATAAAAATATAGGGCTGGTGCTCGGGATTGCTTACCAAACTGTTTGTCTTTGCCTATCCTTTTAGAAAATAAGTTTTCGTAATAAGCAAATAATCAGATTAGGAGTTTGGTTAAGCAATCAATCCCAAACACCCCCTATTGGAGATTGGAGAAACACCCTCTAAATGGAATCCGGACTCAAGAAAATAAGAATGTTAGCAATTTTATAAGTAAACAAGTAGCATTCAAGGAACTGCAACAAGCTGAAAAACGTACTTGAAATGCCAAGATTAGAGGAATGAATAGTTTCCATCTATCGTTTGGGTCGGGTCCATCGATCAACTTCTGGTCAACCAGTATGCCTTTGGTCTCAGTCAATGCAACTTTTGTGATAGTTTCGACTATGCTAGGAATCCAAGCAGTCCCATTCGGAAGAATCTGTGAGCCCAAAATATATCCAACAAACACAAACTAAAATGAATCAACAATTGAAGTTAGAGGTCGCAAACTGGGCGGACTTGGTAATAGGTCAAAACGCGAGTCCACTGCACGGATCAATGAACACTTTTTTTCCAAAAGTTTTAATATAGAATTAGTCTGTCTAAAAAATTACAAAATTTAAAATTTTAATAATAGTATAACCTTTAGGAGACTTTCGACCCATTTGGCCAGTCCTTTTTGACAATTTTTTGACCCGTTTGACCCACTACAAGTAAAACACATACCCAAACTGACCCATCATAACTGATTGGGCCGAAATTCCCACCTATAATGGAAATAAAGAGATAAAAGGCAAATGACTTAACCTTTTCATCGTTCTCGTTTTTTTTACATCTGCCACTGTTCTCAACCAAGCCAACAGGAATCGAAATGTTCTACAGACACCAGCAAACACAGTAAACTTAAAAAAACATTGCGTGTGTGTTTAAAAGAGAGTGTGAGTAAGTTTGATGAGAACTAGCACCTGAATGTCTTGGTTCTTGAACCTAGCACCATTATGTACAACCTTAAGAAGAGACTCGGATCTTTTTGCCAAGAACTCATCATACGTAAGACAATCTGGAGGGGATAGTTGAGCGTGTGTGAACACAACAATCGCTCTGCGCCATATTTCTTGACCAAAACTCTTAGTAATTGCTTTCACAACTTGCACATCCAACGTATCAACTCTATACGCATCTAGCCGGTCCACATAGAGTAAAACATCTATGGTCTTGTTCAGAAGAAACCTGGCCAAACAGCCATATAAAAACAAACCCTTGATGAGTCGTTAACATAATCAGATTTAATGTCACCAATAAGTTTACAGGTTAACATTATCAACCCTTAAATATGGAAAGTAAAGATGACCTTTTGATGATATCAAGAGCTTGGTCATTGATATATCCTGCTTCGACAATGCCTGGTGTATCGATGATGTTCAATGTGAACCCTGAACGTTCTCGTGAAACCATTGTAGGTCTCGGTGCTTCTGACTAAAAGATTACGACAGTGAAAAGTAACTTAGTCTTGCAATAGATAAGTCAAACGACGCTATCCTGAAATGTTACTAGGTAACTTACCTGGAAGGCACTGGTGGTAACTACTCTCTCACCAATGATAGAGTTCACAGTCGAAGATTTTCCAACTCCGCCTTTCCCCATTACAAGGATCGTCAACTTGTCCTTTTTCTGCAATATTGCATGAACAAGGACTTCAATGACAACACAGAAACCAATATTTTGCATTTGCGTATTTGAATAATTAAACACATAAATTATCTAGCATTCTATAATCTATACTTTTGGTTACGGAGTACATATACTAAAAGGGAATTCGAGATAGAATTAGACCTTCTCCTTTAGTCTTCCCAACAGTTCGAGCAGCTTGTCTTGAGTGGCAGCAGGGAATTGCTGAATCCCACTCCATTCACGGGTAAACTGAGACGCCATGGAAACTGCAGCATAGAAAAAAACTAATTAAACTACGATCAATCAAATCACATGCACAAATGCACGAAAAGGGCAGATAATGCAATAGATGATCTTGATATAAAAAAACATTAGCAAGTAGCAAACAAAAAGTCCATGTTAGTTAATTAATAACCTAGGGGTTCACCTACTCGGTAGCACTATTTTACAACACGTTTTGGTTTCAAAGTTTTGCCTACCACAGTATCACAACTAGCCAGGGATACGGAATTTTTCTGTCACTGATTCTCATTTTTAGGCATAACTTCTTGAAGAGAGTAAATAACTGGTTATTCACATAAGCAAAAACTTATGTCTTATCCATCCTTCATTTTCTTAGTAAACGCCTAAACGGATAAACTGCCAAGGTGGTTTTATAGTATTTTACAGATGGCAAGTCTTTGACTCAGATGTATAACACTTATGAGGTGTTTGTTTAAGCTTGTTTTGCAGGCTTATGGGCTTATTAAACTTTTGAAAAGCTCAACTTTTTGAGCTTATAAGCTTATCACTTAAGCTTATGCCTTATTTAATTTCATAAGGTGTATGAAACACTAACTTTAAGCTTATCAACTTTCTGGGTGTATGACACACCTTTTACCCAAAAAAAAATTCATAAGCTCAGGTTGATAAGCCCAGCTTATGGGTTATCAACTTTTAAAAAGTTTAATTATTTCATAAGCTTAGGGTGTTTGTTTAAGCTAAAATACGGGCTTATGAACTTATTTGTTTTCTCCTAATATTTCATAAGCTGGACCCCCATTTTCTGGGCTTATGCAAGTTAGTTATGATATCTCATAACAATCTACATCTCTAAATAAGTCGAAAAAAGTGAGCTTACGAAATATAAGCCGACCCCAGTAGTCACATCACTTAAGCCATTTCTAGATACCCATTAAAGCTTTTCGGCTTATATCGCGGGCTTATGGCTTATTTGGTTTTGGGCTAATGTTTCATAAGCTCATTTTTTGTGGCTCATTTTGTGCCTTTTCTGACTTCTATAACCTTATTATGTCATAATAAGCCTATATAAAAGTTTTAAAATAAGCCACAAAAACTGAGCTTATGAACCATAAACCCAAAACCAAATAAGCCATAAGCCGGCTATATAAGCCGAAAAGCTTTAATGGGTATCTAGAAATGCGTAGAAATGGTTTAAATAAGCTTATTACGACATGATAAGCTTATATAAGCGGGAAAGTTTCAAAATAAGCCACAAAAAGTGAATAAGCAGAAAACCAAATAAGCCATAAGCCGGCTATATATAAGCCGAAACAAATACCCCCTAAAACTACGCTTCAACGGCTTCTAAACCAACCTAACCCACATAACATTTTGGCATTATCTAAACATATTTCTTAACAAAACTCGCGCCAAAATTCTGTAAAAAGTAAGAATGCAAAGTTTAATGATAATTGAAAGAATGAAAGATAACTAGCCAGTGAAACTGTGGAGGAAGGTACGGGAAAGTAACGAGGAAGATAACCTTTTTCAAAGATGAGCTACTTTTGAGTAGATAAAGAAAAAACTTCTTATAAACCCTGTGCAAAGGGTATTTTTGGTATTTTGCTTATCTGAAAAGGGTATTTGTTTATGTTTTTCACTTTTCACTAACAATTACCCGTGCATTCGGACGATGGTGTATAGTAGCGTTAATTTGTGTGTGTAATATTTTTTCATAAGTTACAGTGTTTTAGTCTAACAACATTAATCATTTCTTAAATTTCTAAATTTTCTGCAAATATGTTCTCTTTATATGTATTATAGATAAGCTACAACATCCTTATAAAACAAAAAATTATAACGATAAATATTAGGTGTAAACATTGATCGTTGTTAATAAATGCTAGGGTGTAAACGAGCCGAGGCTCGAGCTCAACTCGTGAAACATTTCAAGCTCGTTTTTGGGCTCAGCTCGATTCGTTTACACCCCTAAATAAAAGTTTAGTTTATAGTGTTTCAAAAAAAAAAAAAATGTTAATAATTGGTTGTTGTTAATGAACTCGGTCCAAATCGGGTAATCAAAGAAAATGATCCATTAAAACTTGATGCAATGTGGTTTTGATGATGTTTTGCAATAATGTCTTTTTTTGGGTAAAAGGGCCTTTGAACCCCGGTAAATATATCCAAAAAACTTTTAAGTACAATTGACATAGGATAATCCCATGTCCTCAGACTGCTAAACGCATCAACAAAACTAAACTGCTAACAACAGAATAGAAAACGATTACATTTAAATAAACAATATAAATGTAAGACGCCTAGGTTCATAGAACCACTTCCATAGAGAGCAACTCTATCATCCATGTGGATTATTAAATAAGTTAGCCGATTCATCATACTCATTTTCGACATGTTCTTCATCATCTTCACCATCCGAACCAATGCAACATCGGATTAGATGTAGTAATATTACCTTCATTTGAGGTAATTCCAGTAGACTTCAACATATTCGATGAGTTAGAATCTTTACCCATAGAAGTAGAACTCTTCTTGGGTTCACTAGAAACATCTTAGGGACATATTTCACATTCTGTTTAACTGATGGACCAACAAACCGATTACCAATAGTAGACTTTACTTTACCCTTCTTCTTGTTTTACCACCATTTGGAAACCCTCATTATCGGCACCACACGGATTACCAACTTGTGGATAAGAAACAACAGGAGGACTCACCACCTTTTTAGGACATTGGTCAAGAGTGTGACCAAAAATCATACATACATTACACAGGAGGTTTCCATTCATACTCAACACGGATAGTAGCTTTAGTAAAACCCTCCAGAAAAGAACCCAATAGTAACAACATCCACAAGATCAGCTGAGTTGATCTCATAAAACACCCTAGCAAAGCTACTTCTTCCCCACGAATCCTTACACATAGAGCTCGTATAAGAATCCAACATAATAGGTTTTCCAATAAACGTAGCAATCAAACTAATACCATCCTCTTCAAAAAATTGAAGAGGAACATCATCTAATTTAACCCATACAGAATCGAGTCAATTCTTCCTTATGCACACTAGTATCCATAGCCCATTTCTTAAGGATTATTGGAGATTTGCGAATCATCCACGGACCACCTTCCAAAAACTTCTAACTAATGTATCAAATTTAAAGAAAAAGAAACCTTTGGAATTCATCATAATCTTTTTCAACCCATGTTTCCCCAGTTCTTCTAGCATAATATTCAACAACCGGAAGCATCATCCTATTTCCAATAAAATAACCATACAATGTGTGTTGCAACCGTGTACTAACCTTTTCAACCACTTGGCGGGGGATTGATACGTTAACACCTTCAAAAGCAGGTTCAGCAACCAGTGGACGAAACAAAGTATCACTAATAGGTCGAACATCCCTCACACCTGCATCTCCAACATAAGATGTAGCATTCACATCTTGGACAATAGGAGACTCATTAGTAGGTTTAAGAGTTGTAGAGTTTTGCAATAATGTCAATGTACAATAAAAACAAATACAACATTACCTCTCATAATGAAATGAACATGAGAGAATCCTTATCCATAAATGCATGTTATATATTTGGCACATTACACTACTTAACAAACACTCTAAACCAGATAAGTAGTATAGATAAAAATTAATAAAATTGTACTATCTCACTACCCGCAGCAGAGCGCAGGCAAAACCACCTCGATGATTCTACATTTCTACTTGTTGGTTAGTTTGGTTAACCTACAGTAGTAGTGCTATTTTGCGGTTGCGTACTCAACCTGAAATATGTTGAGCTTATTGTGTACTGAACCTGAAATATGCCAATAAGCTCCCTAAATTAGCTAACCCAAACACCCCCCTCAGACTATATAGTAAAGAGTCAACCACTAAACATATTCAATGCTTTAACCCAAACACCCCCTCAGACTGTACAGTAAAGAGTCAACCACCAAACACCCCTCAGTTCTCATTAGCATTCAGGGTCTCTAGAATCGCCACAAGAGAATAACCAAGAAACGTAACACAAAAAGCACAACCATTAGCCTATAAGATAACAATATAGCATAACGATGCTACATGCAACTGAATGAATCCTGCACGAGAAGCTTTACCTATCCCTTTTCGTGTTGAATTTAAAAACCCGAATAATATAAAAGCTACTGACAGTAAGGGATGCATTGCTGCATATAAGAAGCCTTTAGATTTATAAACAACCAGGATGATTAAGATCGCCACAAAAGGTCACCTTATGGTCAAAGTGCATACATGCCATATAACACAACCAAAAGATCCAACAAAGTACCAAAGTTAAGGTACAGTTTTAAACAAAAAGAAGTAAAAACAACTAGAAATTTGGAAGGCGATGCTTGTGAACTGTGGTAAGACAGTTTCTCTACGTGATCACCTCCAATTCTTTATTTACGCAACCTGAGACATTTACATTGCTTACCTGAAAGAGCAAAGGAAGAAACGTGTGATGAGATAACAGTCTTTACATTACACACAAACGGAACATTTCATAGCAGAAGCTAAGAGAAAGCTGAAGAATAACAGTCCATAAATGGTACATTTCTAATTTTTACTATATTTTTTGGTTAATATACTTTTAGCACAAAATAAATTGACCAAAAACAGTTAAATAAAACAATTAAACACAGGAACACTTTAATGCAGATTCAAATTAACATAAGGACAATTTTACCCTTAATGCATTTAAGATCCGGGCAAGGTGGTAAATTATAACTTATCCATTTTTTCATAGCAGACAATTATTTGTTACAAATTATAAGAGTTGCTGGGTATAAATTTTGGGTGGAGGGAGTACATGAGTTTATTATATTCGTTTCATATTGATAGTGCATACCCTGCATCTGATTCCTATATCTGCCGTTGAAGGTGAACTGAAACTCGATCATAAGACACTAACGAACTTCACAAACAGTATTAAATATAATTTACCTCCTTTTTTTAGAGGCTTATTGCTGATAGATGCACCGAAGTTCCAAGTTCATATGTCAACAGTAAATTAAGACGCACACAAATTTGCAGTACCACGAGTCATATGGCCTCAAGATTTTATGAAACATTTACTTTTATAAGGATTTTCATTATATACATAATGAGAATGAAGTCTCGTACCTTTGAAGATTTCCCGCATCACTTGATTCAGTTGGGATTAGGAATAAGAAACGGTGACTGCAAATATGTTTGACATTCAAAATCAGAGAAACATTTATAATCTGAAATTTGTAAAGCATTGGACTAACAAAATATTTTCTTCACTAAGATTTACTAGTCACAGATTAAAAAGATGATATGCAAACTTGCAATCGTAATTATCATAAGTGGAGATATAAGACCTAACAAGCTCCATATAATCTGGTCAAACGGAAAACACGACTAAAGAGATGGCCGACTAATAAGTGGTCCCAACAATGATCATACAATACTCAGGTTAAGTAGGGATTCGGGTTATGTTTTCTTTCTAATGAGTTAGTAGGGTAAAAATATTAGCTTTAGAAGAAGCTGGTCAATCGGGTCCAAAGTTGCCCAAAGTGCAACTTCTTTCATAATCCAGAGAATCAGAATAATCACTGAGTACCCCAATCCGTTTTGACCTGTACATAACAAATTCATGTTCTGACCCGAACCTGGCAACCCGCTAACAAACCCTCTTGTGTTCCACCTCTAGTTTTACACTAAGACATAGTCTGCCTATAGTAGCCAATGAGGTCATAATGAGAACGTACAGTTTGAGCAATTTAGATCATCAGACAGCATAACTATTAATATACTGCAGAATAAATGAAACGGGAAAACGGAAAAAAATACATAATTAAAACCTACACTGCCAGTCTTTTTGTAACTTGCTGGATCCCTCTTTTTCCTTGGTTTCTTGCCAGCATTGGGAGATACAAGACTCTGTATAAACGAAGGAGCCCCTAGAAATTCTGGACCTCCAACAAACCATTCAGAAATGCATAATGGCCTTTTCTTTGGGATGTAACTCTTCAGCTCTTTCAATTGGTGCACAATTTCAATATTAATCTTGTGTTCAGGTCCCACAAGCTCCCAAGACTCTTGCACGCCATATTTATTCATAACCCAAATGTTCTGGGGAAACACATCATCGCCAAGTTTACATAAGCGCACAATGAGTCATCCATGACCCCCAAACGCATCCACTTGCCAGCAATGTCATTTTCATATCTCGCATCATCGGGATGTGGCATTTCTTTGAACTTATTATTTGATAGATCAAATGATAGAATTACTAGTAAATTTTTTTCAGGATCACCACGATATGCAACCCAATGAAGGGCCCCGTTGGTAAGGATACCAATCCTACTAATAAAACTATAATAAAGGTCACCTATTATTTCCCACATGTTAGATTTTAAACTAAACATTTGAAAACGAGTAATACCGTTATCTGGCTCAAACCCTAATATCACCTTATAATCTTCTTTACATGAATTATATCCAAAACCACAAGTTAATGATGTAGCTTCAGGGATTTGGGGGGGCTTTTCAGCGTATTCACTTCTGGGTTTGGGATTGATAACTAGAAATTCATAACGAGAAGGGGAAATGCATACCAATCCATTTGAAGAGCCGAGCACATAATGACTGTGTATGGTGAGTAAAAAGATGTCATCAGCTACATACTTGCGATCATACTTGCAGCATGGAATACAGCACACAACAATTCTCTGACTTCCAATTTTGTCATTTTCACTTTCGCGTTGATAACTATGATCGAGATGGGATTTAATGAATTCAGGGGAAGTGACCAAAGAATCCCATGGCTTTGAAACGATCCTGTAACGGATCAGATCTTTCACGTCTAATCTTTTTAGTATTTCCTCGATGACTTCTATAGGAAGGTCTGCCATTGAAACCCTAGAATTGCAATCCCAGATTGGAAAGAAGCGGTGTGGGGTTGAGTGAGAATGCAAACTTCTTTTATACATTAATCAATGAGCACTTATATAAAGAAAAATGTAAAAAGTTTTACCGGATACCGGCTAAAGATACTTCTTTTATTGACACACGCAAGTAGCTTCATTAAGACAGTAAGTATAAGATATATACAAAATATGGTTCTTAATTAGTCATTAATAACAGAGATTGCCTATTACTAGTAACATAAGCAAGTTACATATAATTTAATTCATGAAAGATTGATCGTAACCTGAAACTACCGTCACCAAGGTTCTAGCATAGAAACATCTTTGCTAGACCAGAATGAATCAATACTTTCAACTTCATCTGCATCATCGTCGTTGTACTCTGTGCCATAACCATCGGATTCAAACAAGTCATCCAAGCCGTCTGTAAGATCATCATCACTCTCGTCAATACTATCGTGATTTTGGATATTTACTATATCTGCATGATGAAAATTATTGGCAATGTCGTGTCTAATTTCTCGCCTCATCCATTTCCCTTGCTTAACCAAATCCAATAACAAATCTTTTATCACAGATGATTCATCTTTTTTCAAAAGAGTACCCTTGTCATCATATGCCTCTACCAGAAAAACCGAATCCCTTTGCCCCTTTAAACTCACATAGAATAATTCCGGGTGCCTTAACAACATAGCTCTCAGCTTGTTTGAAAGCCCGAACTCTTTTCTGAAATGTGTCAAGTGATCAACTAACGTTCGTTTTTCAACCATCATACCTAGCATCTCTCTCACCACATTACAAGCCCTTTTTTCCGCTTTGATCGACTCTTTTGGAAAATCGTCAGCTTTTGTACGATACGGACACACATCCGTTATATCTCTAAACTTAAGCAAAAACTCTTCATGATGTCTTTTTACGTTCCGCCCCTTACGAAGTCTCAAACGGTTGAACTTTAAAGGCCTGTCTACAATCAATCCAAGAGGTTTGTCTTCAGGACAAGGTAACGGGTTGACCAGAGTTAAGTCACACGACACCAACTCAAGTGCAAGCCCATAAGAAGTGTCAACGGTCTTAAACTTATCAGGATACTCGTTACAAAGACGGGACCGGAAATTAGTAGGGAGACCAAGATCGGGCCCAATGTGAACCAGCTTTGACAAAAGGAGTCTGTGATGAGAAGACAGCATAAGAAGTTTCTGAAGTTTGTTGGCCAACGAGATGGACATAGCGGCTTTAAGTTTAGCTTCTTCACTAGCAAGAGATGCTGCAGCTGGAGTAAGACGAGCATAAAGTTGGGGAAGTGTTTTTGTTGCATTAAATGGCGTGGGAGGTAAAGGTATATAGAAGAGTTCAAAAATGGTCGGGTAACGATGGATCATGGATACAATTGATCTAGGCTTTGATAGGGATAAATAGGACCGACATTTACCGAGAATATAAAGTGGCATATAGTGCTTTGGTTTAGAAAGGAGTAGAGTTTTCAGCTTTTGTACAAAACGGATCTTGTTCTGTTTCACCACATGTTTGTCTAGTGACGGATCGCGAACATGTTTGATGGATGCAGTGATTGTAAGAGATGGGTTTCGTGACTTGCAAACCTTGTAGAAACCTCTTTTATCGGTTTCAGACTTCCAGAACGTAGTGGAAGGAAGGAAACTTGAGTTTAGACAGGTTGTAGACTTATCATTCGTGTGCAACAACACACGAGGCAGTGACAATTCCATGTCAATATATGTAAATTGTTTAGCTGAATACCTTCAAAACCTGCATCAGGTGATACAAAAGTTTACATTTTGGAACGCGTGTATCACATTAGACAGAAACAAGATGTCGCTTTTCGTTTTATATTAGCATTGGGTCATTGATGATAAGAAACTTCAACCTCTCGGTCATCATCATTGCATAGTGTAACGAGTTTCTATAAGAAATTCTTTTACTTTATGTCCGTGAATCGTATTCCTATCTAAACTGAAGCAAAACACTAGACAAAACTATCATCATACAAACAACGAACACCACATATGAATCCTAAAGATACTAAAAGGCTTCCTTATATTCAAAGCTATTTATGTAAAGTAAGCTACCGAAATACTTCACTAGCGTATGTCTATTTGCTCAAACGAAACACAGACGGTTACCCATAACCACGCGGGTCCATATCATAGATAAACATCATAAGCATAATAAGAAACCAGCAGTTATGTGAAGCAATTAAGAGTGGTTTTCCATCAAACAATGAGTGGTCAGTTAACCCAATAACACCCAATTAGCGGCCTACTTAGGCACCCTGTTCAAAGTTCAAACCGCACTACTACGTACATATCTTGGTGGTGGCTAGGGAAAGGGTCAGAACCGGTCACGGGAATACCCCAGGCCACGTACATCTAAGTGGCTGAGTCACATACTCGCCCTACCCAGGTAACCAGAACAAGTAGAACCTCATCCGTTTCCCAGTTTACTGGTAGTGCAACTAAACCCAACTACACCCATGACATAAAACCACCCCCCAAAGTGGCCTAGTGGTCACGCTCCCTGTTCAAACCTCACTAGGTACTCATCTTGATGGTAGTAGCTAGGGAAAGGGTCGGAAAGTGTCACGGGATACCCCAGATAGGCCACATACATCTCACAGACTCGCCCTTCTCGGATAACCTAAACAAGGAAAACCTCATCCATTTACCCGTTGTGCAACTAGCCAAGGCAAAGGGTCGAAAACTGTCACAGGAATACCTCGGTTAAGCCACGTACATCTGAGTCACAGACTCGGCCTACCCGGGTAACCAGAACAAGCAAAACCTCATCCATTAACTTGCTATTCAACTAACCCATAACATAAAAAAGTGAGTGGGGGTTTTCATCAAACAGTTGGTGTGCAACAAACCGATAACATAAAACAAACAAAAAGTAATTGGGGATTTTTATCAATCATATGAATAGCTTACAGATGTTAAGTAGTTACTCACAGTTGGTGATAAAAGCTGCTTCAAATTGCCACCAAAAAAAAACTCGGTCGTTAAAAAAGAAAGAGATAATTGTTAGGAAAAAATGCGTTTGCCGGGAGTCGAACCCGGGTCTATTGCTTGGAAGGCAATTATCCTAACCGTTGGACTACAAACGCTGCTTTTCTTAAATCATTATATACCATCGACAGATTCCTCCATCACCCATAAAAGACGCGTCTTGTATTAGGGGTGAGCATGGTGCGGTTGGCGCGGGTTTTTTACTAAAACCAAACCGCACTACATTTTGCAGTTTCAGTTTTTTTGTTTTTTTGTTTTTTTCTGTTTTTTTTTTTGCGGGTTTTAACCGCACTGCATCATCACTTATGACTTACTCCCTCCGTTTCATAATTATTGTCCACTTTAGTTTTCAACTTTAACCTTAAATATTTCTATTTGTACTAGACGAGTATCCGTGCATAGCAACGAGATTTTATAGCAATAGATCGTTTAGTGTTAAAAAAAGTTTATAGGTTATAAACGAAAAATAATAAAAGTTTGAAGATTTGGGGATTAAATATAATGTTTTAAAACCCGGTTCGACCCGGGTGGTTCAACCGGTTAAACCGTTCCTGTCGAAAAACGGGTCGATTGAAACCGAATCAACCCGATGAGTTGGGTCGAAAATGGGTCAAATTAAACCGGGTAAACCCGTCAGATTTGAAGCGTCCCGGGTCAACCTGGTTTTCGATGTGTATTAATAGTTTCCTTTTGAAATATATTTTTTCAACATTTCTTTTTTTAGTTTCAACTTTTCACTTTTTACTTTTTGGTTTTTCCTTTATATATAGTATAGCAGGTGTACCACGTTTGGCGGCGGGTGCTGTGACGATTAACCGGATAAATAAATCTCGATGAGACCTAATTCCATCAGTTTGTATCGGTTTCAACGGGTCCTCTCTGGTTCGTTTTCGGATGGCTTTTATTGGTTAGCCGAAACAGTGGCGACAACGGTTCCTGGTTGAACCTTTTGTCCGGTCCGGTTTTCAAAACTATATATACCATCAACTTGTTAACTTGTATGAAGCTTTGTGTATGTTTATTAATTTGTATAATAACATGTACTTTTTATTTTAGGGTGGTTTAAAAATAACATTAATTAGTGTGTTTAATTATTTTATATTTTGGATTATGTTGTAGCTTGTTTAAATTGTACATTGTGAAAATTTTATTGTACTTTTTAATAAAGGGTTGTTTTAATTGGTTGTTTTTAATTTGGTAGATATGCTTTTAATTGGTTGTACAATATGAATAAATTTTTGTACTTTTAAGTAATGGAGTATTTTAATAAGAGTATTAATTACATTATGCATTTCTCTCACCTTTGACTTCAAAATTTCACTTTTCAAGGTTTGACCATACACTCTTTATATCTAGTATAGATTGAGAAGATTATGATTCTTTTTTGAAAAGATAAGTCATTAAAAATAAATTTTGTTTGACATATAGCAGTGTTGTAAAAAAAAATTTACAAGGCCGATTAATCACTATTTGGGTTTACTGGGCCACCAACTTTTTTGATTTGTGTAAATCGGTCAACCGTGGTCAACGTTGTCAACAACGGTCAACGGTTGACAAACTTGCCAGAAACTTGCAAATCTTACCGGAAATTCCCAAAACTCGCTGTTTATATCTATCACTAGATGTGTTTTTATGGAGATCTTACCGGGAATACTCAAAACTCGTTGGAAATACCAAAAAACTTCCTGGAAATACCCAAACTCGCCTATACCGATTACAAGCTACAAGGGGGTTAACCGCTCGACTACATATTCACGATTTTTACAACCATGGCAGATAGTACTTTTTAAGGATTTTAGAAAAATAATATTTTAAAATTAAATGATACTTCATGTAATTTATAAAAATAATATACTTTTTCTAAGTTCCTGCCCCATCTCTATCTACAACTAAATCTGCAGTTTCAGCAACAACTACATGCGCCAAACATACCCTTAACGACCTCTTATTGGACTTGCACAATTTCTTTTTTGTTTACGTAGATATAGGGGGTGTTTGCTTTGGCTTATATAGTTGCTTATGGCTTATTCGGTTTTGGGCTTCTGTTTCATAAACTCACTTTTTGTCGCTTATTTTGAAATATTTATTATTTCATAATAAGCTCATAAAAGCCAAAACGTTGCAAAATAAACAATAAAAATTGAGCTTATGAAGCATAAGCCCAATACCAAATAAACCATAAATCGGCTATATGAGCTTAGTTTGACTCAATCAAAATCAATTATCTTTTAACTATTAGGCCATCTCAACCTCATACTTCAAGAAAATTTCAAATTCAAGAAAACGTTATATCTTTTACTCAAAATTCATCCTTTAAATTTTTTCATCTCAAACCTAAACTTTAAAATCCCTTTATACTGAACTGATTTATTTTTGCCAAATGACTAAATTTGTTTGCACTACTTTATGTGTATAATACATTATTATATGTTTGGATGATAAATATTGAATATAAAAGATATTGAACAATGTGTTAGCCCGTATTGTATCGTTGTAACAGGCTCAAGCTCGAGTCTATAATCTTCTATATCTTGGTATATATTTGTACATTGTAATCAGTATCCAATCAAGGAAATCAATACAAATCATATTCACTTACATGGTATCAGAGCGTATCCTTTCCTAGTCAGTCAACATACGTGGCATCAGCGTCTTTGACATCCGGGAAGCAAAGTGTTACGTCGTCTAGTTTCAAACAATTTCATTTCATGTAATAAAGAAAAGCCTCCCGTACTTTGTCATGCCTTTCAGCTTGGCAAACACGTTATACTTCCATTTGCTAGTTCGAATACTGTCGTTAATGCTTGTTTTGACATCATTCACTCGGATGTATTGACTTCACCAAATCTGAGTCTTTCGGGTTTCAAATATTATGTATTGTTCTTGGATCATTATTCGCATTTTGTTTGGGTTTATCCTTTATTTAACAAATTTGATGTTTTATCTAAATTTGTAATATTTCGTAATTATGTTCACACTCAATTTAAGTGTGAAATCCGGTTCTTTCAGTGTGATCATGGTGGTGAATTCGACAACCGTAACCTACATACACTTTTTGCCGACAATGGCATTCAATTTTGCTTTTCATGCCCTAAAACATCACAACAAAATGGCAAGTCTTAACGGATAGTTTGCACCATCAATAATCCCATTCGGAGCTTGCTTTTTCAAGCCAACCTTCCACCAACATTTTGGGTTGAAGCTCTCAATATGGTTGTTCACTTACTCAATCTCTTGCCCTCAACTGCTATTGGCAACAAAATCCCTTATACTCGACTGTTTGGCCAAAACCCGAATTATAGGCTTATACGCACATTTGGCTGCTTATGTTACCCCTACTTATATCCTAATCATAAAATTGAACCACGCGTCATATTTCCTATTCTTCATCATCTCCATCCTATGGTTTATGGTTATAAATTTTTCAATTTGTTTCAATTTTTCATTATATCATCAATTGACAAATTGTTTATTGCAAAATTGATTTTCATACAAAAAGCCCTATATGATTAAGGTTTTTCAAAAAAATACATTAAATATAGTATATATAATAAATTAAGAAATCAGAAAGTTATCCAAAAATCTTTAACACGGAATGGATTAGTTTGCATAATTAATTAATTTGAACTAAAAATATTCTATCTGCCCTTCCTGATAAATATAAAAGATTTTCATTATTTATTCTTTTAAAGGTCGAATGGGAAAAGAAGACTCCCCACCACCAAAATCTGAACGAAAATATACTAAAGAAATCAAATAAAAAATCTTATATATATTTATTTTTTTATTTTTAGAATTTAGAAAGAAGAATACTTCTTATTTTTATAAGATTAAGAGTCGACTAGTTATAATACACATTAAATACACATTTACGTTTTTTTTACTGAATATGCTTCTTTAATTTGACAGATCATAAAAAGCGGCTTAAAATAAGTCATAACTGGAATGAAGGTTGGAGGTATGTAGTGACACTTACATATCTTATTTTGTTATAATCCCATGGCGACTACCCTTTTGGATATCCCGGAGTCTGCCCAGATGAACCTGTGTGTTCACAATGCTTTTGGCATTATTACTTGATACTAATGCCTTAAACAGTCTCATAAAGTCTAAGAGTTGCATTATGCAATTAACGCTCGTCGCTTACCTCTTGTCTTACTTTCTTACGCACTGGTCATACCTATGGTAATTAAGTGGTAGTGCAAGATGGATCTTAGTCTTATTAGTAATTAATTGGGTAGTTAATTCTTTTAAGAATGTAATTATCGAAAATACTAATTATTATGAACTTTTCAATTGTAGATGACTACTTCAGTCGGAAATAGTTCGGTACTCGTGAGTTTCTTTGAGAAACAAAACTCAATGGACCTAATTTCATTGATTGGCATCGCCAGCTTCGTGATTATACTATCAGTACCAAGATAAGAAAACTTATTTGGAGCATCCTATACTGCAAAGACCTGTTGCTACTCGACCACCCCTGTCCCACTGAGGCTCTTGCACGCCACTGCTTGGGTCAAAGGCTAAAAGGACATAGCTGCCTTCATGCTCATGACCACGGAGTTAGAGATCCAACGAAATCTAACTCATCTTGGTGCTTATGACATGCTTCAGGAGTTGAAGTCTATGTTCTCCCAACAGGCAGAACAAGAGCTTCTACAAGCTGCACGTGAATTCCACGCTTGCAAGCAGAAAGAGGGTCAATCGGTTAGCTCATATGTTATGAAGATGAAGTGCTACATTGACAATTTGGAACGTCTTGGTCACCCAGTTACTCTGAACTATGGAGTTAGTTTGATCCTCATCGGTCTTTCTAAAGAGTACATTTCATTTGTGCAGAACTTTAATATGCACAACATAGGGAAGACTGTGAATGAACTGCATGCTATGCTTAAGCAACATGGGCAGACATTGCCAAAAGAAAGATGTTACACCTGCACTACATTATGTACGTGGGGGTGGTGGTAAGGTCCAGAAAAACCACAAAAAGAATAAATCGTTTAAGGTCAGCAAGGGGAATCATGGAAATGAAAACAGCAAGTTTGGTTATGCCACTGAGTATAAGCCATACAATGCTTCTTCTTCTAAATCCAAATCCAATATTCCTCCACCAACCAAGAAGGATAATCCAAATAAGGACGCTACCTGTCACCAGTGTGGTGAGACAGGACATTGGAGAAGGAATTGTCCCCAAGATCTCCCGAGTTAATGAAAAAGAAGAAACAATCTCTTGCAGCTAGTTCTTCAGGTATTTTTACTATAGAACTCTACTCTTTCCCTAAATCATCCTTAGTATATGACACTGGTTGTGGTACTCACATCTGTAATAATACTCAGGGTCTAAGGGGCAGTAGGAAGCTGAAGCCAGGAGCTTTAAGTCTATACGTGGGCAATGGTCAACGGACAGAAGTTGAAGCTATTGAAATTTATCATTTATCTCTCCTTAGCGGATTAGTTATTGTTTTAAATGATTGTCATTATGCTCCCTCTATTACTAGGGGGATTATTTCAGGTTCTCGTTTGTATGACGATGGTTTTATTAACCGTTTTGAATCGAATAATTATATTTCAGTTTCTAAGAATAATTTTGTTTATTTTACTGTTATTCCTCGTAATGGTGTTTATGAAATTGATATGTCTTGTTCGAATACAAATGAAAGTTCTATGTTTTCTATAAGCAATAAAAGAGCCAAGTCTAACTTGGACTTTGCTCTCTTGTGGCATGGTCGTCTTGGACACATTAGCAAGAAACGCATGGAGAAGTTGCAACACGATGGACTTCTCAACTCATCTAACATTAAGTCTCTTGAAAAGTGTGTTGCTTGCATGTCTGGTAAGATGGCTAGAAAACCTTATTCACATCAAGTGGAAAGGGCCAAAGCTTTACTTGGACTTATACACTCAGATGTATGTGGCCCATTTAGAATCACATCAAGACAAGGAGAAAATTACTTCGTGACTTTCACTGACGACTATAGTCAGTATGGTTATGTTTACTTGCTGAAACATAAACATGAAGTGTTTGAAACATTTAAAGTGTTTCAAAAGGAAGTAGAAAATCAACTCGGGAAGACCATAAAATCACTACGTTCTGATCGTGGAGGTGAATATATGAGTCAAGAGTTTTGGATCATCTTAAGGAGCATGGGATTATTGCCCATTGAACTCCTTGTATACTCCACAACACAATGGTGTATCGAGAGAGAAATCGAACCCGCTTGACATGGTGCGTTCTATGATGAAACAAACTACTCTTTCAAAGTCCTTTTGGGATTATGCCTTGAGTCTGCACGCATTCTCAATATGGTTCCAACTAAGAAGGCTGAAAAGACACCATACGAAGTATGGAATGGGCAAGCCCCTAAGCTGTCTTACTTAAAAGTCTGGGGTTGTGAGGCTCTTGTTAAGCATGATACACTTACCAAACCTGACAAACTTGAACCTAGAGCTGTTAAGTGTATCTTTGTAGGATAACCTAAAGAAACTATGGGATATTCTTTCTATCTTCCATCTGAGAACAAAGTTATTGTTGCTCGAAATGCTGAGTTCTTTGAGAATGATCTTATGGATTTTAAAGCAAGTGGGAGTTTAGAAGATCTTGAATTAATTCAAGAAGAAGATACAAACCCTTCTTTAGATACTAGCATTCATCACGATGAGTAGGATCAAGAAATTGAAGAACCTCAAAGTGATATTGTTCCCATTCTAAAAGTACACTAGACGCCGCGGTGCTCCGACCGTATGTGTTTATCGTTGGCCGAGGAACATGAGTTAGGGGATCTTGGTGAACCCAATAACTATAAAGCTCCATTGCTGGATCCTGAATCCAAGAAATGGCTTGATGCAATGAATGTGGAAATGCAATTGATACGCTTACGCAGCGCGTTCGGGGTCAAAGGAACTTCCTTTTCTTCGAGCAAGTTTTATAACACCCTAGGCAGTGAACCTAATCGTTGTAGTGTAGTATTAGGGTAAGCCACGGGTATTGATATCGTTCTCTAGAGGAATAGGAATGCTAGTGAGAAGTTACTACGCTAAGGTTGGGGTTGAGGAATATTATTTTTTATCTTTTTTTATATTTTTTAGAAAATGGAAAGGTACGAATCTCGGGGTTTGGATTTGGGGGTTGGTATTTCTACCAATTACTCTACTTAACTAATTATCTAATCTAAGGTGTATGTAGTCTATGTCTAATTATTGTGTGCTCGTATGATGGTTTAAAGATGTGTTTACTTAGGTTTTATTACTCCTTAATTATCTCCTATTGATGGTTGAATTGTCACGTCCTTATTCTTAATCGCGTTGTGTGTCTAAAGTCGTAGGGTATGCGTTTATCCCTAACTCTTTGAAACTACCAAAGGGTCTCGTCTACAAAATCTCTAGGAATTATAAACTCTAACTCTAAGCGTCTCTTGGATGGTTTAGCCTACAACTACTCTAGGTGTTATAGCCTAAGGTTCACAAAGATTAATCAAGCATTAACTACACAACAAATGACCTATCGCATTACTAGATCATTAAAAATTAAGATAAGAGACAACCAATCAATATTCAATAATTAAGTTTCATATTCCATAAGCAAACACACAAGTAAATTAGCTGGACATGGAAAACATGCAAGCATACACACAAATAATTGAAGACATAATTGAATTAATGAAGTAAAGCACTTATCTTGTGGTAAGATAGGGTTCGAACCCTAAAATACCGCATAAGACAACCTTGGTTCTTTAGGTTTTACTCCAAAAGACTACACACCTAAACTGAAAATTCGGATTCTATATATAAGATTACAACGCGACGGGGCCACCTTATGATTTGTGACGCCGCGGGTCCGCCATTAGGGTTTCGTCTTGGCCACGTTAGTCTTGACGGCGCACCTTATGCTTGTGACGCCCTTCAGCTCTAACGCTCGATCAAATCTAGGCCGTTTGAGTCGCGACGGCCTACTCTTTTAAAGCCCGACACCGCACTTGAAAATAAGCAATTTGGCTACCGTCCTCATGCAGAAGTGTTCGACGGCGCCGCATAATTAACACCTGACGCTGTCCCCTTGTATTTCAGCACTGAGTGTCTCGATTCTTGACTTTGGCCATTTTCAGTATATCCGCTTTTCGCCCAAATAAGTGCCATTCCAGCAATTTGCCTTCAAGAGACCTAAAAGTGAAAAGGAACGATATTAAGTAATAACGGATACAAAAGTGATCAAATAAGGGCTTAAACTGACCCCTCAAAAAAGTGCATTTTAAAACCTTATCAAATATCCCTACACTTGGTATTTGCTTGTCCTCAAGCAAATGTGCTTTTAGCCAATTAATTTATAAGTTAGGGTCATGAAGCATTGGTTTAGAACAATCCACAACACATAAGCCCCCAAGAAAAGTCATAACAAGCATGGAAATTACATACTAGCACCTCACATGGGGTGTTTGATACTCACATCTCTCGGGTGTATATGAAATATAACAAGTTGGAAATGGAAGATAAACACTCATTAACCGTCCTAGTATATAGATTACCATAGGCTTGAGACTAGATCAAACCTCCATCGCTTTGGCGTAAGCACCTAGGAAAGACTATCAAAGAGGTCTTTAAAGGGTTGTAATGTTAGGCTTACGGTAGGGAAACAAAGGGTTTGGTGGGATAGGCTATTTAGTGGTGGCAAGTCAAAAATCTTTATGTTACAAGCATACGAAGAATGGCCCTGCTAAGCAAAGACTCGACACTCTAAACTCTAGATAACTGAAATAAACAAACATAAATTTAAAGGATAGATGTAGGATGGTAGCCCGTTTTTTTTACACTTTATTTTTTTTCTTTTCTCTTTTTCTATTTTTTTTCAATTTTTTATTTATTTATTTATTTATTTATTTCATACACTTTTACTCTACCATCATCTATAGTAACATCAAAATGATAGGGATTTATAGGCACATCCCTACACTTGAGTTTTTATTACTCTAACATTAATTTGACCCGTATTGAAAAGATCAAAACACTTGGGGTATGTTATTACGTAAATAAGGGAATTTAACGTTCCCTTCCAGTCATTTCATAAATTTTAACTTTTCCCATGAGTCCCAATTGTCCCAAAACTGTATACAAAGGATATGACTCGACTTAGCAACTTATGCAAGCAACTAGATAATTGAACTAAGGGTTTAGGGTGATAACAATAATGCACTAAAAGTGAGTGCATACAAGGTAGGCTAAGGCGATTTGGGTGTACATTGGGGGTGGATTGTAAACAATGCTCTTCATTGATATTCGAAAACCAAACATCACGAACCGCGAAAAGGATAGGCTCTGAGGGGTTAACTAGGGGTATCATGTACTAAAGATGAGTACAACGCAAAGGTGTGGGGAATTACTCAACCGATGTGGAAGAAGTAATTATATTACGGTATCAAACAAGGGTTATCCTAATGCCTCTTATCATTTAGTTATTCCTAACTACACAAGTGTAGTCTTACTAGCGATCTCGGGATGCATCACAAAACAAGTTCTAGAATCTAATATACTACCTGTTCACACTCTAAGCATTAAAGATGAATGTTTTAATTCCTACTAATCTAAGGGCGATCCTCACATTTTGGGTGGAATTTAGGTGGTAAAGGGTTTTTGTGCTAGTCATGCAACTTCCTATCCGTGAGACGCTTTTGTTAAGACTAATGGCCCACTCCTACATGTCATGAAAATTTTTAAATTTGGTGCCAAAATTACCCTAACCGACATTTTCTCATGGTTTATTACACAAATACAATTGGACAAAGCAAATCATCAAGGATAAGCATAGTTTCAAAGTTCCCGTTTTATTTTCCCTCCCTACACTTAAACTGGACATTGTCTCCAATGTTCCCCGAAAGTATCAAAGTTATGATAATAGAAGGTAATGAAAAACGAAAGAAAGTAATACCTCGATTAGCTCGGTAGGATCCGTGTGTGAAGTAGTGGTTAAATCCTTTCCAAGAAAATGTATGAAAAGCTCCTTCCAATCTTTTGTTCTTCTTCTTGATAAATAAACCCGCACATTTGAAGAAAACAAATGAAACCTTCGCGTAAAATCGGCGGTAATAATATATATAAGACTCTACTAGGATATAATGCTTGTGGAATGGATGTTTACAGATTTCGGAAAATTAAGACTGAAAATTCCAAAAATTTATAAGTAGCTCGAAAACGAGTAATCTGTTGTTTTACTCCTTCCTCACCGCCAGTTATGATCCTGACTTGCCAAAGGTATCACAAAAACCGTCTCATGATTTTCTGGAAAAAATTTCGAAAATTTACATCTTTAGAATCGGAAAAATTTCTGAAAAACATCCATTATGACTCGATACAAGCATTTGACTTGAACAAACACACACATATAAATCTTTTAATTAATTGTTATTCTCATGTTTACGTTTCTTTTTAAAACGTGTGTAATCCTCCCTACACTTATCCTTTATGTAAAATACCTTTATATGCAATTAAGACGAGGTTAAAGACAAAATAAAGCATTTTTACAAATTTAAACATGAGAATAAGCAATCAATAAAAGATATATGACACTAACAAGCAAACAATTAAGCATGGGTTGCCTCCCACGAAGCGCTTTTCTTTATTTATGAGTCTTGTAGCTAGACTCGAGTCGCGTTCTACGCTATTGTCTCGCTTTTGCATTCTCTCAAGAGAATTTATCATGTTGACAAAATTTTCATCATATCTAGGCCCTAGGGTCAAGAAATCCTTATAATGAAGCCTCCTTCTTTCCCACATAAATTTATAACCTTTTTCAACATCATCCTTGCTTTTGTCCTCAAAAGCTTGATTAGTTCTGTTCAAAAAGGGATAGATCCATATTCATTCGTCTTCCAAGGCATCCTATAAGTGATCTCGCTATTTCCTTCCTTAAACCCAACCGCTCTATCATACTTGTTGTGGCTCATTTTAGATGTTTCAACAAACGCTTCCTAGCACCTTGGGATAAGCTATAGTAAATGACGCATCCTACATCTTCTAGGACCACAAAATCAACTAGGTAGGTGAAATTTTCTATAAAGACATGTACATCCTTGACTCTTCCCACAAAGTTGCAAACTCCACCTGGATACTTAAGGTCTCTCCTAATATTAAGTCGCTCATTCATAATGTCATTGTAAATAGCAAGATATCATACATTAATGGGAGATTCCGATTTATGTAAGCATGGTCCATAATTCTATATCCGATCATATAAGGGATTTTAGGTTCCAAGGATTTCTTCTCCTAATTGGGTATATCCTAATGATATAGTGATGATCGATTATGATGCATGGTAAACAACTCTTCCTAGTGGGGTAAAGATTGAAATACGCCTATCCTCTTCATTATCGCTATCTTATTTAGCTTCCTAAGCTTCCAACAATGAGCTCGGTTGGTTGGCCGCTACTGGATCAAACAAATGGGTATTTGTTTGGTAGTAAAGAAGGGGATAGACTACGAGAAAGCTAAAAATGAGAAAAATTTACTTGATAGGAATCAAGAAAAGAAACCTAAACGAGGTGGACTACTAACTAGCTATTCTATTCCTGCAGCGCGCCAAAACTTGATACGCTAACGCAGCGCGTTCGGGGTCAAAGGAACTTCCTTTTCTTCGAGCAAGTTTTATAACACCCTAGGCAGGAACCTAATCGTAGTAGTGTAGTATTAGGGTAAGCCACGGGTATTGATATCGTTCTCTAGGGGAATAGGAATGCTAGTGAGAAGTTACTACGCTAAGGTTGGGGTTGAGGAAGATTAATTTTTTATCTTTTTCATATATTTTTAGAAAATGGAAAGGTGCGAATCTCGGGGTTTGGATTTGGGGGTTGGTATTTCTACCAATTACTCTACTTTTCTAATTATCTAATCTAAGGTGTATGTAGTCTATGTCTAATTATTGTGTGCTCGATGATGGTTTAAAGATGTGTTTACTTAGGTTTTATTACTCCTTAATTATCTCCTATTGATGGTTGAATTGTCACGCCCTTATTCTTAATCGCTGTGTGTCTAGTAGGGTATGCTTATCCCTAACTCTTTGAAACTACCAAAAGGTCTCTCCTTCACAAAATCTCTAGGAATAATAAACTCTAACTCTAAGGTACTCTTTGGATGGTTTAGCCTACAACTACTCTAGGTGTTATAGCCTAAGGTTCACAAAGATTAATCAAGCATTAACTACACAACAAATGACCTATCACATTACTAGATCATTAACAATTAAGATAAGAGACAACCAATCAATATTCAATAATCAAGTTTCATATTCCTAAGAAACACATAAGTAAATTAGTCGGACATGGAGAACATGCAAGCATACACACAAATAATTGAAGACATAATTGAATTAATGAAGTAAAGCACTTATCTTGTGGTAAGATAGGGTTTGGAACCCTAAAATAATGTACAAGACAGCCTTGGTTCGGTTTAGGTTTTTACTCCAAAAGACTACACAGAAAACCTAAAAATTCAGATTCTATGTATAAGATTACAATCGCGACGGCGTCACCTTATGATTTGTGACGCCGTCGGGTCGCCATTAGGGTTTCGTCTGGCCACGTTAGTCTTGCGACGCGCTACCTTATGCTTGTGACGCCGCCCCTTTCAGCCTCGACGCCCGGATCAAATCTAGGCCGCCTGAGCTGCACGCCTACTCTTTTAAATCCTGACACCGTCACTTGAAAATAAGCAATTTGGCTACTGTCCCATCGCAGAAGTGCTTCGACGGCGTCGCAATTAACACCTGACGCCGTCCCTTTATTTCAGCAGCTTGAGTGTCGTGATTCTTGACTTTGGCCATTTTCTTCGTATATCCGCGCCTTTTCGTCCAAATAAGTGCCATTCCAACAATTTGCCTTCACTTAAAAAGTGAAAAGGAACGATATTAAGGAATAACGGATATAAAAGTGATCAAATAAGGGCTTAAACGACCCCTCAAAAAGGTACATTTTAAAACCTTATCAGCAATCCATGAAAGACAATGATGTCTGGGTCTTAGTTGAGCTTCCTCCTAACTGCAAGACAGTTGGCAGCAAGTTGCTCTTCAAGAAGAAGACCGACATGGATGGTAAGGTATACACCTTTAAAGCTCGTCTTGTAGCAAAGGGCTTCACTCACAAATGGGATTGATTATGAAAAAACCTTTTCTCCTGTAGCAGACATTAGAGCTATAAGGATTCTCATAGCCATAGCTGCATACTATGACTTTGAGATATGGCAAATGGATGTCAAAACCGCCTTCCTCAATGGACATCTTTACGAGGAGGTCTATATGGAAGAACCTGAGGGTTTTGTTGATCCAAAATATCCTAACCGTGTATGCAAGCTCAAGCGTTCCATTTATGGACTTAAGCAAGCATCGAGGCAATGGAATAAATGTTTTGATGATGAGATCAAGAAATTTGGATTTTCTCCGAATCAAGATGAGTCATGTGTATATCAGAAAGCTAGTGGGAGTTATGCCGCTTTCCTAATTCTATATGTTGATGACATATTGCTTATGGGAAACAATATTCCAATGTTACAAGATGTAAAATCCTATCTTGGAAGATGTTTCGCCATGAAAGATTTAGGTGAAGCTGCATATATTCTTGGAATCAAGATCTATCGAGACAGATCTAGACGATTAATTGGTTTGAGTCAAAGTGCTTACATTGAGAAAATCTTGAAGAGATTTTGTATGGAGAACTCCAAACGTGGCGCTATCCCAATGCAAGAAGAGCCAAAATTGTGTAAGTCACAAGGTGCTGAAACACCTGCTCAGAAAGAGCGCATGCAAAGAGTTCCTTATGCTTCTGCTATAGGATCTATTATGTATGCTGTGAGATGTACTCGTCCTGATGTTGCATTCGCACAGAATGTGACAAGCCGATTTCAATAGAATCCGGTGAACCATGGATGCTGTGAAAAATATTCTTAAGTATTTACGCAATACTAAGGATATGTTTCGATCAATGGAGGAAAGGATGAACAAGAGCTCGTGGTTTCTTGCTACACCGATGCGGATATCTGACAGATGCTGACGACTTAAAATCTCAGACTGGATATGTATTTTTTCTAAATGGAGGTGCTGTTGATTGGAAAAGCACAAAGCAAAGTATCTTTGCTACTTCATCTACTGAAGCTGAGTATATTGCTGCTTGTGATGCATCAAAAGAGGCTGTATGGATTCGTAAATTCATTTCTGGGTTGAACATTGTTCCCACAATTGAAGAACCCATAAATATGTATTGTGACAATACTGGAGCCATTACTATAGCTAATGAAAGCGGAATCACTAAAGGTGCTAGACATTATCGCGCTAAAGTTCACTATCTTCGAGAGACAATTGAAATGGGCGATGTGAAGATATTAAAAGTTCACACATATGACAATCTAGCTGATCCATTTACGAAAGCTTTGAAGTTCCCTAAGCATTCTAAATTGACTAGAGATGTAGGTTTGCCGCTAGTAAGTATGTAAACTGTGTGTTAATTAGTATTTGGATAATTTGAAATTGTAAGACAGTCATTATTTTCTGATTAATAAAGATACGAGGTATTTGTTATTATATTTATATAATCTGTTATTCCATATTTTCATGTTTAATCCATGAAATGATTTATCATTCTAAATATGTCCATTATCGGTTAACAATATGGGAATATTGTTATGATAAGGCAAATGTGAGTGTTGGTTATAATTCTAACAAGAATTTGGATTGTTCCTACCAAACTCATATGTATTCACTAGAGATGCATATTGGATTCCCCAACTTTCAAACATTTACTATTGGATCCTTGTCATAAGTAAAATATTGAAAATGGTTTGTTATCTTCGTCCTTAGACTTGAGATGCAAGTAAGTTCTGTTATATGTGGATATCACTTTTTATAAGTATACGCAAAACGCTATCTGAACAAGGTAGTTATAAAGGCTATATTTTGGAGTGATGTGAAGCAGCATCCACAACACTTGTAGTCAATAAAGGATTTGTTACTCCACTTGATATGTGCGAAAGATACCCATGGCGCTCTCCGCATTTAATCAGATAACTATCTGGACAGACCCAAAGGGTAATGCAAGATGATTCTTGATTACATTTGGTATCTGATTAAAAATCTATAACGAGATTCTAAATGGTTAAACTATATGGAATGATTTAAGATCCATTATCCATGGTTTAACGGTATCTATAACAAAGGATGATTAAAGCAAGACATTGAATGACCATGCTACTGAGAAACTTTTACGAAACTATTCTATCAGACACTTTTAGTTAAAAAGTGAGTGAGAGCGTTTGCTAGGCATTTCCGTCATTAGTTTTGTATGCCATTCGACACACCAACTCCCAAGTGGGAGCTGTTGGTTTGTAGAAGTTGAAAACACGACAAATCGGCTAAGAGTGTGTGAGCCTATGGGGGCACACACGATGAACACGAGTATACGTGTCGAACATAATATATAACTTGAATAATACATACCCGATATGATGTAACTTGACCCGATCATTAATTCGAACCATGGGCTGTTATTGGACATTGACATGAGATGAATTGGTATTTGCCTTGGGCCTTGATGACTCTAACTGATCGGGCATAAGGAGGGAAAAGAGTGAATGGGTTTTTGCTTGGGTTTTGACTTGTCAAACAATTCATAGCTCAACCAATAGGTCGGTTAGTTTTACTATAAAAGCAAACTTATCCCACCTCAAAATTCACGATTTTAATATATATCCCTAAACATATCTAAACCAATCCTGTTTTTCCAGCTAAGACTCTTGGTCGACTAGTTCACAAATCGATTAAGGGTTTTTGGTTTGATTAATCCTAAACTTGTTTGATTCAAGTGTTTAGTCTAACTGGTGGTACTTTGTTTCTGATCTCCTAGTCAACAAAGCAACAGCAACAAAGTTTTAAGGTTCTGGTCGTGGGTTTTATATCTCGGACAGAAACAATAATATATCGGACCTCATTGTCCGATATCGAGTGAACGTGGGAAGCAACTTCTAAGCTTGTTTTGTGTTCTCGGATAAAGAAAGCAAGCAAGTTTCTTGGGTGATTTTCTTATTCGAATTATTCAAGTAGGTCAATTGTTGATTGGGTTATTTACGTTCTCGACTAGCTTCATAATCAAACGTATACGTTATCGGGTATGTGTGTGATACTCATTGATGTATCTAATTTAGATATTTGGGTTTTGTTTGGTTTCTTGTTCGTTACTAAAGTCCAATTGCCAAGCAAGGTTAGGTTTTCTTTTATCCCTTTTATTAATTAATTGTTTATTAATTAATTGTTTATTAATTACGTGTTTAACCTAATTGCAAATACTAGATCCATATCCACTGCGTACTTGATAGCATCAAATAGTCCTGAATATTAAGTGTCAATTTCCCCCGTTAATGCTCGTTATTTATATCATTTATATGGATTTACGCTTGTTTTCCATTGTTTTTCACTTTCAGGTAAATTACGAGCATTGGAGCTAAAGAGACGCGGAAATGGAAACATTACTAATGATTTATCACAGTATGCCTATTTTGAAGAAGTTACGGCGTAACTCGTCTCTCACATTACGCAACTACTTATGCGACCCGAAGTCCAACTTATCAAGAGGTTACGGCGAACTCTTCCCAAAGGTTACGACGTAACTCCATTAGGTCAAAAGAGGTTCCACGCTACTTACTTACCGTAACTACTGCATCACTTACTACGTAACCGATTTTATTGAAGACTACGGCGTAACCACTTATAAGGTTACGCTATAACTAGCAGATCTAGTGCATTTACGATGAAATAGAAGGTTACGGCGTAACTCCTCTATTGGTTACGCCGTAACCCAGACCTGGCCTATAAATACCCCACGAATTACAGCATTTCAGAGCATCCCATCCCCAACAACAACAACACTGAGAATGTGGGAAAATACTCAAGGAAGGTCTAGGGAAGCATACGGAGCTGTTTCCAAGGGAAAAATCACACCATTACGATAAGCTTTAGCATTTATTATTTCTTTTACTTTCAATTCATGTATTTCGTACCTTTGAATATTGAATTGATTTGCATGATTAATATGAGCGGCTAAGCACCCTTTGGTGCTAGCCTAGTTATGATTCCTTAATTGTTTTGTTTGCGTTTACCTTTACTTCCGTACAATTATTTCTAAGTGTATGCATGCATAGTTCTTTGGTAGTCACCTTTGGTTCGGTAGTTTTGAATGGCGATAGAGGCCAATTGCCTAGGAGATATGACCAACTGACCCTAGGTGAGCGGACTGAGACGGGAAGGGTAAGATATGACCAACTGAAGACCCTTTCTACTTGTGCGATTTGACCAACTGATCACCTATCGTTTGGATGAACTTAAGAATTTAGGGGTGTAGTGTCTAAGTTCCTAACGGCCGGACACTCACTATTTAGAATCTAGCATGTAGCGGTACTTAATGACTCGGCTTAGGGGACCAGGAACAACAGGACTTATGACGGTGCACCTGATTTCTCCTGTGGTGGCATCTTTGCTGATAGGTTAGGGAGAATTGACCGAATGTTGTCCTCTCGAATTTGACCCCACCTGAAGTAATTGGAAGTAGGTAGACGTAGACATAACTAGCTAGGAGGATTAACTAGGTTAGCACCACTATTCCTCTATTGATTTCCCTTCACACATTTATTTGCTTTTATTTTATTTTCTGCATTAGTAGTTTAATTAATTAAAACCCTATCAAACCATTAATATTCTGACAATTATACTTAGTAATTATCCGACACACATAGCTCTTGGGATGACCTCCGCTTTACCATTTACTACACTACACACGACCGGGTACACTGCCCGTTAGTGCATTAGGGTAGACCATAGGTATAGCGAGACACTATAAATATTAAGACCCGTCAGAAAACCTGCATCAAGTTTTGCTGGGGGAGCTTTTAGGATTTTCATATTAAGTCTCTGTTTTAATTTTCTTCTGATAATGTCAGGATACAAGACTCGCAGCTCTAGGCCCCTTCGCTACCCCTTTTATTGACCCGGAGAAGCAATTTCAAAAGAGGATCTATTCTCCGTTCCTATTCACAACATCTTCTCATTTTACGATCAGCACCAGTCGAACACAGAACCAGAGGTCATCAATGAAAATAATATCAATGACCTAACCATGGAGCAGTATTTGGACCGACCAAACGATAACTGCCAACGAAGCTTCACTAAGGATTCTCCTACCAAAAAATACTCCATCCCAGATCATATTATTCGAGAGTTACATGAGCTTAAGTTTTCTGGAGACGAAGATGAGGACGTTCAGGATCATGTAGATGAAGTTCTCCACTTATAATCTCTTTTCAACGTCCGTACCAAGTTATTCAGTCACTGCAAGGATTTTTCCTATGACTCTCACCGAACAGCAAAAAGATGGTATAACAAACTTCCTAGTGAAAGTTAAGAAGCATGGGGAAAACTAAGAAAGGAGTTCGTCCAGCAATTTTGCCCTCCCTAAAAAAGGCTAGGCTTCTTGGGAAAATCTATCAATTCGTGCAGATTGGAGAAGAAACGTTGCTCGTGCATGAGAAAGATTTAATGAGCTTCTCTATCGATGCCCTACTCATGATTTAAACAAACATCAGATCGATACGTCTTCTATCGGGGGATTAATGCGCAAACACGTGAACTCCTTGATTCACCAAGACCTACTCCTAGCATGACTCCTGATCAGACCTTGGAATGTATTCAGCGGATTTTTGAACATGGCTACAAGTGGAACATGGATACATGATACGGACCGAGAGACAACTTCGATCATAAGGTAATGAAGACAATAACGAAGCAAGAATACAATTACGGGGAAATTTTCGAAAAACGAAGGTTGGAAAGAGAAGCTGAAGCATGTAGGGTTGAGAAAGTTAAAAGTGTATTTGAGACCAATACCGGGAACAATCTTGAGAAAAAGATTCTTGACCACATTAAAGAATCAAAAGAGCTGACGATAGAATAGAAAAGATGATGAAAGAATCGTGGATAATACAAGTCTTCTATTAAAATTCACGATGATAGGATAAAAAGATTAGAGAAAAGTATTAGTTCATGTTCAGAAGCCATCTCTAATTACCTAGCATCTCGGGAGGAAGAAGTTGTCCACACTGTAGAAACTATCCTCGAAGAACCTTTGACCTTTTCAGAAAAGGTTAAGCGATGGATCAGCATGGAGAAACAATCACTTTTGGACCAAACTTTGCTGGTAAACCCTCCTACTAATGATTCTGATAACACTAATAGTCATGATACTATGTAACATATTGAATTTCACAAACACATCAAACCATAAACAAAGGTGGCGTACAAGATGAGTTTTAGAGAGAGAAAGTTAGAGGTTTAGAGAACTTTAGTGAGAGAAAGAAAAATCTTATTATGAGCTCTAACTCTCTACCTTGGGAGGTAGAGAGTATTTATAGTCATTACATAAAACGCCACCTGACGGGCTGTGGATCAGGCATACAGTGGGTAAAGACCCGTCCATCCTCCACGGTGTTACTTAACTAAATACTACTTTAATCTTAAAATCACTACGACTACGAGCTTTCTAACGATTACATATACTTGAGGTGACCGACACTTTAATACCTGGATTTTCCAAATCCTATCAATCTCCCCCTAAGGGAGGTCACCCCAAACACACATTACAATTACATAGAATACAAACAGATATTGCATTGAAATTGTTCTTGGATTCTTGTTCATGTTCTTGTCTCTCAGAGCTCGTAGTCTTTGATTTTTATTTTGCATGTTTGAATAATCTGAGTGAAGGTCTTTAACTGATCCACGTGATACTGAGTTTTGAGCCAGCTTTGAGATCAGCCACAGTAAATGATAGATATTGGATTTCACATACACATCAAACCATTAACACAAGTAGGCGTACAAGAGTGTTTTAGAGAGAGAAAGTTAGAGGTTTAGGGAACTTAGTGAGAGAAAGTGAAAGATATTATTATGAGCTCCAACTCTCTACCTTGGAAGGTAGAGAGTATTTATAGTCTTACAATAAAATGCCACACAACGGCTTGGATCGGCATACAGTGGGTAAAGACCCGTCCGTCCTCCACGGTGTTACTTAACTAAATACTACTTAACATAAAAGAACTACGACTACGAGCTTTTTAACGATTACATATACTTGAGGTGACCGACTCTTTAATACCTGAAATTTTTAATTCCTAACAATCTCCCCCTAAGGGAGGTCACCTCAAACATATACTAAAATTACATTAAATACAATCAGATATTACATTAACAATTGTTCTTGCATTCTTGATGTAGTACTTTGTTTCGAAGCTCGTAGTCATTGATTCCACTCATTGCATGTTTGGTTAATCCAAGTGGAGGTCTTTTACTGATCCACGTGATAATAATTTTGAGCCAGCTTTTGAGATCATCAGCTAATAAAAATCTCTGAGACATCCATTGTGGTGTTGGTATTATGTGATATTGTGACTTTCGGACTGACATGCTCACATTCTGGATCATGATATCTTCTCATCAGAGTAACGGAAGCATTCGTTGATTCATGATATTGGCGCAGCTTAGGTGAAGCATGGAGTGAAAATATCAGAGTCATTGATGCACTAATCATGATTTCTTTGAGATGAATGTGTTAAGTGAGCATGGCTATGGATGACCGCTCCATTCGATCACCGCAAACGTCGGGTGTACCTGCATAAAACAGCAATAAAAGCGCACGAAAGTGTCTTTGATCACTTTCGTTGAATTGAGGTACACGGCCCACGGTTCCCCGTTGATCAGTACAAGTACTGCCTGTGATCAGGTATAATTCCGAAGAATTTCCTTGACAGGGTTTCGCAGCTGCTCTAGCTGTTCTCAAACCGGAACATCTCAAAGAAGACAACATGGAGTGAGTGAACCAGCGAAATAGAAATTCACTGATTGATGAAAAGAGATTTGAAATACAATCGTGTATTGCTCAATAGAAATTGTTTTTGCAATACAACGAAGGTTTTAATGAAAATCAATTATCAATCATAAAACACCTTTTAATTTGAAATATTCGAACACGGTCAATGTGCTAAAGAAAAGAGTTTTTAAGCACAATGATCGGTTTTTCAAAGGTATCCGTCAATCCATAACCTGAACCAGGATTGATTCAAAAGATTGAATCGCCTCATTGTTTCGTTCGTTGTCACATGGTTGATCTATTGAATAGATCTCACATGCCACCCACCAGAAGCTTGTTTGATGTTGGCTCCAGAGGGCTTTCCATCTTCATTGTGAATATGTTTGCATATCACTCAGATGTTCTGGCAATACCACAAGGATAATGCGTAGGACTCAAGATATAATCTCTCGTTCCACATTGTGTGAAACAGAGAGTCTTCATTGAAAGTGTCCTAATGAGATTTATTGATGATCTCGTGGCTCTAGACTCAATATGTGCATATTTGGATCCTGTGCTGGAGACTAGGGAGAGGGTCTCCTTCTTCAATATCAACAATCTCTAAGAGAAA
>OU343217.1:283459739-283624992 GCA_910596185.1 Chrysanthemum makinoi
ACTTGGGTACAAGTTACATCCTTAAGTCCAAAAACCACTTAAATACCTTCGGCCCAAACATTTTACCCGAGCCCAATCCTACTACTACTACCCGGTTTATACATTAGACCCGAAAACAAACCAACCCGGATAAATAAACCAGGTCAAACCCATTTTACCCAGTCAAACGTCCGAAATATTATAAACCCAAACGCGCCTTAACCTGTTTCTCTTCTTCTTCCCCAGCCAAACACACCAATTTACCCAATCCCCAAACATCCAACTTGGTACTAGCATCTTTCAAGACCTTCTAGAAACCTTATCTTCACCTGAACTGTCAGATTAAGGTGCCTACGTGGCCAAATGGAAGCATATCATTGGACTCGACACCTCATCAAGACAAATGGAGCATTTTGATTGGTATTGATGACTCAGGATGAATTTGTGGCTATGATTGGACATTCTAGGCTCTTCTGAATGAGAATCCAAGACCTCCACTTCTGCTATTTAAAGACCCTTAAGCTCACATTTGTAATTCGTCCAATTTCTCATGTCTTAGAGAAGTTTTGGCCTTTTATTTACTTGTCATATTAAATGTTTTCCTTAGTTAATCAGTGATCATTTGTATTGTAATCTCAGTTTTCTTTAATGCAAATTTCCCTTTCTCTTTTAAAAACTTGTCTCAAGCTTTAGTTATTGTTAATTCTGCTCTATGCATTTTGAGTACTGATATCATAAGCCTACTTAAGCTTTTACAAGTTTATGTAAGCTCATTAGTTGGTAGAAGTGAATTTCTAAAGGATTTCACATTTTGCATAAAAGTCGACAAAAGTCAACTCGGGTTAAATTTGAGAGTCAAATTGTTTTGGGTCAATTTCTTGTCTAATTCTGTTCTCTGGTTAAGATTTTATGCTTATGAGGTCAGTTAGAGTCAGATTCAGTGAGGATTTGTGTTTAAGTGCAAATTGAGTTTTCTAAAAGTAGTGTTTGGTTTAGCTTTGAAAACTGCTTTAGAGGTCTAAATTTTGGATTATATCAGTTGCTTAAGGCTTGTTATTGTTATATGCATTTATTCCTGTCTTTGTTTTGCTTCATTTGTGCTCTTAGTCAACTTTGGCTTAAAACTGTTCTTGTTTCATTTACTGTTGGAATCAGTAGTTAGGAATCTATCACATAGGTTTAAGAAGTTAATAACCAAGCTTGTTAAAGTCTCATTTCATCACATCTCATTGATATCAGTCCTGCATTTGATTTCAAATCTCACCAAAGTCAATCTTCACATTGTTCTTAAAAAGTCAAAACTGTCAAAAAAATCAGAGTTTTACAAAACTTGCAGCATGTGCACAGTTGTCAATTCAGCTAGTTAGGGCCTGATTTTTGGTCCATTTGTAGTTTGTCAGGTGGTATTCAAGACCCCAATTCTGTTTTACCTTTAAGCTTTTCTGATTAGCTTATAAATAAGCTCAAACTAGCTTCCCCAGTTATCTGTCCTGCTGCATCAGTTAACAGCAGTCCCTAGTGCCTTTTGTCTTGATCTATAGCTTATTCATCTCAAGTCCATATTAGCTGTAATTTGGGTTATATAATCTCTGGTTGGTGGGCTTTAGAACCACACTTCTGCTTTTCTCTGTAGCTTTCTAGATAAGCAGTTTCATGTGCTTATTCAGTAGGGTCAGATTGCCTTTTAAGCTTATATGTCAGTTGGCTTAATCTTAGGTATTATGCTCATTAGTGGTTAGGAGTAGCTTTAAACAGTTGCCTTAGAGTAGTAATAGTGTATTTTAGCTTCTGTATTGGATTGGTGTAGTTTAGTGCTTAATAGCTTAATTTCATTTGCTTATTCTCATATCAGTTACATAGCAGCCTTAGATTCTCCCAAATAAGCCCTTGTTTTCTCATTTTTCTCAGCTTTAGAATAATATTTTAGGATTTCCCTGTAGTTTTCATAATTTTTGGACACTGTTTAGTATTTTTCTTAATTAAAAACAGTTTTTAATCATTTTTAAATACCTTTAATTGCAATTAATTGAGAAAAAGTTCCAAAAAATAATTTTTCAATTTTAATAGTTTAAGAATAATATAAAAAGCATAAAAAAGATTTTTCCATATTTTTCTCCTTTTATTTGGTATTTTCCACTATTTAAATTAGATTAAAATAGAATTAAATTCATAGAAAATAGGAAATTAATCTGAAAAATACAAAAATAGTTTTAAAAAGTCTTTTATGTAATTTTAGATTTTTAGAAAGTTATTCCATATTTTTCCCTCTCTCTTTCATAATTTTTAGATAATTAGTTCATTTTTATTAGTTAATAATTAGTTTTTAATTAAAATAAAATCAAGAAAATTCCTAAAAAATAATTTTAATTCATATTTAGTTTTCTCATATCATTTTTAGTATAAAAGTAGTTTTAGGTTATTTTTAGGAGTTAGATTAGACGTAATTGTTTTTTTTATTCGCGTTTCGTTTAATTTCCGTTTTTGCGTTTTAGTGTAGATTTGCGTAGTGTGCCTTAGTTCTTAGGATTTCCCGTAGATTATATGTTCCATTTACTTTCCTTATCCCGTAGTTTAGAGTATATCATCTTATGCCCCTTTTCTTATTCGAATCCCGATTATTGAGACGTGAGTTGGAAACGACAATATCGTTTGAGGTTTGTCGATTAGTGACTTGAGATCCTTCATTCGTGAAGTTACTATTTTCTATAAAAATAAAAAAAAAAGTAAAAAAATATTTTCCTTTTTCTTTTGTATATATATATCATATTAAAAATACAAAAAGATTTTCTCTTTTGATTTTGAGCTAAAATAGAAGATACCAATTATATAACATTCTCAACGGAGGTGTTATCATTATAAGTTCCCGAACTAAAGATCAAAAACTTGCCTTTGTGTCGCTTGTGAGTTTAATTATTTCTATCGGACAAACAAACTGTGTGGTGGGTATAAGGACGACCTGACATTAAATTGCGGCTGTAAAGAAGCGGGTTTTTAATAAGCTTCGCGCTGACCTACAAAGCTTCTCCGCTCGCTTGTGCGTTTGTCTTGTAGAGGTGATTTATTCACTTGGGATTATTGGTTTAAGTTCACTGTGTTTTCGAATATCGGTTTCTTTTAATTGCCTTGGTTTTTGAAAGTGCATGCGCACTCGTTCTAATAACTACAGAGAGAACCTTGCAACCGCTACAATTCCGAGAAGGCGTAACAGACGTGGTCCATTAGTCGAACCCGAGATTCGAACTAATCAGATCCCGCCCATCATCGAAATGGCGGAGGACAACCGATCCATGCTAGAGCAACTCCAGGCACCCACCGAGGGTTATGGAGAAGCCATCGTCGTCCCGGCAATCGTTGCCGATAACTTTGAGCTTAAACATGGCTTGATCAACTTGGTATCATCGAGCCAGTTTTACGGATTTGAGAGGGACGATCCTCACTCTCATATCCGTCGGTTTAACAAGCTCACGTCTACGATCAAATACCGTAACGTTCCGGAAGAGGCTATCAAGCTACTACTCTTCCCGTTTTCACTCGAGGGGGGCGCCCGGATTTGGCTCGAAAAACTACCCCCTCGATCGATAACCACATGGGAGGATTTAGTTTCAAAATTCGTGAACGAATTCTTCCCACCGTCTAAAACCACAAGCTTAAAAAATGAGATAACAAAATTCACACAAAGATTTGATGAATCATTTAGTGAGGCATGGGACCGATTCAAAGATTTGCTTAGGCAATGTCCCCATCATGGTTTTTCTGAGTTGCACCAACTTGATACGTTTTATAACGGTTTGAATGAGAACGATCAAGACTCTCTCAATGCCGCCGCGGGTGGTAATTTGTTGACCCGATCAACGAGAGATGCCTTGTCGATTATTGAGAACAAATCCAAAGTTCGTACCTCACGTAGCAAATCGGTTGCTGCCCGAGTGAATGATACACCATCATCCTCGTCTAACGGAAATACGTCTAGCACCGATGCTAAGATTGATAAGCTTGCGGATTTGATCCATGCTTTGGTTAAGAGTAATTCTTCTCCACCCGCTCAAGTCAAAGCGGTGGAAACGACTTGTACTACTTGTGGAGGCCCGCATGCCTACTACAATTGTACCGCCACCGATGGCAATCCTTTCCAATCTAATGCCGTAACCGGAGGTGCCCAATACCGTCCTCAAGTTGAACCGAACCCTCGTGTTAGTAATCAAATGGGACCTCCGGGATTTTCTCCATCGAACAATCAGAATCGTTTCAATCAGAATCAAGTTCGTGGACCGAATGTTCAAAACCAATTCAAAGCTCCACCAAATCAACACCCAAATCAAGGAGCTAACTACAATCAAGTATATCACAACCCAAGCTTTCAAGCTTCACCTTTGCCTCCAAATGACTTCACAACTTATGTTCAGAATACCAATTCTACCATCCACACTATGCAAAATCAGATTACGAGTTTGAGGAACGAGTTTCAATCTTCGTTAACTAGACAGAGCAATGAGTTTAGGAATGAGATTCGACTACAGAACAACAAATTGGAAACTTCACAGAATAAACTCGACGACATGTTGAATGCTGTGTTGTGTAAGGTCAGCCAACCCTCATCTTCGGGTTCTCTTCCGAGTGATACTATTCCCAACCCGAAGGGTGAATTGAAAGCTATAACCACACGAAGTGGTAAGGCTATTGATGGACCCTCATCTCCTACTCCGCTGACAAGGGAGGAGGAACAAGATACCGAGGTTATTGAAGAAAATGTGCAACCCGCACCCGTCCCACCTCCGGTCGTTCGGACTCGATTCCGGAACCCGATGTTTCGAAGACTACTCTTAAACCTTCACTTCCTTATCCTTCAAGACTTCATAATCAAAAGCTCCGTGATAAAACCGAAAACCAAATGGAGAAATTTTTTGAAATCGTTCAATCCTTGAATTTTAACATCAGTTTCACCGACGCTTTACTCCTCATGCCGAAGTTTGCGCTATGATAAAAATTTAGTGAGTAACAAAGAAAAGCTGGCTGAAATAGCAAAAACACCGTTGAATGAGAATTGCTCGGCGGTGCTCCTCAAGAAACTTCTCGAAAAGTTAGGAGACCCCGGCAAATTTCTTATACCTTGTGAGTTTCCGAGAATAGTGAAATGCTTCGCCTTGGCCGATCTTGGTGCGAGTATTAACTTAATGCCTCTTTCGATTTACAACAAACTTTCTCTCCCGGAACTCACACCTACTAAGATGACTCTTGAACTCGCGGACCGTTCAACCTCTATTCCGAGAGGAATCGCCGAGGACGTCTATGTGAAAGTAGGACCACTGCATTTTCCCGCCGACTTCGTTGTCGTTGACTTTGATGCTGACCCCCGAGTACCTCTTATTCTCGGGAGGCCTTTTCTAAGAACGGGTCGTGCGATGATTGATGTTTATGAAGGAGAAATCACTTTACGAGCTAACAAGGAAACCGTCTCGTTTAATATTAGCCAACCTTCGAGATACTCCTCCAACTACGATGATGCTTCTATTAATCGAATCGACGTTCTCGATATGGCTACGGAGGAGTATGCTCAAGAAGTTCTTGATTTTATGGGTGGAAATCCCACCATTCCTTCCGAAAATGTTGAACCATCTTCTGAGCCTATAATTGCCGACTCTTCCCCCTCTCTCACTCCGTTCGAGGGAGGTGACTTCATTTTGGAAGAGATCGATGAGTTTCTTGCTGATGATGAATCGATTCCACCGGGAATTGATGATGGTGTTTATGATTTGGAGGGAGATATCCGTTATCTTGAACAATTGTTGAACGAAGATCCATTACCGTCACTCCTTCCGAAAGAAATTACGATTGACGAAATCAAAGAAGTACAAGCGTCGATGAAAATCCTCCGGAGCCCGAGCTCAAGGATTTACCTCCTCATCTTGAATACGCTTTTCTTAAAAAACCGAACAAATTTCCCGTCATCATTGCTAAAAACTTGAAAGATGAGGAGAAGACCGCACTTTTGGATGTCCTACGTAAACACAAAAATGCAATTGCTTGGCAAATTTCTGACATCAAAGGAATCAATCCTCGTTTCTGTACCCACAAAATTCTGATGGAGGATGATTGTAAACCCGTGATTCAACAACAACGTAGGGTTAACCCAAAGATTCATGATGTTATCAAAAAGGAAGTTCTGAAACTCCTCGACGCCGGAATCATTTATCCCATCTCCGATAGCTCATGGGTTAGCCCCATTCATTGTGTTCCCAAGAAAGGTGGAATGACCGTCATTGCCAATGAAGATAACGAATTGATTTCCACACGCCTCGTCACCGGATGGAGAGTGTGTATTGACTACCGGAAGTTGAATGATGCTACAAGGAAGG
The DNA here is from genome assembly GCA_910596185.1 of Chrysanthemum makinoi. NCBI lineage: Eukaryota > Viridiplantae > Streptophyta > Magnoliopsida > Asterales > Asteraceae > Chrysanthemum > Chrysanthemum makinoi. The sequence goes on from OU343217.1 coordinate 283,466,072, forward strand.
ATCATTTCCCGCTACCTTTTATGGATCAGATGCTCGAACGTTTAGCGGAAATGAGTTCTATTGCTTTCTCGATGGTTTCTCCGGTTATTTTCAAATCCCGATCGATCCAAAGGATCAAGAGAAAATGACTTTCACGTGCCCTTATGGAACGTTTGCTTACCGACGAATGCCATTTGGTTTATGCAATGCTCCTGGAACGTTTCAAAGGTGCATGATGGCTATTTTTCATGACATGATCGAAAAGTCTATGGAAGTTTTCATGGACGATTTCTCGGTTTATGGAGATTCTTTCACTTCTTGCCTCTCTCATCTAGACCACATGCTCAAAAGGTGTGAAGACACCAACTTGGTCTTGAATTGGGAGAAGTGCCATTTCATGGTTCGAGAGGGCATTGTCCTCGGCCATAAGATTTCGAAATATGGGATTGAGGTCGACCGAGCTAAAGTCGACGTTATAGCTAAACTCCCTCATCCCACTACCGTCAAAGGTATTCGGAGTTTTTTGGGTCATGCCGGTTTCTATCGCCGTTTCATCCAAGATTTCTCTAAGATAGCCCGCCCTCTGACCCATCTCCTTGAAAAGGATGCTCCGTTTATCTTCACCAATGAATGCATTGAGGCATTTAATTTTCTTAAGAAGAAATTAACTGAGGCTCCGATCTTAGTTGCCCCCGATTGGGATTTGCCCTTTGAGCTTATGTGTGATGCTAGTGATTACGCAATTGGGGCAGTCTTGGGACAACGAAAGTCGAAACATTTTCAGCCCATACACTATGCGAGTAAGACATTGTCTGAGGCCCAACACAATTACACGACTACTGAAAAGGAATTATTGGCCGTTGTATATGCTTTTGAAAAATTTCGACCCTACCTTGTCTTGTCAAAGACCATAGTGTATACCGACCATTCTGCCTTAAAGTATCTTTTGGCAAAGCAAGATGCTAAGCCACGATTACTTCGGTGGGTTCTCCTCCTTCAAGAGTTTGATGTTACTATTCTTGACAAAAAAGGAGCGGAGAACCTTGCTGCCGATCATCTGTCTAGACTTGAAAATCCCCATCAAAGTGTGCTCGAGAAAAAGGAGATTACAGAAACATTTCCTCTTGAGACACTTGGGATGATTGCTAAGAAAGACCCAAACACCCCATGGTTTGCCGATATTGCAAATTACCATGCGGGGAATTTCATTGTTAAAGGGATGTCGTCCCAACAGAAGAAAAAGTTTTTCAAAGATGTTAAGCATTATTTCTGGGACGACCCCTACTTGTTCAAGATTTGTGCGGATCAAGTAATCCGGCGGTGTGTTCATGGCCAAGAGGCTCTTAATATTCTTAATGCTTGCCATAACGGACCCACTGGTGGCCATCATGGTGCAAGTTACACCGCTAAGAAGATTTTTGATTCCGGGTTCTATTGGCCGACCATATATCGAGATGCCCATGATTTAGTCAAATCTTGTGATTCTTGCCAGCGTCAAGGGAAAATTTCCACGAAGGATGAAATGCCACAAAATGCTATTCAAGTCTGTGAGATTTTTGACGTATGGGGCATCGATTTTATGGGACCATTTCCGTCGTCTAGAGGAAATAAGTATATCCTCGTGGCCGTCGACTACTTGTCCAAATGGGTTGAAGCGAAGGCGCTCCCCACCAATGACGCCCGAGTGGTTGTTAAGTTTCTGAAGAATTTGTTTTCCCGATTCGGAGCACCTCGTGCTATCATCAGTGATCGCGGTACCCATTTTTGTAATGAACAATTTGCTAAAGTTATGGCTAAATATGGAGTTACCCATCGTCTTTCTACCGCGTATCACCCGCAAACGAGCGGACAAGTTGAGGTCTCGAATCGTGGTTTGAAAAGGATTTTAGAGAGAACCGTAGGAGAGAATCGAGCTTCATGGGCCGATAAGTTAGATGATGCATTATGGGCTTTCCGCACCGCTTACAAGACACCCATCGGGTGCACCCCATTCAAGTTGGTGTATGGAAAAGCTTGTCACTTGCCCATAGAGCTCGAACATAAGGCATTCTGGGCCTTGAAACATGCTAATTTCGATCTTAAGAACGCGGGTGATCACCGAAAAGTTCAATTGAATGAATTAAACGAGCTTAGGGATCAAGCCTACGAGAATTCTTTGATTTTCAAAGAGAAGACTAAGAGGATTCATGATGCAAAAATCAAAAACCGCGTTTTCAACGTTGGTGATCAAGTTCTCCTTTTTAACTCTCGATTGAAGATTTTCTCGGGCAAACTCAAAACCCGTTGGTCAGGACCATTCACCATCACTCAAGTTTTCCTGTATGGAACGGTGGAGCTTTCAGCCGACGGTCCTAATTTCAAGGTGAATGGTCATCGTGTGAAACATTATTTCGGAGGGGACATTCCATCCATGGTTGTCCCGGATCTCCAAACTTTCCCTAAGAACAACTGAATTCGGGGATCGAGTCAAGCTAGCGACTCGGTAACCAAAAACAGTAGCGCTTCGTGGGAGGCACCCCATGCTTATCCATCTTTCTTCTTTCTATTTTCTAATAAGTGACGCAAAGAGGTCTGCCTCTTCGATTTCTCGTGTTTGGTTGATTGTGATGTTGTTTAGGATGTTCCCGATATGAAGACTCTCGTGCTCGAAGTTTGTCATTTCTCCACTCGAGTTTCATGATCGATGCTGATAGAAATCCGATATCCTAATCTTATCGACTAACGTTTATCTTTGAGCATACTTTATAAACGGCTTTTAGATTTTCGTGATACCCTTGCTTTAAACATTGAGGACAATGTTTCGTTCTAGTCTGGGGTAGGGTAATCTTCGATTTGATTTGACCGCACTTGCTTATTTCTGTTGTGTTTCTCTCGTAACCCCGTTTTTCCTTAGAAATTGAAAAATTGTGCAAAAATGAGCAAAATTTAAAAATTTTTGTAAGCTTTTGTTAAGTCTTTTTGATTGAAAAGTTTTGCTAGTCTCTTAGATTAGAAGCTATAAAATGCGAATTCTAGCTCACAAAGCCAAGATTTTGCAAGTTTCCCTAATTGACTTTAAACATGCATAACTTTATTTCATTAGACGAAACATTTGCTAAGTTAACATATGTTTTGACACCTTGATTGACTTTCCGCTGGTGAGAGTAGGAATGGAATTCTGACTTGACCGGGCGTGTTGAGCCCTAGCTTGTTCCCTTAACCATAGATAATCTAAAAATTATCGGCTAAGCATCTGCGGATCTCATTATTTGGGATTTTAAATTTGCAGAGATCGAGAAATGATAGAGTTACTTATGAGTTTAGATGCTAAGCGTGGAGTAGTTGGTTCTCTTTAGAGCCCATCGAAGGTACTTATGGCTTTTGTTCCCACAAAATTGTTTCACCCCATATCTGTCTAAATAATTAGAGATGTCGAGTTTTTGGCGATAGTTAGTTCTTTATCTTCTTAAAAGAATCTTTGTTTTAAAAATTGGGTACACATCAAGGATTCGTAATAAATAAATGAGAAATCAGTGCTAAGTGATAATGTAATAAGTAAAGTTGTGAGCTGCGGTGTCGAGATCGGACCCTTGGATCTTTAGCCGGGATTGAATGAGGTCTTAGCCTAGCCAGCCGGGATCCTCATCTCATGAAGCCTATAGTCTTGGAATTACCCCGTGAAGCTCCGTGGTTCACAGCTCATATAAGTAAAAGTATAAGTGCAATGTAAAAAAAAAAAAAAAAAAAAAAAAAAAAAAAAAAATGTTGAAAAATGAAAATGAAAAATCAAGTATAAGTGAATAAAAATTCCTTGATGTGGACCTCATTTTTACGACAATGGTTCTTGAGAGAAGACGGATAACTAATTATCGACTTAGCTTTGTATCTTTATCGGAATAAAAATTATCGAAACGAGAATTTGAAGAAATTCATTTCTCACAAAAATAAAAAAATCTAGAGGAAATAGGAAAATGGGAACGAAAAGTAAGTACACAAGTAACTTCCATGGGTAGTGTTAGCATCTAGAATCATTTGTAACAATGATTTCGGTTTTACGCTTAGTTTGGGACTTGTGAAAAATCAGGAACGATGTATTCTATCCGTATGGTCACTTCACGCTGTGTTGTGTTTTCTACTCCGTGATCCTAACGTGTCGTTTGAAAAATGTTGGAGTTATTAATCGACATGAAAGTTCAACAAACCGTCATTCATAATCTGATGTGCTTAATCGTAATATCTACATGTGAAATAAAAGGTAAACGGGGCGTTTTTAGAATTAAGGCTTTCTTAATCTCTTTTGAGGAATCTTTGCTTTTTCTCTTATTATTGGTTTGTCTTAACTGTTTGAAGTTTCTTACGGTTAGTCATTCACAAGTGGCTAGCTTGTGTGAGATAACTTGATGGTTTAGACATACCAATGTAAGTGTCTTCATAGGTTTAGTAGAAAGAGATGGAAATCCTTGGTTTTAGAAGCGTGAGTTGATTGCATTGCGTGAGGACACGACAATGGTCTCGTCTGGGGTATTTTGATATGTGCTTATTCACATATCTTTTCATTATCAAAACTGACCCAAAACAACCAAGGAAAAGCCGTTTATTGCTAATATTTGTGGTTTTCTTGAGTTTATGCTTGTGCAGGTACGGATATGCAAAAACACGCAAAAAGGATCCAAATCAGATGTAAATCCGAGCACGAGAGATCAAGAGAGTTTTAGCTGAGCTGGAAGGTCAAGATTGTGTATTTTGGAAGATTTTATTCTCAAAAGATGATTTCTGAAGTTTCAGCAAAGTTTGAAGAAAAGTCAAGAATGGCCCTGCACTTTGAGCTTTTGATAGATTTGGTCCCTCAAAGATTCAGAAATTACAAAAGTCACCCTTGGATTATTAGAGCTTTACATGATTGGTCCTTAAATATCACTTGGGTACAAGTTACATCCTTAAGTCCAAAAACCACTTAAATACCTTCGGCCCAAACATTTTACCCGAGCCCAATCCTACTACTACTACCCGGTTTATACATTAGACCCGAAAACAAACCAACCCGGATAAATAAACCAGGTCAAACCCATTTTACCCAGTCAAACGTCCGAAATATTATAAACCCAAACGCGCCTTAACCTGTTTCTCTTCTTCTTCCCCAGCCAAACACACCAATTTACCCAATCCCCAAACATCCAACTTGGTACTAGCATCTTTCAAGACCTTCTAGAAACCTTATCTTCACGACTGTCAGATTAAGGTGCCTACGTGGCCAAATGGAAGCATATCATTGGACTCGACACCTCATCAAGACAAATGGAGCATTTTGATTGGTATTGATGACTCAGGATGAATTTGTGGCTATGATTGGACATTCTAGGCTCTTCTGAATGAGAATCCAAGACCTCCACTTCTGCTATTTAAAGACCCTTAAGCTCACATTTGTAATTCGTCCAATTTCTCATGTCTTAGAGAAGTTTTGGCCTTTTATTTACTTGTCATATTAAATGTTTTCCTTAGTTAATCAGTGATCATTTGTATTGTAATCTCAGTTTTCTTTAATGCAAATTTCCCTTTCTCTTTTAAAAACTTGTCTCAAGCTTTAGTTATTGTTAATTCTGCTCTATGCATTTTGAGTACTGATATCATAAGCCTACTTAAGCTTTTACAAGTTTATGTAAGCTCATTAGTTGGTAGAAGTGAATTTCTAAAGGATTTCACATTTTGCATAAAAGTCAACTCGGGTTAAATTTGAGAGTCAAATTGTTTTGGGTCAATTTCTTGTCTAATTCTGTTCTCTGGTTAAGATTTTATGCTTATGAGGTCAGTTAGAGTCAGATTCAGTGAGGATTTGTGTTTAAGTGCAAATTGAGTTTTCTAAAAGTAGTGTTTGGTTTAGCTTTGAAAACTGCTTTAGAGGTCTAAATTTTGGATTATATCAGTTGCTTAAGGCTTGTTATTGTTATATGCATTTATTCCTGTCTTTGTTTTGCTTCATTTGTGCTCTTAGTCAACTTTGGCTTAAAACTGTTCTTGTTTCATTTACTGTTGGAATCAGTAGTTAGGAATCTATCACATAGGTTTAAGAAGTTAATAACCAAGCTTGTTAAAGTCTCATTTCATCACATCTCATTGATATCAGTCCTGCATTTGATTTCAAATCTCACCAAAGTCAATCTTCACATTGTTCTTAAAAAGTCAAAACTGTCAAAAAATCAGAGTTTTACAAAACTTGCAGCATGTGCACAGTTGTCAATTCAGCTAGTTAGGGCCTGATTTTTGGTCCATTTGTAGTTTGTCAGGTGGTATTCAAGACCCCAATTCTGTTTTACCTTTAAGCTTTTCTGATTAGCTTATAAATAAGCTCAAACTAGTGTGACAACTCGCAATTTCAGGTCATTTCTCAAGTTTCACTATTTCAACATTTATCGTAAACTAGGTTTACGTGTTCCAAATTCGCGTAACCTTAAGGGTTTAGCGGCGAATTCATGATCATATCATTACGAACATTTCATATGGACTAAGTTTAGTCTACATTTCATTAACATCATTTGCATCACGTTAGTTCATTCATGACATTTCATTTCACATTAATCGCGTAAATTTTATATTAAATAAACGTTATCGCGTGAGTTATTATTTTGAGCATTTAATCCGTTACTTTCAAAAATGATCCCGATAAATTTTTATACTTACATGAGTTTATAAAAACTATATTTTGAGTTTTCCTAGTGTTTTAAATTTATTTGGTATATAATCGTTAAAGTTATATTATTACGACGTTTTTCTTAAAAACTATACGATAATTATTTTATCACTCAAATTTTACAAGGAATGTATTTATATAATTTTTATAACTACAATATACTTTACTTTGATCCCTTAAAACTTAGTTTAGTCCATACCACTCTAATTTCACAACTATGTACAAGTTACAACAATTTCTACTTAACTATACATTTTACTTAACCTTTTAACAATTACTTACATATATATACATTATAAGAAAGAAAAAAAAAATTGTGAAACACCTCCCCTAAAACCGGCCAAGGGGAGGGATTGCATTTATTGAAGTTGGAAAATTTTTCTTGGTTATATAGATCCATACTCCAAATACATCACTCATTCATTCAACCACAAATAATTCAAAGTTAAAAAGTTTTCTTCTCTCTTGGTTTCTCTCCATCAAAACCGGCCATCAAGGTCTTTACAAGGGATCACAAGATTTTTCTCAAGTTCAAGTTAATTACAATCTAGAATCACACTCTTTATAAGGTTTTGAAATAAAAACCAAGAGTGTATAGGCTAAACCTTGTTCTTTGCACCTCATCATATTAACTTGTAAGCATATCATTTACATTTTCATGTTTCCTTTTCATTTCATAAGTATCTCTTCATTTTTGGAGCAAACATGCATGACTTGTGTTGTTTATACCATTTTTCCATTGATTTTAGAGTTATATATATATATGGTCATCCTATAATTATCCCCTTGGTATACTTTGGTCTTGATGATGTTTAGGAACCCATGACACCCTAAGAAGGTGTATGGTAGGATTAGATTAGCTTTGGAGTTGATTTGAAGGGATTGGAATAGGTTTAGTACGAGAAAAACTATTTTCGATACGTATAAAAAGAGGTCTGTCCTTGTTTTGATTTTCTGGAAAATCCAACAGTAGGCACGAAATTTTGGCCTTGATATTTAGAAAATATACTTTAAAACGAATCCGTGGCCGCTTGAACGGATTAAAACGGAGTTATAACGAAGAAGTTATGGATTTTACAAGTTTGACGACGAAATGTATATTTTTCAGAAATTTCAGCAAGTTATTTTTACTTTATTCGAGTCAAAAACGAGCCTTAAGCTTTACAAATTATTTCGACTTATCAAAAATATATTAGTATACTTTGATACGAAGCTAAGGACGTATAATACGTAGAAAACGGATTTGAAACGACTAAGATATGCACGTTTTCATAAAAATTGCCGTAACTATTATTTTCTGAAAAACTATATTATTTTTACGAGACAAGTGTTACGGTAACTAAAATGACCATGTTGACGGCTGTTTTTAACTATGATGTGGAACTTTTTGGAACGAAATGTCTTCTAATAAAATCAAGATCACCAAGCATATTTTTCAAAACGACAAACCGTTTGTATAGCGGAGTTGTAATAAATTAATTACGGTTGTTTAAACTTGGCCGAAACTCACTTTTTACACAACAATTAGACAAAATCACCATCTTTAACCCTTATTATCTTTATGTTCGAGACCTTTATGTCGAAAACTCCTGAACTGAAACTTTTAGATTTCGATACAAACTTTCCAAAACCGTCGATTTCGTTTCCTAACGTTCGACGTACACCATTTTACGACTAGTTTTTCAAAGCCATTTTTGTCACTTTTATGAAATTTCCAACGACTTTATTTTACGACGAAAAGTGATAATTTCACTATAAATCATTACAAAACTATTGTAGGATGACATTTTGACGTAAATACTTGTAAAGTGATTTAAGAATGGTCAAGACGTCAAAAGAGTATTTTTAGACGATAGGTATTATTTTCAAAACCCGCAAATGGTATAAATAACATACGAAATGCATGCATAACATTACATTGCAACTCAGTACATATCATATCATTCGTAATAGGTCCAGATTAAAGCATCACGATACATCTCAGTGTACTCACTCTTGTCATCATTCCAGTTTACCAAGTGAGTTTTCATAGCCCCACTTTTAACTGTTTTTAAATTACTTTTGGGGGAGATACATGCTCAACTATTTTTATGACTATCATGATTATTTGAAACTACATGCTTAACTGAACTGAATGTTTAGTCATATCCTATATCATAAATCCTGGAACTGAATGTCTTGGGATTACCATTGAGCTGAATGTCTTGGGATTATCATTGAGCTGAATGTCTTGGGATTACCATTGAGCTGAATGTATTGGGATTATCATTGAGCTGAATGTCTTGGGATTACCATTGAGCTGAATGTCTTGGGATTATCATTGAGCTGAATGTCTTGGGATTATCACGGAACTGAATGTCTTGGGAACATCATTGAACTAAATGTCTTGGTATAATTATGTCAAGTAACTATTGATACATAAGTCATGCACTATAATGTGAATTCATTTGACATCATGCACTTGAACATAAACTATGCACCTTTTGGCAGTGGGTTGTGAACACACAGGTTGCAAGTTTTGTATGGGCGGAACTTGGAACTGAGTGGATTTACAATGCCTTTGCTGCATAAACGATTTTGAAAGGCTTTACATTTCAACACAAACTCTATGAACTCACTCAACCTTTGTGTTGACACTTTTAGCATGTTTTATCTCAGGTATCTAAGGCATACACTTCATGGCATGCATGTGGACTTATTATAAGAGTCGTGGTGACGACGCGTCTCTCCTGGATTTATGCACTTTAAAACATCGTTTGAATTGTAACAAACTTATTTCCGCACAAGTTGATTTTCATTTGGGACCTACATTTTGTAAACTCTGATTGTTTTATTAAATCAAGCGATGTATTTTCCAAACGACACTTTAGGTCGTTCAATATAACTGTGATTGTGATGCTATGACAGTCAATCCCCAGGAATTCCATTCCACTGCAAAACAGGTAATTTGGGGTGTGACAGATTGGCATCAGAGCTTCAGTTATAGAGAACTAGGTTGCATCATTGACCCTAGACTATAACTACATTATCATAGCATCTCATCATTTCATCATAAGTGCATGTTCACTTTGCATGCGGTTTGTACGTACATTTTTCGAGTTATTTACTTTCATTTCATATCGATTGTCACACGGATGCCTTTAAATGCCCATTCCATTATTCTTTCTTCATACTCTAATGTGGAGAATTCTTTGTCATTCCCTATCACAATTTTTATATCAACTGATTCATCACCGATAACGTCGAATGCCGAGATGAACCTTTAAATAGGGCGAAGTCACTCTCACTCTTTTGTTTCACCACTAACATGTCGAGTTACACTTTATTCACACACTAAGTCACTAAACCACCATACATTTGAAACAATTACGACACTTCATAACCCACCTTTTCGGAATCCGTCGATCATTTTGAAAAATAACCTCAAACTTATCATTTCTTATCACATCTCTTTAGAGCGCTTATTCCTAACATAGGATTTGACTACGTCTCACATTTCCTCTTATTTTGAAGAAGATATGGCGCCGAAGAAAGCCACACCTGAATTGACTCAAGCGGCTATGCAAAAGTATGTAGAGGATAGTATAGCCGAGGCACTAAGAAAAGAACGAGCAACGGTAGCTGCTGCTGAAGCTGCTAGACTCGCTGCTGCTACAGGAGCTGCAGGAGGGTCCGGAGTTCGTAATTGTACATACAAGGACTTTAAGAACTGTGATCCCACAAAGTTCAAAGGCACGGAAGGAGCCACTGCTATGATCCGTTGGTTTGAAAAGATGGAGTCTGTATTTCTCCTATGCAATTGCCCAGATGACTGTAAGGTAAAGTTCGCCACTGGTACACTCTTAGATGGCGCAATGTCATGGTGGAATTCGTATGCACAGCCTATTGGTATCGAAAATGCTTATAAGCTCACGTGGAATGAATTCAAGAATCTGGTAACTAAGAAGTATTGTCCACGCACGGAGGTGAAGAAATTAGAAACAGAATTTTACGAGTTAGTAACTGTTGGTTATGACATCGAGACCTACATCAGGAGGTTTCAAGAGTTGGCTGCACTATGTCCATCGATGGTTTCGGACAATGAGAAACTACTGGAAAATTTCATTGAAGGACTTCCACAATGCATTCAAGGAGATGTAACTTCTTCCGATCCACAAACAATTGAAGAAACTATTAGGATAACTCAAAAACTCATGGCTCAAGTTGTGAAAAGGGAAAATATTATCAACAATAACCACGACAACAATAACAACAATCACACCATCAACAACAACACCAACAACCAAACTAACCACAACAAAAGAAAATGGGTAAATGACCAGGGAGGTTATAATAACAACAACCAAAACCGTAACACTAACCAGCATCATCAGCATAATAGAGGACAAGGAGCCGCAATGGTTTATGTTGCTGCACCAATAGAAGGCAGAGGTTATGCCGGAACCTACCCACTATGTAATCGATGTAAGTATCATCACACGGGTCTTTGTCCTGTTAAGTGCTACAAGTGTCAAAAACTAGGACACCATGCCAGGGATTGTAGAGGCAAGACCATAGTTACATGCTTCGGATGTGGGGAGCAAGGACACTATCGAAGTCAATGTCCTCAAAACCAAGGTCAACAAGTCGAAGGTGCTCATGGGAATGTATACATGTTAGGAGGAGGAGAAGCTCGTCAAGGCATCAACGACGCGGGAGACTAAAGAAGTTCGGAAACTAACAGTCTTATTTCTCCTTTTGTACTAGGTCGTACTAAGTTTATGTCTTTCATCGTATCCTAATCTTATGACTTAAGATGTACTACTTTTGCTAAACCACTCGTTGTAAAATATTCTCATCTATCGTACTTATTTTCTTTCCGATTTGTTATTACTTACGAGAATCTTACTACCTTTTACTTTAATTATCATTTTAACGACACGGTTTAAATCCTTGTAAACATTGAGAGTTATAACAACTAAACCGAACGTCACGTCATCGTTCCTTAATTATACATAGCCTAGCTAACTATGTCTAATTCTGGAGGGATCACGTTATGTTGGGAGCAGTTATTTATAAATCTTAGTGCAAGCAAAATCTTCACATATTTCAAAGTCAAAGTGTTACTTATGAGAGATTAATCCGATATTTTCTTTACTACGATGTTTTGTACGCTCTCAATCATCGACGACCGTAACGACAATTCCTCATGTCTTTTCTCCTCGTTATTCATCACAAACTCAAAAAAATTCGATAGACTAACACAACTGAATTAGGGATGAATTCCTTTTGGATGGGCGAATGTGACAACTCGCAATTTCAGGTCATTTCTCAAGTTTCACTATTTCAACATTTATCGTAAACTAGGTTTACGTGTTCCAAATTCGCGTAACCTTAAGGGTTTAGCGGCGAATTCATGATCATATCATTACGAACATTTCATATGGACTAAGTTTAGTCTACATTTCATTAACATCATTTGCATCACGTTAGTTCATTCATGACATTTCATTTCACATTAATCGCGCAAATTTTATATTAAATAAACGTTATCGCGTGAGTTATTATTTTGAGCATTTAATCCGTTACTTTCAAAAATGATCCCGATAAATTTTTATACTTACATGAGTTTATAAAAACTATATTTTGAGTTTTCCTAGTGTTTTAAATTTATTTGGTATATAATCGTTAAAGTTATATTATTACGACGTTTTTCTTAAAAACTATACGATAATTATTTTATCACTTAAATTTTACAAGGAATGTATTTATATAATTTTTATAACTACAATATACTTTACTTTGATCCCTTAAAACTTAGTTTAGTCCATACCACTCTAATTTCACAACTATGTACAAGTTACAACAATTTCTACTTAACTATACATTTTACTTAACCTTTTAACAATTACTTACATATATATACATTATAAGAAAGAAAAAAAAATAAAATTGTGAAACACCTCCCCCTAAAAACCGGCCAAGGGGGGAGGGATTGCATTTATTGAAGTTGGAAAATTTTTCTTGGTTATATAGATCCATACTCCAAATACATCACTCATTCATTCAACCACAAATAATTCAAAGTTAAAAAGTTTTCTTCTCTCTTGGTTTCTCTCCATCAAAACCGGCCATCAAGGTCTTTACAAGGGATCACAAGATTTTTCTCAAGTTCAAGTTAATTACAATCTAGAATCACACTCTTTATAAGGTTTTGAAATAAAAACCAAGAGTGTATAGGCTAAACCTTGTTCTTTGCACCTCATCATATTAACTTGTAAGCATATCATTTACATTTTCATGTTTCCTTTTCATTTCATAAGTATCTCTTCATTTTTGGAGCAAACATGCATGACTTGTGTTGTTTATACCATTTTTCCATTGATTTTAGAGTTATATATATATATGGTCATCCTATAATTATCCCCTTGGTATACTTTGGTCTTGATGATGTTTAGGAACCCATGACACCCTAAGAAGGTGTATGGTAGGATTAGATTAGCTTTGGAGTTGATTTGAAGGGATTGGAATAGGTTTAGTACGAGAAAAACTATTTTCGATACGTATAAAAAGAGGTCTGTCCTTGTTTTGATTTTCTGGAAAATCCGATAGTAGGCACGAAATTTTGGCCTTGATATTTAGAAAATATACTTTAAAACGAATCCGTGGCCGCTTGAACGGATTAAAACAGAGTTATAACGAAGGAGTTATGGATTTTACAAGTTTGACGCGAAATGTATATTTTAAATTTCAGCAAGTTATTTTACTTTATTCGAGTCAAAAACGAGCCTTAAGCTTTACAAATTATTTCGACTTATCAAAAATATATTAGTATACTTTGATACGAAGCTAAGGACGTATAATACGTAGAAAACGGATTTGAAACGACTAAGATATGCACGTTTTCATAAAAATTGCCGTAACTATTATTTTCTGAAAAACTATATTATTTTACGAGACAAGTGTTACGGTAACTAAAATGACCATGTTGACGGCTGTTTTTAACTATGATGTAGAACTTTTGGAACGAAATGTCTTCTAATAAAATCAAGATCACCAAGCATATTTTTCAAAACGACAAACCGTTTGTATAGCGGAGTTGTAATAAATTAATTACGGTTGTTTAAACTTGGCCGAAACTCACTTTTACACAACAATTAGACAAAATCACCATCTTTAACCCTTATTATCTTTATGTTCGAGACCTTTATGTCGAAAACTCCTGAACTGAAACTTTTAGATTTCGATACAAACTTTCCAAAACCGTCGATTTCGTTTCCTAACGTTCGACGTACACCATTTTACGACTAGTTTTTCAAAGCCATTTTTGTCACTTTTATGAAATTTCCAACGACTTTATTTTACGACGAAAAGTGATAATTTCACTATAAATCATTACAAAACTATTGTAGGATGACATTTTGACGTAAATACTTGTAAAGTGATTTAAGAATGGTCAAGACGTCAAAAGAGTATTTTTAGACGATAGGTATTATTTTCAAAACTCACAAATGGTATAAATAACATACGAAATGCATGCATAACATTACATTGCAACTCAGTACATATCATATCATTCGTAATAGGTCAGTTAAAGCATCACGATACATCTCAGTGTACTCACTCTTGTCATCATTCCAGTTTACCAAGTGAGTTTTCATAGCCCCACTTTTAACTGTTTTTAAATTACTTTTGGGGGAGATACATGCTCAACTATTTTTATGACTATCATGATTATTTGAAACTACATGCTTAACTGAACTGAATGTTTAGTCATATCCTATATCATAAATCCTGGAACTGAATGTCTTGGGATTACCATTGAGCTGAATGTCTTGGGATTATCATTGAGCTGAATGTCTTGGGATTACCATTGAAATTTGAATGTCTTGGGATTATCATTGAGTGAATGTCTTGGGATTACCATTGAGTGAATGTCTTGGGATTATCATTGAGTGAATGTCTTGGGATTATCACGGGAAGAATGTCTTGGGAACATCATTGAACTAAATGTCTTGGTATAATTATGTCAAGTAACTATTGATACATAAGTCATGCACTATAATGTGAATTCATTTGACATCATGCACTTGAACATAAACTATGCACCTTTTGGCAGTGGGTTGTGAACACACAGGTTGCAAGTTTTGTATGGGCGGAACTTGGAACTGAGTGGATTTACAATGCCTTTGCTGCATAAACGATTTTGAAAGGCTTTACATTTCAACACAAACTCTATGAACTCACTCAACCTTTGTGTTGACACTTTTTAGCATGTTTTATCTCAGGTATCTAAGGCATACACTTCATGGCATGCATGTGGACTTATTATAAGAGTCGTGGTGACGACGCGTCTCTCCTGGATTTATGCACTTTAAAACATCGTTTGAATTGTAACAAACTTATTTCCGCACAAGTTGATTTTCATTTGGGACCTACATTTTGTAAACTCTGATTGTTTTATTAAATCAAGCGATGTATTTTCCAAACGACACTTTAGGTCGTTCAATATAACTGTGATTGTGATGCTATGACAGTCAATCCCCAGGAATTCCATTCAGCTCCAAAACAGGTAATTTGGGGGTGTGACAGATTGGCATCAGAGCTTCAGTTATAGAGAACTAGGTTGCATCATTGACCCTAGACTATAACTACATTATCATAGCATCTCATCATTTCATCATAAGTGCATGTTCACTTTGCATGTGGTTTGTACGTACATTTTTCGAGTTATTTACTTTCATTTCATGTCGATTGTCACACGGATGCCTTTAAATGCCCATTCCATTATTCTTTCTTCATACTCTAATGTGGAGAATTCTTTGTCATTCCCTATCACAATTTTTATATCAACTGATTCATCACCGATAACGTCGAATGCCGAGATGAACCTTTAAATAGGGCGAAGTCACTCTCACTCTTTTGTTTCACCACTAACATGTCGAGTTACACTTTATTCACACACTAAGTCACTAAACCACCATACATTTGAAACAATTACGACACTTCATAACCCACCTTTTCGGAATCCGTCGATCATTTTGAAAAATAACCTCAAACTTATCATTTCTTATCACATCTCTTTAGAGCGCTTATTCCTAACATAGGATTTGACTACGTCTCACATTTCCTCTTATTTTGAAGAAGATATGGCGCCGAAGAAAGCCACACCTGAATTGACTCAAGCGGCTATGCAAAAGTATGTAGAGGATAGTATAGCCGAGGCACTAAGAAAAGAACGAGCAACGGTAGCTGCTGCTGAAGCTGCTAGACTTCGCTTGCTACGGAGCTGCAGGAGGGTCCGGAGTTCGTAATTGTACATACAAGGACTTTAAGAACTGTGATCCCACAAAGTTCAAAGGCACGGAAGGAGCATTGCTATGATCCGTTGGTTTGAAAAGATGGAGTCTGTATTTCTCCTATGCAATTGCCCAGATGACGTAAGGTAAAGTTGCCACTGGTACACTCTTAGATGGCGCAATGTCATGGTGGAATTCGTATGCACAGCCTATTGGTATCGAAAATGCTTATAAGCTCACGTGGAATGAATTCAAGAATCTGGTAACTAAGAAGTATTGTCCACGCACGGAGGTGAAGAAATTAGAAAGCAATTTTACGAGTTAGTAACTGTTGGTTATGACATCGAGACCTACATCAGGAGGTTTCAAGAGTTGGCTGCACTATGTCCATCGATGGTTTCGGACAATGAGAAACTACTGGAAAATTTCATTGAAGGACTTCCACAATGCATTCAAGGAGATGTAACTTCTTCCGATCCACAAACAATTGAAGAAACTATTAGGATAACTCAAAAACTCATGGCTCAAGTTGTGAAAAGGGAAAATATTATCAACAATAACCACGACAACAATAACAACAATCACACCATCAACAACAACACCAACAACCAAACTAACCACAACAAAAGAAAATGGGTAAATGACCAGGGAGGTTATAATAACAACAACCAAAACCGTAACACTAACCAGCATCATCAGCATAATAGAGGACAAGGAGCCGCAATGGTTTATGTTCTCTGCACCAATAGAAGGCAGAGGTTATGCCGGAACCTACCCACTATGTAATCGATGTAAGTATCATCACACGGGTCTTTGTCCTGTTAAGTGCTACAAGTGTCAAAAACTAGGACACCATGCCAGGGATTGTAGAGGCAAGACCATAGTTACATGCTCGGATGTGGGAGCAAGGACACTATCGAAGTCAATGTCCTCAAAACCAAGGTCAACAAGTCGAAGGTGCTCATGGGAATGTATACATGTTAGGAGGAGGAGAAGCTCGTCAAGGCATCAACGACGCGGGAGACTAAAGAAGTTCGGAAACTAACAGTCTTATTTCTCCTTTTGTACTAGGTCGTACTAAGTTTATGTCTTTCATCGTATCCTAATCTTATGACTTAAGATGTACTACTTTTGCGAAACCACCCGTTGTAAAATATTCTCATCTATCGTACTTATTTTCTTTCCGATTTGTTATTACTTACGAGAATCTTACTACCTTTTACTTTAATTATCATTTTAACGACACGGTTTAAATCCTTGTAAACATTGAGAGTTATAACAACTAAACCGAACGTCACGTCATCGTTCCTTAATTATACATAGCCTAGCTAACTATGTCTAATTCTGGAGGGATCACGTTATGTTGGGAGCAGTTATTTATAAATCTTAGTGCAAGCAAAATCTTCACATATTTCAAAGTCAAAGTGTTACTTATGAGAGATTAATCCGATATTTTCTTTACTACGATGTTTTGTACGCTCTCAATCATCGACGACCGTAACGACAATTCCTCATGTCTTTTCTCCTCGTTATTCATCACAAACTCAAAAAAATTCGATAGACTAACACGAACTGAATTCAGGGACTGAATTCCTTTTTGGATGGGCGAATGTGACAACTCGCAATTTCAGGTCATTTCTCAAGTTTCACTATTTCAACATTTATCGTAAACTAGGTTTACGTGTTCCAAATTCGCGTAACCTTAAGGGTTTAGCGGCGAATTCATGATCATATCATTACGAACATTTCATATGGACTAAGTTTAGTCTACATTTCATTAACATCATTTGCATCACGTTAGTTCATTCATGACATTTCATTTCACATTAATCGCGTAAATTTTATATTAAATAAACGTTATCGCGTGAGTTATTATTTTGAGCATTTAATCCGTTACTTTCAAAAATGATCCCGATAAATTTTTATACTTACATGAGTTTATAAAAACTATATTTTGAGTTTTCCTAGTGTTTTAAATTTATTTGGTATATAATCGTTAAAGTTATATTATTACGACGTTTTTCTTAAAAACTATACGATAATTATTTTATCACTCAAATTTTACAAGGAATGTATTTATATAATTTTATAACTACAATATACTTTACTTTGATCCCTTAAAACTTAGTTTAGTCCATACCACTCTAATTTCACAACTATGTACAAGTTACAACAATTTCTACTTAACTATACATTTTACTTAACCTTTTAACAATTACTTACATATATATACATTATAAGAAAGAAAAAAAAAATTGTGAAACACCTCCCCTAAAAACCGCCAGGGGAGGGATTGCATTTATTGAAGTTGGAAAATTTTTCTTGGTTATATAGATCCATACTCCAAATACATCACTCATTCATTCAACCACAAATAATTCAAAGTTAAAAAGTTTTCTTCTCTCTTGGTTTCTCTCCATCAAAACCGGCCATCAAGGTCTTTACAAGGGATCACAAGATTTTTCTCAAGTTCAAGTTAATTACAATCTAGAATCACACTCTTTATAAGGTTTTGAAATAAAAACCAAGAGTGTATAGGCTAAACCTTGTTCTTTGCACCTCATCATATTAACTTGTAAGCATATCATTTACATTTTCATGTTTCCTTTTCATTTCATAAGTATCTCTTCATTTTTGGAGCAAACATGCATGACTTGTGTTGTTTATACCATTTTTCCATTGATTTTAGAGTTATATATATATATGGTCATCCTATAATTATCCCCTTGGTATACTTTGGTCTTGATGATGTTTAGGAACCCATGACACCCTAAGAAGGTGTATGGTAGGATTAGATTAGCTTTGGAGTTGATTTGAAGGGATTGGAATAGGTTTAGTACGAGAAAAACTATTTTCGATACGTATAAAAAGAGGTCTGCCCTTGTTTTGATTTTCTGGAAAATCCGACAGTAGGCACGACTTTTTGGCCTTGATATTTAGAAAATATACTTTAAAACGAATCCGTGGGCGCTTGAACGGATTAAAACGGAGTTATAACGAAGAAGTTATGGATTTTACAAGTTTGACGACGAAATATATATTTTTCAGAAATTTCAGCAAGTTATTTTTACTTTATTCGAGTCAAAAACGAGCCTTAAGCTTCACAAATTATTTCGACTTATCAAAAATATATTAGTATACTTTGATACGAAGCTAAGGACGTATAATACGTAGAAAACGGATTTGAAACGACTAAGATATGCACGTTTTCATAAAATTGCCGTAACTATTATTTTCTGAAAAACTATATTATTTTTACGAGACAAGTGTTACGGTAACTAAAATGACCATGTTGACGGCTGTTTTTAACTATGATGTGGAACTTTTTTGAACGAAATGTCTTCTAATAAAATCAAGATCACCAAGCATATTTTTCAAAACGACAAACCGTTTGTATAGCGGAGTTGTAATAAATTAATTACGGTTGTTTAAACTTGGCCGAAACTCACTTTTTACACAACAATTAGACAAAATCACCATCTTTAACCCTTATTATCTTTATGTTCGAGACCTTTATGTCGAAAACTCCAGAACTGAAACTTTTAGATTTCGATACAAACTTTCCAAAACCGTCGATTTCGTTTCCTAACGTTCGACGTACACCATTTTACGACTAGTTTTTCAAAGCCATTTTGTCACTTTCATGAAATTTCCAACGACTTTATTTTACGACGAAAAGTGATAATTTCACTATAAATCATTACAAAACTATTGTAGGATGACATTTTGACGTAAATACTTGTAAAGTGATTTAAGAATGGTCAAGACGTCAAAAGAGTATTTTTCGACGATAGGTATTATTTTCAAAACCGCAAATGGTATAAATAACATACGAAATGCATGCATAACATTACATTGCAACTCAGTACATATCATATCATTCGTAATAGGTCCAGATTAAAGCATCACGATACATCTCAGTGTACTCACTCTTGTCATCATTCCAGTTTACCAAGTGAGTTTTCATAGCCCCACTTTTAACTGTTTTTAAATTACTTTTGGGGGAGATACATGCTCAACTATTTTTATGACTATCATGATTATTTGAAACTACATGCTTAACTGAACTGAATGTTTAGTCACATCCTATATCATAAATCCACGGAACTGAATGTCTTGGGATTACCATTGAGCTGAATGTCTTGGGATTATCATTGAGCTGAATGTCTTGGGATTACCATTGAGCTGAATGTCTTGGGATTATCATTGAGCTGAATGTCTTGGGATTACCATTGAGTGAATGTCTTGGGATTATCATTGAGTGAATGTCTTGGGATTATCACGGGCCGAATGTCTTGGGAACATCATTGAACTAAATGTCTTGGTATAATTATGTCAAGTAACTATTGATACATAAGTCATGCACTATAATGTGAATTCATTTGACATCATGCACTTGAACATAAACTATGCACCTTTTGACAGTGGGTTGTGAACACACAGGTTGCAAGTTTTGTATGGGCGGAACTTGGAACTGAGTGGATTTACAATGCCTTTGCTGCATAAACGATTTTGAAAGGCTTTACATTTCAACACAAACTCTATGAACTCACTCAACCTTTGTGTTGACACTTTTTAGCATGTTTTATCTCGGGTATCTAAGGCATACACTTCATGGCATGCATGTGGACTTATTATAAGAGTCGTGGTGACGACGCGTCTCTCCTGGATTTATGCACTTTAAAACATCGTTTGAATTGTAACAAACTTATTTCCGCACAAGTTGATTTTCATTTGGGACCTACATTTTGTAAACTCTGATTGTTTTATTAAATCAAGCGATGTATTTTCCAAACGACACTTTAGGTCGTTCAATATAACTGTGATTGTGATGCTATGACAGTCAATCCCCAGGAATTCCATTCCGCTGCAAAACAGGTAATTTGGGGGTGTGACAACTAGCTTCCCCAGTTATCTGTCCTGCTGCATCAGTTAACAGCAGTCCCTAGTGCCTTTTGTCTTGATCTATAGCTTATTCATCTCAAGTCCATATTAGCTGTAATTTGGGTTATATAATCTCTGGTTGGTGGGCTTTAGAACCACACTTCTGCTTTTCTCTGTAGCTTTCTAGATAAGCAGTTTCATGTGCTTATTCAGTAGGGTCAGATTGCCTTTTAAGCTTATATGTCAGTTGGCTTAATCTTAGGTATTATGCTCATTAGTGGTTAGGAGTAGCTTTAAACAGTTGCCTTAGAGTAGTAATAGTGTATTTTAGCTTCTGTATTGGATTGGTGTAGTTTAGTGCTTAATAGCTTAATTTCATTTGCTTATTCTCATATCAGTTACATAGCAGCCTTAGATTCTCCCAAATAAGCCCTTGTTTTCTCATTTTTCTCAGCTTTAGAATAATATTTTAGGATTTCCCTGTAGTTTTCATAATTTTTGGACACTGTTTGGTATTTTTCTTAAATAAAAATAGTTTTTCATCATTTTTAATTACCTTTAATTGCAATTAATTGAGAAAAAGTTCCAAAAAATAATTTTTCAATTTTAATAGTTTAAGAATAATATAAAAAGCATAAAAAAGATTTTTCCATATTTTTCTCCTTTTATTTGGTATTTTCCACTATTTAAATTAGATTAAAATAGAATTAAATTCATAGAAAATAGGAAATTAATCTGAAAAATACAAAAATAGTTTTAAAAAGTCTTTTATGTAATTTTAGATTTTTAGAAAGTTATTCCATATTTTTCCCTCTCTCTTTCATAATTTTTAGATAATTAGTTCATTTTTATTAGTTAATAATTAGTTTTTAATTAAAATAAAATCAAGAAAATTCCTAAAAAATAATTTTAATTCATATTTAGTTTTCTCATATCATTTTTAGTATAAAAGTAGTTTTAGGTTATTTTTAGGAGTTAGATTAGACGTAATTGTTTTTTTTTATTCGCGTTTCGTTTAATTTCCGTTTTTGCGTTTTAGTGTAGATTTGCGTAGTGTGCCTTAGTTCTTAGGATTTCCCGTAGATTATATGTTCCATTTACTTTCCTTATCCCGTAGTTTAGAGTATATCATCTTATGCCCCTTTTCTTATTCGAATCCCGATTATTGAGACGTGAGTTGGAAATTCCATTCAACCCTCGTTCGGAACGATCTCGGTGCTCAAACCTAACACGTTTGAGTTACCCGTATACTACACTCTTCTCTATTATTGGTTTTCTCTTCAAATCAATTTTTGGCGCCGCTGCCGGGGATTGGTTTGTGACATCGAAATCAATGTACTTACTTCCATGTCATTCCTTTACACATGTATCTGCATCTAGAAAAAAGAGAACATCATGATTACCCGTATTTCCTATTGCTCATGTCAGACGGTGAGCCTCGAAGCGCCAATATTGCAACCCTCTCAATCTTGGAAGTTCCATTTCTAAATTTTAAGCTTAATTTAGGAAGGAGGCTTTTAATGGTTGATTTACCTCTAGACGATGAGGGACTTGATGGTTCATTAAATCTGGCATATGCATAAGTAGGACTATGCAATGGTGACAAGTTAACTCTTTTTGGAGTTTGTTGAGGTGTTGTTGGCGTATTCATCTTTTCACCATCTTTGGTAGAGGTGTCGAAAGTTCTTTCTGGTATCTTGGAGACCAGGCTTTGTGAATTTGAATGTTGACTGGTGGTAGTACCTTTAATTATTTCAATTTTGATGAGTTCACTTTTGGCAATGACAAAATACATCAAACTTGACACTTTTTATGATTGTCGTAGCCACTAGTTTTCTTATTGTGTATCTTGAACTTTCAAAATATGATTATTATTGTGTATTTTGTCACCATTTTACCCTTACTTTTTTCAAAATTTGAAGGGTAAAATAGTCATTTTATATGGCTGAATAGTCATAAAATGCACACAATAATCGAAATTTGAAAGTTCAGTACATACAATAAGAAAAAAAAATAGATGGCTACACACAATCACATAAAATGTCAAGTTCGATGCATTTTTTTGTTATTTGCCCTTCACTTTTTCACTAGTTTGTCCAACCTGTGGATAGAGGTTAGAATTTTAGTGCTATTTTAAAAGATATTTAATGGATGCATTTAGATTAGCTTATTTGATGGGCTTATATGCTTCCTGAGATTAAAAAAAACCAAAAATCTCACTTTTTTTTTGCTATGAGCTTATCATCTTAAGCAAGTTGATAAGCTCACAGGCCGACAAAAGGGAGCTTACTGGCTTTTCAAAATCTCAGTAAGCCAAGAAGCCCATAAAATACTAATCAACCACCCCAAGTATCAAAAGTAGTATGTTCGACATTCAAAAGTCATCTGTATGTTCTAGTTTTTGTATGAAAGAAGCAAGACCAGTACAATGAAATGAGGCTACATCTAGTTTAAAATTCTTGAATTAACATATAATATGATAATTTTCTAGTCAAATTCATAGGTCTGACTATATACAAATACTTGGCAGAGGGTCAAGATTCAATAACATCAGAAAGGTCATGCCATTATACTTATCAATGAAAAACATAAACTGAAACCAAAAATACTAATATGATATTTTAGCCATATTCCTTTGTATTTAACGTTATTTTTTGGTGTTAATATATTTATCGGGACACCACCGGTCTTCACCTTTTGGAGAATATATTTACCGGGACAACACCGTTTACCCTAAAAAAATATTGATATCAAGTAACATGTAAGTATGATATTACCACTTCATTTGTGTCATTGTGACACAAGTTCAAAAAATCCTAAAACTATTAATGTATTTATTTGGGTTGTGTAATATTATCTTTAAATATAAGAGTTTATTACAATTTTGCCTATAATATTGATTAAGACCCCGGCAAAGTGTGGGAAATAAAAACCTTGTCTTTATCATAGTTTAAGTTGGACTTGAGGTTGTAGTTAATTTTCATTAGATTTAAATGAGGGTTTGAGTGGGGCGAGAAAATGTGATATACTCTCTAAGAACTAAGAATTGTGAAATAATATAGAATTTTGTAGGAAACGGATTATTGAATTCTTTTATTTGTAGGAAACGGTAAAAGCTGATAACTATTGACATGTATGTCGCACCCACATCCTCAACTCTTACCGTGATGCTCATATATAATCGCGTTAGTGCATTACCACACCCTTTCTTTGTATTTTGAGTCACCGATATCAAATAACAACCTCGAAAATTTTCATCCGTTACAAATGCACGAAGTGTAACGAGTCAAAAAAGTGAACTAGAAAACTTAACAGAATATGACTGAAATAATCCAGTTTTACACTTACGGAGTCGGTTAACCTCTACTATTATAGTTTGCAAAGTTCAATATAAATGATTCCAAAGCGATTACACGTTAACATACTAAATTTTTTGACAAGATTTTGTAACAGACTATAAGTATTAAATTTCGGATATTTTGGTTGTTTTTGAGTCATTGATATCTATACTACATAAAATGTAAAAATGGTCAAAAGGGAAAAGTGAAAACTTGAAAATTAAATATTGAAAGTCAAAATATCAAAAATAAAAAGGGTCAAACGTCTTTGCCCATTAAAACCATGATATTACACGTCTTTACTACAAGTCTATGATTTCAATATTAAAAGGTAAAGATAGTTAGCAATTGATATCTTTTCGTATCATAGCATTTGCATCTCCTCTGTAACTTATTTGTTCAACTTTATTTTAGTTTAATTAAATAAAGTAATATAAATGCTTACATTAATGATAAGGGTATGAAGAATGTCACATAATGGAACCAAGATAGACTCTGTTTAATTTCTATTCTTAAATTTGTACTAGCAGGGTATCTCGTTTATTGCGGCATGGTACCACCTGAAACTAAATTTTTTTGGCGTGCAATGTTTTTCGATTATATTAAAAGTTTTGGTGAGCGAAAGCCACCTAGACCATGTCAAGGGGTGGTGTTGCCCTTAGACACATCTCTTGTTAGCGGTGGTGGCAGATTTAGTTGGTGGCGCCGGTTGCTATTTAGCACAAGAGTGGCAATTTACGTTTTGTACTAATCAAGAGTGTGTGAGATATGATTGGTCTTTTGTGTGTGTTTATTTGTAGGTTTTTATACCCGTTTTGTACTAATCAATACATTTAATGGGTTGTTAAAGTGGGCTACAAGAATATGGCTGTTACAATACATGGCTTTTAAAGTCATAAAAGAGAGCTTTAAAAATATTGGAGGGACTTAATTTTGTATTCAATGACTACTAATGTTACAAGTATTTGCTTAACTTTTAAGCTAGCATGTGTACGTATTAATTTAGCAAGAGACATTATATTTCCATAATAAGTAACTTACAAAGTCTGAATTTTAAGCCTTGCTATTTAGAGAATGTCCTAAATGCATTATAAGGTAGTAAAGATAATGGTTTGATTATAACATTCTAACTTTTGATTGAAACTTTAGACGAAAATACCGTGCATAACAACGAAATTTATAACGGCAGATAGTTATAGTGATTAAAAAAAGTCTAAAGGTAATAAACGAAAAATAATAGAAGTTTGAGGATTTGGGGATTAAACATAATGTTTTGAAACCCGTTGACACGGCGTTCAACCGGTTGAACCGTTCCGGCCGAAAAGACGGGTCAAATTAATCTGGTCAACCCGCCGGGTTGGGTCAAAAAATTGGTCAAATTAAACCGGGTCAACCCGCCGGGTTTGAAGCGTCCCGAGTAAACCCGTTTTTCGATATGTATTTATAGCGTGTAATAGTTTTTAACTTTGCACACGCTTTTCGAAAATAATGTAAAAACTTCTTAAAATACTTTAAGTTTGACCAAATTAAGTTTTTTTGCTTTTCAAAATTAACAATTTTTGCATTATAGATAATATAGATATTATTTTGTTCATAAAGTCATGAAAGTTTATGTAAGGAAAGTATTCAAATGCACTGATTGAAATTTAAAAACCTTGAATGACTCAAAAAATAATACTGTAATAGCTATGGGTGTTGAATATTTGTCTAGCGTGTGAGAATCATAATTTTGGTACAAATATTGTGTTGTTGACTTTTCAAATATAGACAACTTAAGTATTGTCTTGTTGACTTTGCAAATATTGTGTTGTCTCAGCGTGCGAGAATCATAATTTTAGTACAATATTGTGTTGTTGACTTTGCAAATTAACTAAAGTTGTGTTGTTGATTGCAAAAACATATAGTTTATTATTTTTTGAGTACAAATACTTCTTTTCAAAGAAGATACATATCATTTATTAGTTTAGAATGATATATAAACAACTCATGTTTGCTATTACTAGAGTATATACGTATAATCATATTTGCTATTAACTAGATGAAAGTCAAAGGGTTTGTATTTGATAAATGCAAATCGTGTATTTTCATACAAGATATATATCAAAACTAATTTCGTCTCATATTTGCTATTAACTAATTCATTTAGTTTTCTGAAATATGATCTCTATATATAATGTCTTACCCATTGAACACATTGATAATCATTTGGAACACATTGAAAAACATACAAGTCACGATTCTCACATGGAACACATTGAAACTCATTTGGTTGTTGAACTGTTGTTCAATCAGTTGTTCAACACGATGACGCCGAGGTTTACGTTGTACACCTTTTTTTTTCCTAACGTATACCTTTGCTATATCATTCTAACTAGCGGTACCCGCGTTGCGGCGGGTACTCGAAATAAATTTTTCGATGAATAATGTACTTTAGTTTATTATGTTCTTTTTAACAATAAATTTACGGATATCAAGAATTTCGTTAGCCCGTGCTGTTCGGCTCGCCGAACGTGGTTGGCAGGTCTGCGCTTTCGGGCTCGAGCCCGTTGGTCCGCGCCATTTCGGGCTCAAGCCCATTTGGCCCGTTGTCGTTCGGGCTTGAATATTTGTGTAATGTGCTTTATTATTTGTAGTAGTGAAATTTAATGCAGGAATTGTGTTTAATTTGCTTATACAATATGCTTGAAAATTTGTATTTCTTATGTAAGGGGTGTTTAAATAACCGTATTAATTGTATTTATTGACCAGTTAAATAATTGACTACATTAAATAGCATTAATGTGGTGTTTTGTTGTACACTATGCTTCTTGTCTTGTACGTCTGAAAAAATTATGTGCATTAAAGTGTTGCACACTATGTTTCTTTTCTTGTAAGTAGTAGTCATTATAGTCATTAATAACATTGACCACTTTAATAGCATTAATGTTGTAAGTCTAAAAATAAGTCTGAAAATTACATCATGCTTATTTTGTTGTACATTATGCTTATTTTGTTGTAAATCGAAAATTAGTTGCTGACTATTGTACATTGTGCTTAAATGGTTGTAATTTTTGGTGAAGGGGTGTTTTTAATAGCATTAATGTTGTTTGATAGAATTTTGGTCTTAAAATGACACAACGCTTTATTTTGTTGTACAATATGCTTACTTTGTTGTAATTCTAAAAATTGGGTGCATTAAAGTGTTGTAAACCATGCTTAATTTCTTGTACGTCTTAAAATTAAGAGTGAGGTGCATTCGTGCATTATAAGTAGTATAGATATTGTTTGTATTACTTGTTAGATTGAATCTCAAATACTTAGAGCTTTCAGTCCTATGGATGTTGATCAAGTTTTCAACCCTATTGTTCTCAATCTTGAACCTGAGGTAAACACAATATACCATTTAGTTACGAGTAACAATTATTTGCAAATATAAGTAACGAGTAAGTAGTCGTACGAGTGCCCTTTATGATACCCTAATCCATATGCATGTTTGTGAAGTTCATTAGATATTCAACTTGCTAACTTTATTAGTAATAAGGACCGTAAAAAGAATCAAGTAAAAGGTTTTAAATAAAATTCCAAACACAAACCCTTTGACCTAAATTGTATGTCTAAGCAGGTCCAAAAGAATAGAATAATGTCTTTGGTTTTCGAGTCTTCAATTGCCTAAATACTCATTTAAGAGAATTTGTTAATGCTTTATAAATAAACAAACAATAGTTATATGTTGTACATATATTTTTTTGAACAGAGATAACATTTCACTCATAAAAAATGGAGGTAATTTGAACACAACAAGTTACATCGAACATAATGGGCAAAATCGAAACCGACTTGCCAAACAAAATACACAAGGTAACAAGTTAAGCCAAAACAAGACATACACAATAATAGTTGTAACAGACTACAACAACACCATACAAGGATGGGGGAAATCACCAATGTGAGCTTTTGGTAGACACAACCATATGAAGATATAGCTTGACAAAAGTACATAAAGTACATAAAACATACATAAAAGATAAAACTGGGCATCCTTAAAGGAGCGGACTTAAACCAAACAGATCTTAAGTCAAAACCCAAGGCATTAGAAGTCGTCAATGACGGACTACAACAGATCTGGCGAAGAGACCGGATGGTAACGGATCCTGAAAGCGGACGCGGTGGTGGCGGCGACTCTAGCGGAAACGGCGAAGATGTGAGATGACATATCTGTGAGTAAGGGCTTTATTGTGAGAAAGGAAAAAGTACAAGAAAAGATGGGAGAAGGAGGTTCAGACGGCCGGTCAAAGCCGACCACCGGAGAAAAGATGAGATTTGTTTGGTAAGGTTATGGTGGATTGGGTTTATTTTTAGAGAGAGGTTGGAGAGAAGTTGCATTACATGTTGTATATTACCGTACCTAATTGCTATAAACAATTGATTCAGTAAAGTAAGTTCAAAGTTCAAACCTTTTTGACAAAAGTAAGACTTACAGTTACTACCATGGTAAACTACATCAAAATAGT
This sequence comes from Chrysanthemum makinoi, assembly GCA_910596185.1. Lineage (NCBI taxonomy): Eukaryota > Viridiplantae > Streptophyta > Magnoliopsida > Asterales > Asteraceae > Chrysanthemum > Chrysanthemum makinoi. The sequence goes on from OU343217.1 coordinate 283,494,705, forward strand.
CTAACCTATGGAAAAGGTTTTGCATTGAATGGGTCAAGTTGTGTTGTGGTCACCTCCAATGGGTCAATTTGTTATGGTTTTACATTGAATTTGTTAATGCTTTATAAGTAAACAAACAATAGTTATATGTTGTATATTACACTACCTAAATGCTAGAAACAATTGATTCAGTAAAGTAAGTTCAAAGTTCAAACCTTTTGGACAAAAGTAAGACTTACAGTTACTACCATGGTAAACTACATCAAAATAGTCTAAGCTTTGAAAAAGGTTTTACATTGAATGGATTATGTAATGACACGAGGTTGATATGCAAACGTTTTGATTCTAATGTCATCAATACTAAGATTCGTGGGGCGACATCTTTGAAGTTAGAGTGCTCTTGCCAATAATTCCTCTTGCTCCATCTGAAGAAGACATGTTCCCTTTCAAACTCAAGAGAACACAATTCCCCGTGCGCCTTTCAAACTCAAGACATGTTCCCTTTCAAACTCAAGAGAACACAATTCCCTTTCAAACTCAAGAGAACACATGTTCCCTTTCAAACTGAAGTTAGAGTGCTCTTGCCAATAATTCCTCTTGCCAGATTCTGATTTCTCTCATTGCCAGCTTTATGTGGCATTGTCTAGAGGGATATCTCGTAGAACAACAAAGGTATTGGTTAAATCAGTCAAAGAGTTTCGTCAAGCAGGAATCTATACCTCAAATGTCGTGTATCAAGAAGTTTTACGCGACGAGTAACGTGTGTTGTTAGTTAATATTTCATAATTGATGTAATATTTTATGTTAAGAATTTTTGCTAGAGTTGAATTATCACATGTTACAACCGTTTGTAATTACATTTTGATCCTTTCACGTTCTATTTTGAACGTTATACGAAACACTTACCACAATATCGCATATCGTTAATTGTCAGCCGCTAGAAACCGAAGCCGCTAGGCACGGGTACTCGCCTAGTCTATAAAAGAGATACTCATTTCATTTTAAAATAAGTGTTCATTTTATTATCTTGGGATGTCCTAAAATAAGTGTCTACTTTGTAATTTAATCAAGGGCAAATGATTGAAAAAAGTATCATACTTTCCATCATTTTCTTTTGTGTGTAGCGAACAATTTTTTGCTTTTGTGGGTACTTTTCTTTCAAATTTATCCTTTTTAGGGTATTTTGCGAAATTTATGGACATTTTTGCCCCTCTTAGCTAATAGTATTTTTTTTTCTCGAAGGGCAAAAATGTCACATAGTACTAAAAAGGATGAATTTGAAAGAAAGTACCCACAAAAAAAAAAATTGTTCGCTAAAAAAGAAAATGAGGACAAGTATGATACTTTTTTCAATCATTTGACCTTTAATCAACTATAAAAGATTTTAGTGGATATAGACAATATTTTATTTGTTGAGAGTGTAGTTAGTGAGATTTTCAAAAAGTTTGTGCATCGAAGAGAGTATAAAATAATTATAAAATACGTTAGAGGCTAGATGAAGGCATTATGTGAAAGCTACAAATTTACCTTATACTCACACTTCTAGTTTATGTGCCAAATCATCGTCCAATATGATATTTTCATTGTGTATTGACCTAGTCATCTTCACTGATTGCCTTTCGACAAGGCTACAAACGCGTAGGGCACATCCTTCACCTTGGGACCTATACTTGTCTTCAGGGGATGAAGTCATGACCAAATATGATCGGATGCACAAATTTTTTTGAACCATAATACTGAAAAGACATTTCGAAAGACCAGATGTATTTAAGATGCATTTAGAAAAAATCAGTGTTTTTTTTTAAAAAATTAACACTACATCAAAAAAAGTCATGGGGTTCCCGAACACCCACAAGAACCCCTAGCTCCGTCTTTCCTTGTCTTCCAATCTTTATTATTTTTAAAAGTATCGTTTTGGTACGTGAACTATATAAAGTATCGTTAAATACAACAAATTTTAATAAAGTGTTTTAATATGCATATTTTGATGTATTGTCATACAAAAAATCTGATTATGTCACTTTTTTTAACGTGACAACTCATCAAAATGTACATATTAAAACATTTTATAAAAATTCGTTGCATTTAATGATACTTTTTTAATAATTAACATATTAAGACGAAACTTTTTTAAAACATTCATAACTTATAAATATCATCAATAGTCCTTATTATTATTATTATTATTATTATTATTATTATTATTATTATTATTATTATTATTATTATTTTATTTATTAAACATCACTTTATTAAAAACTCAAAATGATTTACAAGAAATTAGTGAGAAGCCGAGAAACCAACTGGGCCCCCACTCCTCTAGCAATAGCAAAACTACTACGATTAAAAATGTGAACGCACGTGCGCCCCTAAATGTCTTGAGTCAAGGAGAAAAGTCGAATACGCTTTAGTAAGGTTACGGCCTCTTTCTCAAGTTCTCCAAAAGAAGAAAAAGAAAAGGGGAGGAGCCGAGAGACTAACTGGGCTCCCATTATTATTATTATTATTATTTATTTATTTCTTTTTTATAAAAACATCACTTCATTAGAAAACCATAGGAAATTACAGGAAATTGGTGGGGAGGCGAGACTAACGGGCTCCCACTCTCTAATGATAGCAAACAAACCCTATTAAAATATAGTTGGCACGCCAATATCTTGAGTGGCCAGAACTTTTGGATTAAACTAGGCAAGTACTCCTTCTCGAGTTCAAAAGAAGAGAAAAAGAAGGGGTGAACACATATCCAATATCAGCGTTGGTTTCAGTACTTGACAGCGTTCTTGTTTGCTTGAAACAATCACTTCAATCACGACTCGTCCATGCGCCGAAAGTCCGTCATACCAGTTCGCGTCAAGGGTGATGACCCAGTATTATTATTATTATTATTTTTTATAAAAATATCATCAATAGTCCTTTTTTTAATTATTATTATTATTATTATTATTATTATTATTATTATTTTACAAAAATATCATCAATAGTCAATAGTAATAAATGATAAAGAAAGGTAGGTATTACTAAAAAAAAAAGTCAAAAGTCAAAAAACGGCTAGTAGTAGGTAAACTAAATACACCTGGTCAAACTTGTCAACTACAACTATAAAAGCATTAATCAACCCGACCCGACCCGACAATTTCTCCTTCATTTCTTGCTAAAAACCTTCAATAATTCAAACCCACTTCCATTTCTGACCCAATTTCATCTCCCTCATCTTAATTGAATTTTAGTCAACTCTAATCAAAACCCCCAATTTAGTCTTGATAATCAATTGGGTCACTTTAATTTTCAGTTTTAAAGCAAACCCACTTTCCAGTTTTGACCCAATTTCATTTCAATCCACTTTAATTGAATTTTGATCAACCCTAGTAAAAACCCCCAATTTGAGCCAATTTGGTAAAGATTTCAAGTGGGTCAGTTTAGTTTTTGGTTATAGAGAAAACCCATCTTTGGTTTGGTGTAAAGGTTGAATCTTGAAAGTTAATTTGATGGGTTATGCAGAGAAATCAGTTGAAATGAGGGCATTTGATAGTTTAGGGTTAGGGTTTGATTTTGCAAGTGATTTTAGGTTAAAATATGCAAAATCATGTCCAGGGGGTGGGAGGTTAGTGGAGCTGGACGAGTCGCTAAAAAGGGATATTGTTGTGCCTGGTGGTGGTGGAGTTACTATTTGTGGTGTTAGTGAGGATATTCATTGTGATAAAGGTGATCATGTTAGGTTTAAGTCTGATGTTTTGGAGTTTAATAAGGTAAATTATTTGTGCTTTTTATTTATTTATTTATTTATTTATTTATACTGTGAATTATGTGGTTTTGATGGGTGTTTATAATTTTTTTAAGTTGAGAAATTCGAGTATTAGCTAGTGCCACGCAGAAGTTTAGTTGTACGAGCTCGAATTTGGTTGAAGATCAAGCTTTAATACGAAAAATGAGTCTGATACTCGGATACATGTAACTAGTGTTTGTCTAAGCTTATTTGATAGGTTTATGAGCTTATTGAAAAACTGGAAAGTGAATAGGCTCATTTTTTGTGGCTTGTGAGCTTATCAAGTTGGGCTTATAGCTTAGTTGAGTTCATAAGCTAAAATTGACAAGCTCATAAGCCATACAAAATGAGCTTATTGACTTTTCATTTTTTTTATACGGTCATAAGCCCACCAAATAAGCTTAGACAAACACTCCCTTAAGTCAACTTTAAGTTTATAGGAGTTGAGTGGTTAATTGAAGTTTGAGTTATAGTACAAACATGAGCCTGAAAAAATATAAAAGGTGAGGTTTGAGTTTATGAGAATGGAAGATTGTGTTAAACTTTAAGTTTTTGTACAAAAACGAGCTACGGGCATATAACAAGTTAAGTTTGAATTTAGTACAAAAATGAGCGAAACATATATACCACGTTGTATAAGAAATTGATTCCAATTTCTATAAAGTCTTTTAGAGGTTTATGTATGTGTTAATTTATTTTAAGTTCAGCTAGTTTATTTAACATAGCTTAAGTAAAGGTATTCGAGCTGTTGAATTGAGCTTGCTTTATCGAATCTAGATGTGATTGATATTTTTGAGCTATTTAAGGTCGTGAATTGACATCGAATCTTGCTGTGGCCAATTTTAAATGGTTATCATCTCACAATTTTAAGTCGAGCTTAATCATCCCCACACTTCAACACTGTTTATACTTTTATAAATGAATAAAAGAGACACTGAGAAGTTAATAAGTATAGTGCTAATGATTATTGTGATTATGATTGTGCATTCTTACTTTCTTAGTTGCTAATTCTGCCTACTTTTGCCGAGTGTAATGTTTCCTTTCCACTTTTTTGACCTATTACAATTATTAGGTCTATTCACTCATCAAATGTTATGACCTGAAGGGCTATGAACTTTACTAGCAGAAACATATAGCTCTTAATGAGTCTAGCATTCTTGGCAAAATAATCATAACCCTCCCTTCAAAATGGCACTTTTTGTCTAAAGTTGCTCATCTTGCAAGTTGCAACTTGTAGTGTTCTTTTGCATTTTAGCAAGAACTATGTATGATGATTTTGCAAGTTAATCATTTTGTGATGTTTTATGTAAAGCAGCATAAGACATAGTTTGAAACTCTGGCCAGAAAATTTATTATCCCTTGAACTAAATCTTGGTTGGTATGATAAGTAAATTGTTTCACCCATTGGCTAAACCGAAATTATGTGTTTATGCATGTCGACCATAATAACCATTATAATTTTTTTTTCTCATCATCATTTTTGATTAAAAAGAAAGTATACTTTGATCTATGCCCATTAATTTCGATTGTGGTTTTTATGCTGATCTATTCTTCATTTTTTCTAATTTGTGTTTCAGATGTCAGAGTTACTAAATCAAAAAGCATCGGTACAAGGAAAAGTGCCTTCAGGGTACTTTAATGCATTATTCGATTTAACTGGAACATGGTTAAATGATGCTGCAGATGCCAAACATCTTGCGTTTGATGCCTACTTTATCTCCTTATATTATTTGCATCTTACAGCATCTCCTTTAGTACTCCGAGAAAAAGTAAAAAAGGCCGTTCCTACTCACTGGAATCCAGCGTTATTAGCCAGGTAGAAAGAACTTGTAGAATAAGTAGTCGTCCTCATGCACTTGAGATAAATCCTTGTTGAAATCTGATCAAAATAGAAGTTGCTCATTTTTTCTAATATATGCATACGTATGGCAGGTTTATTCAGACTTACGGGACCCACATTATAGTAGGGATGGGTGTTGGAGGTCAAGATGTTATATGTGTTAAACAGAAACCGTCATCCACTATTTCGCCCGCAGATCTTAGAGGTTATTTAGAGGATCTCGGAGACTGTCTGTTCTCTGATGGGGCCAGTCCTTCTTTACCTGAAAGAAAATCAAAAGATAGCAAAAAAAAAGTATATTTTCTTTTTAATCGCTATACAATTTGAAAATCAGTATGTGTTTATACTTTCTCAATATAATTCTGAGATAAATTTTCAGGTTCCAGAAGTTTTTAGTCGTATGCTGCAGCCACACACTATGCAGTTTACCAACATCACAGAAACGTCAAGCAAAGATGTAAGTCAGCAAAATACTAAAGGCTTTCAATTTCAGGATGAAAACAACATTATCCTAATTATAACGAAACAAGTATAGATGATTAACTGAATGCCTTAAACTGGAATAGGGACTCACAATTATTGGTTCTAAAAGAGGCGGGGATGTCTTTTCTGATAATCACTCCAAGTGGCTCCAGACGGTGGGTGCTAGTCCTGAAGCAGTACGCTTCAAGTTTGTACCAATTACCTCTCTCCTTAACGGGGTTCCTGGAAGTGGATATCTGAGTCATGCAATTAACTTGTATCTACGGTGTAAGTGATTTAAGTTAAATTAATTACCGCCTTTATAAAAGAGTAGATGTGGCAATTTTGACCCATTTACTTGCGACTCTATAATTAGCTTAAAATTGAATAATTAGCTTAAAACTAAAATTAGCTTAAAATTAATATGGGTTGAGAAAACAGGTTAAATGAAATAATTAGCTTAAAATTAAGCGTTCTAATTGAGTCAAAGTCTGCATGAGTCTTATTTTAATGCGTAAGACCTAAATCATTTTATTTAGTAATTTGGATAATTGTTGAAATATTAAAGTTTTTATAATCATATTTGACACACTAATTATTTATGAAAAAGATAAATTGTTTGGATAAAAGGTGTTTCGGTCAACCCAACTCGATCTATACCCAACCCACTTAGGCCAACCGTATTTTTCTTTCTCTTCTATCCCATAAGTTTTATCAACTGTTTCTGATTCAACCTTTGTGAAATTCAGACAAACCTGCACCAGAAGATTTACAGTGTTTCTTGGAATTTCAAGTTCCGAGACAATGGGCACCTCTACATTGTGAGCTACCTCTTCGGCATCAACAAAGAAAGACTTCATACCCTTGGCTTCAGTTCGCTTTTATGGGCCCTAGGATTTATGTTAGTACAACTCAAGTAAGTCAAAAACATTTTTTTCGTGAAAAGCCAAAGTATTTATTTTCTCTTCATAACGTTTATAACGGATATTTTTCAGGTATCAAGCAGCAAAAAACCGATTATTGGTTTACGCCTATATTTAGAAGGAAAACAGAACAACAGATTAGCAGTTCACTTGAACCATCTCTCAAGCCTTCCTAATATAATGACATATACAACAACTTCATCTTGTAGACCATGTCAATGGCGAGGCTCTGATGAATACGATCCCAGTTCCCAATTTCTAGAACCAATCAGATGGAAACGTTATTCCAACATATGTTCATCAGTAGTCAAACACGACCCAAACTGGTTACCAGAAGACGGGTCAGGGGGAGTCTTTATTGTAACTGGGGCTCAGCTTGTCACCAAAGGAAAATGGCCCAAAACAGTACTACACCTGCGGCTACTTTTCACCCACCTCCCACACTGCAGCATAAGGAAAACCGAATGGGCCGGTGCACCATCAGTGGGCCGAAAGTCCAGTATCTTCACAAACTTGAGTTCTACTTTTACTTTCGGGCATAGGTCGGTTGCTGATACACCGAAGCAGCTTCCAGCTACATTGAACTCGGGGGTGTATCCTGATGGCCCGCCGGTGCCAATCCGGTCTACTAAAATGAGAAAGTATGTGGATATTGACGAGGTGAGTCGCGGGTCTCATGATATGCCAGGCCATTGGTTGGTGACTGCGGCTAAGCTGGTGATGGATGGCGGTAAAATCGGTTTACATGTCAAGTTTGCATTATTGGATTTTCCTCAGGAAGTTTAATATGATTGTACATAACGAGTGGCCGGGAATTTCTTTTATTTATTTATATATACAAAAAGTATTGTACAGAAAGAAATTAAAAGATAGGAGGATGCATTGAGTTGCTTTATTTGCACTACAGATGTAGTGGTGGTTTTTATGAGAGTTATGAGTATATATTATCTTCGGGCATAACCATATAACAACGGTGTATTCGAGTTGAGCTTGCTTGTTTTGAAGCTTCATGTGTGTGTAGACTTGGTTTAATTTGGACCAAAATTTGTGGCTTGTGAACTTGATATTGGTGCGCCAAAAGTCTGCCCAATCGCTTGGTGGCGTGGCTTTGATTTTGACTACAGAAAGGCGAGACCGAAACATCTAAGATCATTAGCAAATATATGTCTTAACATTATTAGCAAATATATGCTTCCATTTATTATGATAAAAGTATGTGATCTTCTCTTTACACATTATTCTTACTCTACTTTATTACTATAGTTTTGTAACATCATAGTCAACATTAACATACTTTTAACAGACCTTATAAAGCATACATAGTCCAGCTCATTACAACGGTTGAGGTCGTGTCTGGACTATGTACAAGTCTTTACCAACCAAACATCCTTCAACATCCTGAGCGCTCCCAAATTTCTGTTCAAGAAACAAACCCAACGAACCAAGCCTTTGCCCCAACTGTTGCCTAAAAACTGAGTTAACAGTCAATGGCTTCTTACTATAGTCGACAGTCAAATGTAACACCTCACCGTCTGCCACACCACCAGCAACCACCATCTCCTCGCTAAAATTAGCAAATGCCAGTGTCTTAACCACCCCGTCAAATTTCCCGGAAGAAAGCCGCCAAGGTGTGCCTCTTGTCCCACTTGCTAACGTCTCCCCAAGCCCTGGTGCAATCTCGGCTTCCACTAAGTTATGGTCATTATCCGTTGGGCTGACAGTGTGGAGTACAAACGAAAGGTCGGGAGAAAGCATTTCTTGAACCAAAACCGCCATTGAAGCTGCTTTTTGTGGGACCCCAGCGAATCTTCTGCTTAAAACTGCTCTTCGCGTGTATAATGAAGCCCATACCCGACAAACGGCATTTCCAAAATTGTCTGGATTCGAAAGGGTGACATTGGGAATAGAGTCGTACAGTCCCGCTGCTGACATTCCGGCTAAATCTTCTACATTAGCACTTGAACGGACGATTAAACGGGCATTATTCTCGAATAATTTTCCTAAGCTTTCGATAATTTTGTTAGGGAGTCGTACAGTGGTGATCAGATTTTGCAGGTCGTTACCGACTCTATCGAGTTCTCCACCATCCATTTTGGCTGTTGCAAGCTGTTCCAATAATGATTCAAAAAATTCTGTTGACTGATTTTCTTTTATTGCAAGTTCCATAGTACCGAAAGGAATCACTGCCCCATTAGGGACATTAAACGATGCCGGAACTCCTTGGTCATTTTTAACTGTATCAAATCAAGAAATCATCTCAGATTTAGCAATCAAATTGGTGAATAATAACATAATCTAATTAAAGCTCAAAGAGATAAGTATGTTTACCTTTAGCAGAAACTGCAGCTAGAGATGCTAAGGTTCCACAAGAGGCTGCCTTTGCACCAGAAGTCTGTACATCTGCGTCCGCAAGTGGTATAATGTCGCCCGTGGAAACAGCCTGCATAGAAAGAACTCATTGTCACTAAACGTTACTGGAGGTAGCAATTCCGACTTATTTGCAACTGTGGTTATGTTTTATCTTTAATGGGTCAAAAATCACTTGAAGTGTATTATAATGCACAAAACCTCCTAAAGCGCATCTTAAAAAAGGGGTCCTTATTCATTAAAATAATAAAGTTTTTGTAATCTTATATAACACGTTTATTATTTGAAAATAAATAAGAAAGGTGTTAGTTGGGTACGAGTCAAAACGAATACTTAACCCGCTAACTTTTCCACATCTAAACCGTAATCATCAGAAAGACAGAATTTGCATTAGGGTCAACAAAAGTCATTATGGTACCTGGCTTGAATAGATGGACTTGTTAACAGCCTCCGTTGGAGTCCCATTCGATGAAATTTCCACAGGACTGTCCCTAACACCGTCCTTTACAGATGAAGGGCTCACATTAACACCCGATGGGGACGCGTCTAGGCTGCAACACAAAGCATAGATTAATTTTATGTTTATTATGCGAAAGTTTGAGTAAATAACTTCTTTTGGAATTTGTATTATTCTGATTGAGAATTTCAAGTTTTAAACCTGTATTACAACTAATGAGTCTCAAAGAAAAGTGTTTGGGAGAAGATCTACTTGTATCATGTTTGTATATACTAACCTCACATATTTCCCCTCGAGCTTTTTGATGCTTTCGATTTTATCATCATCTTCACACGTCACAAATGTAACCTTCTCCTGTGTTATCACAAGAAAAGATCATCCAAACCAGAATATTAACAAAAATAATTTCGACCCACTTTGGGTTATGTTAAATCCCTAACAAGTCAAACGGGTAAAATTAAAAACTAACTATAGAGGAAATGGGCCGAAAGTTGCCAAATTCTTGTTCTAATGCATTAACATCTAAATCATTTTATCCTGAAAGTTAGATTATTAATGCTGTAATTATAGTTGACACACTGATAACTTAAACATAAACAAAAAAATCTCGGATATAAAGTGCCCAACCCGCGAATTTTGTTAACTTTAAGTACAAATGTGATGATAAAAGAGAAAATATGACTTACTTGTCGGGCCCTGACACCAAGATGAGATAAGTGAGGCAATTCCTGAAGCAGAATGACTCCAACTATGTTATTTCCTGCAGCTGTCACCTGCGGATTTCATAACAGATAAAGAGTGTAAAAAATGTTTTCTTATAGAAATATGTAGTTAAAGAGATTTAAGAAAAAAAAATACTATTCTCACCTCCTCGTCTCCATCGGCTTTGCTGACCATAAGAATTACAGGTCCGTCAACAGATGATGGTAGTATTCCTGGCACTATTCTTTCCACCTGGTAAATTGTTACGAGATTATATGACAGTAATCCAGAAACATAAAAGCTTTGCCAGATGACCCAGAATAATAGTTTATATAAGTTTGACATAAGTTCACCTGTATCAAAGTTCCATGAGCCAACCCAGGAACAAGAACATCAAAACCTTGAGATCCGAGTGTGGTCCTAACTGCCTTTAGAAGCATAGTACAAAGTTTGGAAACCTGAAAAATAATACTATAGACCAAAGAATTCCATTAAACAATTAAGAAAATGTGTTGTGATGAGTAAATGCTATATAATGTAATTCGTAGGGACGACAATATCGACCCAATTACTTATGAATGGATCAATTCAGGTTATGTTTTCTATCCAGCGGGATACTAGTAACATGTCTGAAGAACTATTCGGTATATATGGCATCTTACCCAGCTCGAATCTCTGCTTCGGTGAATGTTCTGACACTATTTTCAGGAATTCCAAGAGCTTTGCCCAACATCTACAAGAAGCATAAGGAACTCTAGATGAAATGTGGGTAGTCAAATAGGCCAAAACAAGGTACCTCAATTAACAATGTTAGCCCTTTCAAGTTTTGGGACACCGTTTGATATTAAAGTTAATTTTCAATCCCGTTAGAGTTTCCTATTTCCAAGTTTACTCTCGTAAACCACATTCCATGAGATTTTCAAATGTTAACTAGCACAAAGTTATAAGTACTGTAAAATTTATTACTACCACTGAAATTTTAAAACCTTATGAAAACAGAAAATGGACTTCTGTGGACTCAAACCAATACCACCAAGTTATTTGTAACGATGATAATTAGCAAATAGGTACCTAATTACTACTGTTAAAAGACTGGAGATTTGCCTTTTTATTGATGTCCCAAGAAACTAAATGACTTGTTTAACGGTACCTCTACTTTTGGAGAGAAGATTTGGAGAAGTGCTCCGGAGTATTCATCAATGAGCCTCTTAGATCTATCTAATGTAGCTTTAATCCGTAGAGCCCAAATTGTCTTCCCATCTTCACTCCCTTTTAGAATAAATACAAAATTCGTTAGTAGAAGACAAGTAAACCATATAAATAATATAGAGTAGAGCTGGAAAGATAGGGGGCTCGGGCAAGTTGGGTAACAGGTCAAACAGTTAGAGTCAAGTCGACCCGAAACACTTTTTTCATTTTTTCGGAGTATAAAATGATTTTGGAAATTTTAATTTTACATGTTTCCTTGTTAGCTTGGATTTTTCTATTTATAAGTAAATAGGTCGTGTTGCCACCTCAAGAAAAGGATACCAAAGATAAAAAGTCACCTTCTTTTTCCGAAAGACCTTTTTCTTGCCATGCAACAAGTTCATTTTCAATTGCTTTACATTCTTCTAACTTCCACCCGGATAACCCTAACTGACGAATGCCGATAACAAGTGCACCAATTGGGTCATTCCATGAGTTTACATTTTTCGGATTGACATTCTGGGCAAGCCATTGAGCACCACCAGCAGCATCAAGTGCATTGAGATATCTATGCATATCAATAAACCAAACAAAATGATATTGCGACCCGTAAAATGGAGAATGAAGAACAAAGGGAAAAATACAAGGTAACACATAACCACTTTTCAGTTAAAAATTATAACAAAAAAAAACGTCTGGAAGGTTACATTTAGCATACGCACAAACAAAGAAACACGCACTACAACACACCTGCTCATGAGAACAAATGCATAGTCCTCAAGTCCAATCTCAGCAAGACGCCACTGTAAATGTGAAGACAGTTTTGCAAAGAGTGAGAACTTGTGTAGCTAGAAAGGAAATCGGACGAATGGGTTGAAAATAAAAAAAAATATTGTATTTTTAAGGCATACAATGTTGTAACTTGATCTTTCTGAACTGCCCATTGAATTATAAGGGGGTGCGATAATAAACAGAAGCAAAAAAATTCACAAAATTCTACTCATGTTTCCCTTACGTTTATACTGCACTTCAAAACTACTTTAACTGTTAACCATATATCTAAAATAAAAAGAGGAGCACGTGACCTTTTGGCGCATTGCTATAGCAGAATCAGGAGCATCGTTGCGGATACCACTTTCAAGACCTTTTGTAACAATCTCTCGAAGATCATTCAATGACTGTATGGTATTGATCAATATATCTATCCCATTGCCTCTCACATCAGGTGTACCTTGGAAATTATCCAAAGCCTACAAATTAAATAGTAACAACCATTAGCAATTTAACATGCATAGAAAATTATCCAAAGGCCAAACTATTGTCACAATAAGACCACGGGTCATGAGTTCAGTTTCTTTGCAATACACAATTGAAAGGTTACCTTCTTGCACTCTAAGAACGATGAAAGCCTTGCTTTGCTCTTTTCATCAAAGGAGTCTTTAAGTGAGTCAAGTTGTTCCGTAAGGCTGCAAAAGCAAATATTCATTTTAAAAGGAAGTATAATTGGGTCAAAAAAATAGTCGGTGTGAGTCAATCTAGCTTCTTGACCCGTTTGGACCTGCACTAAATATTTATCCTTTTTGACCCGGACCCGACCCTCCTTGACATCCCATGTTGCCACCTCTATCGGGGAATGATGAGGAACAAACAACTATGATAACTTAGAAGCCAAATAGCAAACCTTGCAGCATTGAAGAAATCCTTGAGTTCATGATGAAATATTTTGAACTGCTCAACAAATGCGTCATTGTATTGTCCCGGGGTCTTGGTGATTCTTTCAAGCATTGCAGCAGTGGCAATTAAGTCTTCAGGGCCAGCACACCTGTGAAGCTTGTTCTGTATCGTATGCTTGATTTCTTGCTGAAATGTGCACATTTTCAATAATGTTAACACCGCTCAATGACAAAAAAAAGCCCACAACGTACTAAAAGAGTTATCACCTTGAGATCATGTGGGATATCGTTTCTGTGAGCAATATCTCTGATCCGAGTTAAAGGAACAGATGCAGTGAATTCTGCCTTAAAAGATGGTAAGCATGGATGAATTTTGCGGATAACAAGCAACTCCTGCATATTGACAAATAAATGAATAAAATATAAGATGATATTATTCACATCATACAATTTCATTCTCCATTCCCGGCTTTGTAGGGTCCATTCCAGTCCTCAACAGTTAACACCCCTCAAGTAAATGGGACCCGGTAACCCATGTTACCCAACCCGTCATTTTGCCCCATATAAGTTAAGAAATAGTGATAGAAACAATATTTTCAGATTTTCAGATATATAATGTAAACTGCAGAAGTACCTGTGGAGAAGTATCTTTCCTACTATATATTCTTTCCAATTCCCGGAATATTTGCCTGGATATTTCAGCATGATGATTCGGCCTGTGATGACCTCCATCCTCATAGCAAGGAATTGACCCAGTATTTATCCACTGCAGAAAAAAGGTAAATTTAAAATAAAACAAAAACCAAATATTTATGATTTGGTCCAACAAAGTGAATAATGTGATGCACGTTGAGCACAAAACCTTAAGATAAACGGCTGCTAACACGAGAGCATCCAAACGCTCTGCGCCATCATTAGTGCCAACCACTAGCTCACGAACAACTTCAAGCTTCACCCAGGACATGGCCACAAATACAAAAACAAAAAGATCTAATAATCAGTCGTTTTGAGATAGAGACAAGACAGTCAATGGTAGTTGGCTGAGTCAGAGACTTTTCGACTGACTACAACAAATAGGTGGTAATTTCGACATTTATTTAGGATATGTTTCATCTCTCGTGACCTCTTAAATGGATAATACATTATTTGTGATCAAACTTTATACACTACTTAACTACCTATTCAAAGAAATGGACAAATAGTGTTCCGGGTCAACCTAATCTGACTTGTTTCATCCCCTAACAAATATACTGAATGTATAACCCAACCTGTTTTGACCCATTTCCAAACTTGAACCAGTTTTAGCCATTTTGCCATGACAAGAACCAAAAGGGTACCTTTTTCCACCAGTTTTTGGCACTCTTGTCACCTTCAACTAATTTCAAAGAGACCCCTTCAAGCCCCGAAGTATCCCAATGTCTTTGTCTTTCTCTACCACCATGCTCGTTTGATTTCATGAACGATGCTTCCTTCCCTTGCCATCCCTGTACGAAAGTGTTCGTTGCACTCTCCAAATTTGAAGAGCCATTATCATCTTGAAATTCACCTACGCTTTCCACTTCCACCTCGTATTCTTGGCCATCTACAGGCAGTAGATTCACGGGCTCATTAGTCATATTCCAATGACAAATGAACTCAAAGCTCCCGGATTGTGGGAGCTTCAAGACTCGGTTATCACCACCTTCCCAAACCAAGCTCTTGTCCATTTGCTCAACCACGAATTTAAATTCAATAGTTTCGCCCGCTTTACATTCCATGTCACAAACCCAACCAGTTTCCGTCCAGTTTAATTGTTTCTTCTTTTTCCATGAACCGAACTCTTTTGTGGACCCCAAGACGCCAACGTGCTCGCCAAATCTAACCTGATGGTCTAACCGGAGACTCAGCTGGACTGTCCCACGATCTGACTTTGACTTCATCTCTGTTTCCCCTGTTTCTTCTTCTCTGGGGAACACATATTGTTAGGTTAGTAAAGTTATGTTAACACGAATTTCAAATACCTTGAAAAACAACAGATACCCCTTTCTATCACCATAACAAAGAGAAAACATCTTGGGATTTCCAGGGAAGAGTACAGAAATGGCCACGGAAATACCCATTAGGCCGAGTGCATCAGAGCCAAGGCTCAACTTTCCCCAGGTAGCCTGAATAGGGATCCCTCTCCATTTATCCATTTTAGGGAGAAAACAGATCAATAACGTCAATGCACTAACACTTTCCATTAAGAAAATAGTTAAAACCGAGGAATCTTGACCCAAGCTGATATTACTAGTATACTATTTCTAGGAGTAACCACGTGTTTGTGCTTTTCTAAAGTGATTATTGCGACTTACATAATTAGATAAGGGTTGATAGTTAAGTTCTATCAGATTAGCTATTTACATCAGATTATTCACACTGTATTGTAAACCTCAAAGGTGTGGCCTAGTGGTGGGAGCTTAGGATTGTCTAATGGAGGTCTCAAATTCAAACGCACATGCAGCAACTTTGGGGCCAGCCTTCGGAGTTCGGACGCCTATTTTCCCAGCGCAAACGTCCTTGTGGGGTCGGGTAAGGGAGGGCTTTTAGAGAAATAAGTCTAGGGTTTACTCCCCTCGGGTGTAAGGAATTGGGGCTTCTCTGCCAGTCTAAACCTTTATGAAGATTTACACCATATTGTAATAAACTTTCAACTTTTTGACATTTTATATTTGTAATATGCATCAAAGTTTCTATTTACTTTTTTTTACCATTTTAAGTAAGGAGTTGGGGTTAAACAACTTTTCGCCATATTGTGGCAAATCGCCACATGAACATGAAAATGTTCTGGATCTCATATCCCGGGCTTTTCCTTGGCCATGACATATATAATATCATCAACATACTGACAGAAATGTTGAAAGTAAGTTACTATTTGACCTCATAATTTCCCGACACTTTCCTAAAACAAAATGTAAGTTTCGTAGAATTCATTAGTTTTAGCATTTTTTTGCTGATAAAACACAAACCTTTCAAATTTAGAACTTTGTGTGCATTTTGTTCATGCACAGTAACCATGTTACCCTTTAATGTTAACATGGTGGTTAAAAACATAAGGGTAGAATGGTCAGAAAATACACACAAAAGTCGAAATTTGAAAAGTTTGTGTTTTAATAGCAAAACAATACTGCTGTTGATGGTCTTCCTGAAGAGCATGTTTGTGTGAGACATTATATCAAACACCTAACAATGTCCCATACTCACTGTTCTAAAAGGCTCGCAAAGGCCCTGCAAAGGCCACGCAAAGGCGTGAGGCTTGGTCATGTCGCCACGCCATGCCGTCATGCCGCCTTATGTCACATGTTTTTGTAAACTCGATATATATGAATTATGATATGAATATATAAATATTTTCATACTTTGTGCCGCCTTATGTCGCAAAGACTTCGCCTTGACCGCAAAGGCGTGAGGCTTGGTCATGCTGCCACGCCAGGCCTCACGCTATTTATAACCTTGCCCATACTAAAAAAAACCCAACTCAAAAGACCCCATCAAGTAGCAACATTGTTACACATAAAAAAAAGTGAAGAAACCAACCAACCAACCTGGTTTGTGTAGAGACAGCACAAACAATGGGACTAGACAAATGATATCTTTGTTGTTGTTGGAAACTCAAATGATGATGATTGGTTAAGCTTAACCTTGGCTTCAAAAACCCCACAATTCTGTAAGAGGTTCTTTGCTTGTTCAATTGGGTATCTATAGAGTAACATTTCAACACACGCAGAGTATCCATTTTTGCTTTCTTCTCAAAGCTTAGAATCCACTCTCCTCTGTGTTTATGATTATGAGATAATGGGGTGGGGATGAACACGTGGAAAATATCAATCAAATCTATATATACATATTTTGTAAAGATTTTTTTTTTTTTTTTTTTTTTGAAGGAAGGAGTCTTGTGACCGTAGGATATTATAAATAAATTCGTGGATGTTAGTTATTGTTAACTTTATGATCACGGCGTCGACATGCACTTTTTATTATTACCTGCTCCTTCCTTGACTCCTTGTGAGTTGTGTGATACTCAGATTCGATTTCGAAACACTACAACATACAAGTACTACTTTTTATTTTATTTTATGTCTACAGGGGCCTTTTTATAATGCGATATAAAAGCAAGGGTTACACTATTGCTACGGGGAGTTCCTGCCCCTAAGCGCAGCTGTTCGAGGAATATTAACTTTTGTCGCATTTTTGATATACGAGTTTTTCGCCGGGTATGGGTTACATTTCAGTATTTACGTGCGGTTTTAAGCGTTTTCTTATTAAACTTTTATATTCTGATTAAAGCGTTTTAGGCAGTTTATAACTTTTGATATAAACAAAATTATAAAATAAAAATAAAAAAAGTAGCAGCGGTATGAATAAAAGCATGCTCCATGCGTATGAATAAGCGACCCGAAAGCAAATGGTATGAGTGCAAGATAACATGCCAAAGGAAAGAAAAAAAAACCAATGGCATGTCATTACTATATCATCCAACATGTCATTTACATGCCAAATGGTTTTGAGTTACTAGAGTGGCTCAAGCAAATGGTCTTTTGTGTTATTATTATTATTATTATTATTATTTGTGTATTGCGAGTGTGTGAGTATTTTTAGTGGGGTATTTTGTGAGACCAATAACATGTTAATGGTGTGTTATGAGGGAGGGTGTTTGAGTGATTGGTGTGTTATTAAGGAGAGGATGACGTGGTGCTGAGTTGGCATACCAATAACATGTTAAACGTCAACACGATACCTAATGCTCTAAGGTGTTGTTTAAAGATTTCATTTGTTTTTTTTTTTTTTTTTTTTTTAAATTTCAGTACAACACAGTTTTTTGTCAGTTTTTGTTTTTTATTCTTGAAAGTTTTAAATGTTTGACTTATTAAATTTTATATTTTTTGTTCTATACTTTCAGGTTTATAGTTTTTACTTTTTAATATAAACAAAATTGTAAAAATTAAAAAATAAATAAAAAACACAAAAACAAAAGGGGTCCCTTTGTAAAAAAAATGAGTCCAAATAACTTGTCTCTTTTAAACCGGGAAGGCAAAAGAATACGAAAAATGTACTAAACCTTAACCAGTAACTAACCATAAATTACAATGCTCATTAAAGCTAAACTAATACTAGTAATTAACAATAAAGAAAAAGAAAAAAAAAATCCAACGTATGTGAAATCAAATAAGAAATAACCACTAAATAACTTTTGTATATTAGCATGATATGATTATGTTGCCCAGTGATATTATTTAATCCATAGTCTATCAAACTCCCGTGAGCTATTTAAATTAGACGCCATATTAAATCCCAAGTGTTCATTTGGATAGGTTAAAATTTTCAGCTTCAGATGGTTCAAAAACAATATAGTGCAGTAAATAATGTACAAATACATCCAAGTATCCAACCACTAGTAACCAATTCAACTTTTGGATGGGCCATGGCTCATCTCACCTCACAAGTAGCTCCGTCATTACATTAGAGTAAACTACAAAGGGGTGATACATAAATAAAAAACTTTTGATCATCTGTATAATTTATATATTACAATGGGTGTATTTATATACATGCATGGAAATGATAAATTTATCAAATAAAATGGTGTATGTATCAATTCCCAAACTACAAAACTAAAGGTGACAATTTGAGACACATTTGTTAAACATGAGTTGATTGAGTAAATATCTAGTAGTGACGAGCAATTCCATCAATAACGCCCAAACCGGTGTGAGTGTCGCGTTAGCCGGTGTTATTGATGGAATTCAACAGAAAAGCAGCGTTATCTTGTACATCGTTAAAGCCCCACATAAGGCTTTTATTTATTTATTTATTTTATTTATTTTTTTCATTTCTGCTTTTAAATGAGGGGTTGTTTTTGTAAATTGTTGGTGAGTTAAAGTTTAACTTCGGATGTTATTGTTGTGGGTGTTTTTTTGGGATGTTAAAGCTGATGTGTGTGACGTGACAGATGTTAAAGTTTAACTTGTGTTATTGATGGAGATGCTCTAAATATTATAGATTGGTCTAATTGGTCATTTGATAGAAAATGCAATTATATACTAGCCGGCGGGTCTAGACTGGTTTCGCGGGTCAACAAAACGTTTGTACTTTTTTTTCTCACTTTTTCATTTTTTAATTAAAAAAAAAAAAAAAAAAATTATTGTCAACCCGACCAAAACCCATCTAGACCTCAGACCCGGAACCATTTAGACCCATATTTCTAGAAGACCCAGACCCGTATAGACCAAAATCCATTTAGACCAGTGACCCGACCCGACTAACATATTTTGTCACCTCTATGCAAAATACATCTGCATTGTTTGTCATTTTTTACCCAAAATAATATTCATGTAGGAAACTTTTAGCAAGCTTCATCTCTTTGTTAGTAAAAGTCAAATACTATACATCTTTAGGTACTTAAATGTAACTTTTTTCTCGATTATTTTTGTTATCTACTAAAAGTCAAACACCTTTTACTAAAATCACTCCCAAGCACCCCCGATCTAGACACATGCTATTTGTCAAAGATGGAGGTGGCGGATGGTGGACGTGGACGTGGAGGCGGTGAAAATTAGATGATGTTTTGTTTACATATTTTTGTGGTGGTTGAAAGTGATTTACCGGTGATAGATTAGGTATTTGTAGTGATGGGGTGGGTGAGAAATAATTGATAATGATGGGTGCGATGTGATGAAAAGAAGAAAACAAATGAAAAAAATGAGGTGTTTATGAGTGATGATCTTACAAATAAGGGTGTTTAACTTTTGGTAGATAAAAGAGAAAATATTATATCATTGCTCCCGAGGGATGTAATTTGCTTAGCTTTTACTAACAGATGGATGTAAATTGCCAAAATTTTCTAATATGAATGTTTAGTGTGAAAAATTGATGAACTCCAAGAATGTATTTTGCAGTTTACTCTTGAAATTAAGTGTTAAAAATATAAGAGAGATATCAAGTTTTGAACAAGATTTGATGCAAACAAATTTGAAATGATATTGTTGCGGTTTGAGTTTATGTAAATTTAGGTGATTTCACAAATCATGCATATTTTTAAAAATTACAAATCACATGTGATTTTTCACTGCGTATTTTAACACTAAAAAAAATCGAAAAAGACTTCGTCGAAAGTATATAAAAATATTTCTGTACTTAAAGATAATATACTTGACACCATAGTATAATTATTTTTACTTAACAATTTTATTTTTTAAATTAGAATGTATGAGTTTTGTTTTTTATTTCAATTAAAAAATAAGCTGTCAATATGCAGAGAATAAATAAATAATAATAATTAAAAAAAAATTCTTATCACACAAATATGAAAAAGAAAAATCATATCACACTTTTTGTCAACTGATATTGATAGGTTTGAAATGGAGTGTAAATATCATCCCACATAACATGATATTTTGCCATGTTGGCAATTTTTAGGAACCATTATTAGAAGAAAATGTCAAAATAAATGTAATATATAAAACACACATTTATGATATCATACATGATACATGTCAAATTAAATATCATAGTTTTGCAAAATGATTCAAGACTTTATAATATCATTTACCTATTAAACATTACATTATTTGTGAAGTTTAAAGTATGATGCTCAAAACATATAATATCATATCCTTCATTGCATAGAATTTATGAAAACTTTACTTCAACATGCATCAAAAATTAATATTCAAACCTTAAATTGTACGTTCGAATATAACTTTCTACTTTTGTGAGTCAAATGCATTTCCTAAATATTCAGCAAACATTCAGTTACATAAGGCTGCCCGCACTCATGAAGGTCGACCATTCGGTTGCTGGAGGTCGTGTGGGTCGGCTCCAGTGTGGCCATTCGGTCCTTGGAGGTCGGCAAGTTGGTTTTGGGGTGAAATGGTTAAGAGGACGACCCAAATAACATTCACAATCAAACAAAATTGTGTGTATGTTAATTAATTAAAAAAGAATATTTATAGGGTATGTTTTTTGTAGTGTAAGTAGCCTTGATGTGGTAAAAAGTCATTTGTAGATCGCCGGAGAGAAAAAGCTGATGTGAGAAGAAAAATGAAGGTCGTTGGAGGTCACGAGTGTGGGTAGCCTACTGAGCCTTCGAATCTGGAAGTCACAAACCTACTTGTCTTTACTCAACAATCAACTATGTTAGCAACTTAGCATAATCGACGCTGTGAAATGACTTAAACTAGTTCATTGATCTCATTTTGACTCAGCAAAGGTCCGGTTGATGCTTTAAAAAGAGCCGATGCATAATGCCATGATAAATACTTTAACGCAACTATACTAAATATCATAGATCTAATAATACAAAAAGATAAATTCGAATTAACATGTAGCAAAGTTAAACAAAAGTCGTTTCATCAAGTTACAAGCCAAAACAAATTGCCGTTGATCATCACTGCTCAATACTGCTACTAACATCGTTGAGGTTGCTGGTCAAAGCCATTGCGTGGATCATGCCCAAGAAGGCTTTACCTCTTTCTCAACGTCATTCTTGATCGCTCTTAGAATTGGTTGTGCGACAAAGAACACCTGTCAAGATACACAATTTGGAAGATTAGGACTGAGACCAAAAAAGGCTCGGGTTATCTTTTTTGAACCATTTTGTGGGTGGGTGCCCATTTCCATTTATTATAAAAATATAGGGCTGGTGCTCGGGATTGCTTACCAAACTGTTTGTCTTTGCCTATCCTTTTAGAAAATAAGTTTTCGTAATAAGCAAATAATCAGATTAGGAGTTTGGTTAAGCAATCAATCCCAAACACCCCCTATTGGAGATTGGAGAAACACCCTCTAAATGGAATCCGGACTCAAGAAAATAAGAATGTTAGCAATTTTATGGCGTAAACAAGTAGCATTCAAGGAACTGCAACAAGCTGAAAAACGTACTTGAAATGCCAAGATTAGAGGAATGAATAGTTTCCATCTATCGTTTGGGTCGGGTCCATCGATCAACTTCTGGTCAACCAGTATGCCTTTGGTCTCAGTCAATGCAACTTTTGTGATAGTTTCGACTATGCTAGGAATCCAAGCAGTCCCATTCGGAAGAATCTGTGAGCCCAAAATATATCCAACAAACACAAACTAAAATGAATCAACAATTGAAGTTAGAGGTCGCAAACTGGGCGGACTTGGTAATAGGTCAAAACGCGAGTCCACTGCACGGATCAATGAACACTTTTTTTCCAAAAGTTTTAATATAGAATTAGTCTGTCTAAAAAATTACAAAATTTAAAATTTTAATAATAGTATAACCTTTAGGAGACTTTCGACCCATTTGGCCAGTCCTTTTTGACAATTTTTTGACCCGTTTGACCCACTACAAGTAAAACACACATACCCAAACTGACCCATCATAACTGATTGGGCCGAAATTCCCACCTATAATGGAAATAAAGAGATAAAAGGCAAATGACTTAACCTTTTCATCGTTCTCGTTTTTTTTACATCTGCCACTGTTCTCAACCAAGCCAACAGGAATCGAAATGTTCTACAGACAGCAGCAAACACAGTAAACTTAAAAAAACATTGTGTGTGTGTTTAAAAGAGAGTGTGAGTAAGTTTGATGAGAACTAGCACCTGAATGTCTTGGTTCTTGAACCTAGCACCATTATGTACAACCTTAAGAAGAGACTCGGATCTTTTTGCCAAGAACTCATCATACGTAAGACAATCTGGAGGAGATAGTTGAGCGTGTGTGAACACAACAATCGCTCTGCGCCATATTTCTTGACCAAAACTCTTAGTAATTGCTTTCACAACTTGCACATCCAACGTATCAACTCTATACGCATCTAGCCGGTCCACATAGAGTAAAACATCTATGGTCTTGTTCAGAAGAAACCTGGCCAAACAGCCATATAAAAACAAACCCTTGATGAGTCGTTAACATAATCAGATTTAATGTCACCAATAAGTTTACAGGTTAACATTATCAACCCTTAAATATGGAAAGTAAAGATGACCTTTTGATGATATCAAGAGCTTGGTCATTGATATATCCTGCTTCGACAATGCCTGGTGTATCGATGATGTTCAATGTGAACCCTGAACGTTCTCGTGAAACCATTGTAGGTCTCGGTGCTTCTGACTAAAAGATTACGACAGTGAAAAGTAACTTAGTCTTGCAATAGATAAGTCAAACGACGCTATCCTGAAATGTTACTAGGTAACTTACCTGGAAGGCACTGGTGGTAACTACTCTCTCACCAATGATAGAGTTCACAGTCGAAGATTTTCCAACTCCGCCTTTCCCCATTACAAGGATCGTCAACTTGTCCTTTTTCTGCAATATTGCATGAACAAGGACTTCAATGACAACACAGAAACCAATATTTTGCATTTGCGTATTTGAATAATTAAACACATAAATTATCTAGCATTCTATAATCTATACTTTTGGTTACGGAGTACATATACTAAAAGGGAATTCGAGATAGAATTAGACCTTCTCCTTTAGTCTTCCCAACAGTTCGAGCAGCTTGTCTTGAGTGGCAGCAGGGAATTGCTGAATCCCACTCCATTCACGGGTAAACTGAGACGCCATGGAAACTGCAGCATAGAAAAAAACTAATTAAACTACGATCAATCAAATCACATGCAC
Source organism: Chrysanthemum makinoi (assembly GCA_910596185.1). NCBI lineage: Eukaryota > Viridiplantae > Streptophyta > Magnoliopsida > Asterales > Asteraceae > Chrysanthemum > Chrysanthemum makinoi. Next base: position 283,518,671 of record OU343217.1, read on the forward strand.
AAATGCACGAAAAGGGCAGATAATGCAATAGATGATCTTGATATAAAAAAACATTAGCAAGTAGCAAACAAAAAGTCCATGTTAGTTAATTAATAACCTAGGGGTTCACCTACTCGGTAGCACTATTTTACAACACGTTTTGGTTTCAAAGTTTTGCCTACCACAGTATCACAACTAGCCAGGGATACGGAATTTTTCTGTCACTGATTCTCATTTTTAGGCATAACTTCTTGAAGAGAAGAGAGGTAAATAACTGGTTATTCACATAAGCAAAAACTTATGTCTTATCCATCCTTCATTTTCTTAGTAAACGCCTAAACGGATAAACTGCCAAGGTGGTTTTATAGTATTTTACAGATGGCAAGTCTTTGACTCAGATGTATAACACTTATGAGGTGTTTGTTTAAGCTTGTTTTGCAGGCTTATGGGCTTATTAAACTTTTGAAAAGCTCAACTTTTTGAGCTTATAAGCTTATCACTTAAGCTTATGCCTTATTTAATTTCATAAGGTGTATGAAACACTAACTTTAAGCTTATCAACTTTCCGGGTGTATGACACACCTTTTACCCAAAAAAAAATTCATAAGCTCAGGTTGATAAGCCCAGCTTATGGGTTATCAACTTTTAAAAAGTTTAATTATTTCATAAGCCGGCTAAATAAGCTTAGGGTGTTTGTTTAAGCTAAAATACGGACTTATGAACTTATTTGTTTTCTCCTAATATTTCATAAGCTGGACCCCCATTTTCTGGGCTTATGCAAGTTAGTTATGATATCTCATAACAATCTACGTCTCTAAATAAGTCGAAAAAAGTGAGCTTACGAAATATAAGCCGACCCCACTAGTCACATCACTTAAGCCATTTCTAGATACCCATTAAAGCTTTTCGGCTTATATCGCGTGCTTATGGCTTATTTGGTTATGGGGCTTATGTTTCATAAGGTCACTTTTTGTGGCTTATTTTAAAACTTTTCGACTTATATAACCTTATTATGTATGTCATGACATAATAAGCTTATATAAAAGTTTCAAAAGAAGCCACAACAAGTGAGCTTATGAAACACAAGTCCAAAACCAAATAAGCCATAAGCCGAAATAAACACCCCCTAAAACAAACACCACCCACATAACATTTTGGCATTATGTAAACATATTTTTTAAGACAATTGGCGCCAAAATTATGCAAAAAGTAAGAATGGAAATTTAGTGATAATTGAAAGAATGAAAGATAAGTAGCCAGAGAAACTGTGGAGGAGACTTACCGGCGCCGGTGACCGGAAAGTTGGGGAGATGATGATGGATAGATAACCTTTTTTCAAAGATGAGCTACTTTTTAGTAGATAAAACCAAAAGCTTCTTATAAACCCTGTGCAAAGGGTATTTTCGGTATTATGCTTATCTGAAAAGAGTATTTATAAGCCCGTGACGATGGTGTATAGTAGCGTTAATTTGTGTGTGTAATATTTTTTATAAGTTACAGTATTTTAGTCTAACAACATTAATCATTTCTTAAATTTTTAAAATTTCCGCAAATATGTTTTCTCTTTATACGCATTATAGATAAGCTATAACATCTTTATAAAACAAAATTTATAACGATAGATATTAGGTGTAAACATTGACCGTTGTTAATAAATGCTAGGGTGTAAATGAGCCGAGGCTTGAGCTCGACTCGTTAAACACTTCAAGCTCGTTTTTCGGGCTCGGCTTGAATGAGCTTGACTTACTCGACAAAAGCTTGATTCCTTAAAAAAAAAGTTTAGTTTATAGTGTTTCAAAAAAATTAAAATGTTAATAACTGGTTGTTGTTGTTAAAGAACTCGGTCTAGTCCAAATCAGGTAATCAAAGAAAATGATCCGTTGTGTTCTCCAGTATTTTCATAAAAGAAAAGAAGAGAAGATACAATTAGTTCTCTTCTTTCCTCTTCTTCCCAAAATTGGGCGGAACATTTCTTCCCCAAAAACATTAGATCTTCCTCCCATCTTCTTCCTGGATCTTTTCTTTTCCTCCCTCTTAAAAACTCAAGAACACAACATCATTATTAGTTCTTCCCGGATCTTTGCTTTTCCTCCCAATTTTGAACTCAAGAACACACCGTTAAAACTTGATGCAATGTGGTTTTGATGATGAGATGGGTGGTTGGTTATGCTTTTAAGCAAAACCACATAGTTTTACCAAGTTCTATACCCAATCTTGCATACAATAAAGCCACTCTCATTTTCCCCTGGTTATATAAGTGCATGTTATATATTTGGCTAAGTACACGACCTAACAAACACTCTAAACCGATAAGCAGTATAGATAAAAACTAATAAAATTGTACTATCTCACTACCCGCGCAGGCAAAACCACCTCGATGATTCTACATTTCTACTCGTTGGTTAGTTTGGTTAACCTACAGTAGCAGTGATATTTTGCAATTGTGTACTCAACCTGAAATAAGGTAATAAACCCTCAAATAAGCTCTATCTTCTGGGCTTATTGTGTACTGAACCTGAAATATGCCAATAAGCTCCCTAAATTAGCTAACCCAAACACCCCCCTCAGACTATATAGTAAAGAGTCAACCACTAAACATATTCAATGCTTTAACCCAAACACCCCCTCAGACTGTACAGCAAAGAGTCAACCACCAAACACCCCTTAGTTCTCAATTTCTCATTAGCATTCAGGGTCTCTAGATTCGCCACAAGAGAATAACCAAGAAACGTAACACAAAAAGCACAACCATTAGCCTTTAAGATAACAATATAGCATAACGTTGCTACATGCAACTGAATGAATCCTGCACGAGACCCTTTACCTATCCCTTTTCGTGTTGAATTTCAAAACCCGAATAATATGAAAGCTACTGACAGTAAGGGATGCATTGCTGCATATAAGAAGCCTTTAGATTTATAAAGAACCAGGACAATTAAGATCGCCACAAAAGGTCACCTTATGGTCAAAGTGCATACATGCCATAGAACACAACCAAAAGATCCGACAAAGTACCAAAGTTAAGGTATGGTTTTAAACAAAAATAAAAAGTAAAAAAAAAACACTAGAAATTTGTAAGGCGATGCTTGTGAATTGTGATACAGTTTCTCTACATGATCACCTCCAATTCTTTATTTAAGCAACCTGAGGTATTTACATTGCTTACCTGAAAGAGCAAAGGAAGAAACGTGTGATGAGATACCAGTCATTACATTACACACAAACGGTACATTTCATATCAGAAGAGAGAAAACTGAAGAATAACAGTCGATAAATCATAAATGTGTGTCAAATAAACACCATAATCTATGTTGATACTTTGAATTTTTAAATTTTACTATACTTTTAGCACAAAATAAATTGACCAAAAACAGTTAAGTAAAAAGACAACAACAACAACAACAACAACGAACCCAATCCCGCCGGGGCAGGGTGTTAAGTAAAAAGACAGGAACACTTTAATGCAGATTCAAATTAACAAAAGGACAATTTTACCCTTAATGCATTTAAGACCCGGGCAAGGTGGTAAATTATAACTTATCCATTTTTTCATAGCAGACAATTATCTGTGACAGATTATAATAGAGTTGTGGGGTATAAATTTTGGGATGGAGGGAGTACACGAGTTTCTGATTCCTAAATCTGACATTGAAGGTGTACTAAAAAACTCGATCATAGGACACTAACGAACTTCACGAACAATATTATAAGGGATACGAGTTCATGCTCCTATTAATATAATTTACCTCCTTTTTAGAGGCTTATTGCTGATAGATGCACAGAAGTTTTAAGTTCATATGAGAACAGTAAATTAAGATGCACACAAATTTGTAGTAGTACTACGAGTCACATGACCTCAAGATTTAATTGAACATTTATAAGCATTTTCATTATATACATAATGAGAATGAAGTGACTGACGTACACGTACCTTTGAAGATTTCCCGCATCACTTGATTCAGTTGGGATTAGGAATAAGAAACGGTGACTGCAAATATGTTTGACATTCAAAATCAGAGGAACATTTATAATCTCAACAACAACAACAACAACAAACCCAATCCCGCCTAGGCAGGGTATGGGGGAGGTAAAATGTAGACAGATCCTACCCCTACACCAGGGTAAACCCTTGTGTAGAGACTGCTTAACGAGACCTCCGGCAAGTGTATGTGTGCTAGTGCGAAAGGATAGATATAGCATACGACAAAAACAATAGGCAAAAACATAGTAAAAGAAAGCAAGCAAACCGAGCAAACAGGGGCATACAGGGAAAAAGAACCACCAAGCACAACAAAATAAGCCAATAGCAAAGCTTAAAAAATAAAACCAAAAGCCAGGCACTCCAAAAGCAGAGATCAACAAAGGAGGCAACACAGAGCAAAGCAAAGAAGCATACGAGGCATAAAGCTAAAGCAAAAAACACGTAGCACAAAACCAAACGGGAGCAAGACAAGCAGGCAAAAAGTTAAAGGGAGCAACAACGAGCAACGTAATTACCACGCCACGGGGCCTAAGGCTACGTCAAAGCAAAAGAGAGGCTACAAAACAAAACACGCAAGGAGGCAAAATGGGACACCTAAAAGCTGCACCAAGCACCGAGAACCCGCAAATCAGTCGAGCACCTAGCACCACTGCAGTAAATCCTAATTCTATCCCTCCATCCCTTCCTATCTGAGATCATGTCCTCAGTCAAACTAAGCTCCATCATGTCAAGCTTAAGTCATCCTCCTTTGATATTGGAGTGCCTTTCTCCTTCTCAGCGCCATCACATCAAGCGCCGACCCTTCTAGCGGCATTTGTGGCCTCCTCCTCGACATGTTCGAACCACCTCAACCTTCCTTCTCATTTTGAAACAATATTCCCGACCTCAAGTTTTGCTCTGAAAACTCCGTTCGGGATCATGTCGAGCAAGGTTTTACCACAAGTCCATCTTAGCATCCTCAGTTGGGCTACCTTACCTGTTAGCATGTGCCTTTAATATGGGCCAACATTCAGAATCAGAGGAACATTTATAATCTGAAATCTGTAAAGCATTGGACTAACAAAATATTTTCTTCACTAAGATTTACTAGTCACAGATAAAAAAGATGATATGCAAACTTGCAATCGTAATTATCATAAGTAGAGATATAAGACCTAACAAGCTCCATATAATCTGGTCAAACGGAAAACACGACTAAAGAGATGGCCGACTAATAAGTGGTCCCAACAATGATCATACAATACTCAGTTTAAGTAGAGATTCGGGTTGTGTTTTCTTTCTAATGAGTTAGTAGGGTAAAAATATTAGCTTTAGAAGAAGCTGGTCAATCGGGTCCAAAGTTGCCCAAAGTGCAACTTCTTTCATAATCCAGAGAATTAGAATAATCACTGAGTACCCCAACCCGTTTTGACCTGTACATAACAAATTCATGTGCTGACCCGAACCTGGCAACCCCGCTAACAAACCCACTTGTGTTCCACCTCTAGTTTTACACTAAGACATAGTCTGCCTATAGAATCCAATGAGGTCATAATGAGAACGTACAGTTTGAGCAATTTAGATCATCAGACAGCATAACTATTAATATACTGCAGAATAAATGAAACGCGAAAAAGAAAAAAAATACATAATTAAAACCTACACTGCCAGTCTTTTTGTAACTTGCTGGATCCCTCTTTTTCCTTGGTTTCTTGCCAGCATTGGGAGATACAAGACTCGGTATAAACGAAGGAGCCCCTAGAAATTCTGGACCTCCAACAAACCATTCAGAAATGCATAATGGCCTTTTCTTTGGGATGTAACTCTTCAGCTCTTTCAATCGGTGCACAATTTCAATATTAATCTTGTGTTCAGGTCCCACGAGCTCCCAAGACTCTTGCACGCCATATTTATTCATAACCCAAATGTTCTTGGGAAACACATCATCGCCAAGTTTACATAATAAGCGCACAATGAGTCATCCATGACCCCCAAACGCATCCACTTGCCAGCAATGTCATTTTCATATCTCGCATCATCGGGATGTGGCATTTCTTTGAACTTATTATTTGATAGATCAAATGATAGAATTACTAGTAAATTTTTTTCAGGATCACCACGATATGCAACCCAATGAAGGGCCCCGTTGGTAAGGATACCAATCCTACTAATAAAACTATAATAAAGGTCACCTATTATTTCCCACATGTTAGATTTTAAACTAAACATTTGAAAACGAGTAATACCGTTATCTGGCTCAAACCCTAATATCACCTTATAATCTTCTTTACATGAATTATATCCAAAACCACAAGTTAATGATGTAGCTTCAGGGATTTGGGGCTTTTTCAGCGTATTCACTTCTCGGGTTTCGGGATTGATAACTAGAAATTCATAACGAGAAGGTGAAATGCATACCAATCCATTCGAAGAGCCGAGCACATAATGACTGTGTATGGTGAGTAAAAAGATGTCATCAGCTACATAATTACGATCATACTTGCAGCATGGAATACAGCACACAACAATTCTCTGACTTCCAATTTTGTCATTTTCACTTTCGCGTTGATAACTATGATCGAGATGGGATTTAATGAATTCAGGGGAAGTGATCAAAGAATCCCATGGCTTTGAAACGATCCTGTAACGGATCAGATCTTTCACGTCTAATCTTTTCAGCATTTCCCCAATGATTTCTATAGGAAGGTCTGCCATTGAAACCCTAGAAATTGCAACCCCGAATTGGAAAGAAGCGGTGTGGGGTTAAGTGAGAATGCAATCTTTGTTTATACAATAATCAATGAGAACTTATATAATGACAACTGTAAAAAGTTTCACCGAATACCGGCTAAAGATACCTTTTTTATTGACACAAGCAAGTAGCTTCATTAAGACACTAAATATAAGATATATACGGAGTACCAAATATGGTTCTTAATTAGTCATTAATACAGTGATTGCCTATTACTAGTAACATAAGCAAGTTACATATAATTAATTTATGAAAGATTTAACGTAACCTGAAACTACCGTCACCAAGGTTCTAACATAGAAACATCTTTGCTAGACCAGAATGAATCAATACTTTCAACTTCTTCTTCATCATCGTCATTGTACTCTGAACCATAACCATCGGATTCAAACAAGTCATCCAAGCCGTCTGTAAGATCATCATCACTCTCGTCAATACTATCGTGATTTTGGATATTTACTATATCTGCATGATGAAAATTATTGGCAATGTCATGTCTAATTTCTCGCCTCATCCATTTCCCTTGCTTGACCAAATCCAATAACAAGTCTTTTATCACAGATGATTCGTCTTTTTTTAAAAGTGTACCCTTGTCATCATATGCCTCTACCAGAAAAACCGAATCCCTTTGCCCCTTTAAGCTCACATAAAACAATTCCGGGTGCCTTAACAACATAGCTCTCAGCTTGTTTGAAAGCCCGAACTCTTTTCTGAAATGTGTCAAATGATCAACTAATGTCCGTTTTTCAACCATCATACCTAGCATCTCTCTCACCACATTACAAGCCCTTTTTTCTGCTTTGATTGATTCTTTTGGAAAATCCTCAGCTTTTGTACGATACGGAAACGCATCCGTTATATCTCTAAACTTAAGCAAAAACTCCTCATGATGTCTTTTTACATTCCGCCCCTTACGAAGTCTCAAACGGTTGAACTTTAAAGGCCTGTCTACAATCAATCCAAGAGGTTTGTCTTCAGGACTAGGTAATGGGTTGACCAGTGTTAAGTCACACGACACCAACTCAAGTGCAAGCCCATAAGAAGTGTCAACGGTCTTAAACTTATCAGGATACTCGTTACAAAGACGGGACCGGAAATTAGTAGGGAGACCAAGATCGGGCCCAATGTGAACCAGCTTTGACAAAAGGAGTCTATGATGAGACGAGAGCATAAGAAGTTTTTGAAGTTTGTTGGCTAACGAGATGGACATAGCGGCTTTAAGTTTAGCTTCTTCACTAGCAAGAGATGCTGCAGCTGGAGTAAGACGAACGCAAAGTTGGGGAAGTGTTTTTGTTGCATTAAATGGCGTGGGAGGTAAAGGTATATAGAAGAGTTCAAAAATGGTCGGGTAACGATGGATCATAGATACAAGTGACCGAGGCTTTGATAGGGATAAATAGGACCGACATTTACCGAGAATATAAAGTGGCATATAGTGCTTTGGTTTAGAAAGGAGTAGAGTTTTCAGCTTTTGTACAAAACGGATCTTGTTCTGTTTGACCACATGTTTGTCTAGTGACGGATCACGGACATGTTTGATGGATGCAGTGATGGTAAGAGATAGGTTTCGTGACTTACAAACATTGTTATAACCTCCTTTACCGGTTTCAGACCTCCAGAAAGTTGGCGAAGGAAGGAAACTTGAGTTTAGACAGGTTGTAGATTTATCACTCGTGTGCAACAACACACGAGGCAGTGACAATTCCATGCCAATATATGTAAATTGAATAGCTGAATACCTTCAAAACCTGCGTCAGGTGAAACAAAAGTTTACATTTCGGAACGTGTATATCACATAAGACAGATTAAGGTCATTGAGGATAAGAAACTTCCAACAATTAGTCATCGTCATCACTTAATAAAAAAGATTTCATCCATTCACATTATTTATGCAAAATACGCTACAAATATGCTTAACAAGTTTATGTAAGACCTTCTATTACTCATGTCCGTGAAATCGTGAATCGTATCTAAACCGAAGCAGAATCCTAGACAAAACTATCATCATACAAAAAAATACTGTACATCGATAAGCAAAAAGGAAATTAAAGGTGTGGCCTTTTACATTATTATGGGATCATACAAGCAACAAACACAACATATGAAACCTCGAGATATAACAGATGTCATTTTACTTAAGCTACTTCTGTAAACTAAGCTACCCGAATACCTCACTAGTATGGTAGTATATGTCAATTTGCTCAAACAAATCACAAATGGTTACACATAACCACACGGGTTCTCCATATCAGAGATAAACATCATAAGCAAGTGACTGAGGATTTTCCTCAAACAGTTAGTGGTCAGTTAACCCAATTACACCCATAAAATAAAAGCACCACCAAGGTGGCCTAGTGGTCAGGCACCCTTTTCGAATCTCCTTGGTGGTGGCCAAGGAAAGGGTCGGAAACTGTCACGGGAATACCTCAGTTAGGCCACGTACATCTAAGTCACAGAATCGCCAAACCTCATCCGTTTACCCGTTGTGCAACTAACCCAATTACACCCATATCATAAAACCACGGGAAAGGGTCGAAAACTGTAACGGGAATACCTCGGTTAAGCCACGTGCATCTAAGTCACAGACTCGCCCTACCCGGGTAGCTAGAACAAGGAAAACCTCATCCGTTTACCAGTTTACTTGTAGTGCAACTAACCCAGTTACACCCATATCATAAAACCACGGGAAAGGGTCGAAAAATGTCACGGTTATACCTCAGTTAAGCCACGTACATCTAAGTCACAGACTCGCCCTACCCGGGTAACCCAGAACACAAAAAACCTCATCCGTTTACTAGTTGTGCAACTAACCCAATAACACCCATAACATAAAAAAGCCAGAAAAATTACTACTAGCATCAAATATGGAAAAAGTGATTGGAGACTTTTATCAAACAGTTGGTGAGCAACAAACCCCATAAACATAAAACAAACAAAAAGTGATTGGGCCAGTTAAGTAGTTACTCACAGTTGGTGTTAAAAGCTGCTTCAAATTGCCACCCGAAAAACAATAGTCAGTCGCTAAAATAGAGAAAAGATAATTTAAGCAATTTTTTTGGAATAAGAAAAAAAAAAGGGTTATGGAAATGCGTTTGCCGGGAGTCGAACCCGGGTCTATTGCTTGGAAGGCAATTATCCTAACCGTTGGACTACAAACGCTACTTATGTTAAGTCATCAAATACCATCGACAGATTTCACCATCACCCATAAAAGACGCGTCTTACCAAAGGGCAAGCATGGCGCGGTTTGATGCGGTTTTTTGCGGTTTTTCTTGTTTCTTAAAATTGATCCATCGGTTTTTGGCGTGGTGCCATTTTTGTGGTTCGGTTTTTCGCGGTTTTGCGGTTTCTGATGCGGTTTGTGCTCACCCCTATCTTGTATGGAAAAAAGCTGGACTCGATCATATGCACGACCGAGTCGTGTGAGTTGTTGTACGTGAGGTGTTTTTATTACTGGAGTAAATGGTTTTTGTGTAGGCATATTTGTGTTTAAGTGAGGTACGTTTTTTGTGGTGATCCCGCGACTCTCTTATTACACTAAGTTGGTTGTGAAACTGGTTGTAGAAAGAGAAAACTGAGTTAACACTGATAAGGATTTAAAATGTACACTTTTGAGAGGTCATTTAAGCCCTTAATCGCCACTTTTACAAAATTAAGGGAAAGCATTAATTAATTGTCAAAGGATAAAAATGTTTTTTTGGTTGTTTTTACATACCTTTGATTAAATTATGTGTTTTTTTAAGATGAATAATAATTATAGGATCAAAAGAGTAGTAGATAAATGAAATCTTAGCGGAGTATTGATATTCATGCTTAATTAATGGGAGGTATGATCTCCCTTAGTGAATTTAATCTCTATTAACCGTTTCAAGTTATTTTATTTCCATCTCTAATTGTGTGCTATGATCCCCGTTATTATTTTGATTCAAATATTATGAATCTTTTTCTTCCAGTTATTTCCTTAGTATATTTAAGTTTTATTTTTTACCCATGCAAAAAGTATAAGCCTCTTTAAGCTCTTATAAGCCCATTTCAACTGGCTTCTTATGGAGGTTTATAACTTACAAAAATCTTTATAAGCATGTGTACCAGATGGAGCTTGTATTATAAGTTAGTTTATTTTAAAAGCTAAAGGTTTTTATAGAAGGCTATATGAAGGGTTTTTGTTTATTATGCTTTTCAAATTTATAAGCTATACCTTCCTTAGAAAACAAAATAATATAGCAATAATCATTAGGTGTAAACATTGATCGTTAATAAATGCCAGGGAGCCTTCACTAGGAAAGTTCGAGCGCGACTTGAAACATTTCTAGCTCGATATTGGGCTCGACCAAGCTCGAGTTACTCATTTAGTTGAATCGATTTTTAGGAATCTACACAAAACACATGATTGTTTTACTGTTAATCTATGCATGAATTTTAGGAACTTCATAAATGCAGAGGTCGTGGATTAAAGCTTTTTACTTAATGGTATGTGAGTTGCGCTCTAATTGAAAAGGTTGTGGTTCAAGCTTTGTTTAATAATTTGTGAGATACTATGTGCAAAGAGTTTGTTTAATAAACAAAAGTAAAGTAATATGAAGTAAACATTTTCAGAACTTTACTTCAAAAATCAATCAAATCACACTATTTTTCACTCAATTTCATGTTCTTTTCCTCATCAAGTGCTACTCAAGAATACAACTATTTTCTTTTTCCTTTTCTTTCTTAAGTGATACTCGAGAACACAGCGTTACTATTTTTAAAATATATTTGTATCTTGTTGGTACAAGTATAATATATATTGTTCGTTTTGGGTATAAGTAATTAGTTTAAACCTTAATTTACTACAAGAAATGCATCTTGTATATTTGGCTCCGTACACGACTTAACAAACACTCAAAACCCGATAAGTAGTATAGGTAAAAATTAACAAAATTGTACTATCTCACTACCCGCAGCAAAGCGCAGGCAAAACCACCTCGATGATTCTACATTTCTACTTGTTGGTTAGTTTGGTTAACCTACAGTAGTAGTGATATTTTGCGGTTGTGTACTCAACCTGAAATAAGGTAATAAACCCTCAAATAAGCTCTATCTTTTGGGCTTATTGTGTACTGAACCTGAAATATGCCAATAAGCTCCTTAAATTAGCTAAACCAAACACCCCCTCAGACTATATAGTAAAGAGTCAACCACCAAACACCCCTCAGTTCTCGTTAGCATTCAGGGTCTCTAGATTCGCCACAAGAGAAAAACCAAGAAACGTAACAGAAAAAGCACAACCATTAGCCTATAAGATAACAATATAGCATAACGTTGCTAAACGCAACTGAATGAATCCTGCACGAGAAGCTTTACCTATCCCTTTTCGTGTTGAATTTAAAAACCCGAATAATATGAAAGCTACTGACAGTAAGGGATGCATTGCTGCATATAAGAAGCCTTTAAAGGAACCAGAACAATTAAGATCGCCGCAAAAGGTCACCTTATGGTCAAAGTGCATACACGCCATAAAACACAACCGAAAGATCCAACAAAGTACCAAAGTTGAGGTACAGATTTAAACAAAAAGAAGTAAAAAAACTAGAAATTTGGAAGGCGATGCTTGTGAATTGTGGTAGACAGTTTCTCTACATGATCACCTCCAATTCTTTATTTACGCAACCTGAGGTATTTACATTGCTTACCTGAAAGAGAAAAGGAAGAAACGTGTGATGAGATAACAGGTCTTTACATTACACACAAACGGTACATTTCATAGCAGAAGCTAAGAGAAAACTGAAGAATAACAGTCGATAAATGTTTGTCAAATAAACACCATAATCTATGTTGATACTTTAATTTTGCAATGGAAGGAGTACATGAGTTTCTTATATTCGTTTCATATTAGTACTGCATACCCTGCATCTGATTATTCCTATATCTGACATTGAAGGTGAACTAAAAAAACTCGATCATAACTCACTAACGAACTTCACGAACAATACTTTAAGGGATACAAGTCTATGCTCCTATTAATATAATGTACCTCCTTTTTTAAAGGCTTATCGCTGATAGATGCACTGAAGTTTTAAGTTCATATGAAAACAGTAAATTAAGATGCACATAAATTTGTAGTACTATGAGTCATATGACCTCAAGATTTTGTTTCAGTATATACATATTGAGAATGAAGTGACGTACGCGTACCTTTGAAGATTTCCCGCATCACTTGATTCAGTTGGGATTAGGAATAAGAAACGGTGACTGCATATATATTGAGATTCAAAATCAGAGAAACATTTATAATCTGAAATCGGTAAAGCATTGGACTAACAAAATATTTTCTTTAATAAGATTTAATGGTCACAGATAAAACAAAGAGGATATGCAATTTCAGGTGAGAGATAATATTCAATTGAGCAAAAGTATTAAGTATGCAAATCAAACAGGGGAATTTCACTAGGTTGAACGTTTGCAACCGTAATTATCATAAGTGGAGATATATGACCTAACAAGCTCCATATGATCTGGTCAAATGGAAAACATGACTAAAAAGATGGCCGATTAATAAGTGGTCCCAACAATGATCATACAATACTCGGTTTAAGTAGGGATTTGGGTTATGAATTCTTTCTGATGAGTTAGTAGGGTACAAATATTAGCTTAAGAAGAAGCTGGTCAATCCAGAGAATTAGAATAATCAACGAGTATTATATTTTTCACCCTACTTAAAAAATTAAAAATGTGGACCAAACAGTACCCCAACCCGTTTGGACCTGTACATAACAAATTCATGTTCTGACCCAAACCTGGCAACCCGCTAACCAACCCACTTGTGTTCCACCTCTACTTTTACACTAAGACATAGTCTGCCTATAGAAGCCAATCAGACAGCATAACTATTAATATACTGCATAATAAATTAAACGAAAAAAAAAAAAATGATTAAAACCTACACTGCCAGTCTTTCTGTAACTTGCTGGATCCCTCTTTTTCCTTGGTTTCTTGCCAGCATTGGGTGATACAAGACTCGGTATAAACGAAGGAGCCCCTAGAAATTCTGGACCTCCAACAAACCATTCAGAAATGCATAATGGCCTTTTCTTTGGGATGTAACCCTTCAGCTCTTTCAATCGGTGCACAATTTCAATATTAATCTTGTGTTCAGGTCCCACGAGCTCCCAAGACTCTTGCACGCCATATTTATTCATAACCCAAATGTTCTTGGGAAACACATCATCGCCAAGTTTACATAAGCGAAAAGCGCACAATGAGTCATCCATGACCCCCAAACGCATCCACTTGCCAGCAATGTCATTTTCATATCTCGCATCATCGGGATGTGGCATTTCTTTGAACTTATTATTTGATAGATCAAATGATAGAATTACTAGTAAATTTTTTTCAGGATCACCACGATATGCAACCCAATGAAGGGCCCCGTTGGTAAGGATACCAATCCTACTAATAAAACTATAATAAAGGTCACCTATTATTTCCCACATGTTAGATTTTAAACTAAACATTTGAAAACGAGTAATACCATTAACTGGCTCAAACCCTAATATCACCTTGTAATCTTCTTTACATGAATTATATCCAAAACCACAAGTTAATGATGTAGCTTCAGGGATTTGGGGCTTTTTCAGCGTATTCACTTCTCGGGTTTCGGGATTGATAACTAGAAATTCATAACGAGAAGGGGAAATGCATACCAATCCATTTGAAGAGCCGAGCACATAATGACTGTGTATGGTGAGTAAAAAGATGTCATCAGCTACATACTTGCGATCATACTTGCAGCATGGAATACAGCACACAACAATTCTCTGACTTCCAATTTTGTCATTTTCACTTTCGCGTTGATAACTATGATCGAGATGGGATTTAATGAATTCTGGGGAAGTGATCAAAGAATCCCATGGCTTTGAGACCATCCTGTAACGGATCAGATCTTTCACATCTAATCTTTTCAGTATTGCCTCAATGATTTCTATAGGAAAGTCTGCCATTGAAACCCTAGAAATTGCAACCCCGAATTGGAAAGAAGCGGTGTGGGGTTAAGTGAGAATGCAATCTTTGTTTATACAATAATCAATGAGAACTTATATAATGACAACTGTAAAAAGTTTTACCGGATACCGGCTAAAGATACCTTTTTTACTGACACACGCAAGTAGCTTCATTAAGACACTAAATATAAGATATATACGGAGTACCAAATAAGGTTCTTAATTAGTCATTAATACAGTGATTGCCTATTACTAGTAACATAAGCAAGTTACATATAATTTAATTCATGAAAGATTGAACGTAACCTGAAACTACCGTCACCAAGGTTCTAACATAGAAGCATCTTTGCTAGACCAGAATGAATCAATACTTTCAACCTCTTCTTCATCATCGTCGTTGTACTCTGAACCATAACCATCGGATTCAAACAAGTCATCCAAGCCGTCTGTAAGATCATCATCACTCTCGTCAATACTATCATGGTTTTGGATATTTACTGTATCTGCATGATGAGAATTATTGGCAATGTCATGTCTAATTTCTCGCCTCATCCATTTCCCTTGCTTAACCAAATCTAATAACAACTCTTTTATCACAGATGATTCGTCTTTTTCCAAAAGTGTACCCTTGTCATCATATCCCTCCACCAGAAAAACTGAATCCCTCTGCCCCTTTAAACTCACGTAGAATAATTCCGGGTGCCTTAACAACATAGCTCTCAGCTTGTTTGAAAGCCCGAACTCTTTTCTGAAATGTGTCAAGTGATCAACTAACGTCCGTTTTTCAACCATCATACCTAGCATCTCTCTCACTACATTACAAGCCCTTTTTTCCGCTTTGATTGACTCTTTTGGAAAATCCTCAGCTTTTGTACGATACGGACACACATCCGTTATATCTCTAAACTTAAGCAAAAACTCCTCATGGTGTCTTTTTACATTCCGCCCCTTACGAAGTCTCAAACGGTTGAACTTCAAAGGCCTGTCTACAATCAATCCAAGAGGTTTGTCTTCAGGACTAGGTAATGGGTTGACCAGAGTTAAGTCACACGACACCAACTCAAGTGCAAGCCCATAAGAAGTGTCAACGGTCTTAAACTTATCAGGATACTCGTTACAAAGACGGGACCGGAAATTAGTAGGGAGACCAAGATCGGGCCCAATGTGAACCAGCTTTGACAAAAGAGTCTATGATGAGGCGAGAGCATAAGAAGTTTTTGAAGTTTGTTGGCTAACGAGATGGACATAGCGGCTTTAAGTTTAGCTTCTTCACTAGCAAGAGATGCTGCAGCTGGAGTAAGACGAACGCAAAGTTGGGGAAGTGTTTTTGTTGCATTAAATGGCGTGGAAGGTAAAGGTATATAGAAGAGTTCAAAAATGGTTGGGTAACGATGGATCATAGATACAAGTGATCGAGGCTTTGATAGGGATAAATAGGACCGACATTTACCAAGAATATAAATTGGCATATAGTGCTTTGGTTTAGAGAGGAGCAGAGTTTTCAGCTTTTGTACAAAACGGATCTTGTTCTGTTTCACCACATGTTTGTCTAGTGACGGATCACGGACATGTTTGAGGGATGCAGTGATTGTAAGAGATGGGTTTCGAGACTTACAAACCTTGTAAAAACCTCTTTTATCGGTTTCAGACTTCCAGAACGTAGTGGAAGGAAGGAAACTTGAGTTTAGACAGGTTGTAGATTTATCACTCGTGTGCAACAACACACGAGGCAGTGACACTTCCATGGCAATATATGTAAATTGTTTAGCTGAATACCTTCAGAACCTGCATCATGTAAAACAAAAGTTTACATTTTGGAAAGTGTATATCACATAAGACAGATTAACGTCATTGAGGATAAGAAACTTCAACAATTAGTCATCGTCATCACATAGTAAAACAGATTTCATCAGTTCACATTATTTATACAAAATACGCTACAAATATCTTAACAAGTTTGTGTAAGACCTTCTATTACTCATGTCCGTGAAATTGTGAATCATATCTAAAGCAAAGCAGAATGCTAGACAAAACTATCATCATACAAAAAGATACATCGATAAGCAAAAACGAAATAAAAGTGTGGCCTTTTACATTGACATGGAATCTTACAAGCAACAAACACAACATATGAAACCTCGAGACATAATAGAATTTCATTTACTTAAGCTATTTCTGTAAACTAAGCTACCCGAATACCTCACTAGTATGGTAGCATATGTCAATTTGCTCAAACAAATCACAAATGGTTACGCATAACCACACGGGTTCTCCATATCAGATATAAACATCATAAGAAACCAGCAGTTATGTGAAGCAATTAAGAGTGGTTTTCCATCAAACAGTGAGTGGTCAGTTAACCCAATTAGTGGCCTACTGGTTAGGCACCCTGTTCAAACCGCACTACTACGTACATATCTTGGTGGTGGCTAGGGAAAGGGTCAGAAATGGTCATGGGATACCCGATTAGGCCGCATACATCTGAGTCAAAGACTCGCCCTTCTCGGGTAACCAGAACAAGGAAAACCTCATCCGTTTACCCGTTGTGCAACTAACCAAATTCCATGTCAATATATGTAAATTGTTTAGCTGAACACCTTCAAAACCTGCAGCATGTGAAACAAAAATTTACATTTCGGAACGGGCATATCACATTAGACAGAGACAAGATGTCGCTTTTCATTTTATACTAGCATTGGGTCATTAAGGATAAGAAACTTCAACACTTGGTCATCATCATCACATAGGAAAATAAGCTACAGATATGCTTCACGAGTTTCTATAAGAAATTCTTTTACTTTATGTCCATGAATCCTATCTAAACTGAAGCAAAACGCTAGACAAAACTATCATCATACAAACAAGTAAACAACGAACACAACATATGAAACCTCAAGATACTAAAAGGCTTCCTTATATTCAAAGCTGTTTGTGTAAAGTAAGCTACCGAAATACTTCACTAGTATATGTCTATTAGCTCAAACGAAACACAGACGGTTACGCATAACCACACAGGTTCTCCATATCAGCGATAAACATCATAAGCAAGTGAGTTGGGATTATCCTCAAACAGTTAGTGGTCAGTTAACCCAGTTACACCCATAAAATAAAAGCACCACCAAGGTGGCCTAGTGGTCAGGCACCCTTTTCGAATCTCCTTGGTGGTGGCCAAGGAAAGGGTCGGAAACTGTCTAGTTAGGCCACGTGCATCTGAGTCAAAGACTCGCCCTTCTCGGATAACCTAAACAAGGAAAACCTCATCCATTTACCCGTTGTGCAGCTAGCCAGGCAAAGAGTTGAAAACTGTCACGGGAAAACCTCGGTTAAGCCGTGTACATCTGAGTCATAGGCTCGGCCTACCCGGGTAGCTAGAACAAGGAAAACCTCATACGTTCAACTAACCCATAACATAAACCAGCCAAAAAATTACTAGTAGTATCAAATATGGAAAAAGTGATTGGAGACTTTTATCAAACAGTTGGTGTGCAACAAAACCCATAAACATAAAACAAACAAAAAGTGATTGGGCCAGTTACTCACAGTTGGTGTTAAAAGCTGCTTCAAATTGCCACCCGAAAAACAATAGTCAGTCGCTTAAATAGAGAAAAGATAATTTAAGCAATTTTTTAGGAATAAGAAAAAAAGGGTTATGAAATGCGTTTGCCGGGAGTCGAACCCGGGTCTATTGCTTGGAAGGCAATTATCCTAACCGTTGGACTACAAACGCTCCTTTTCCTTTTGATCTTTGAGGGCATGGTTGACCGCCATTGTTTGGCAACTGAGATTATAAAGATATCTTTACATTTCAACCAATATTTACATATTTCTTCAAACTTTGTTTTAAGAAAATTATACATCATGCATTAAAACTTGTGTTTGAGAAAATACGTAAATATTAGGATATGAGGATGTATGGAAATACCCCAAGAGATTTATACTTATTTTTTTTTTTAAATAAGCTATCTAAAAAGTAATCTTTATTTGACAAATAGAACTTATAAGAGATTATTAAAAATTAATCTTTCATAATTTCTGAAAATAAAATATTACTTCATGTAGCTTATAAAAATAATCTATTTTTATAATTTTTTTTTCAGCACCAGCATCCGCAACAATAATAGCACCAGCACTACCATAATCTAGTATTTTTTGGAAAATAAGCCATCAAAATAAATTTTGTTTGCCATGTAGTATTTTTTTAGGATTTTAGAAAAATCATCTTTTAAAATTAAATAGTATTTTATGTAACTTATAAAAATAAAATACTTTTTTTAAATTCCCGCCCTATCTTTGTCTACACCTAAATCTACAGTTTCAACAACAATTATTTGCGCCGAACATTCCCTTAACGACCTCTTATTGGACTTGCACAATTTCTTTTTTGTTTACATAGATATAGGGGGGGTGTTTGTTCTTGCTTATATAGTTGGCTTATGGCTTATTTGGTTTTAGGCTTAGGTTTCATAACCTCACTTTTTGTCACTTATTTTGAATTATTTATTATGTCTAATAAGATTATAAAAACTAAAACGTTGCAAAATAAGCGATAAAAAATAGCTTATGAAACATAAGCGCAAAATCAAATAAACCATAAATCGATTATGTGAGCTTAGTGTAACTCAATCAAAATCAATTGTCTTTTAACTATTAGGCCATCTCAATCATATGCTCCAAGAAAAATTCAAATTTGAGAAAAAGTGATATCTCTTACTCAAAAATTCATCCTCTAAACTTTTTTCATCTCAAACTTAAACTTTAAAATCTCTTTATACTGAACTGGTTTATTTTGGCCAAATGACTAAATTTATTTGCACTACTTTATGTGTATAATATATTACTAGCATGGTACCTGCGCAAAGCAGCGGTTCGGATGCGAATTGTGTTTAACGATTTTCTGATTTTATGTTTTTTTTGCCGAATATTGTTTAACAATTTCTAGAAACGAAAGATGATAGTTTCTAGAAATTGTGTGTTTATGTTAAGAGAATGAAGAATTAATATGCCATTATTATATATGCAAATTCAAAAAGTTATTAATTTTAACTATTTAAACATATTAAAGTTTTAATTTCAAAAATTACTAATAATAGCAAGTGTGTAAGCTTAAAATTTTTAAGACTTCTAAAAATAAAAGTCCTAAATGCTTTATATATAGTTAAGATTAAGATTAAGATTATATGTTTGGAGGATGAATATTGAATATAAAAGATATTGAACAATACTTCAAAAAATTCTTCAAACATGGAGCATGGTTAGAGATGATTTCATATGCTATATTCTTCAAATATGAAGAAAAATGTAGTTTGTATATCATGATTGGACATGGCCTTATGACTTTCTTGTGACTTTTATTTTTGTAGAAAATGAGAAACAAATACTTTTCAGAAAGAGATTATTTCCGTCTTCTAATAATTGTTCAATTCTATATTTTGGGTTATTCCAAAATACGGTAATTGTGTAGTTCATATTTAACTAGAGCTGGCAATTTCAACACGAAAACACGACACGACACGACACGAAGTTAACAGGTTTCGTGTTTGGGCTTATCGTGTTTCGTGTCGTGTTCGTGTTCATGTAAGATGACACGATAAAATAACGTGTCGTGTTCGTTTCAAGACCTGTTAAGACACGATAAGACCTGTTAAGACCTGTTAAGATTTCGTGTTTTAGCGTGTCAAGAGCTGTTAAGACCTCTTATCGTGTTCGTGTTCGTGTAACCTGTTAATTTTCGTGTTCCTGTTCGTGTTTTAAGATCTGACACGATTAGCTTATCGTGTCGTGTTCGTGTTAGGTCTTAACAGCTCCGTGTCTTATCGTGTTCGTGTCGTGTCATGTCGTGTCGGACATGTTATGCCAGCTCTATATTTAACCAATCAAAAAAGACTTAAGTGGGTAGACATGACATCTTTCTATGAATAGCCTAATTAATATGAGTATTTATAAAGTGACAAAGGGAGTATATGATGTACCGTTCCACAAACTAGAGTTTCTAGCAAATTACAAACATATTTTACCAAATACCTAATTTTTATCCAAAAACCCAAACTACTCATGAACTTAGCAAGACCTTGCGAATTGTTCAAAAGAAAATCGCAATACCTTGCTAGTTTTCAGAAAATTAGAAGGTTTTCGGGAGAAAAAAAATAGCGAGAACTTATTAGTTTCAGAAAAGCAAGGTTGACCTTGCTAGTTGTTAACCTTGCAATTTTTTTCTTTTTAGTTGTTAACTTTACGATTTTTCTCTTTTTGAAAAACTAAAAGATCTTGCTAGTTTCATTGATAATTCAGCTTTTTAGATAAAAATTACAGTAAATATTTAGTAAAATATGTTTGTAAAATTGTTTATATATTTCATTTTTCTAAAAAATTTAGATGACAGTGGGATTAAAGTCATCAAATGATTATCATTCTAACACAATTTTCGTACTAAAGATTTTATTGTCGAACTTATGAAATGAATTCGATTCATTTATTCATAATATTACATTATTAGGTGACTATTATTTTTTTATTCTTACTTTATTGCACGGACACTTTGCTAGTAAATATATATTAACATTGCGTTCACTATCAAAACATGTAATTGGAATGTTTGACATCGCCTCTTGAAGCAAGCCTCAATTGTCAACATCGATAGTTGTCATGTGTTAATCATTATTTTAAGTTAACATGGTTTTTATGTCTAAAATGTTATGTCATTTCAAAAGTCGGTGGATTTTTTCTACTCATAAGATCAAGGTGCAAGTCTGGCAATCTATAAACTATTCATGTGTTTGACAAGATATTGAAGTTTATGATATGAGGAAATATGGATAGACTAAAAAAATATATCAAAGCATCTCTTTCATACGGTTTAATATTATTGTTCACTTTTCTATTCTAAGTCGTTTTAAAAAAATTATTCATTATTGAATATAAAAGTTGAAATTGTTTAAGTTGACCATATTACGTTTAACCAAAATTATTATTTACAAAATTAAGAGAAAGCATTAATTAATTGTTAAAGAATAAAACTGTTATTTTGTTGTTTTTATATAAATCAAAATAGTAATAAATGCGTTTTTATTAAGGGTGAAGGTTGAATATACGTAACAAACTTTCTCAAATTTACCGATATACGTAACATACTTATTTTATTGTAAACATACGCAATATACTTTTAAATACTCACCAATGTACGTAATATTGTCATACTACCACTTATAAAAGTTACAGTTTTGATCCTTGTCCTTTGCGTTGACTTTCACCGTAAGTCATTTGACATTTTTTCACTTAAAAAGTTACAGTAATGGTCCCTTGCTTTTGCATTGACTTTTACCGTTAGTCCCTTGACATTTTTCACTTAATATATGTATATTTTGTCCGTTTTTGTTAATTTTTATACATTTTCATCCGTTTTTATACGCTTTCGTTCGTTTATCTTACATTTTCATTCATTTTTATCCGTTTTCGCCCATTTTAATACGTTTTCGTCCGTTTTTATCCGTCTTAATGCGTTTTTGTCTGTTTTATACGTTTTTTTCCGTTTTTAAACGTTTTTGTCCATTTTTATACGTTTTCGTCCATTTTTATACGTTTTCATCCGTTTTTATAAATATAAAAACGGACAAAAACGTTAAAAAAAACAGATAAAAATGTAAGAAAAACGGACGTAAACGTATCAAAATAGACGAAAACGTATAAAAATGAACAAAAAATGTAAAAAAACGGATGAAAAAGGATGAAAATAGATAAAGCCGGATAAAACGCACGAAAGCACAAAACGTAAGAAAAACGGACAAAATCGTATTAAAACGTAAGAAAACGGATAAAGACAGATAAAAACATAGGAAACGTAAGAACAACGGACGAAAGCGTATAAAAACAGATGAAGCGCATAAAAACGGACGAAAACGTACAAAAATGGACAAAAACGTATAAAGACACATAAAAGCGTATGAAAACGTAAAAAAACCGTGTTGGATCGATGTACTCTAACCAAACTAATTTAAATAGCTTGTTAAGGTTTAATAACCTCAGATAAATCCTAAGTTATTAACAATGAAACACTGAGTAATCTTTATCAAGTATGCGGAATTTACTTAATAAAGCTAAGAAGAATATAACTTTTAACTTTCAATGATTATATTAATAACACTAATTCTGCTTATTATGCAGACTTCTTTAACAACTCTAATAATATCGAACTCTCTA
Organism: Chrysanthemum makinoi; assembly: GCA_910596185.1. Taxonomy (NCBI): domain Eukaryota; kingdom Viridiplantae; phylum Streptophyta; class Magnoliopsida; order Asterales; family Asteraceae; genus Chrysanthemum; species Chrysanthemum makinoi. The sequence goes on from OU343217.1 coordinate 283,541,532, forward strand.
AAACTCTAATAATACGCGTACTCTAAACTTGTGAACTCGTACCTTTAATGCCAATCTAGGGGTCCTTTTATAGGCTCAAGGATAACCCTATTCGGTTTACAATTTGTATCTTTGTACGACAAGTAATCTAATAAAGAATATTCTAGAATTACAAAGTTTTCCATAACGAATATACAGTTCTTTTAGCCTTGCGAGTACTTTGACTTTTCCGATTACTTTGTCATTCTTGACACTTTAACTCTTCAGTACTTTAACTTTCTGTATCCCAATAATCCTCCCCTAACTTGAATTCTACTTGTTTGATTTCAAGTTCCTTTGTGAATTTATCTTTAACAGCTTCATCTTTGAACGAAAGATTGTGTCTTTGCCTTTGGATTGTATATCATCATTTATCAAAGTATTCTTTAGAATTTATTCTTTTCAGCATCAAACAGCAATTTTATTTCTTTTCTGCAACATTCAGCAAGCTCCATCTTTTCAGCAACATAAGACAATTTGTACATTTAATTCAGTTAAGTTTCAGTCTATTCTCATCACTTCCAGGTGTGTAAACTCCTGTGAGAGGTGAATCATTGAAAATTTAATGGATTTGAGTTCTCTTTACCAAAGCCATTAACTCTGGAGTAGCCAAATGTTTTGATGTGTAAGATCATGGTACACTGATAACCATATGATTTTTAGCAAATCATCAGCTATCAACAGATTTGAGTTGTCTTTACCAAAAGCTGTACCCTTTTGGACTAGTTAGTTCTTTCATCATGGTGAACTAATTACCATATAATGGTTTTTCCACAGCCTTTACTACAAGCAATTTTCTTGTGGGCTAGCCAACTCTTCACATTACTGATATGGTGAGTTGATTACCATACAACTTATTAGCAAGTTGTCACCTATAAAACGGATTTGAGATATCTTTACCAGAGCCGTTTGCTCATGGATTAGCCAATCCTTTTGTAACCATGGTGGATTGATAACGTATTGGTGTTACCATCTCAAAAACCATTTATATCTTTTAACCTTTGTTTCAAAACATTTATTACTTAACAAAAGTTTTTCAAAATCGATAGCTGGTTTAAAAGCGCAAGCGATACTTTGATTAAAGTCTTGTTTGATCAGCAGTACTTTGAATAAAGTACTGATATATCAAAAATTTTATCAATTAAAATTCATACCAGTTATTCATCAGCTATATCTGTCCATCTGATAAACAATTTGATAACCATAAGTGTTGTTTCATTGTCTTCTTCAACTTCCATTCCATGCTCCAGCATCCTCCTCATGAGATCTGATGTAAGAGGATATCTTCTATCAACTAACATGTGAATCATTGTCCCATCTTCTAGCTCTAGAACATGTACTCCAGATTCTTCAAAGAATCTCCAGCAAGTAATCTCCCAATCTTCTTGGTTCTTCCAGATCTCAGCAGTACTTGTTTCTTCAATTTCCCAAATAGTTATGAGATCTCCAAGTAAGACTAAACCAAATCCTTCTGATGGATTGTGTTCATAATATCCTTTGACCACATGATATAAATGGAATAAATCCACTCTATCAGTTATATGCAATAAATCCCATAGCATATTGAACACCTTGAAACTTTCATCTTCTTTGTGAAACATCAGATATTTTTCATCTTTTGACTCAACAACTTCAAAAGTAGTTATTGGAGATTTGTTCATCTTCAATTCAGCATCATCTTTAGAATACTCAAAATCTATTATTCTTAAGTAATTCCTTAGCTCATCATTTGTTTCAGATCTTAATTCAACTTTCTTTGACGGCTGATGATCTTTAGCTTCAGTTACTCTTTTTCTTTTTAAGCTTTCTTTTCTTTCTTCTTCTTTGTAAGCATCATCATCTTTATAATCTTTGATACTATCAACTTGTCTCTTATATTCTTCTCTGACAACATCATATAACTCTTTCATATTAACATAATTCAGCTTGTTCAAACCAACATATCCTTTCTTCTTTAGATAAGACAGCATTGCATTCTTTTCCTTAGCAAGATTTGGTCTTCTTGGTAGAGAAGAAATAGGAAGTGGTGATGGTATAGCAGCTTCAGCATTCAATTCTTCTTGTAATTTCCTAGCTGCTTCTTCATTCATAGCTTCTTCTTCATTAGCAACCTCAACATTTAGTTCAGCTTGTACCTTTCTAGCTGCTTCCTCATTCATAGCAATTTGAGCAGCCCTTATCTGTGCTAAATTTGGTTTCTTTTTCTACTTTGTTTCTACCAATATACCTTTTCCTTTATCCTTTGGATCAATAACAAGTTGAGAAGCTCTTGGTTGTTCTTCTTCTTGCACTCCTGGAATGTTAACACCCCTTGGCCTTGATAAATCATGCAAAATCTCAGCAATGGTTTCGTCATTACTTGCAGTATGTATAGGTTTGGGTGTAGCTTCTTCTTCTTGTATGACAGTTGAAGGACCATCAACTTCTTCATGTATAATAGTTGAAGGACCAGCTTCTTCTTCAAAATCTAACAACCTTGGAGTAATCAATTCTTGCCTGAAAGATCCTTGAAAAGCAGTACTTTGATCAGCAGTACCTTGATCATCAGTACTTTGAACTTGAACATCAACAACTTGCTCCCCAGTACCTTGAACTTTGATTTCTTCCTCAGTACTTTCAATAACGTGTTCTTCAGTATCTTGTGTTTGAATATTTGTACCTTGAACTTCAGTCCTTTCTTCCTCAGTACTTTCAATATTAACATATTCTTCAGTACCTTGAGGTTCATGCTCCTTAACAACATCTTCTTTCAAATTCTTTTCTTCTAAATTCCTCCCCAATTGGACAGAAGATGATTGTTGAACCTTCTTTCCTTTGGTTGGCTTCGTAAATTGCCGAACAGGCTTTCCTTGCTTTCTTTGAGTCTTGACCCATAGACGATGATGTTGAACCAATGGCCAGACAAAATTCTTGAGTCTTCTAAACTTAAGCTTTATCTTCTTAATTTGTTTAGCCTGAGCTTCAGTTGTTTTCTTCAATATGACTAACTCCTTGTCGAACATAATTATCCAATACCAAACCTTCAGGGGGTATAGTAGCTGAATCATCTCCTCGAAGTGGTGAATGTTCTTCTGGTTGAGATTCATGAGCAGATATTTGTGGAGATGGTGAAGGTGAAACTGCAACATCATCTTGAAATTCAGTACTTTGCGAAACAATACCTTGTGATGCAGCACTTGGAGATGCAGTACTTTGGGATGCAGCACTTTGAGAAGCAGTACCCTGTGTAGAAGCAGTACCTTCAGTGTCATCACCTTCTGCAGCATCAGCTCTGACAGCTTGAACAACTTCCATCATAGAAGTAGTTAATGGAGTGTCCCTTCCAGTGAATAGATCACTCTTCCTAGCCATGAAAGTGAAAATCTTGGCTTGTTGTACCACAACAGGTAAAAGACTTGTAGGCTTAGGGATATCTGAAAGTTGTTTATTGAGGAACACTTGAATAAACCTTGGATACATCAACCATCTTGAACCATGAGTGATGTGTGAAAGCATTCCATCTAGAATTAGCCTTGAAAAGTTGAAAATTCGATCTGTAGCCAATCCCACTATGGCAGATGCTATGTTAGACCCAAATTGCTCCCATGATGTACTTTTAGCACTAATACAATGAAGCAATACATGAACCAAAAACTTCCAGTGAGGACAAAATAAGGTTTTCCTGAATGTTTGTTCAGCTAAGGACCCTTCATAACCAATGTCCCTAAAAGTATCCCAAATCGGTTGCTTATCAAAAGCGAATAGCCCCATCTTCATCATTAAACAATAAGTCTTCACGAATAGAGGCTTGATAATCCTCACAATTCTCCCGCAACTTTAGCTTGAATATATGAATCACCATTCTCCATAATAACCCTAGCAGTTTCCCAAAATTTTTGAATCCAGGGCTCAATAATATCTGGTTCTACTAAAAGTGCATAACTAATTGGCGACCCAGTAAGAAAATCGATGATATCATGAAAGATTACATTAAACCGGTCTTGTCTAAATTCGCCACCATGTTGTGTTTGGAAACGATATTACGATTCGCCATTGATGATTATATGATCACTGATAAGAGATAGAACGAATAATATAGGTGAAAGTGTGAGAAATATGGAAAAGATTTGAAGATATCAATATGAGAGGAAATTTCGGAGAGTAGTTATTTATAGGTGAGATTTAAAAAAAATCACAGCCAATAATAACAAAGTTACCGTTAGTAGTAGTTACCCCTCAATATTACCGTTGGAACAGTACTTTAATAAGACAAACAACACTTTTCACGTGTGCAGTACTTTCCAATCTCTTCCTTACAATAGCAAATAAACATGAATATCCTCCCCTCAAGCAATGCATAGGACTATACTTACACTTAATAGTCCTCCCCTTAAATGTAGCTTACTAACTAATATACTCCAAAACATCTGACAGAAACTCCTTGTCTCCTGTCATGCTCACAGAACAACCACTATCAAAAATAAAATGATCTTTAAGCTCCTCTTCTTGGTTGCCCTGTCTAATAAGAAGAAAAATTTAGTTGCTTTGAGGAACCCAAGCCATTACTGACTTGTGTTCCCCTTGTGGAGTGACATACTCACATTCTTTGAGTATATAATCTCCACTGTGTGGAAAACTAGAAGGGGGGGTTGAATAGTTTTACCAATTTAAAACTTCATTTTAAATATTTAGATCGACTTATGTCAATCTATTTGATTGTTTATGTTGGACGTTGATAGATAGATATATAAACGTGTAATGAAATATAAAGAGTAAGAAGCACATCACCACGACACAAGTTATTTATAGTGGTTCAGCTACAAGGACACCTTCCTTGCCCTACTCCACTCCCGAGTCACCTACTCGAGAGTTCGTAAGCACTACACCAATCTCCTTATGGCGGAGAAGCCTTCACAACGTCGCTTAACCTTTTCCGGTACAAAGCTAAATACCGAGTTCTTTCACACCAAGGTGAACCACACCTAACACAACGTCGCCTACCTTTTATACGGTGCTAGTCTAAACACCGAGTTCTTTCACACCTTAGGAGAACTAATCCTATCACAACGTCGCCTACCCTTTATTAGGTACTAGGCTAAGCACCTAGTTCCATTACTATGGAGGAACTACTACCCTTCACGACACAACACCTAATCTCAAGGAGATCTACTCCTTGTTACAACACCATCAAGGATATCACCATCCTTGTAAATAAACAAATACTTATATGTATAACGATGCACCTCATCGATTATACGACCTAGGCATTTCTTCACAAATACCACTTGATTTGATTCTTTGGAATCCTTCACTAATGCCTTTGACACAACGCTTGGCACCCTTCACTAATGCCTTCGTCTTGACACCTTTAGCATTCTTCACTAATGCTTTGACACGGATGATGAGCACCTTTCACTAATGCTTTCATCTTGACACCTTTGGCATTCTTCACCAATGCCTTCAACCCAACATCTATGGAGAAAGGAAGAACTATCAACAAGAAAACCTTAGTTGTCTTGATGATGACGAAGCATGGCAACTCATGGACTTGAGCTTGCACGTCTTCAAGAAGTGGTGATCTCTCCTTTAAGAGGAACCTAGAAGATCACACAAAAACAAAAGACAAACTACATAGATCACTTAGATCTGAGGTTAGAGGGTTAGAATACTTTGGGGAAGTATATGTGTGAAGTGATGCATAGAAAGGAAGAAATGGCTCTCTATTTATAGAGAAAAATCTCTACTATTCCCCGGATCCCACGGATCCCTTCCACTTGGGATCCGGCTAGCACAAAGCCAGGGATCCGTGGAACGCTCCTCTTTGCCCATGGGTATTTTTGGTTATGGGTCATGGGTCATGGGTTATGGGTTAATCCATGGTTTTCTTTCTAGATACAATGTATCTTAAAGATACAATGAACTTGGTTAAGTGGTATATATAAAACCATGGGTTATGGGTCAATATCATTTGCTAGTTTATCACCCATTTTAGTATTTACATGTTTTTACCCATTTTAGTATACTTAGTTTAAGTATATGTTAACCCAATATGTAAACACTAGTTGTTGTACATATATATCTAAATCATAAAAACACTTAAGCTTGTTTTAGTGTTTTATGTGAAAACGTAAGTGTGTTAGAAAACTATTAACTCAAACTATTTACGTACTCTATTTGTTTTCGTTAAAATGATTTTACGTTTGTTATCGACAAAACATTAGAAGATCGTAAAATATAAATAAACGTTTTACGGCTTATTTGTATTAACAATCTCCCCTTTTGTTGATGACAAAACATAAAATTATTTTAAGGAAAAATCTAAAATTAGTAAAAGTTTGAATTTGTAGTTTTTACTTTCTTCTCCCCCTTTTGTCGAAACAAAAAGTGTTAAAAGAAACTAACACAATTTTTATAAGAAAAAGGTGTAAAGATGTAAAGAGAGCAAGTGGCGGGAATGGTACTCGTCTTAACTTCGCCCTTGACGAGTCCATCCCTTTGAAAAAGCGTCAAGGACATAGCGTAAAATAAACTAATTGTGTTTGCAATTAAGTTTGCAAATGGTTCGTCTAAGTGATGAAAGCGTGCTCCCCCTTGAATATTGCAATGTTGCAATGGGGTGTCATGAAGTGTAATCCAAAATTGGATTAAGTTGCAAATGATTTTGCAATGTTGTTTGACACAAATCTCCCCCTAGCTTTATGGTGTCAATATCTTCATGTGTATTTTGAATAACTACAAAATAAATGTTAGAAAACAAGAGTATAGTGCATAATTTCCTGCAAATAAGACTCAAGTTAGTAGAAATTTGTGCTTATGTACCACGGATCCCACGGTTCCCTTCTTGGAGGGATCCGTCTAGGTATTGGGAGGGATCCGGCTATCTGTTGGCAGTTTCTTGGTGAAGAAATGTCAAGGAATGCTATTTGAGGAAATGAGATATGTACAATATAACAAGCACAACACACAACATAATCATAGCATATAAGTATTCATTCAATAAAACAAGAGATACACAACCAAATCTCTAAAAACTAAGAGAATGAACTAGCCAAACAAGTGCTCCAAGCTAATGCTAATGAGTTATTCCAAACTTTAGATTAAAAGCTTTAATGGCGATAAATGATGAGATGAGTTTTCCTAAACATCTTTAGTTTGAGCTTGTAGTTCATGTATCAATCTATCTAGTTCATGTTTCAATCTCTCACCATGTTTACAATGATAGCAATCCTTGTCATGGTTTTGAGTTTCAAGTGAAGTGGGTTGAGAATCTTCAAATGATTGTGAGGTGGCTCTAGGTACTAATGATGTTGGTTGAGTTGTGGAGGGTATGTTTGGTATAGTAGAATTAGGTGATGAACTTCCAGTGGGAACACTTTTCTTGGAAATTAGTTTGATTGGTTTCCTTGGTGTGGGAGAAATTCTAGCATTGGTGGACTTAACCGGAGATGATTCGGTTGAGGAAACTTCATGTATTATTCTAGCAAGTTTCTTGGGTGGTTCTTGAGTGGATGAGTTAGCACTAGGAGCCTTAGTCATAGTGATGATGGTGCTAGTAAGAAACTCTTGCTGATTTTTGAGATGTGATTGAGAGTGGTGTCTTAATCCTAAGGTTGTTGGGTTTATAAAGGATAACTTTGAATTAGGAAATTAAATTTTTTGGCCACTTAAAGGACTAAGCATGCTCTTGGGGTTTTGATCAGCTCTAGGAGGATAATTAATGTATGCTAAGAGTGGTTAGAGAACCAAAGGGTGACTTGAATTTGAATAAAGAAGCTGATTTATGCATTCGCATCTACGGATCCGCGGATCCCTCTCGATAGGGATCCGCTGGTTAAAGACCAGGATCCGGCTATCAGACAAGGTCTAGGTGAAATCATTATGCTTTTGTAAGGTTAGTTATTAATGGATTTGAGGGTTTGACTTAATTTTGAAGTCTTTAGCTGTTGGATATCTCAAATCCTTAACCATAACAAGTAATGGTGCTTAACGATGGTTTTGGCCAAGAAAATTTGACCTTGGGTAGTCTAACTATATGTTTGACAATGATTCCATTTAATTTGATGTGGAGAAATGGTGATAACAAGTCCTAGAAGTCAGATGATGTCCTAATAGGAATTTACTAAAATCCTTAAAAATAAGAAGAAATGAAAAACTAATTTGTGACCCTAATTTTGATTAAAAGATGATTGAGATCAATTTGCTAAAATTGAAAGATATACCTAACTAAGTGCTATCAAGCGTGATAGATAATGTGTGAGTGTTGGAGCGGAATTATGGTGAGTTTTGACTAGTAGATAAATCAAAAATATTTAAAAGAATGTATCCTAGATAAACTATGGATGAGAGTGAGATTTTCAACTATTTGATAAAGACTTAGTTGGCTCTAGTATCTTATGTTTGACTTGTTAGAGATGATCTAATGGACTATTTTGATGTAGCCAAATCTGTATTTCATATCAGATGCTACGGATCCCGCGATTCCCTTATGGGAGGGATCGGCCGGTTCAAAAATTTGGGATCCGCCTACTACAGATCAGAGAGCTTTCAGGAAATGTGCATCTTTGCACTTTATATCAAATGCTTTTCCTAGTTGTTTCTACGGGGACTAAATACACTAGCATAACTAATATAATGTATACCAAGGTAGGAAGAGCTAAAATTCCTAGAATGAGTGACGACGACCATTCAAAGGGTCGTAAAATCTCATTTCCCAAGTACCTACGTTAGGATTGTTTAGTGCCATGATATGGCAATACCTACAAACTACAAGCATAATTTAAAATATTTACAAACCATTGTTTGAAATTGTTCATCACAAGTTTGATTCTTCAAACCTTACCTTTCTCCTCCTTCTTCACTTCTTTACCCGTCCTCCACTCTATATCAAACTATATTCACTTCTTCTTCTTCAAGAAATTGGCGAAGCATTTGAAGATTCCATTGGTTTGTTGCCATTCGGGTGATTCATTAGGGATGTTTGACAATTGGTTAATGTAGTCTAAGGGGTCAAGATTGATATTTTCGAGTGGGTTGCTACTACTCCCTTCACCTTCTCCTTGCCTCTCCCTTACGTCCGAGGAATCCGTGGGTGGGTGTGGCCTCTTGCCTTCCACCATAAACCTTGTTGTTCTACCTTCGGTTAATGGTACCATAACTTTATTGCAAAAGCTATGATCAAGGGATTGTGGAGAAGGGTCTAATGCAAAAATAAATTTGGCAAGGCGGGTTAGGAGCATAGCATCTGAAGCACCATTTGTCCATACTTCTTACACTTGCCATTCTCTTGACCATGTAGTAGGCAAGGTTAAATTGAGTATTGGTCACTAGGCAATAGATCATGAAGCTTAGACATGCGTTGGGGTGGTCCTTGTTTCCTACTAAGCACACCACATTTTCTCTAATCACATCTTTCCACTTCCTATACAATGCATACATTTCCGAAAGCTCCATTTGAAAAGGATCCCTATGGATCACTTTTGACTTCCTTGTGACTCTTGATGGTGAGGCTCTTGGCATGAACACGGTGTCCCTCACCGTGGTTGCTTCCGGGATCATAGTGTAGTAAATATCATGATGATCAACCATTGTGTGTATTTGTTCCAAAGACCATTCATTCGAGTACATGCAAACGCCTTGATATGGAACCCCTATAATTCTTCCAAACTCTATAAGTGAAAGACTAAACTCTCGCTCATTGATGGTGAATTCAATTGAGATGGACCCATCATCATTTCTAATTATACCCATTGTCTTGTAGAATTCAAGCACAAAGACCGGGCAAATTTGCTCGTTTAAATCCAATAAACAATCAAACCCAATAGTTGCAAAAACTTCCCTTACGTCGGTATTTGCAAGAAATGATGGATCAACAACTCTCCCTTCATGAAATAGTCTCCTTTCAAGCAACTTAAAGGCCTTTCTATCGTCCGGACTTAGACCATTTTCCTATGATACATGGGTATGTAGTGGGCGGTGTCTTGGTAATCTTGTTGCTTGTTGCTTGGCATGATTGTTCCTAAACAATGCAACCACAATGTGGTGTTAATTATAAATAGTAACCTAGAGGGTTTGATCACAATTTTGTTCAATTCATTTTTATTGAATTCAAGAAATGAGTTTAATTTGTATTAACAATGTTAATTCTTTGATTTGGGTTATCTTAGAATACAATGTGGTAACAAATTATGACAAACCCATTTGAACCCAACCTCTAAAATGAAGAACTTGTAATCCTAGTAATCAAAGAATGAAATCAACAATGTAGTGAAGATTATACTTACACAAGTGATTGTTATGCTTGAGAGAGATGATCAAGTTGCTCCTGTGAGCAGTAGTTAGGTTTTTGTTCGTGAGTCTTCAAGGGGAAAGTAGCTTGTGGAACATCCACATTGATCATTCTTTTATTTAAAATTTGTCTTACGTGGCGGATCCGCGGATCCTCTAATTTGGGATCCGGCTAGTGTAAGTCGGGGATCCGGCATGACGGCAAAATCAGCTCAAGCATTCTTTGATACCTTTGGTTTGGAAGTTCTAAAGCGCCTAGGGTTTTGATGTTTTAGGTTCTAAAACTTGTGGTTGATGTTTTGACGATGTTAAGCTAATCTTATTTGACGTAGTTTCCTTTTAAAGAATCGGTCATAATTCTTTGTGAACTATTTTTTTTCAAATATTATAATAAAATCCCATTTTATCATAATGTAAGAAGTTTCACATAGATTTTTATTGACGTAGATGGAGTGTCAATAAATCCTCTGTGATGAATAATGATAATGGTTATCAAATAACCAAAATGTCATTATTACGAAATCGTAGTGTAGTCTCTACAAATAAGTCAAAGAATACTATTCATGATGATGACTTTAATATAGATAACTACTAAAGCAATTACTAATAAATCATGCAACTAAGATTTCAATAATAAAATTAAAAGCAAGTGATTAGTAATCATGCCTTGGCTAAATATTCTTTTTAAGAAAAGAAGTATTTAGATGTTTTGTGATCTTCTTGGAAATTCCAGATTTATGTTGTAAGAATACTAAACATTCTTTTTGCGAAAGGAAATATTTAGATAAATTCTTTATGCTCTTCTTGGTAACTCCAAATCCAAGTATGGATAATGCTAAAAAAAATGTTAGAGCATTCTATCATTGTCCAACAATAAACAATATAGTGATTTTAAAATATGACAAAATTAATCCTTCTTTGTAGTTTTGAAACATACATGGATCGTATCAAGTTTTTAAAGTACAACATACTCTAAGAAACTTGGTAACGAAGCTCTGATACCAATTGTGGAAAACTAGAAGGGGGACCAATTTAAAACTTCATTTTAAATATTTAGATCGACTTATGTCAATCTATTTGATTGTTTATGTTGGACGTTGATAGATAGATATTTAAACGTGTAATGAAATATAAAGAGTAAGAAGCACATCACCACGACACAAGTTATTTATAGTGGTTCGGCTACAAGGACACCTTCCTTGCCCTACTCCACTCCCCGAGTCACCTACTCGAGAGTTCGTAAGCACTACACCAATCTCCTTATGGCGGAGAAGCCTTCACAACGTCGCTTAACCTTTTTCCGGTACAAAGCTAAATACCAAGTTCTTTCACACCAAGGCGAACCACACCTAACACAACGTCGCCTACCCTTTATACGGTGCTAGTCTAAACACCGAGTTCTTTCACACCTTAGGAGAACTAATCCTATCACAACGTCGCCTACCCTTTATTAGGTACTAGGCTAAGCACCTAGTTCCATTACTATGGAGGAACTACTACCCTTCACGACACAACACCTAATCTCAAGGAGATCTACTCCTTGTTACAACACCATCAAGGATATCACCATCCTTGTAAATAAACAAATACTTATATGTATAACGATGCACCTCATCGATTATACGACCTAGGCATTTCTTCACAAATACCACTTGATTTGATTCTTTGGCATCCTTCACTAATTCCTTTGACATAACGCTTGGCACCCTTCACTAATGCCTTCGTCTTGACACCTTTAGCATTCTTCACTAATGCTTTGACACGGATGATGAGCACCTTTCACTAATGCTTTCATCTTGACACTTTTGGCATTCTTCACCAATGCCTTCAACCCAACATCTATGGAGAAAGGAAGAACTATCAACAAGAGAACCTTAGTTGTCTTGATGATGACGAAGCATGGCAACTCATGGACTTGAGCTTGCGCGTCTTCAAGAAGTGGTGATCTCTCCTTTAAGAGGAACCTAGAAGATCACACAAAAACAAAAGACAAACTACATAGATCACTTAGATCTGAGGTTAGAGAGTTAGAATACTTTGGGGAAGTATATGTGTGAAGTGATGCATAGAAAGAAAGAAATGGCTCCCTATTTATAGAGAAAATTCTCTATTGTTCCTCGGATCCCTTCCACTTGGGATCCGGCTAGCACAAAGCCAGGGATCCGTGGAACGCTCCTCTTTGCCCATGGGTATTTTTGGTTATGGGTCATGGGTCATGGGTTGATCCATGGTTTTCTTTCTAGATACAATGTATCTTGAGGATACAATGAACTTGGTTAAGTGGTATATATAAAACCATGGGTTATGGGTCAATACCATTTGCTAGTTTATTACCCATTTTAGTATTTACATGTTTTTACCCATTTTAGTATACTTAGTTTAAGTATATGTTAACCCAATATGTAAACACTAGTTGTTGTACATATATATCTAAATCATAAAAACACTTAAGCTTGTTTTAGTGTTTTATGTGAAAACGTAAGTGTGTTAGAAAACTATTAACTCAAACTATTTACGTACTCTATTTGTTTCGTTAAAATGATTTTACGTTTGTTATCGACAAAACATTAGAAGATCGTAAAATATAAATAAACGTTTTTACGGCTTATTTGTATTAACACACTGTTTTCTAAAGCATGATCCAGTATTATCTTATTATTCAAAACATGTGGATTTTCAACAAAACTTTCTTTTTCAACAAAAATCTCCTTTTCCTTTTTATTTTCAACCAAAATCTCTGCATAAAAAATTACTATTTCAGCAGTACTTGTTGAAAGTATTGTTTGTTCATCATAAGTACTTTCTTTCTTAACCCATTGAGTTTTAACTTCTGGTGAAGAGTCTCTAGATATAAATACTTTCTTGGGTTATGCGCCTTCTAGATTGATAGTAGTTAGATCTCCTAGGGTTCCTATTCCAAGAGGTGTTTGGTGAAAGCTGGCGGTACTTTGAGAAATCTTGGTCTTGGCTTATCGATACCTTGGAAAGTATTGAAGAGTCTTGGAGGTTTTGAAAAGGGTCTTCTCTGGTGAGGGTACCTATAGTCTGGTGAGAAGTTTCTATGGTTAACCCTATGTGAATGATTCCAAGCTGGTATAGTCTCCTTTGGTTTTGGTTTATGCATTCGTTCTTAGGGAACTTACTTAAGTACTCTGAATGTAAGTTACAATCCTTAATCAAATGAGTGGGACTAAAACAAACAAAACAAAGTTTTTGTTCTGTGATTCCAAAGTTTCTTCTTCTATGTGTATGACTAAACCTATCCTGTCTTCTAGGTGAATGATGAAAAGTGTTTTGACCAAAATTATCCCAAAAAGGTTTAGCAGATGCATTTGAAAAGGTTTTCTAAAAGGTATTCTTTGAAGGTGTAGCGATACTTTGAGGTGTAGCAGTACTTTGGTGTGAAAGTACTGCTTGGCTTTGAACATTATCTACCTTAGGTGTCTCAACAGTTTCTTTTGAGATTTTAGACCTAGATTGACCTTTAAGTTTCTTCCTAAACTCTAAGCTATCTACTCCAAATCGAGAAACATCAGGCCTAAGAGGTTGATGACTACCGGTGGGATGAGGTTGCATGATAGGCATTATCTTTCTTAAACTTCGGTGGTGGTTCACTAAGCGAATCCTCATTACTAGATGTGTCTACGTAATTAATGAGTTCATCATCACTAGTGGATATATCCTCAAAGTCACATTCATTCTGATCACTAGGTGGGTTTTCTATGTTATTAAAATCCATACCAAAACCTAGGCAAGTTTTAATATAAGCTCTTCTCGTTTTCAACATAAGTGACATGAGAAAGACCTGATTGTCCCCAAGCACTAAACTTTTCTAGTAATTCATCTCTCTCCTTAGTTAATTTCTCAATTTCAGAGATCTTACAGTTTAACTTCCATTCACTTAATTTCAACTGATAATCACATTTGTTCATACTTTTCAGCCCAATCCACTTCATTATTTTCATGTGTTATAATTTTGGCTTCCATTGACTCTAAAGTTATTTGCTAACCTTGCTACCTCGGACCTAGCCTTTATCTGATTATCTCTTTCGGCCATATAACTATTCGGTACTTTTTGATAAAAGTCATGACAATTGGAACATACCTCAGAGATAGGGGTGAACTTGGTGAAGTAGCCACCATTGCAAGTAGAACAGGATCATCTTCACTCTCCATGCTCCAGTCAAAGCTTCCTAGACCATCTTTAGATTCCATAGCAGCATGTCCAAGTTCCTTATCAAAAGCTGTGCTCCAGTCAAACTCTTTCATTGAATCCTCCACAGCTACCATACTGATGGGTTCTTGGTTCATCATCAAACTCGGCACTCCAGTCAACCTCTGATAAATTCTCTTGAGCAACCAAAGCTTTTGTTTATGTAATAGGAATTTCTTTCAACTCTAGCTTTGGTTTCTCGGCCATCTGTTGCTTGATACTTAGCAAACACTGTATTCCCCTGCAAAATGTCAGTCTTTTGACAATTGAAGCATTCAATTTTGGATTTGTCAAAAGTGATTCCCTGTTTTGTTTGAAGTCTATGCCTCTTCCGGTCTTCTTCATAAACTTCTTGATCCTTGCGATTGATCATTGCAACTTGCCATCTGATATCTATTTCTTCAAGTGCATCCTCTTCAATCTGTGAGATATCTTCTTCATAGGTAATAGGCAAAGTAGCTTGCTGTGCAAAGAAAGAGCACACAACTTCATTTGAGTGGATGGTATTTGATGATGTGGGTTCTTTGAGCATAAGTAGGAGGAGTGTAGACAACGATACTTTGAGCAACATTACTTTGAGGAGGAGAAACAGTACTTTTAGTAGAAGTATTGCCCCTCTTTTCAGATGATACAAAAGCAATACTGTGAGACTTTGAGCTTGATTGACCATTCATCTCATGCTCATACACCTTCAGATGATTGTAGAGATCATCAAAATCTATGGTGTCTAATCCAGGTTTGTGACAACTCGTACTTTCAGGTCATTTCTCAAATTTACTATTCATCTCGGGAAATTACTATTCATCGGTTACTATTCATCATTTTACTATTCATCATTTTTTAAGTCGATTTAATATTAGAGCGTAATTCAAAATTTTACTATTCACAAAACACTATTCATTCCTGGAGAAAATCACTATTCATGATTCACTATTCATCGTTTATAACGTAAACTAGGTTTCACAGTATCAAATCAGCGTAACCTTAATGGTTTAGCTGCGAATTTATGAACAATCATCAAGGACATTTCATATAGACTAGGTTTAGTCTACATATTATTAGCATCATTATCATCATATTAGTTCATGTATGGTTTTGCATTTTACATTAAACGCATAATTTTCTATTAAATAAACGCTATCGCGTAATCATTTATTTTGAACATTTGATCCGACACTTCCAAAAATTATTATGATATATTTTTATACTCATATTAAGATTATAAAAATAATATTATTAGTTTACCCGGTGTTCTAAATTTATTTTGTATATAAATTGTTATATTTATATAATTACGACGGTTTTCGTAAATACTACACGATAATTATTATTTCACTCAATTTTTGTAAGAAATGTATTTTTATAATTTTTATGACTTCAATATATTTTATTTTGATCCGTTAAAATTTGTTTTTAGCTAACGCTACTCTAAATACTCAAATATGTATACAAATTACCAAATATACTTAAACAATTACACATTTCCTAATACAATTATACAATTAATTATTCAAAACACACTCAATATTTCTTTGTTTTGAGTGTGTCGACAAAGGGGATGACACACCTTTTTTTGGTACAAAATATCTAAGGTTTACCATAATATTTGCTTACTTCTATTATATACTAAGTTATAAAACATACTACACTTATTTTCTAAGGGAAAAGCTAAGAAATTCTCTCATTTTCTTCATTCATAACCGGCCAAGGAGATAAGAAGCAAGGAGTGCATAAATGTTTTTAAGTCAAGTAATTTACACAACATTAGCATACTCTTAAGCAAGGTTTTGAAATAAAAACCTAGGGTATTTAGGATAAACCCTTGTTCATTAAACCTCATCAATTAACTAGTAAGCATTTCATGATCATTTTCATCTTTCATATTCATATTATGGTCATTTTATCATGCTTGAGGAAAAACATGCAAGTTATATAGTTATCTATACCACTTTATTTGTTTTTAAGCACTATAAATGAATATATATCATCCTATAATTATCCCTTGAAACATATCATGGTTGATGATGTTTAAGAACCCATGACACCCTAAGAAGGTGTATGGTAGGTTTAGAATAGCTTTGGCGTTGGTTTGAAGTGGTTAGAATAAGTATTACGCGAGAAAAATCAATTTCGACAACTATATAAAAGGGTCTGATCATTTTTGTTAAATCTGGAAATTTCGACAGTTTACAAAATATTTTGAGCTAGATATTCAGAAAATATACTTTAAAACGAAAACGTGGCCGCTTGAACGGGTTAAAACGGAGTTATAACGAAGAAGTTATGCTATTTTCAAGTTTAACGACGAAAACTATAATTTTCAGAAAATTCAGCATGTTGTCTCAACTTTTTACGAGTTAAAAATGAGTCTTAAGCGTTATTAAATGTATCGATTTATCAAAAATATATTAGTATACTTTAATACGAAGCTAAGGACATATAAAGCGTTGAAAACAGGACTTGTAGCGATTAAATTACAGCGTTTAAACAAAGTTGCCGTAACTATTTTATATAAGTATAACTATATATTTTCTAATAGACAAACATTACTACGCTTGAATGACCATGTTGAGGGTCGTTTTTAACATTGATGGAGTACTTTTTATAAAATGATGTCTTCTAGTAAAAGTAAGTTCGCCTAGCCTATTTTCCAAAATGTCCAACCATTCGTCAAGCGGAGTTGTGACGAATAAAATCTGATCACTCAAACTTTGCGAAAACCACCCTTAAACAATATTTTGGATACAAGTACCCTACTTTACCTATGTTTTTCTCCATGATCGAGACCTATATGATAAAAACTTAAAAGCTAAAACTTTGAGATAATGATACAAGCTTTCCAAAACCGTTGAGTTTGTTTCCTAACACTCGATGTGCACCATTTCACGACTAGCTTTTCGAGGCTATTTAGTCACTTTCATGAAATTGTCAAATGACATTATTTTATGACGAAAAGTTATAATTTCATAATAAATCATTAAATAACTATCGTAGGATATCATTTCAACGTATATACTTATAAAGTAATTTATGAATTGTCAAGACGTTATAAGATTATTTTTCGACGATAAGCGTTATTTTCAAAAATTCACAAGTGGTATAGATATCATACGAATTGCATGCATAACATTACATCATAACTTATTATAGAACATATCACTCATCATAGGTCACGGTTAGAGGTTGCGCCTCATTTCAGTGTATCCACTTTTGTCATCATAATCATTTACAGGTGAGTTTTCATAGCCCGATTTATTCAAGTTTATACATTATTTCAAACCTCACGGGGAGAATACATTGCACATTATTTTATTACGAGCCCAAGTATATTCAAATTCATTTACATTGCTTAAGTTACCTCATTGCCAATTAAATGTCCCCATTTTATAATCATGAACTGTTAATTTGAAGAAGCGAGGGTGAGTGGATAGATCTATTGAGGGTGACTCCTCCATCCGTGTTGGTGGTCCCAACTGGTCAGCGGATGCATTTCATTTTTATCATCATTGAGTTGTTTGGCAAAACACTCTGTTGGGCGAACATCGAGGAGCAGTCTAGCGGTGTCATGTGCTTAAGCAATTGTATCATTTTGTGACATATTTGTCATACATAATTTATACTTGCGTTGGTCGTATAAAACATTTTCATAAACTCTATGAACTCACTCAACCATTGTGTTGACACTTTTAGCAATGTATTTTCAGGTATCTAAGGCATATTCATCATGGCATGCATAAGGACTTATCATAAAGTCGCGGTAACGACGCGTCACACATGGATTTTATGCACTTTAAACATCGTTTGGATTGTAACAAATTTATTTCCTTACATATTGACTATCATTTGGGACCTATACTTTGTAAACTCTGATTATCTTACTAAATCAAACGATGTATTTTCCAAACAACACTTTAGGTCGTTCAATATAACTGTGATTGTGATGCTATGACAGTCAATCCCCAAGAATTCCATTCTGCTGCAAAACAGGTAATTTGGGGGTGTGACAAGGTTGTCCTCTGATCATAGTAGCAATCACATTCCATGTCGATGGCAAACTCCTTAAGAACTTAAGATTAGCATCTTCAACTGAGACCTCTGCTTTGTATAGTTCCAGCATATTGAGAAGATTTTGGAATCTGTCATAAGCAGCATCAAGGCTTTCTCTTTCTCCAACTGTAAAGGTTTCAAATTGCTGCTTCAACAGTTTACGTGCATCTTCTTGGAAGCATCATTACCTCCAAACCTTGTTTTGAGAGCAGCCCATAGTTGCTTGGCATCTTTAGCATCATGAAATTTGAGTAGGTGTCCATCTGGAATGGCAGACAACAAAATGTTGAGAGCCTTCTCTTGATTCCTTAGTGTTCTGCTTTGGTAAGTGGTTTGGGTGGTTTAGGTTGTCCAGGAACCTCTATAGGTTCTGGAACTACTTCATTACCATTGACAATCACATTCCACAATGCATGGTGCGTGATTGCAATATACTTCCTCATCTTCATGCTCCATAGGTCGTACTCTCCCTTCTTGATAATAGGTATCCTAAGTGAGGCGATTGATGGTGGTGGAACGCTTGGTCGACATCTTTAGGGTTTAGTTATTGAACTAGGTTTAAACAGTTTCTTCTTAGTCAGAGTTTCCACACAAGCTCTGATACCACTTGTTGGATCGATGTACTCTAACCAAACTAATTTAAATAGCTTGTTAAGGTTTAATAACCTCGGATAAATCCTAAGTTATTAACAATGAAACACTGAGTAATCTTTATCAAGCATGCGGAATTTACTTAATAAAGCTAAGAAGAATATAACTTTTAACTTTCAATGATTATATTAATAACACTAATTCTGCTTATTATGCAGACTTCTTTAACAACTCTAATAATATCGAACTCTCTAAAACTCTAATAATACGCGTACTCTAAACTTGTGAACTCATACCTTTAATGCCAATCTAGGGGTCCTTTTATAGGCTCAAGGATAACCCTAGTCGGTTTACAATTTGTATCTTTGTACGACAAGTAATCTAATAAAGAATATTCTAGAATTACAAAGCTTTCCATAAACGAATATAACAGTTCTTTTAGCCTTGCAGTACTTTGACTTCTTTAGCATTACTTTGACTTTTCCAGTACTTTGTCATTCTTCAGCACTTTAACTCTTCAATACTTTAACTTTCTGTATCCCAACAAACCGGATGAAAACGTATAAAACGGATAAAAATGTAAGAAAAATGGACGAAATCGTATTAAAACGGATGAAAAGTGATTAAAACGTATAAAAACGGATAAAAACATATGTAAACATATAAATACGGACGAAAAAGTATGAAAACGTATAAAAATAGACGAAAACGTATAAAAACGGACCTTACTAACGAACTAATAGTTAAATAAATAATAAAAAGAGTAAATGATACATTCTTCCTTTTGGTTTGAGAAATGACGATTATACCCTCAAGAAAACGAAAGAAAAACGGACGAAGCGGATGAAAACGTAAAAAAAATGTCAAAAACAGATAAAAACGGATAAAATATACATATATTAGGTGAAAAAATGTCAAAGGACTAACGGTGAAAGTCGAGGGACCATTACTGTAACTTTTCTAAGTGAAAAAAATTCAACGGACTAACGGTGGAAGTCAACACAAATGACAATGATCAAAACTGTAACTTTTATAAGTGGTAGTATGACAATATTACATATATTGGTAAGTATTTAAAAGTATATTACGTATCTTAACAATAAAATAAGTATGTTACGTATATTGGTAAATTTAAGAAAGTTTGTTACGTATATTCAGCCTTCACCCTTTTATTAAACTATGTATATTTTATCGTGAACAATAATTTTAGAACTGTAGATAAATGAAATCTTAGCGTGCTCATTTTTGTATCTTTTTGAGAAATAAGGCAAAAACCAATTATTGGATAAAAATGTCACATGAAGCATCATGAGTTGTTTGACAATTTAGTCCTACATGAAGGTTCATGCCTTAAATCATGGGGACATAATCCGATCATAATTTATTAGGCTTGATATATGTTTTATTAGTGAGGCTTGAATTTGAATCAAATAAATCAAAAGTTTACTGATTTAACATATCCATAACGGTGGAGTTTTTAAAAGGTTTTTAAATTTATCAAATTATTATAGATTTTTTGAATTTATAAACCTTAATGCACTATGTATAAACATTTTCAAGTTTATAAAATGCTCAACAATCACACATGCATTAATTATGAAAATGTTTAAGATTTTAGAACTTTTTTATTTCACATGTACATGAAACCTAAACTTAATATTGTTGAAACAAAATATAAACATTTGTTTTAAACATTTTCTTAAAACTACCATTGTATATGTCCTAAACTCTCGTTATATTTGTTTCAAAAATCTGTCATATACCGTACAAATGTAGGGAAACGGTTACACTTTTATTAATAAAATCTAAATTACAATAAATAAAATTAACAGTAAATAAATAACAGAAAATTAAATACAAACAGAATGTAAGCAGATAAACGATAATTAAATAAGATAATAAAATAGTCAAAAGACTTACTTGATCATCAAATAAAGATCAACAAAGAAGTACTAAAAAGCGAGGCACGTGTTTGACACGCTTCCCTTAAAACAGATTCGCCGTCTGTTTCCCGAGTACAACGACCAAAACATAAGTTGTACTTGTCGGACTTAACAAAACTGCCGAATTTTATCTTAAGAGATCATTATTCCATATGTTGGAAATCAATAATAACTATTGATTTGATGTATGTGAAACTTGTGGAATTAGGGTCTCTATTTATACACAATAGACTTCCTCTAAGTTTACTCATCCCACCGATGTGGGATTGAAAATAAACTACTTTTCCTCTTTAGGCATGGTACCGAATGCCTAAATTTGAGACCCGATATCTCATTCACATCAACTCTATTTTTGACACATAAAGGCTTAGTGCGAAGCTCTCTTTGAGGAGAACGCGAACCTACAAACTATTACTCATATATGTGACATATACATATAGATAATTGTGTCCAAAGTTGGTCAAAAGTCACTTTTGCCAACCAATTTTCCAACAATCCCCACATGAATGGAGATCGGTCGTAATACACAAAATTACGATGAAATTCCAATAGTTGAATCTTGCAAAGGATAGGTAGGTGTGACCCTTTGAACCTTCCCTTGTGAGATGCACTTAGTCTCCTAGATCCGTGTAGACGCGATGTCCTTGAACTCACCTCTGTTTACGTGAGACGACAATACATTTCACACAAGACTCTCCCTAACATTGTTAAGCCCTCATAGTCATGTTCATTATGGTCATGAACATTTGCTTGGTTCTGCAAGAGCTCTTAGGATTTGCGCCCCCACAATTCCCTTCAAAGCGACCCCACTTCTCTCTCACATAGGTGATTTCATCTTGAATCATTAAAAACATATGTTTTGTGATTTCATCTCGAATCATTATGCTTTGTGATTTCATCCTGAATTATTAAAGCCATATGTTTAACCTCTCAACAAGTCACATTTGTTATAGGAATGGACTAGGAAGTTACAATGTTAAGTAACTCCCCATATTGACGTGACTTCCCCACATTTATATGATTAGGTTGTCCTATTGAACCCAGATCTTGGGATCTCCAGTCAACTGGGTTAGGTTTTCCTTCATATAAACTCATTCCTTTAAGGGCTTTAGTCCCATTCCTTTAGACGACTTACTAAATAACTCTCTGCTTAAGCCTTTCGTAAGCGGATCCGCGATGTTATCCATTGACTTTACGTAGTCAATCGTGATAACTCTAGTTGAGAGTAGTTGTCGCACCAATCAACGTCTATGATGGATATGTCTCGACTTACCGTTTTACATTGTGATATGAGCTCTGTCAATTTCCAATTGACTATCACACTTTATATAGATGGTCATTACCGGTTTACGCCATCTTGGTATGTCCTCTACGAATTAACGCAGATATCCGCATATTCTATAAATTTATCTCAAATGATAAATTCAAATTCCATCATAGATTTAGCTATAAAAGTCTGTTTGAAATAATTTCAAGATTTCCAAGACACAGCTTCCCACGTAGAGTCAATACATCCGCTCTAGTGGATCTAGATTCTTTTATGTAAGAATCCATATTTGCATTACTCTATCATTAGATAGCAGTTGGATATCTTCCAAAATGCAATATCGTAAGTATCATAGTACTTGTGTAATACTATTCAAATGGTCATCACTTGAATTACTGGTATATTTACTTAACTTGATTCTAACTTCTAAATCAAGTCTTACACACGTCATTAGACACATAAGATGCCCAATATTCTTTGAGTATTCAAAATAGGCAACACCTCTACCTCTATTATAACGAGATTTAAAAGATGTCATTGGAGTTCTAGCTAGGCCGGAATCCCCACATTGAACCTCTCAAGAATATTGTCCTTATAGTGTTTTTGACTTCAAAACAAATCCATTTGGTTTCATATGATCTTAGTTCCAAGAACCATATCGAGCAACCAATGTAGTTCATGTCAAATCTTGACTCCAACATTTCATTAGTGGATTTGATCATCTTGTTATCACTTTCAGTGATAAGTATACCATCTATGTATAGACACATGATTACATATATACCAGCAATTATTTCTTTCCACAAACATCCGTTATTTTTAAATCCACGTTCTGACATGACGTGAAGAAAAAAAATGATGTCATTGTTTGGGAGCTTGCTTTAAGCCATATAATGACTTAACAAGCCTACAAACTTTGTTCTCTTGTCTAGGAGCCATGAAACCCTCGGTTTGGTTCATGTAGATTTCTTCTTCTAAATCTCCGTTTAGAAATGCCGTTTTCACATCCATTTGGTGAACTTCCAAATTTCTTAAAGCGGCAATAGCAAGTATCATCCTAATCGAGGTTATTCGCGTAACAAGCGAATATGTATCAAAGTAATCAAGACCTTCTCGTTGTCTAAATCCTTTGATTACTAATCTTGCTTTATACTTGTCAATGGTGCCATCGGCTTTCATCTTCTTCTTGAAGATCCATTTATAGCCTAGTGGTTTACAACCAAGAGGTAAATCCATGAGCTCCCAAGTATGATTTTGTAAAATAGAATCTATTTCACTTTTAATGGCTTCCTTCCATTGAGGCCCTTACGAGGAAGTAACCGCCTCTCGATATGAAGTAGGTTCGTTTTCAACCATAAAAGAAACAAAATTGGGTCCAAACGATTTCTCGGTTCTTGCCCTTTTGCTTCTTCTAGGTTCAACCTCTTCTTCCTCAGTTTGATCTTGTCTCTCATCTTGGAGATCATTATCAACTCCTTTGTTGTCTCTTATCACGAACAACATTATCATCTTGATGTTTCTCATCATGAAGGACTTCGTTATTTAGTTGCCTCTCATCATGGACAACTTTACCACCAAGCTTAGATGAACATCCATTCTCCTCTAATAATCAAGGAAACACGGTTTCATACAATGAAAGTTTTCCTTGATTCGGTTATCGTATCTTTGTGTATATTTATCGTTTCCGAATCACATACAAAGAAATGATAAGCACTACTGTTATCAACATATCCAAAATTATGCAAACCACAGTTTTAGGTCCAATATTTTGAATCGTGGGTGTCAGTACAGATAGACACCCCCCACATTTGTAAGTACTTATAGGATGGTTTTCTTCCCATCCATAGTTCATAAAAACTATCTTCTTTTCCTTACAAAGGATCTTATCTAAAAGATAAGTAGCCAATAAAACCGCTTTCCCCCACATGCCATGGCTTAAACCATGACTTTAACAACATGGCATAACCTTATCTTTAAGGCACAGTTCTTTCCTATCAACAATTATGTTGTGGTGTGTAAGGAGCAATAAATTTATGTCTTATTCCATGTTTAGAACATACATGAAATGGAGACACATATTCACCTCCAATATCACTTCGAACCGCCTTGTTTTCGATAATAAGTTGATTATTAACTTATTTGTATAGATCAATCTTGTCTATATCCTTACTCTCAAGTAAGTAAAAGTCGCAATATTTTGTGCTACCATCAACAATTACGATGAAGTACCTAATTGCAACCTTAGTAGGTATCGATTCCAAATCACATAAAACTATGTGAATCAAGGGTTCTAGCCCGACCCCACAAGGGTAAAGGAATCACAAGTAATGGTGTCATATCAAAGCAAACATATAAACCAAAAGAAATCTCAACATAAATATTGAAATAATCCAAGTCAAAAGACTTCAATACATAGGTCCCAGCGGAAAAATAAACTCCAAATGAAATGTCTAAAGTATAAAGTCTAAATGGCATCATAATATCAAAGCTAAAATCTCTAAGGTAAGTCCACTCAACACTCATCCCAAAGCAATACCCAGCTCCAATGTTTAGATACACCGGAAGAAAAGAAAAGTGCGGCTGAGCTTCAAAAGCCCAGTGAACAGATATACAAGCTAAACGAATACGAAACGAGCGAATCACGAAATAAAGTGAAAGAAAACAGTGAAGTCATATTCATTTCAAAAGATAATTCAGAATATACGAATAAGTTTTATAGTTAACTACCTCGAAGCCCAGACACATATGCCATATCAGAAACATATCATAATCACATAAGGCAACATATTTGTAGGGGAGACCTACCAGAGTTATGAAGGGCGTGCATGCACGCAGCATCAATCATCAGATAACATATAGCATATAACAGATAATATATGGCATATAACAGATCTAGGATGCATCCATACGCCCTACAGACAAATATTCATAATATAATTCAAATTGAGCTCATACAGATATGAGATAAGGGGCGTGGCAGAACATCACTCTACGCCCTAGAGTCATGTCGAAGTGCATTTGCGACACGGACATGGAACCCCATGACTAGTTATAATTGGCTCGGGTGTCAAACTATCCGAAATCAAATAAGAATGTCATAACTGACATAGATCATATTTTATCAAATGTTTAATCATGTTTTCAAAATCAAAGTCTTCATATCATATAGTTTCAAAATCAAATGTTTTATGATTCAAAAATCAAAGTTCAGATAAGCAACAGCTCAAATATACACATTAGGGTTCATAGCAAAGGTTTAGGAAATCCTAATATGAAAACAAAAAGAAAACTTATACTGAAACCTTTCTGAAAAAGGTCAGAATATCCGTACCTTATTCGAAAGCAAAAGATCAAAAGTCGAAACAGAGAAGCAAAGAATTACTCCTTCTTCACAGAACCTATATACATTAATGTCGTATATATTATTAATGATTCCGAAATCGTCACAATGATCCTTTAATATTTTAGGGTTTCCATATTAAATGAGATTTAAATGTTTTAATATGAATATATAGTAAATTAGGGTTTCATACGTCTTTTATTAAAGTTAGGGTTTTCTCATTCTTAAATGTCTCATTAATGTATATTAACTTACATGTTACGTCTTTTAATGACTAGTTACTTAACCTAACACGTCACAAAATAATCTTTCCTTTTATGTTTCACCGTACACGTTTATGATTTTATGTGACATATAAGTTATTAGGATTTAGTATACTTTATACGCTTTACATATTAAACTAGGGTTTATGTTCACATAACCTTTACTTAATTAATGCATCTTCAAAAACTCATATGTAACTCGAATCAAATTAGGGTTTCGGTTATTAGGGTTTTACACTAGTATTAGCTCATCTAAACATGTTACATAATCAAGTTATAATGTTTTACACCATATTCGAAAGTCATGCATGCCTCGGTCCAAACTCATGCATGTTTCGGTCTAGGTTAACTCAACATATACACGACCCGATTCAATATCACTTATCACGTTACATGTCTCTTATTAGTTACTAGTTAAATTAATTAGGGTTTCTTGTTGTTTCGGTTCACAACTCTCGGCCACAAAAGAAAACAAGAAAAACGCGACGAAACAAAATATAACTTGACATATTCATGCAAGGTACGTTAAAGGAAGACAAATAAACGATATACCTTCACTTGATTGAGCAAAATCGACACCAAGGGTTGTTTGTTATGGTTCGGCCGAATAGGGAGAAAAAGAAAAGAAAGAGCAAAATAACTAGGGTTCCAAACTTATGATTATGTATGGTATATATAGTTGTAGTATTTGAGTTAAACTAGGAAAGTAATTGGGTTTGGGTTTGGGTCCAACCGAACACCTTAACCTCGCCACCATGGGCTTGACCTTGGCTCACGAACACAAAAGAACACGACCCCAAAATATTTACGAAACTTTAACTCTTCGTCGTACCAAATCAATTACGTAATATATTTTAGTTAGGGTTTTTAAGTATTCGCAAGTTAATCTTTTAATTTCTTTAAGTGTTAGAAATATATTTTACGTATTTTATAATTTTTAGTTCCAAGGGTATTTTAGTCTTTATTCGGATTTTAAATTTTCAGGTTTTACAGGTTCGGTTAATATACGGTCAACCGAATGAAAAGACAATCTTGTCAATTTGGCTTCAACATAAGTTTTACTTTTGTAATCCGTGTTTGTTTATTTAATTAAACAACGTATTGAGTTAAAATTAACATGTCCGAGATGGCCATGCTATACATTCAAAGGATAAAAAAAAACTGAGAATTCATACTCATTTTTATTAAAACAACCACAAAAAAAAAATTCTGCTTAAACATTTAATGAAGGGCATAACCCGTACCGACCAAAATTTTATTCAATGTTAACTCAATGTTACTTGATAAAAATAAAGCCAAATTTATTAATCAACCATCCAGACACAAGATTCCTACGAATCTCTGGCACATACAACGTGTTGGTTCACTTAAGCTCTTTTCCACGTGTGAATTTCAACATCACATTTCTTTTTCCCTTGCTATTAGCAGTTGTAGAGTTGCCCATAAATTGCATCTTGCCATTTTCTGCTACTTTGAAAGAGTTAACCAAACTCTTATCATCATACTCATGACATGATGCCCAAGTGTTAATCCACCATTATCTAATGTTAGATCCTTGCCTTGGCAACAATTTTCATTTCATTCAGGCCATTTAACCCATAGTTATGGCACATAAAATCTGAATGCTTTAAAGCATCTACCGTACACATAACTTGAGTATCGGTCTCCCTTTCATCAAGTTCAGGAGCAGATCCTTTAGATGTCACTCATGACATTCCTAACATTATGTTAATACGAGATTCCTTATTAGTGTAAAACTAAATTTGGAATAATTAACAACTTGCTATATCACAAAGTGTTTCTTAACAAACACGAGAACATCGAATTTTGTTTAAAACACTATTGTTTTGTAAGATCCATTATACAAAACCGCTTTTAAACAAGTCTTTCGACAAAATATCGCATATTACATAATGTTTTTAAACAAAAACAAATTTGTAATATGATTTTGTCAATCTTCTTTAAGAATATCTTAATAGATCTGCATCACATGGTCTAATTCTACAATGAAACTCGACAAGGTTTCAAAATAGATTTACTCTTTCAAAGAAACTCAACAAGGTTTCTATAGATCTACCTTCCAATGCATAAAGTTTCAAGAACTATATTTAGTTTATAATTAAACTCAATCTGGTTTAAATAAGCTAAACAAGTCAAAGAAACTTTTTCACCAAATTTGATAACAACTTGTATATTATCAGATTTTGTTTCAAACAAACTCATCTTGGTTTCAATAAACACGTTCTAGTAATCTAATAAAATAACAACTTGTATTTTATGAGATTTGTTTCAAAGAAACTCCACTTGGTTTCAATGAACTGATTTCATCATGATTTTTAACCATGTTAGTAACTGACGCACCAATTACATTCGCAAAATTCACGAGGGTCACAACTTATGTTACCATCAGTTAACTTGTGAATATTTTAACACAAAAACAGTTAAAAACTGTTAAAACAATATGGTATCTAATAAACTCGACATGGTTTATGTAAACTTGTACCAAATATGATTCAGAGAAACACAAGCTTGGTTTCAGAATCCAGATTTAAACAAAAACATATGCAATAAACAAACTAAATAAATCGGTTTGAAAAAGAAACTCATCATGGTTTCAATAAAAACTGATTCAATAAACTGTTTTAAAAATCGTTTATAAATTTGTTATACCAAATCTGTTAATTAAAATTATGTTTAGTTATAAAACTGATTTTCAAAGAAACACAATCTGGGTTTCAGCAGAAAAACAGTTTGTATAAAATCTGTTAATTTAAAATAAATCAGATTTTTAATAAAAAGTGTTTTAATTCTGTTAAACAGAATCTGTTTTAAGACTGTAGGAAACGGTTACACTTTTATTAATAAAATCTAAATTACAATAAATAAAATTAACAGTAAATAAATAACAGAAAAATTAAATACAACAGAATGTAGAGATAAACGATAATTAAATAAGATAATAAAATAGTCAAAAGACTTACTTGATCACCAAATAAAGATCAACAAAGAAGTACTAAAAGCCGAGGCACGTGTTTGACACGCTTCCCTTAAAACAGATTCGCCGTCTGTTTCCTAAGGTACAACAGCCAAAACAGTAAGTTGTACTGTCGGACTTAACAAAATTGCCAGAAATTTTATCTTAAGAGATGCGTATTCCATATGTTGGAAATCAATAATAACTATTGATTTGATGTATGTGAAACTTGTGGAAT
Source organism: Chrysanthemum makinoi (assembly GCA_910596185.1). Classification (NCBI taxonomy): domain Eukaryota; kingdom Viridiplantae; phylum Streptophyta; class Magnoliopsida; order Asterales; family Asteraceae; genus Chrysanthemum; species Chrysanthemum makinoi. The sequence continues at coordinate 283,570,689 of OU343217.1, forward strand.
TAGGGCCTCTATTTATACACAATAGACTCCCTCTAAGTTTACTCATCCCACCGATGTGGGATTGAAAATAAACTACTTTTCCTCTTTAGGCATGGTACCGAATGCCTAAATTTGAGACCCGATATCTCATTCACATCAACTCTATTTTGGACACATAAAGGCTTAGTGCGAAGCTCTCTTCGAGGAGAACGCGAACCTACAAACTATTACTCATATATGTGACATATACATATAGATAATTGTGTCCAAAGTTGGTCAAAAGTCACTTTTGCCAACCAATTTTCCAACAACAAACTCACAATTTCAATATTTAAAGATTCTAATATAACACAGTATATGGTTTTGTTAACCATTTCCTTATGAGTTATTGTAAAGTTTATATATCAAAACACCCATTGATTAACAAAATTCATGTGTAATACGTACCACTTATCATGTTTACAATTACCAGGAAATCATGAGAACATATATCCAAATAACGAGTTCATTAAATGTTGATTTCTTAAATAGCATAAGCTTAACCACAACCTGCAAGGGGGATGGAGTCGTTAACATGAGGGCTCTCATCTTTCACTTTTTCTCTCCTCCACATCACTATTTTTCCACTCATCTTTCAAACCCATCTCTAGAGGGAATGTGTATCTTTCAAACACATCTCATCTTTCAGTTTCTCCCTCCTCCATCTCATCTTTCAAACCCATTTTTTCTTTTTTTTGACCATTGGATGAGGCGGTTTAGCGGGGTGCATAGCCCGAATCGGGATGGAAAAGGGATGAGTTTTGTGGTACCGCAAGGGAGGGGGTGGTGCTCTCGAGCGGCACCGCGTTTTTTGGTTGGCCCCGAGCTCCTCCCGTGTCGACTCCCTCCCCCTAAGACTATAGCTAGCAAAAAACCTGAAAAGTTTGCAGATTAAAGATACTTAAAAAAAAAGTCTAGTTGGACTCATATTTGCTAAGCATCAAGCCGATAGAACAATGGTCTTTGACAAATATAGAACCAACAACTCTTATTTTAGAACATTATATATGTTTTATTCAATTGATTGTCTAAACAGCAGCGAAGGCGAAACTTTTTCATTTAAAAGTGTGACATAAGGCGGCACAAAATATAAAAATATTTATATATTTATATCATATTTTATATATATCAATTTTACAAAAAGATGACATAAGACAGCATAATGCATGATATGACAGTATGACCAAACTTCACGACTTTACAGGACTTTGCGAACCTTGGTCTAAAGTCTAAACATTCTTAGAGCACTGGGTACAGTGGTGCCAAAGTGTGGTGCCAAGCTCGTGCCAAACTGCCACGTCAGCAGTTTTTGAGTTTGGCACCAGAAACTGTTTGGCACCACATTTCTGGGGTATCCGTTGGCACCAGAATTTCTGGTGCCAAACTCAATTTTTTATTTTTTATAAAATTTAAAAACAATATATCCTAAAATTACTTTATTCATAAAAAAAAAACATTACAAGAAATAAAAAAAAACAATAAACTTAAAAAAACATAACATAATTATTCTTGTTGATATTTTGCCCGGATCCGTGCTTGTTGGGCCCTCACGATTGACGCGTTCATCGGATCGAGCGTGCTTGTGTCCATAGATAGCATCCGCATATCTTCGGCTATCCTTTGAGTTTCGATTAAATCGACCCTCGCTCGAGACTCCCGCTCAAGAACATCTTGCTTCATTTTTCGCTCCAACTCGTATTGTTTTTCCATCATTTGTGAAAACATTTCCGGGTTTGAACCGGAACTTGCGGTCGAGTTAGACGAACGTTGGCTCTTTGCGATCCGGTACACCCCGTCCGGCCTTGGCAATGCGTCGGGTCCAAAATGCTCGGGATCCTCTTCCGTAACCCGAAGACGATTACGTCTTGCATTTGTTGAGTCCGGATTTTCCACTTATGCTTGTCCTTCAAAAACTTCCAAGCCGACGAATGTTTAAAATCGCCATGATATCGTTTGTACAAAGTGTGGCAACGTTCCATGAAATCCATATCGTTCTCCCCACTCATAACAACCGTTTCATTCACAATCGAATTAAACTTCCCGACACAACGATTCATCGGAGTCCACTTTCCGGTAAGCATGTTCTTGGTACGAGTTACAAACTTTTGTTTTTTTGCTTCCTTGTTGTAAGCTTCCAAAACTTTATACCAAAACGTTTCATTACCTTGATCCGCACCGACTTTTGGATCCTCGGATACTTCAATGTAAGTTTGCGCCAAAAGTAGTTCTTCTTGGTCGGTCCATGCGTTACGCGATCGTTCTTTGGGTCTCGGCTTCCTCTTCGGTTGTTGGTTGCTTTTTTCGTTTTCTTTGCCTTCGCGGTTCCTTCATTTTGTTTTTGGACGTGGGGGTCGGGATGACCGCTTCCTCTTCGGATTCGGATTCGTCAACAAGGTGGAACGATTGGTGGGACGATCTTGGTTGTGATTCGTTTTGTTGTTGTTGTTGTTGCATTTTCCATTGAGAAAACAAAGCGTATTCGTCGGGATTGACGCATGAGTTTTGTTGAGAAAACGAAGGAAAGTATTGTTGTTGGGTGTTCGGATTCGGATTCGAAGACGAACCGATCATTTGGTTCGATGGATCGTTAAGCATTCGATTGATCCAAGGGGTGTTGTTGGGATTCATTTTCTTGGAAAAATATTGAAGTTGAGATGTATTTGAAGTGTGTGTGAAGTGGTATAAGTGATAAGGTTTATATAGGATTTGAAAGTGGGTAAAAGTGGTAAAAAAGAGGTCAAAATTTCAAAAAAACCCAAAACTAGCCGTTTGGTTTAAATTCCAACGGCTATTTTTTTTTAAAAAAAAAAAAAAAAAAAAAAATTAGTTTTTGAACAGGGGTATCGGTGCGCCAAGCTTGGCGTCGCGCCAAACTCGTTGGCACCAAGTTTGGCACCACCGTACCTCCTGCTCTTACAACTATAGTTAGAATAATGAGTTTGTACCTAAACGAGCATTATGATGTCATGACATAATAAACTTTCACGCAACAATGTCATTTATGAAAGCATGTTTTAATTATTATTTTGTTTAAAAGTAAGGGGTACGGTTTCACTATTTCGATATTACTTTAACATTTTTTTTTTCATATTGACACACCAAAATAATAGGGGCAATTCCATATATACCCAACTTAAACCTCATAATTCCATATTTCCCCAACACATGCTTTAAAAGCATTGTACATATGCACTAAAAACTTGTGTTTTGGGGAAATATGGAATTATGAGGTTTAAGTTGAGTAAATATGGAATTATCCCAAAATAATAAGTCAAGTCACTTCATCTTTTTGAGATTCACAAATCCTAATTAAAACACAAACACTAATTAATTTGTATATATATAAAAAACTGAATTTATAAAATCAAACAAGCATCAAAATAGGGGTGAGCATTGGTCCCAGGCTGGACCGGACCTACCAAGGCCAAGGCCAAGACCGAATTAGTTCAAAAAACCGAGACCGAGGACCGGACCGTATGTGGTCGGTCCGGTCTGGTCTTGTCTCGATCGGTCCGTCCGATCTAAGAAGACAAAATAGTCGGTTCATAGTCCGGACCAGACCGGACCGACAAAGACCGAAACCAAATTAGCCTAAAAGCTAATACCGAATACCAGATAAATTGTATTTTATGTGTCCGGTCTCGATCGGTCCGCCAATAGGTCCGGTCCGGTCCATTCGGATGGTTTTTCAAAAAAAACACAAAATAAAACATGAATGTATAAATTAGGACTACTAAACCAAAGACAAACAAAAAACAAAAAGTGTAACACTACTTTTTTTATAACTTTAAAATAAAAAAATACTCCCAAACAAAACAACAAGTCATATTTCCCAGATTTAATCACACTCAAACCAAAGTCCTCGCCGTCGCCGTCGTCAACCACCGTCACTAAAACCTGAAAATTCATCTCAGTGATGCTAATTATAGCAAAGAAGAAGAAGATCATCATAATCAGTTATGTTCCGTCGTCTTAAATGGTTCATAACTGGTCAAAAAACCAATAAACCCGACGCTAAACTGTTGCCTTTAGCGACGGAGCAAAAGAGTGTTGCTAATTTGTATAGTAGAATCAAGAGGAAGAAGTTGATGTTGGAAGGTGTTCATGAAGTGGCTGTTTATATTCATCGGTTTCATAATCTTGATTTGTTTCAACAAGGGTAAATTTAGTACTTTTTTTGTAACTTTTTTGGTTTTCAAGATTGTTACTTTATGGTAAATTAGCAGTTTTTAGGAAATGGGTATGTGGAATTTTACCAAATTAGGAGTTTTTATGAAATGGGTATGAAAAATTAGCAGTTTTTATGAATGGGTATGAAAATTAGCAGTTTTTATGAAATGGGTATGAAAATTTAGCAGTTTTTATGAAATGGGTATGAAAATTAGCAGTTTTTATGAAATGGGTATGAAAAATTAGCAGTTTTTATGAATGGGTATGAAAATTAGCAGTTTTTATGAAATGGGTATGAAAATTTAGCAGTTTTTATGAAATGGGTATGAAAATTAGCAGTTTTTATGAAATGGGTATGAAAAATTAGCAGTTTTTATGAATGGGTATGAAAATTAGCAGTTTTTATGAAATGGGTATGAAAATTTAGCAGTTTTTATGAAATGGGTATGAAAATTAGCAGTTTTTATGAAATGGGTATGAAAATTTAGCAGTTTTTATGAAATGGGTATGAAAAATTATAGCACATTAGCAGTTTTTAGGAAATGGGTATGAAAAAGTAGCAGTTTTTAGTAAATGGGTATGTAGAATTTTAGCAAATTAGCTGTTTTTAGGAAATGGGTATGTAGAATTTTAGCAAATTAGCAGTTTTTAGGAGATGGGTATGTGGAATTTTAGCAAGTTTTTTAGGAAATGGGTATGAAAGAATATAGCAAATTAGCAGTTTTTTGGAAATGGGTATGAAATCCTGGAAGTAGTCTTTCGGATTTAACCAGGGGTAGGGGTAGGATCTGTCAACATTCTACCTCCCCATACCCCGCCCAATTTGCTATAATTTTTCATACCCGTTTCATAAAAACTGCTAATTTGCTATAGTTTTTCATACCCACATCCTAACAACAACAACATACCCAATGGGTATGAAAAATTATAGCAAATTAGCAGTTTTTAGGAAATGGGTATGAAAAATTATAGCAAATTAGCCATTTTTAGGAAATGGGTATGAAAAATTAGACCAGATTACGCATTTTGAAATGGGTAATTTTTAATCTTTTATCATTGATTAATGTGTTTAAAGTTTAAAGATTGTAACTTTATGATAAATTAGCAATGACCCATTTGATAAAAATTAAAAAGGTTAGAGATTGTTACGTTATGGTAAATTAGCAGTTTTTATGAAATGGGTATGTGAAGTTAGAGCTAATTAGTCATGAATTTGTTAGAAAGTTGTATTTTGTTATAATTGTTTTAGCTGATTAGTACGGTGTAGTTTTTAGTGCAATGTATATTAGAATTTTGATAAAAAGCTTAAAGATTGTTACTTTATGATAAATTAACAGCTTTTATGAAATGGGTATGTGAAGTTAGAGCTAATTAGCAGTTTTTAGGAAATGGGTATACAAATTTAGAGCTAGTTAAAAGTCTTTATGAAATGGGTATGAAAAATTAGACCATTTGATAAAAAGCTTAAATATTGTTACTTTATGCTAATTTAACTATCTTTATGATAAAAAGATTAGACCAAATTAGTCATGAATTTGTTAGAAAGTTTGTATTTTGTTATAACTGTGTAGCTGATTGGTAGTTCCAATGCAATGTATATTAGAATTTCGATGAAAAACGAATGCTATTTGTTTAAAGAGGTGTTTGGGGGAGCTTATCAAAGGTGATTATTAGCTTATTGTGTCTGTTTAAGCTTATTTGGCTGTTCTTATATTTCATAAGGTCATTTTTCAGCTTATTGTTGGACTTAAGCGATTATTATGACTTAAATATGGAAAATAAGCCAGAAATAACGGGCTTGTGAAATTTAAGCCGAGTTAAAGAAGCTCATAAGCCAACAAAAATAATGCTTTATGAAATTTGTAAGTTCGATGGATACTGGGTTATAATGTGGACAATCTGTTAAAGGTTTGCATTTTGCTGTAACTGTTTTGTTTTTATGATCATCAGTGGTTGATCTCTTAAAGATTGTTACTATATGATAAATTAACAATCTTCATGAAATAGGTATGAAAAGTTAGAGCTAATTAGTGATGAAATTGAAGTGGGTCAAAAAAGGTTTATCGTAATTTAAATGGATCTTGATTGGACAGTGGTTTTAACTTTTAAGTAAGTGTAAAGTTTGTTTGAAATTTTGATGAAAAATGAGTACTTTTTGTTTAAGTGAAATTTGTAATCTTGATTGATATTGGGTTGAAATGTGGGCTATTTTGTTGGCATTGTATACAGGTGGTATCAGGTAAAGATTACTATGAGATGGGAAGATAGTGAGTACGCATCTGCAGTGGGAACGCCATCACGAGTGGCTCAGTATGACGGTAAGTCCTTTTTAGTCAATTGTTTACATGATTACATCTGCATAGTTGGTAGTTAGCTTTGACTTGTTATAGTTTATGTAGTTATATCCTTAGCCACCACTATGATCTATAAGCTTACTTAGTTATGCACTACATATGAAACTATATATGATCTCTGATTTAGGTCTGGCGTAGCTTCATTATGCGACTATGATCTTTGAATAGGGTATATTAAGTTGATTTGAAAAAAAGGGTTTGTTTTTGTATTTACATACTGAATGAGATCGAGAGTCGCAGAACCAACTGTGTGAGCCAACTGTAAATGTATGACGACAATGCAAGTGTGCACCTTAGAGTGACATAATAGAAAAGACTTTGAGGAGTCGTATGCACTTAGAAATAGTGGGTACGGAATACATTATAGGAAAAACGGTTATTTCCTGGGTGTCGGTGGGCTTGTGTTGGCCATGTTGTCAAAGTTATATGCTTTTCACTTGAGTTTTTGCTATTCCAACATATGCATCTTTCTTCTTCTATTATGCCAAGCCAATAGCCATATAATGAACCCAAAGCTGGAAAACAACCTGAGTAGAATTTGCATCTTTTCAGGTATTTGTGAACGCATTAATATCTCTGGTCTACAACTTATAAGTAAATCCACTCCAAAGGATCCATACGAGCATCAATCATGGTGGATCTTTTGGAAGCCTTAGTATAAGAAACAACTAAGTGTTAATGTTACCTTTAGTCCCTTAAGTTCTCCTTAAGCCGAGGACAATGATGCCACTCCTTTTGGAATAATGTTGTCCCTTTGCCAAGCCTATATCTGTCGCCGATACCTCCTCAAAGTTTGTTAGGAGTGGCACTTAAGAGCTAAGATAATTTGAGGGGTGTGTGTGCTGTCTGCGATAGGTTTAGGACGTTGTTAGGTTTATCATAAGTAGGAAACCCTCATTAGTGTGGCCGAGCCATGGGCATGAATAGCTTTTACCCTTGCTGTCACTTTGTTGCATGCAATTAGTCTATCTTTTGAAGATATATATCTCAAGATGCAATACCTTGTTCTTGTTAGCGGGAGAAAAACAAACAAGCTAATATTATGCAATATTTTTGCATAAACTGCAGCTCCTGATCTTGGCGCTGAGAATTTCTTGGGTGTTTGGAAGATTGATGACACGGATCATAGTTTTTCATCACAGCCTTTCCGGATTCGATATGCTAGGCAGGATATTCTTCTTTCAGTCATGATATCCTTCAACTTATCTTTTGGTAAAATTGAGGTCACTATCTCCCTCTCTCTTTGTACTTTGTACACATGTAATGAATATGGACAGAGAAGTTCGGTCATACTCACATTGATAAGCACTTGCGTTCCCCAGGGTCCAATCACATCTGCTGTAATCCTGAAGTTTGAGCTTCTGTATGCACCTGTTTTGGAGAACGGGTTAGTAAATAGCATTATGTTATAGATTTTTCTAAGCAAACGGGGTACTTATTTTTACTGGATATAGTGTTTTTAATGCTTCATCTGCAGTTCCAATTTGCAGGACTCTTTGGAATTATCCCCTGCTGCAGTCCATGAATTCCGAATTCCACCCAAGGCTCTTGTCGGATTGCATTCATATTGTCCTGTTCATTTTGATGCTTTCCATGCCGTTGTTGTTGATACTAGTGTCCACATTACCTTACTCAAAGGAGGTGTTCATACTATTAAAAAGGCCAGGTTTGTGGTAACTCGAAAATTATGTGGGCAGTCAAGTATTATAATTTTTGACGCTGAAAACTGCCTTTATTTTTTCTGAAGCTAAACTAAATACGTGTGTTTTCTAGTCGCAGCAATTCTATGATTAATGAAGAAATTGCCAATGAGAAGTACGACAAGGAAAACCTAGTATGCATTTATGGATCCCCTTTCTTTGTCTGCTTAACTCGATTTACAGATGTTTAACATATCATACCACTGAAACAGGTCTTCCTTGTAAAGTCATTCTTATCTTCTCGTACAATTTTACTTCAAGAGCTACGGAATCTGAGCAAGGCAATTAAGGAAGCGATTGATTTGACCGGTTTCACTTCCCTACATGACGAGACAAAGCTGTTGTCCGCTCCTATGGAAGTGGGCATGGAAATTGCTAATGCTGATTCACAAATACCTGAAAAGATGCAAAACTCTACTCAGGTTGTTTGCTTTTTCTCTGACTGCACACCTGATTGGTTTCATGTACGTGTATGTCAATAAGTTTCGCTTATGCATCTTCTGTCATTCAACAGGTCCCAAATGGTACGACTGATTACTCAAGTGAATATTTATATTCCTTAAAAAATGATGAACTTTTACGGCTTTTTCATTCGCTTGGAGATCAGCTTCTTAACCTATGGAGCACATTTCTGAAGTTTCACAGGTTTGCTTCTATCACCCTTTTTGTGACAAATCAATGAAAAAATCATTAATAGAAGGAACGGATCACATAAAGTGTACTTGTAGTGTATTGTACTTTGATTCTTATAATCTTATCTTTTACTGCGCATCAGGTCTAACAAAACAAAGGTTTTGGATCATTTGCGTAATTCATATACTATTGATCGTAGAGCTGAATGGTCAATATGGATGGTGTATTCCAAGGTTGAGATGCCTCAACAACCTACCCGAAACGAGACTGAAGACTCCTCGTACCACGGTCTTCGTGGCAAAGTCCCTGTTCTCCGTAAGATAACCGAAGATGTAAGTCTATTACCATTGTTTAACTTTGTGCAACGTCACAGGACACAAATAATTAATTGTACGTTAGTTCTAGGCTCGAGTTAATACTCTGGCAACTACTTCCTATGATCAATCTCTCGCTGTTAATGTCAACCGTTGACATGATTTGTTTCTGTTTGTTTTTTAGCCTTCCCAGGCTGCAGCAACGCGTGCTGAGCTCCACCGGCGTAGTATTGCACAGATGAGGGTGAGCCCGTGTTCTCAGAGGCTTAACAATTTCACAGTATTCTTATGTGGAAAGTTATTAACCTTTTTTTTCCTATGCAGATGAACAATCGCTCAATTCAAGATCTGCATATTTTCGGAGACCCCTCACGTATACCTATTATAATTGTAGAACATGTTGTAAATGCACCATTGCGTTCACCCAGTGGAAATTCTTACTTTAGGAACAAGGACCCGAAAGATATTAATGGCACACTTCCAGTGATTGACTCGAGTTTCTCCCGCAGTCAGCAAAAGGGCCGTATTTTGAAAATCGCGGTCTTTGTTCACGGTTTTCAGGCATGTTCTGCTCTTTATTTTGTCCCAGTTATAGCTTCCTGCTATGTCTGTCGGCCGTTTTTTTTCCTTTATTTGTTTCTGTAGAAATACTAATTCTGCATGACATGACAACAATAAACAGGGGCATCATCTGGATTTACGGCTTGTGAGGAATCAATGGCTTCTAATAGATCCAAAAATCGAGTTTTTAATGTCGGAGGTCAACGAAGACAAGACGTCTGATGACTTTAGGGACATGGGATTAAGACTGGCCAAAGAAGTCATAGCTTTTGTTAAAAAAAAGATGGATAAAGCCTCAAGATCTGGTAGCTTAAAAAATGTGAAACTCAGCTTTGTGGGGCACTCAATAGGAAACGTGATTATAAGAACGGCATTGGCAGGTGCGTATTGATTGCCAACGTTTTTATCGTCTGTTTTACGTATACTGTGTTTGGTTCTAGTAATGAATTATGTAATATGTTGCAGAGAGCATCATGGAGCCGTACCATAGATACCTGCATACATATGTATCAGTTTCGGGGCCACATTTAGGTTATCTCTACAGCTCAAATTCTCTTTTCAATTCTGGCTTATGGCTGTTGAAGAAGCTTAAGAATACTCGTTGCATTCATCAGCTGACTTTCACTGATGATATAGATTTAGAAAACACTTTCTTCTACAAACTTTCCAAGGTACAACCGATACTTTTTTTCTTTATAAAAACAACTCATTTCGACTTTAGTGTGCGTCGAAGTTAGTTTTTAATTCAGTTCTGATTCTTGCTTATAACGTTCAGCAAAAGACATTGGAACATTTTAAGAACATACTCCTGCTATCATCTCCTCAGGTATTTACTATTCATTTTCGGATATACTTTACTATTTGTTTTTAGTATAACTATATACTTGTAAATGATTTCCGCAGGATGGTTATGTTCCTTATCATTCTGCCAGAATTGAGATGTGCCAAGCATCATCGGGGGACTACTCAAGAAAGGGCAAAATCTTTCATGAGATGCTCAACAACTGCTTGGACCAAATGCGTGCACCATCCTCTGAGCAACGCATGTTTATGCGATGTGATGTCAACTTTGATGTCTCAATACAAGGACGGAACTTGAATACTATAATTGGACGAGCTGCTCACATAGAGTTCTTGGAAACCGATATTTTTGCGAAATTCATCATGTGGTCTTTCCCAGAACTTTTCCGCTAATCCATCTGAAAAACAAACGGTCTCCCGATCACAAGCTATCCCTGATGGTCAAAGATGGTCGATGCCAGCGTTCTTCATAGACAAAGGGTCAAACATGAGTTGGTCAAAGATGTGTCGGTCAAGACAACGTGTGCTCAGAAACAAGACATTGTATATTATCCGGTAGAAAGGTGCAAGCTGCCTCAGGTAGGTGATTATAAGGTCACATCCCACTTTACGTGTTAAATTATAATGTAGATTTTTTTAATGTATAATTCTACACGGGTAGTATTTTTTTAGGTGCCCGAAACCGTGTACTTTATGTAGGTGGGGGAAAGACAATGGCAATAGATGAATGTCAAGTGTTTCCCCCCTAATTTTCCCGTATGTTGGGCAACTGTGTCTAGAAAACATGTTTCATTGTTTATATGTATTTTATGGTTCCGACAAGTCTTTTTCAAGACAAGATAGCTACTGTAGTTGTTTAAGTCAAAATGAGTCGCGGTTACCTTGATCCAGAAACATTTCATGATTAATATAGGTACCGTAATTAACTAGTTAAGAGGCCACAAAGAGCATTATCTGTAGTTCTGGAACTTTTTTGTATGCACATAATGGTTATACTTAGCACAGCACATCACTTTCTTGTAAAGTTATTATGCAGTATGCACACCTCTTAAAGTGTGTACTGCGTATATGCAAATTTTTAACTAATGTTTTACGCTCTGTTCTCAAGCGTTAAACAAAGGAAATTGAAAAGAATAAGAAAGCGAAAAAAGAAAAAAGAAAAAAAATACAAGGAAGTTTTGGTTCAGATTTTCTTGAGATAGAGGAAGTGATCATAACTCATGTTTTTGAGTTTAAGAGCACTTACAACAATAACACCATAACACCAATAACACCGTTCACGTCAGCGCCACATCAGCTTTAACATTTAACATTAACATCCCCAAAAAACACCCACAACAATAACATCCCAATAACATCAATAACATTCTCAACAATTTACAAAAACAACCCCTCATTTAGGGGCATAAATGAAAAAAGAAAAGAAAAAAAAAAAAAAAAAGAAAAAACCCAAATAACGGGCGTTAAGGGGTTAACGGGGAGGGACTAACGCTGCAATAACGCCGGAGGTCCAAGAGTGATAACGGCATAACGCCGTTAATTTGCGTAAAAACGCCGTTAGGGCGTTAGTGTTGTAACTGCTCTAAGGAAATGAAAAATATTTTGTTCAAATAAAATGTATGCCTTTTAATTTTTAGTATCAAATATTTTAAAAAGGACATATTAGTCTTCACACAAAGTATTTTTTTTGTTTTCTTTCCTTTTCCTCTAAAAAATAGGATGATTTTATAAAAAAGTTTCTTTCATTTTACTCTCGACTTCTTTTTCCTTTTTTAAAAAGAACTACATAACACAAAAAATAGTTATTTTTCTTTTGTTTTCTTTCAAATTTTAACTTAAGAACACATTGTTAGTGTTTAAATAAATCAAAGTATATATATGGTTGGTAAACATTGTAAAATATCATACACATCACTTTCTTGTTACTTAAGATGTCTTGAGTTGGTGTATTATTTATTTATTTATTTATGCTTGAATGTTTGTTACACATGTTTTGCATCTTAAAATTTTCTTTTCTTATTGCATACTTGGCTGAAAGATCTTCATGTGTCAAGTATTTCATTTGATTTCATAAAGTTCTCCTCTATTAAAATTAGAGTAAATTGCCAGGACAGTTCCTGTGGTTTGACGAAATTGCAAACGCAATCCAAGTTTTTTGAAGCTCCTCACACAGAACACGCTTGACTTTCAAAAATCTTGGGATTGCTGTGCAAATTGGCCAAACCACAACATATGTTTGTTAATACTGCATCGAGTAGCTATGGTTTGTGAAGTTTATGATCATTTGTTCTTTGGTTGCTTACAACTTTAAAGTATTTGATTAAGCATACCTAGCTTAAGTCTATGTTTTGAGTTGAGTTTGAATTTTGTTTTGTATTGCGCTTTAGTTATTCTAGCATTTTTCTAGTATGTTTGGTGAAACGTAGCAGTAGGCCAATAGGCAACAGGCAAGCAAGCAGTAAGTAGCTGACAATTGGTAGTAGGTGTTTGCTTAATAAAAATGTTTGGTAACATAGTTCTAACTCTAATTATAAAGTGTAAAATAATGTAAAATGACATCTTTTATATAATAAAACAAAACCTCTAGTGGGAATTTTTTATTTCAAAAAATTCAAACCATACCTTATTAAGTAGTTTCTCTTTAGTTTTTATTTATTTTTTAAAATATTTTCTTAATTAAAAGTCTAAATATTTCTTTATTTGGCAAAAAAATTAAAAAATTCGGTTTTATAAAAGATATGTAGAAAAAAACTAAAAATACACATGTACTTGAGATTTATTAAATGATAGTTTTGGGTGAAAAAATATAAAATTGAAAAAAGCGAACAAGAAAACCTTATGATTGATCACAATTAACCCTACGACCAATTTTCTTCATAACACAAAACCGTATTCAAATCTTGAAGTCATTGCATCCATCTTTTCAAACGATTGTGTGTTCAACTAAGGGCAAATCGCATAAAAAGGTACTCATCTTATGTCCAATTTCAATTAAAGGTACTATTCTTTTTTTTTCTCAATTTAAGGTACCCGACTTTTTTTTTTTGCCGATTTAGGTTTTTTTCTAACTTCCGTTAACTATAATTACATGTTTGGTCCTTGAGTTTGTATAGGCATTACATGTTCGGTCCTTCAATCCATTTTTGCACATTTTCAAAAAATATTTTTCAAAAATAATTTTTTTTTAAAAAAATAAATTTTCGAAATATTTTTTTTCCAAATTTTTAATCAAAAAAAATTTTCAAATATTTTTTTCCAAATTTTTTTCAAAAAAGTTTTTTCGAAATATTTTTTTTCAAAAAAAATTTTCGAAATATTTTTTTTCAAAATTTTTTTTCGTGCAAAAACGGACGAAAATATTTTAAATTTTTTTTTGAAATATTTCGAAAAAGTTTTTGTGAAAAAAATTTGGAAAAAAAATATTTCGAAAAATTGTTTTTGAAAAAAATTTGGAAAAAAAATATTTTGAAAATTTGTTTTTTGAAAAATTTTTTGTTTTTGAAAAATATTTTTTGAAAATGTGCAAAAATGAACTGAAATGACCGAACATGTAATGCCTATACAAACTCAAGGACCAAACATGTAATTAACTAACGAAATAGTTAACGGAAGTTAGAAAAAAACCTAAATCGGCCCCAAAAAAAAGTCGGGTACCTTAAATTGAGAAAAAAAAAGAATAGTACCTTTAATTGAAATTGGACATAAGATGAGTACCTTTTTATGCGATTTGCCCTTCAACTAAAGATTTGCTTCGGATCGAATTAATAAAAACCCTAATTTGATTTGCTATTTTTTTTCTGTTAATAAATTGAATTACTGTTAATTCGATTTGCTTATTGTTAATTCTTTTTCAGTTAATTGATAAAATTGAATTCAATTTGTATACCCTTTTATTATTTTTTTGCAGTTAATTCGATCATTGTGGCTAAAGCTCATTCGAACTTGAGGTTTGTCTTTATATATTTATGTATATAAAAGTTAGGCAGGCAACTAAAGAGATAGTTAAGGAGATGAAAATGGTCTCTATTTGTTGTTATGACTGTAGGGCGATGGTGGCTGATCGCTGCCGGAGGTGTTTCCAGAGGGAAATTGCCAACCGATTGCGACGAGCAGGCTACAATAGTGGCATTTGCAAGGCCAAGTAGATGAATATAAAACAAGTCCCAGCAGGTACAGTTTTGACAAATTGTTTAACTATTAATCAACTGTGTACAATGTTTCTAACTTTCTATATAATATACGTTATATATTATAATTAATGTTACTAACTCTTTTTTTTATTTTGACTAATTTCTAGGTGAACACACCTATATAGAGGTACTGGACACTTCAAACTCTAAAAAAGGGGTTATACGAGTGATTATTGAGTTAAATATTCGGGCCGAATTTGAAATGGTTAAGGCTAGCCAAGAATACAACAATCTCACGAGCCGGCTACCAGAAATACACGTTGGGAAAACTGAAAGACTTGAAGCATTAATTAAGATACTTTGTGTATCATCAAAAGAATGTATGAAAGATCAAAAAATGCACATTGCTCCATGGCGCAACCTAAAATACATTCAAGCTTAATGGCAAGGGGTTCGTGAATTAGAAGCAGTTTGGTGTCCAGATATGTTGGCGGTGGTTGAACGTTCAACCCGTTTATCGAGACCATTTATCAGTTTTAAAATTGTATTCATATTGAATTTTCTAATGCCGTTTATGTATAATTATTTTCGGTAAAAAGTATTGGACGCAATGTAACACAAAATAAGGTACCTTTTCGTGTCTTGATAAACTTGAACCCACTGTATTACGTTGGGTCATAGCAAAAACAAAGGTTGCAAAGGTACATTTACAGCCATTACAATATAATAAGTTTTATAAAATATGAATCAGGAATGACGTTTTTCTTATTTTTTTAGGGTGGAAAAGCATTGCCTAAGAATTGTAAAGTCCAAATGCTTGCTTTGCAGCATTGGCTTGAGGCGGTGAGTAGCTATATATTCATAATAATCTTTATTATTGAGTTGTTAATAGTGCATTTATAAATTATACACAAAGATCCAAATATCGTTATGGACGTCAGTTGGAACCGAGGTTGACTAACCGCTGTGTGATGTTTGTCAATAAGCATGAGGTTTACATCTAATTTAAGGTTTGGTTCAATGTATTCTTGATTATTATTTATTTGTTGTTCCATTTTTTACTCCTTTGGATGGCTAATGATGCATACACTCAACTCAATGATCCCATTTTAACGAGTGCATGTACGTCAATTGTCTCCAATGTGCAACAACTTTGGTTATGAGTTTTTGTTAAGTAGTTTTAATATGAAGTGTCAAAAGTAACACAACACAACTACCTATACGTTTGATATAAGTTTTAATGAAATTAAAGACTGTTTCAGTTAAGGTAGTACTGTTTAATTTGACTTTCATGACCATCGCCGGTCAGCTGCACGAGATGAAATTATGATGTATGTTCTGGTTATCAAACATGCCTTAGTGATAATTTCGTGAGTGGATAAGCTATACTTTTAGTTTAATGATAGATTTTGATGATATTAGTTATTTACCAATTGTTATTAAGATTGAGCTATTGCAATGAATAATCGGTTTATGAATGGATAGGTGATTGGATTTATATGTCAATAAGGTGTAATTAAGATGGTGTGGCTATGTGGGTGTTGTTTTGATTGTTTAAAGGTTTGATTTTAAGGGTTTTTCTGTATGATTTTATAGGTTTGTGCAGTTTAGAGGAGTTGATTATGTCTTAGTTTTTATGGTTTTTAGGATTGTATGTGGCGAATCGAGTTTTGGATAAGATAACTCAGTTGACAAATAATGTTTACGCCTGTCGTTCTGGATCGGTAAATAGTTTGTTTTGCTTACAGACATCCAAATCTGCTTGATGGTGTTCAGCTAGCTGTGTGCTTCCCACCGTAAGTCCTTGACCAGGAGGAAGGTGCTGAGTTTCACAAAAGAGATGTTGAGCTGTACAATGTATGTGGAAGATCACAACTTGCATTTGATGCACTTGCAAAAGGTGCTTGGTAGGTATCTTCTTTTATCTGCTAGCTGTGAATTGCTCTATTTTTTTCCCTTGAAGAAATTTAGATCTACAGTACAACCTGTTTGAAATACATGTTGTTTGACTTTCCCATATTGTTTCACAGGATGATTTCAAAACTACTAAGTAAATTTGTGGAAAGGAGTGCTCCTGCCTTGGGATCTTTACCAAGTTGTGACAAGTATTGTGGGTATGTAACTCAAAAGAAGTGCACATTACTATGAAAGTATTAATTGGCACTGATTTATAATATGATATTCTACATACATGAAAAGCTGCAATGGTTATTTTTCGAGATGCCACAGTGCCAAGAGTCAACGGAGAAGCCAACAATGCCCATGTTTTATTGTACGAAATAAATGAAAACAAGCCAGAAATTTGACAAAATTGTTGAGTGAGGTAATATAGGAACATCTTTTTGTTCTGATAATTCTCTTAATTGTTGAGTGACAAAATTGTTGTTATGGAATTTGAAAGTAATGGGATGATCGTAATAAAGAGGCCACTATTTTTTCATATCATGTTTGGATTATGAAAAGGAACATGTGACCAATGTGGATCATTTGAACCTGATGAAATAGGTATGAATTTGAAAGAATAAGAGTAACAAGCAAACAGTAAAGTCTATGCTTGATTGCCAGGTCAAACTTGAAACACTTTTGTTTCAAGCTACTAACTATAACTGCACATGAAACAACTAATAGTAGGATACAAACACAAAGGTATTTTGTATAAATTACGTGACTATATGTCGTATATGGGTAACCCAACTGTATCATTCAAATTATGCATATTTTGTTACCATACCAAAATGTGTATTCAATAAAATAAAAGTGAACCAGATAAATAAAATTAAACCTATTGCATTATGGAAATAAAAGTGTGAGTATTTTCATGTGTTTTCACTAATAGAGACTTTATTTCACCATCTTCTTCGTATAATACAAAATTAAAAAACATAAATAAAACAAAACAAAAATTCAATTATTTATTTTTTAATAAATAAAAATACATTATTTAAAAAACCCCCGCGCGTGCGCGGACATTATAACTAGTATACATTAAAATAAAATCCAATTAAATAAATTTAAGGGTATACATGTAAATTAATAAGCATAAGGTTAGCAGCAATATTCAAAAAATAAAAATGCTTGCCAAACAAGCTTTGCATTTAAAACACTAGTTGCTCCAAAACGCTCTAAAATACTTGGTAACTTTGTATGTAAGTATTTATTTTTGGTCATATGAAAGACTATAAACTGTTTTTGAAAATCACAAGTCATTATTTGGATGAACTTCAATAACTTGTTTGGTAGAAGACTATGAGGGCGCCAAATGTTTCAAAGGGAGTACAACTAGTATTGGCATCATACACCTCATGCTAGCTAGTATTTAAATATCAAAACGCAAAACTCTCAAATGAAAAAAGTGAATACCATGCATGCTATCAATAATTGCGGATTTTGGATTTTGAATCGTGTATGACACCATTTCGGCTCACTTTGTGGGTGATTTCTACTTTTAGTTTGTTAGATTATTATTGTTATTTTTTTGTTTTTAACAGGATCATAGTATGAGAATAAAATAAATATGTTCAATCATAGATAAAACTACACATTTTAGATGTTTAGTAATTATACTACATTTTACAAAAAACAAAAGTGATCTACTAATATTTTTTTTTTGTTAAAAGGGGATCACCCTGGTAAATATATTACTCCAAAAAAAGTTTAAGTATAACGGATGAGAGTCAGTTACTCATCTCAGCTCGTTACATGGGCATTGAACAAGCACAAAATGTGCAACAACAAAAATCACTACATAAGAAAGGCATGCCATTATGACCTACCAAACATAAAATTACTTCCTACTACGACCTTGAAGCTTGACATCATACATGTCGCAAAAAACATCCAATTGCCCTGGTAAATCGTAGACTTGAGCAACATAATCATCATCAAATTAATCATCAAGTTCATGATAGCCACTAGACGAAGCAAGAAACATTGCCATATCATTATCTGGCTCAAGTATATCGTCCTCATCACTGCCAGTAACAACTACTTCACCCACTTTGGGGTTGCCCACCTTTTTCGAAGACGTACACGGAGAAAAAGAAGAACTAGGCTTAGTAGCCGCAACCTGCACCTTTTTAAGTGGCTTACCATCATAATCCACAAGAGTAGCTTTCCCATTAATAATAAGCTTTTCAAGATTCCCAATTTTCTCAAAAATAAGAGTAGTACAAGGGATACCATTCACATCAGTATCGTCCATATCAAGAGCATCAAATGAGTTTGATGTAGCAATATTTGTCCCCGTACTTGCCTCCTTACTAGCATCCGGCTTCTTCGAGACAGGAACATACTTTTGCTTAGGGTTTGAAGGGCTAAATTCAGCCCCTTTACCCACATCAATAAAACCCTCTTCGTCCTTGTCCACAGTAGACGAAGTACCCTGAAAAGCCACATCAACGTCACTACGAACAACCTCCTTAACACATTTTGGGCAATTGATACGACCATGCCCTAAAACTTTACACATGTCACAATGAGGAGGCGTCCATTCATATTCAACTTTAATGATCGCCATAGTATACCCACTATCATCCACCTTAAGAATAGCCATACTAACTTCGCTTTTCAAAACAAACGCCACATTTAGTTCAACGAGCGCACACGCAAAACTAATACGACCCCACGAATCAACACAGATTGAGCTCGTAAATGCATCCAACATAATAGGTTTCGTTACTTGAGTAGCAATTAAGCTTAAACCATCTTCCGAATATGCAAGTAAGGGAACATTGTGGAATTTGATCCAAACCGGGACCTTAGTAACCTTAGATTTAGTAAGTGACATGTTAGGAGTCCATTTGTTAAGGATGAGTGACGATTTACGGATAAGTCAAGGGCCTCGCTGAAGAACATTCTCCACACCCTTTTTAGAATCAAATTTAAAGAGGTAAACACCGGCGTCATTTTTCATGATCTTCTTCAAACCAAACTTACCCCATGTATTTATTACATAATTTTGGACAATAGGAAACACGACAGTTTGCTAGCAAAAAAAGTTCTCATACCTGCCCAAAACGCTCTTCATTGCTTCCTTAGACAACAAAATATCATGGTTATCAACCCGACTATCATTAATCAAGGTTTTTAAAAAATAACCTTCTTCGTGCTTTGACCTTGGTTCAGAATACTTGCAAACGAAATAGGAGAGTCAGCCCTAGGACTTGATTCCGAACCCACATGCATATTAGAAGAAGTAGAAGCATCCTTAGGTTCCATATTCCCCGTACCAACTTGCACGTTTGCATTATTATTAACCATAGGATTAATGGAACTCGTACCCACACCACTAACATTAGGACCAGGAGTAACATCCCCATGCACAGGGGGAGTGCAAATAGGAGGTTCAGATTGCATCATACTCATATAATCCAAGTCACAAATCGGATTAAAGGGAGCAACCATAGGTTTACCAGTGACAGTCATGTACGTACCATCCAAATTAGCAGGCATCGAATTAAATGAACCAACATCACCAGTAACAAGAGCAGACTGCATTCATTGGTTTAGTCGCGTTCGTACCACTTAGATCAACATCATCACTACTAGGTCTAGTTTGATCGGCCAACCTAGATGAGGGAACATTATGTGTTAAATCTTCATATTCAGAACTAACTTGATCGGCCAAATTAGTTGAAGATCCCCCCCTAATACTACCCTTATTTGCAACAGTATTCCGACCCTCACCATTACCATCAGATTTAAACCTCTCAAAACCCTTTTTCCATCTCTCAAAACCCACTAACACAATCAACAAACCAACTAAAATCACACAGCAAATCAAAGCAACATGCAACTTACAAACAGAAAAAAGAAAAACCCTAACCTAACGATTAGGGTTTTAAACGCATGAAAGTCCAAAACCTAACCAGCACCCATGATAATGATCGTACCAGAATAATGATAGTGAAGCACCAAACGAGAAGCCATGGAATTTGCCGTGGAGTCAATGTCATAGTTGTGAAATGTTGTATCCTTGAGATGGTAAGAAGCCAAGACTATTGAGGTGAAAGGTAATGGGCCAGACCCCACAAACGCGACACGCTTAGGGGTTTCAGATGTGGTGGAATAGTGTTGATTAAGGATGTCATACTCGAGACGACCAAGCTTGAGATAATTGGAATAGTAAGGAAAAATATTAAGATGATGAAGAGGATTTTTGAAAGATCCTAAAATTGTGGAGAAGTGAGCTTCAAGTAGGCCCTCGGCCTGACCACAAAGTCGAATTAGCTTAGACCTTATTTCCTGTATATTCGCTGGAAGATTGGCTATATTAATAGAAGAGTGCGGGATTCATGCATGGACGAGTTGAGTGAAGAGGTCGTCGACATCTTTAGAGGGCTTGAGTGTTTCAAGCTTCGAAAGTTTCTCATAAATCTGGCACACTTTCTCAATTAGGATGCTCTCTTCTTGGACTAGGAGGAGTGACCCCATTTTGACACTTAGGAATGCCTAGCTCGTAAATTGGCAGTTATTTCTTATAAGCTAGAACTTTTTGTTTGTTTGAATACAAAGTAGTAATTGTGTTTTTGCATATTGTTATGTGATAATGTGTCTTATTTAAAAGTACATCTAAGTTCCACATAGCAATGGTGAAGAAGGGACGAGTCATGCTTGGTATTAACATGACAACACCTGACAAAACCCTTCGCTTTGGAACATGATAATAACTATTAACAAAGTATTAGGACATCCATTATTTATTTGTACATATAATAAAAACTAATCATCCTTGAATTTTTCTTCTACTAACCAACTTTGTGCACCACTATTGTTGAAAAAAAATATATCTGCTCATTAACAAATCCCTTTATCATAATTAATACCTCCAATAGATAGTTGTAAATTTTATATTAGACGAAGATTGAACGATTCCAGAAGCATTTATTGTTTAAAGAACCAATGACGCTTTGGTCAATTACCTATTAAGTACTTTATATCAACATAGTTCGGTCTTTTGATACACTTTCCCGGTATTAAAAAGAGCGAATTAGAAATCATTACATAATGACTGGACAACATTATTTATGAAACTAGAACTTTAAAAAGAATTAATATATTATGTAAACTACTTGATAATCACATCTTCACGACATTTGCTTATCATAGCTGTGATTTTTCTCTATTAGAAAAAATTATAAGTCCTTTTCATATGATAGATGCTTCACATTCTTATGCTTTCATACTTTCCTTGTTCATACACACTAACAATGTTGCCATAATCAATTCAGTGTCACTTCCAGATTTGCACCTATTATACATCATATTTGCATTGATTTTCTCCTTGAATATTATCATTTATCACTATCTCAGTAAAAATCTCAAAGGTATGCTTTACTGTGATTTTTTATTTATTTTTTCCAAATTACATCTACATGCATCTTGTTTAAATTAAAAGTTTATTCTTAAGCAAAAACAAGATTAATAATTAGTTTTGGTTCTCAATGTCACAGATGGATATACATACTGTTGACGCGGAGTAACTTTACGTATATTCAGGAACTATGTATTGCAACCTACCTTACAAAAATGGTTGTAGTGTGAGCTTTTCTGTGTATGAGATCAATACCGTTGAGTATAGTACTTGTAACAATATAAGCTCATGTGGAGGATTTTGCCCATTGTCAACCCACATGTCCTGATAAGAAAGTTGCACCCTTAGTACAAGGTGTTGTTTTATATGGTACAAGAAATGTACTGATATAATCATTTACTAAAACCTACCCATATATAGTAAAACCACAATTTAGTTTTTAAACTATTTCTATATATACTAATAAGATTATATATTTTTTGAGCGACTATAGTTTATTGAAACTCCATGACATGCTGTCAAGAAACTAGAAATAAGGCCGACACTCATTAAAATTAAATAGACCCATTAAATATCGGAGTTTCTAAATATAATCTCATAAACTATCTTAAGCAAGTTAAGCTTCATCCTTTGAAAGATCATCAGGCATTACTGGCCTTGCGTATCCAATAGATTGCACAACAGATCACTCATCAATAAGGCGAGATACATCACTAAATCGTTCTTTGCCCACCCTACCAGCTCCTATTTTGTACCATATCTGATTCTGAACCCGTGATATTCGCACTCGACAACTTCATCACACAAATGACATATATCGTAATGCATGGCGACACCTCTTTTCACCAAGTTTTAATAAGCTCTGACAAGTATAAGCACCGCTCCTATATGTGATTCCTTCTTTGTTAAGTAGTTGGAATTAAGTCGGCAATATGACTATTGATTACCTTAAGTGCCTTTAATTAGGGATATACTATGCACTTTCTGATCACAACTTTCATGTTTATTTTGATAATCATTGATAAGTAGAGCATCTCATTTCAAACAATTTCACTTCCCTTTCACAGCTTCTCGATTCAACTTTGATTCTCTAATTATAGATTAAGTGTATAGAGACGCACACGTGAAATCATTACGGAAATTAAATAGCATTAATTTAATGACTTCCTTTTTAACATCACAAATGATTATTTATTTCTTAAAATTTGGAAACACAACAGAAAACTGAGACAAACATTTAGTCACACACCATTAGCCACACATATAGCCATAAGTTTGTGACAATGTTGGTCCCAAATGTGTGAGTCGATATGAAATGCAAACAATAATAAACTTGAATAACTAAATCGTCTAACTTCTGTAACGTTACATGTATGCACGTATATATACTAAACCAAGGGGCATTCCCGAATCGTTGTAACGGTTCATGAGTAACCGTTTCTAACCGTTTTTTGTAACTAACTAATCATAACCGTTTATAACTACTTGTAACTTACCGTCCATAACCGTTTTATGGTTATTTAACTAACCATAACCGCTTAGCAGTTGGAAACTATGTTACGAGCAAGTTTGGTCCTTGTCGTTTGAAGCAATGTCGAGATTAGCATTTACATTCTCCTCCTTAATCTTGATCGTTGCTTCGTCCTAAGTCTTGAACTCCGAGCATTTGTCGCATAGTCACGAACTTGAGTCTTGGTAAAGCTTTTGTTAAGATATCTGCTCTTTGTAGTTCTCCACTAACGTGTTCCACTTTAATATGACCATTCTCTACGCATTCACGAATGAAATGATAGCGAATGTCTATGTGCTTGCTCCTTCCATGAAAAACTGGGTTCTTTACGAGTGCTATTGCTGATATGTTGTCAACTCTAAGCGTTATCTTTGTTTCTTTCAATCCAGTTAATTCACTGAGTAAACGTTTTAAAAATAAGGCTTGACATGCTGCTGCAGTAGCCGCCATGAATTCTGATTCACATGATGAGAGTGCTACTGTTGGTTGCTTCGAGTACACCGTAATAGGTGACTCTCCAAAGTAAAATACTATTCTAGTAGTTCCTTTTCTTTGATCTGTATTGATTCCATAACTACCGCCGCCAGATCCCGTAATCTTGCAGCCGCTTCTTTCTTGTATATTATGCCATGCTCCTTTGTTCCTTTGATGTATCGGATTACTTGTTTCACTGCCTTCAGGTGATGATCCTTCGAGTCTTGCATAAATCTGCTGAGTAGTCCGACTGAGTAACTAAGATCTGGTCTTGTATGTAGTAAGTATCTGAGAATTCCAATTAAGCTTTGGTAATAGGTTGCGTCAACTGGGTTTCCATCTTCCGCCTTGACCAACTTAGTGCCGGGATCCATTGGTGTCTTTGTATCATTACTGTCCGTCATGCTTGTTTCTTTTAAGATCTTGTTAATGTATCCTGTTTGCTTGATTGTAATCTCTCCTCCTGTCTGTGTAACTTCTATCCCAAGGTAATATGCTAGCAACCCTAAGTCGCTCATTTCAAATTTGTCTTCCATCTGGGATTTGAACAAGTCTATTTCCTTCTTTGGAGTGCCCTTGATTATCAAATCATCTACATATACTCCAACGATAAGTGTAGAAGTCTTGCTTCTCTTTGTGTGGACTGCTTGTTCGAGATTACATTTCTTAAAGTCTAATGACTTCAAGGTTTGATCAAGCTTCACGTTCCAAGCTCTAGGTGCTTGTCTTAAGCCATACAAAGCTTTAGTTAGCTTGTAGACTTTTCCTAGATTTCCTTGTTGAATGAAACCTTCAGGTTGTGTAACATAGACTTCTTCCTTCAATTCTCCATGTAAAAATGCTGATTTTACATCTAAGTGGTGTACTTGCCATCCATGATATGCTGCTAGTGCTAATATTAAGCGAACTGTCTCTATTCTAGCAACTGGTGCAAACACCTCATCGAAGTCTATTCCTTGTTCTTGTACATAACCTTTTGCTACTAGTCTTGCTTTATATTTAATGATCTTTCCTTGTACATCTCTCTTGGTTTGGTAAACCCATTTGAGTCCTATTGCCTTCTGATTTTCGGTCAATGTGGTAAGAGTCCATGTGTTATTTTTGTTGATTGAATCTAATTCAATTTCCATGGCCTCAATCCACTTCTCATCTTTTGATGCTTCCTTGTAATTACGGGGTTCTTTTTCTGTGAAAAATAAGCTTGGTGCTTCTGCTTCACGTGCAGTTTTGTAGATTTCCATAATATTCTTTAAACCTTGTATTGGTCTATGATCATATCTCTGTTCTGAGCTCTCTAATGAGCTAATAGTAGCTCTTTCTTCATCTTCTGAGTTAGGGTTGTAAGTGTATGATGGTGGTGTGATTGGTGAGGGTGGATCTGGTATAGGTTCTTGTTCATGATACGTGTTATCATTGTTTTATGTGTTGACTGGTGTAGGATTATCATTGTCAACTCCGTCTATTACGAAACTAGTCTAAAACGTATCTGCTGTGCTTGTATCCTCTTCGTTGTTATTCCAATCCCACGGTTTCATTTCCATAAACTTTACATCCCTACTAACATGTTTCTTCTTTCCTATTGGATCATATAGCCGACATGCTTTTGATCCTTCTTCAACTCCTAAGTAAATCATTGGAATGCTTCTATCATCCAGCTTCTTTAAGTGAGGTATTGTTATCTTAGCATAAGCTGTGCATCCGAATATTCTTAGGTATTCCAGATTTGGTTTTGTGTTGTAGAGGGCTTCATATGGTGTTTTATCTTTAAGGGCTTTCGTAGGTACCCTGTTGAGTATGTAAATGGCATGTCTGACTGCTTCCGCCCAAAAAGTTAAGGGTAACTTTATCGCTTTCATCATACTCCTAGTCGTTGATAACACTGTCCTATTTCTCCTCTCTACTACACCATTCTGTTGCGGTGAGTATGGTGCTGTTAATTGTCTTTCTATTCCATTCTCCTTACAGTATTTGGTGAATTCATTTGATGTAAATTCACCTCCTCTATCAGTTCTTAGCATCTTTATTTTCAACTTCAACTCGATTCAATCTGCTGCCTAAATTCCTTGAATGTGCTCAATGCTTGATCTTTCGATGTTAGAAAGTAAGCCCACATGAACGGTGCCATCTACTAATAAGAAGATGAGCTTATTTCCAGAGTGTGTGGCTGGACTTATGGGACCACAAAGATCTTCATATACTAAGTCCAACGGGTTCTTCGATATGAATTTAGCTTGATTTAGAAATGGTGTTCTGATGTGTTTTCCTAATAAACATGCATCACAGATTTGTCTTGCACGGTTTATTCTTGGTATTCCATCCACTAGACCTTTTCTTGTCATCTTGTCTATTGCGTCAAAGTTTAGGTGACCTAATCTAGCATGCCATAACCATGCTTGGTCATCTACGTTTGCTAAGAGACATATAGTGCTACTATATGTAATCTAATACTGTAAAGTAGATTATTAGATCGTTCTACTTTCATCAATAACTTCTTGTTCTTATCATACAAAGTCAATATATTTTCATCCATGATGATCTTACAACTTATTTCAGTGAGTTGTCCTAGACGAAGTATGTTGCTTTTGAGGTTTGGAATGTAGTAAACGTCTGAAATCATTTTCTGTTGTAGGTTTCTACATCCTAATAATATTGAACCTCTACCCTTTATCTCCACATACGATCCATCTCCAAAATGAACGGGTCCAGTGATGTTTTCGTCAATATCTTTAAAATGGCCTTTGGTGCCCGTCATATGGTTACTTGCACCATTATCTGAATACCATATGCTAGCATCTGTTGTAGCATATTTTCGGGGTGTACTTGTTCTTCATTTAACAAGATTTCTTCGGTGTGTAGCCATTAATAATGATGCTTCATCGTCTTCTAAGATAAGGTTTGATTGTTCCTGAGTTGTTGGTGGGTTTCTACAGTTTCTCTTGAAATGTAGGTTTCCCGCAATTGAAACATTTTAACTTCTTTTTATCCCACTCACCTTTATTCTTATTGTGAGTTGAATTTCTCCATTCGAAGTTATCTCTAGTTCCCTTATTTTGCCAATTTCCTCGTGAATAGTTTGATCTACCTCTATATTTGGTAAATCGTTTCTTATTTCTAGAGTGTTCGCCTTGTGCGAATAATAGGTTATCTTGGCTTTCTACTTGTCCTCCCTTTCGAAGTTTTATTCTCTCCTCAAATGCCTTAAGTTTTCCAAATGATCTCATCTAACGTAATGTCGTCGAGATCATTTGTCTGTTCTATGGATGCTACTATTTGAATGAACCTATCTGGTGTGGAATCTAATAGTTTTCGTACTAAAAGTGATTCATCCAACGCTTTTCCTAATTCTTTAGCCTTCGTGGCGTAGCCGTTTAATTTGGCTGTAAATGCATCCACCGTTTCATCTTCCTTCATCTGAAGGGTCTGAAATCCAATCATCAGTGATTGTAACCGTGCTTGTTGCACTTTCTCTTCTCCAACGTGTCTCTTTCTTAGTGAATCACATAATTCTTTTGCCGTTTTGCAGCTTGCTACTTGTAAGATCACATTTTCGGTCAATGCTTGATATAGGAAGGCCGTTGTTGCCTTATCCTTCTTATCATCTACTTGCGTGTTTTCCTTATGTTCTATTGCTTCCCATAAACCTTGTGCTTCTAGTATCACCTTAATTTTTATAGTCCAAACTGTGTAGTTTGTGGTTTTGAGTTTAGGGCATTGATACTGTGCCATTGGGGTTACGGGTTTTGGTGCAGTGTTATTGCTACTCGCATCGTCACCGGGCATTTTGATAGTGCTTATGATCTTCACTTTCTAATTTGTATGGGAATTCTAACTAAGTATGGTATTCTTAATACTACGGGAACAGAAATAGTTATCCGGGAATCTAATAGTACGGGATCAATATAAAGTTCTCGGGATTTCCTAATAATATAAAATAACGATCTATACTATCTAAAGTATAAAAGAGAAATCCAAAGTTTGAATTTGTGACCTCGTTGTTGTGTTAAACACAATCGTATTCCCACTTGTGTGTCGGTACTTTAGTTTAATAGCAACCACGTTCTTTCTTTCCCACGTTCACTAACAAATTCGCGTACACTCTTGATGTTGTCGAATTGTTTTCAATATACCACTCTTCCACCACGTTGTCTTTTCTCTTTTCTTTTGTGTCGACATGAAATTTAAACGTGCCCTAGATCCCTTTTGGTCTCGGCTTTTTTCTCAGTAAAACAACAAAAAATGTTGTTTGTTGTTTTTGTTTTCAAAGTCTTCGTGAACACAAGTATCCTACAATACCTTTCGGTATTTATTCAAACAAATTGATTTGTTTGTCTTCTTCTCTACTACTACGATGGTAGTATCCAAACAAGGAGAGCGATATGCTTAAATCCTTGTTGTCTTCGTTGCTTGTCCGCGTTCCACAATACCTTTTTCTTTCTTTTGTTCCACACCGAATGTGCTACAACAAAAATACCTTTCGGTATTTTCAAAAAAAACAATTGATCAAGTTGTATTTTTTTGTTGTTATCCTTGTATTGCTAGCGTCTTCTCCAAAACAATCCTTGATTGTTTTCTATTCGGTATACCTTCTTAATTCTGCAAGCAACGCCTTTTTCTTTTTCTTCTTGTATATCTCGTGTATATATATACAAGGTATCCTCTTGACGTCTTTCCCTTTTTCTTCTTGTCACGTTATGTTTGCAACAAAGTAAACCTTCTTCTTCTTTGTTATCGTGTGTAAAAAGAAACACCAACAAAGTCTTTGTATTTCTGTCGTGTGTAAGTACTACAACAGAAACGAGGCACCACACTATTTTGGTGTCCTCCCGTTTGCAATTTCGACACAAGGTAAGTCGTATACTACTCTTAAGGCCCCTTAGTTATCCAGGCAATGTATATGAGATATATGTTGCGTATTCTTCTTCCTGAAACAAAGTTTCAGCGTCTATCTTTTCTTTCTGGTTCCCTTCTGGTCTCGATAAGTTTTTTGAGTTTGTGATACTTCTCGTTAACAAAGTTCTGATGATTGTAATGGTGTAACGATCGTGTAAACAAAGGCTCTTGATGCCAAATGTTGGTCCCAAATGTGTGAGTCGATATGAAATGCAAACAATAATAAACTTTAATAACTAAATCGTCTAACTTCTGTAAAGTTACATGTATGCACGTATATATACTAAACGAAGGGGCATTCCCCAATCGTTGTAACGGTTCATGAGTAACCGTTTCTAACCCTTTTTTGTAACTAACTAATCATAACCGTTTATAACTACTTATAACTAACCGTCCATAACCGTTTTACGGTTATTTAACTAACTATAACCGCTTAGCGGTTGGAAACTATGTTACGAGCAAGTTTGGTCCTTGTCGTTTGAAGCAATGTCGAGATTAGCATTTACAATGAGCATAACGATTCAAAACAGAATGATCACATCGACTCATCAATCATTTTCATATGACCAAGTGGATGGTTGAATGGTTCGATATCACAGTACTTGCAACTTGATGCCATGATAGAGCCAATATCCAAATGAAGATAGTTATTATCAATGTTAACCGGTTCCACAAACTTACGCGATATCACAACAGAGTTAATGACATCATCATCTGGATGGAAATTCAAGAGAACATTGAACCCATGAAGGACATTAGGATCAACCACGGGGTAAAGAAAAGCACGAGCACCGTGGGCGCTCCTTAGCATGAGTATGGCACCAGGTGCCATGTACTTGGCCAAATGCTGAATAACTTTATTTTTCTCATCAATATTCATCCCCACAAGTGCAGCCAAGAAAATCACATCATACTCTTTCAACTCATCAGTCACGTCCATTATATCGGCAGTGTGGAAGATCATTCTTCTGGACAAGTCATGATCAGCTGAAACCGACGAGAGGCCATGGAATTTGCCATAGAGTCAATGTCATAGTTGTGAAATGTTGTATCCTTGAGATGGTAAGAAGCCAAGACTATTGAGGTGAAAGGTAATGGGCCAGACCCCACAAATGCGACACGCTTAGGGGTTTCAGATGTGGTGGAATAGTGTTGATTAAGGATGTCATACTCGAGACGACCAAGCTTGAGATAATTGGAATAGTAAGGAAAAATATTAAGATGATGAAGAGGATTTTTGAAAGATCCTAAAATTGTGGAGAAGTGAGCTTCAAGTAGGCCCTCGGCCTGACCACAAAGTCTAATTAGCTTAGACCTTATTTCCTGTATATTCGCTGGAAGATTGGCTATATAAACAGAAGAGTGCGGGATGCATGCATGGACGAGTTGAGTGAAGAGGTCGTCGACATCTTTAGAGGGCTTGAGTGTTTCAAGCTTCGAAAGTTTCTCATAAATCTGGCACACTTTATCAATTAGGATGCTCTCTTCTTGGACAAGGAGGAGTGACCCCATTTTGACAGTTAGGAATGCCTAGCTCGTAAATCGGCAGTTATTTGTTATAAGCTAGAACTTTTTGTTTGTTTGAATACAAAGTAGTAATTGTGTTTTTGCATATTGTTATGTGATAATGCGTCTTATTTATAAGTACATCTAAGTTCCACATTGCAATGGTGAAGAAGGGACGAGTCATGCTTTGTATTAACATGACAACACCTAACAAAACCCTTTGCTTTGGAACATGATACTAACTATTAACCAAGTATTAGGACATCCATTATTTATTTGTACATATAATAAAAACTAATCATCCTTGAATTTTTCTTCTACTAACCAACTTTGTGCACCACTATTGTTGAAAAAAAAATATATCTGCTCATTAACAAATCCCTTTATCATAATTAATACCTCCGATAGATAGTTGTAAATTTTATATTAGATGAAGATTGAAAGATTCAGGAAGCATTTGTTGTTTAAAGAACCAAAGACGCTTTGGTCAATTACCTATTAAGTACTTTATATCAAAATAGTTCGGTCTTTAGGTACAGTTTCTCGGTATTAAAAAGAGCGAATTAAAAATCATTACATAATGACTGGACAACATTATTTATGAAACTAGAACTTCAAAAAGAAATAATATATTTTGTAAAGTACTTGATAATCCCATCTTCACGACATTTGCTTATCATAGCCGTGATTTTTCTCTATTAGAAATTTTTTTATGTCCTTTTCATATGATAGATGCTTCACATTCTTATGCTTTCATACTTTCCTTGTTCATACACACTAACAATGTTGCCATAATCAATTCCGTGTCACTTCCAGATTTGCACCTACTATACATCATATTTGCATTGATTTTCTCCATGAATATTATCACTATCTCAGTAAAAATCTCAAAGGTATGCTTTACTATGATTTTTTATTTTTTCTCCCAAATTACATCTACATGCCTCTTGTTTAAATTAAAAGTTTATTCTTAAGCAAAAACAAGATTAATAATTAGTTTTGGTTCTCAATGTGACAGATGGATATACATAATGTTGACGCAGAGTAACTTTAAGTATATTCAGGAACTATGTATTGCAACCTACCTTACAAAAATGGTTGTAATGTGAGCTTTTCTGCGTATGAGATCAATACCGTTGAGTATAGTACTTGTAGCAATATAAGCTCATGTGGAGGATTTTGCCCAGCCACATGTACTGATAAGAAAGTTGCACCCTTAGTACAAGGTGTTGTTTTATATGGTACAAGAAATGTACTGATATAATCATTTACTAAAACCTACCCATATATTGTAAAAACCACAATTTAGTTTTTAAACTAATTCTATATATACTAATAAGATTATATAGTTTTTGAGCGACTATACTTTATTGAAAACATGCTGTCAAGAAACTAGAAATAAGGCCGACACTCATTAAAATTAAATAGACCCATTAAATAACGGAGTTTCTAACTATAATCTCATTAACTATCTTAAGCTAGTTAAGGTTCATCCTTTGAAAGATCATTTGGCATTACTGGCCTTGCGTATCAAATAGATTGCACAATGTTAGCCTCTAATTGTGTTAAGAATCAAGTGAGACTTTAGTTTAATTACTTACTTAAGTATTTATGTTATAAGACATGGTTAAGTATTTGTTTATGGGTCGAATTGTAAGCCTGCATATGGGTCTGACTTGGTTAATCCAAATATCCCATATGATGGCAGTTCTGGTAGTTAGTTATAGGCAATTATCCATCAAAAGTCGCAATGGTTCAATGATGGAATAACTGTCTATTGGTGTCGTTTAGAAACCTATAAATATGTTTTCTAAATCAGAAAACATATAACAACTTTACTAGTATCTTAATGCAATTCTGTTTTTAGTACTCCTTGTTTTTACCCATTACTGTTACATTGATTTGTTCACAGAATGACACAAACAATCACAAACATGAAAGTCACTTTGGAACCTAAACTAGTTGGCCACAAACCTGAGTACAATTGGTATCAGAGCTCTGGCTCTCATCCTTGGGAAAGGCCAACATCTGGTTTTCGAAATGGAAGATATCTCATGAGAGAAACACCCAAGAGATTGAACCAGTGGAACTTAAAAAGAAAGAAGAGTATTTCACCAAAGGGAAAAGAGATATTGGCATAAATTGTCTTAGACAATGAAGAATTAAATACCACAAAGAAAGCAGATGGGTTGAAGAAATTAAAGAGAAAGGTCATGGGCACAAAAAGGGACAAGAAATCAAAATGCTATATTTGCAAGGAAAAGGGACATGCATTCTGGGCATGTGAAGATAGGAAGAAACTTTCTGCTATGGAATTAGATCAAGAAAATGATATTACAAGAAGGGTCATAGCAGAAGAGACAAAGTATCCAGAGAAAGTTTACATCACTGCAGATTATATGGTAAAATTTACAAGTTCTATATGTGTCCTAGTAGAGCCCTGTTTAATGAGATTGATTACAAGTTTAAGATAATAGGAAAAGAGGAAAATGAAAAGAAATTCATATTTTCCTATGGGATTGGTGATATAACAGTTAAGACAGATGAAGGTAGTGTTGTGATTAGGAATGTACAGTATACCCCTGAAGTATCATTCAATATGCTTAGTATAGAATTGTTAAAATCACAAGGGTATAAGATAGAGATCAATGATGATCTGTTTAGTGTCTACTACATGGTACATAATCCAGTTGGTGAAGAACAGGCACCAAGCAAAGAGATAGGAGAGAAACAGGTTAGGATAAAAGAGGTTGTGAATGAACACAACCAATTCTTGGAAGATCAATTTGAGAAGATGGATCCTACAGATGAGTGCTCTTTGATAAGAGGCTTAGAAGATTTGGATTGGAACAGGCAAGAGACTCAAGACTACATTGATGATGAATACATCAGTCACAATGGTACTCTCTATGCTTTGAAAGTAAACTCCTTCTCAAGGTACATTTCATTTATGAATTTATTGAAGAATGATGAGTTGTTATACAAGAACTAGGAGGTGTTCAGTAAAAGGTTTATAGAACTAGTGAAATGGTTCTATCTTGTGCATCTGAACTATGATGCATTAGATACCATTCCACCAGTTATCATCAGAGATGTAGAGTTGAATTTGTTGAGTCTACATAAGGTTGTTGAAGGATTAGGAGGCTATTTCTCAGTTACTATAGGTGATAAGTGGGGAGTGGTAGCACAGTTGCAAGGATTGGACACCAATGATGCTAATACAGTTAGAGTCCTGTTATGAAATTTTATTGATCTCATAGTGATATACCATGAAACTGCACAAGTTCCTTGGGGTGAAAAGCAAGAAGAAGTGGGTGAAACCAGTAGAAGAAAAGAGGCCAATGACCCACCATGCCAGAAGGAAAGCACAGTGAAGGATGGAGCATTTGAAGATAGATCAAATAGGTTTGGTGTTAATTTGAACAAAGGATGATGAAGATGGACAAGAAAGCAGCCAAGACAAAGAATGACCTTGATGTCATTGCTTGAAGAAAGTCAACAGAAATCAACTCAGAAGACACTTGACCTTAAGCAATTAAGGGGGAGAATGTTAGCCTCTAATTGTGTTAAGAATCAAGTGAGACTTTAGTTTCATTACTTACTTAAGTATTTATTTTATAAGACATGGTTAAGTATTTGTTTATGGGTCGAATTGTAAGCCTGCATACGGGTCAGACTTGCTTAATCCAAATAGCCCATATGATGGCAGTTATGGGTCAGACTTGGTTAATCCATCAAAAGTCACAATGGTTCAAGGATGGAATAACTGTCTATTGGTGTCGTTTAGAAACCTATAAATATGTTTTCTAAACCAGAAAACATATAACAACTTTACTAGTATCTTAATGCAATTCTGTTTTTAGTACTCCTTGTTTTTACCCATTACTGTTACATTGATTTGTTCACAGAATCACACAAACAATCACAAACATGAAACACACTTTGAAACCTAAACTAGTTGGCCACAAACCTGTGTACACACAACAGGTCACTCATCAATAAGGTGAGATACATCACCAAATCGTTCTTTGCCCACCCTACCAGCTCCTATTTTGTACCATATCTGATTCTGAACCCGTGATATTCACACTCGACAACTTCATCACACAAATGACATATATCGTAATGCATGCCGACACCTCTTTTCACCAAGTTTTAATAAGCTCTGACAAATATAAGCACCGCTCCTATATGTGATTCCTTCTTTGTTACGTAGTTGGAATTAAGTCGACAATATGACTATTGATTACCTTAAGTGCCTTTAATTAGGGATCTATTATGCAATTTCTGATCACAACTTTCATATTTATTTTGATAATCATTCATATGTAGAGCATCTCATTTCAAACAATTTCACTTCCCTTTCACAGCTTCTCGATTTGACTTTGATTCTCTAATTATAGATTAAGTATATCGAGACACACACGTGAAATCATTACGGAAATTAAATAGCATTAATTTAATGACTTCCTTTTTAACATCACAAATGATTATTTATTTCTTAAAATTTGGAAATGCAACAGAAAACTGAGACAAACATTTAGTCACACATCATTAGCCACACATATAGCCATAAGTTTGTGACATGAGCATAACGATTCAAAACAGAATGATCACATCGACTCATCAATCATTTTCATATGACCAAGTGGATGGTTGAATGGTTGGATATCACAGTACTTGCAACTTGATGCCATGATAGAGCCAATATCCAAATGAAGATAGTTATTATCAATGTTAACCGGTTCCACAAACTTACGCGATATCACAAGAGAGTTAATGGCATCATCATCTGGATGGAAAATCGAGAGAACATTGAACCCATGAAGGACATTAGGATCAACCACGGGGTAAAGAAAAGCATGAACACCGTGGGCGCTCCTTAGCATGAGTATGGCACCGTGTGCCATGTACTTGGCCAAATGCTGAATAACTTTATTTTTCTCGTCCATATTCATCCCCACAAGTGCTGCCAAGAAAATCACATCATAATCCTTCAACTCATCAGTCACATCCATTATATCGGCAGTGTGAAACACCATTCTTTTGGACAAGTCTTGATCGGCTGAAACCAGACGAGAAGCCATGGAATTTGCCGTGGAGTCAATGTCATAGTTGTGAAATGTTGTATCCTTGAGATGGTAAGAAGCCAAGACTATTGAGGTGAAAGGTAATGGGCCAGACCCAACAAACGCGACACGCTTAGGGTTTTCAGATGTGGTGGAATAGTGTTGATTAAGGATGTCATACTCGAGACGACCAAGCTTGAGATAATTGGAATAGTAAGGAAAAATATTAAGATGATGAAGAGGATTTTTGAAAGATCCTAAAATTGTGGAGAAGTGAGCTTCAAGTAGGCCCTCGGCCTGACCACAAAGTCGAATTAGCTTAGGCCTTATTTCCTGTATATTCGCTGGAAGATTGGCTATATTAAGGGTCCGTTTGTTTTGTTTATGGGTTTGGAATGAGATTTGGATTCGGTATTGAATGACAGAAAAGAATGATAGAGATAATTAATGATAATGTAGAATATTATTTTGTTTTAAAAACAAATATGTACTATATTCAAATTGTTTATACAATTTTAACTCTCCTGAGCAATTAAATAATATAAAACAAAGAAAAATGAACAAAATGTGTGGTGCACAAGTATAAAGAGAGGATATGGGTCCACCATAGTCAGTAAAATATCACAAAAGTCATCAACTCTAAGAGGAATGAATATTTGGGATTTGAATGATTGATTGTGATAAACTAAGCTTACCAAACAGTTATTTTATGAAATAATTCCATTCCTCTGAATCAAAAGGTACTTAACAAACGGACCCTAATAGAAGAGTGCGGGATGCATGCATGGACGAGTTGAGTGAAGAGGTCGTCGACATCTTTAGAGGGCTTGAGTGTTTCAAGCTTCGAAAGTTTCTCATAAACCGCACACTTTCTCAATTAGGATGCTCTCTTCTTGGACTAGGAGGAGTGACCCCATTTTGACAGTTAGGAATGCCTAGCTCGAAAATTGGCAGTTATTTCTTATAAGCTAGAACTTTTTGTTTGTTTGAATACAAAGTAGTAATTGTTAGCCCTTTGTAATGTTGTTAGATCAAATGATAGTTAACTTTAATACTTTAAGACTTTAGTTAATATGTAATTAAGTATTTAGTATGTTCTATGTGTATATGGGTTTCAATTGAAAGTCTGCTTATGGGTCAAGAACTCTTTAACCCAAACAGGCCCATAAAGGATGACAATTATTAGAAAACGGTTACATCTGAAACAGTCACAACGTTTGGATGAAATCTTGGTGTCGTTTAGGTTTGTATATAATGTGAGTTTTCAACCTGTGAAAATCACAACAATCCTTTATATCTACAAAGTCAACTTTTAGTATTATTCATATATTACCCGTTTTACTGTTCCATTGCCAAACATAATTATACAGTCAAATCCAAAAATGAAATATATATTGAAGCAACTAATTGTTGGCAAATCTCCTGTGAACAATTGGTATCAGAGATCCGGCTCTAATCCGTGGGAAACGCCAACATTCAAGCAAACATCAGGCTTTCAAAGTAGCCGTTATTTGTTAAGAGAAACACCAAAAAGAATGTACCAATGGAATACGAGAAAGAAGAAGAGCATATCGCCAAAGGGGAAACAACTATTGGTACAAACGGTATTGGAGAACGAAGTTTTTAATGCCACAAACAACACAAAGGGTGTGAAAGAACAAAAGAAGAAACATGTTGCAAGAAAGAAAGAAAAGAAGTCAAAGTGTTACATATGTAGGGAGAAAGGACACCCTTTTTGGGCGTGTGAAAGAAGAAAGAGATTAGCAGGGGTCTAATTGCAACAAGAAGTGGACATCACAAATCAAATCATTGATCAAGAAAGAATGTACCCAGAAAAGGTGCACATCTATGGAGATTATACGGTTCAAGGTACTGACAAAGAAGGTTGGAACGATATCTGGTATGTAAGTAAGAATTACAAAGTTCATATGTGCCCTAGGAGAATCTTGTTTGAT
Organism: Chrysanthemum makinoi; assembly: GCA_910596185.1. Classification (NCBI taxonomy): domain Eukaryota; kingdom Viridiplantae; phylum Streptophyta; class Magnoliopsida; order Asterales; family Asteraceae; genus Chrysanthemum; species Chrysanthemum makinoi. The sequence continues at coordinate 283,608,086 of OU343217.1, forward strand.
GATGTTAACTATAAATTCAAGTTAATAGGAAAATAGGAGTACGAATGTAAATTTATATTTTCGTATGGAATTGGTACGACCACCATTAAGACAGAACATGGTGAATTAGTGGTGAGACAAGTGCAATATACCCCTGAGGTTTCCCTCAACATACTTTGTCTAGAATTGCTAGAAAAACAAGGTTTCTTTGTGAAAATTAAGGATACTGGATGTAGCATTTATCATATGTATTATGATGAAGAAACAAGTTTGGAGTTGCCATTTGAAGATGAGAAAGAAACAGTTGGGCCAAGAGAGGTTGTAAATGAACACAACCAGTATTTGCAAAAGTACTTTGAAACAATCAACCCAAGTGATGAGTGTTCATTGGTTAAAGGACTGGAGGATTTGGATTGGAATAAAGATGTGACTCAGGATTACATGGATGATGAATATTTAAGTTTCAATGGAACCTTATACGCCTTGAAGGTTAACTCATTTTCTAGATTCCTCTCATTCATGAATTTGTTGAAAAAAGATAGCTTGTTATATAAAAATTGGGAAATCTTCAACAAAAGATTTGTAGATCTGTTAAAATGGTTTTACTTGCTGCACTTAAACTATGATGCACTTGATTCAATACCATCTGTTGTCAAATGTGTTGAAGTGAACCTATTATGTCTATTGAAAGTTGTTGAAAATTTGGGAGGCTATTTCTCAGTCACCATGGGTGATAAATGGGGAACTATAGCACAGTTACAAGGCCTGGATATTGAATATGGTGAGGCAGTTAGAAACTGCTACAAGAAGTATGTGGATCTAGTTGTAGTCTACTATGAAACTGCTAGTGTGCCTTGGGGTGAAAAGTCAGTTGAAGTAGGAGAAGCAAGAAAAGTTGGCTTCGCAATGGACCTGCAAGACCAGAAAGACATGAGGGTGAAGGATGGAGCAATAGAGACAAGACAAGATCATTTTGGTGTCAGGCTGGAAGACAAAGATGAAGATCAAGATGATAGCAGCCAAGGAAGTAATGACTTTAAAGTCATCACTTGAAGTTTACAGCAAGCAGGATTCAAGAAGATTTGATGCTAAAACATTAGGGGGGAAATTGTTAGCCCTTTGTAATGTTGTTAGATTAAATGTTAGTTAACTTTAATGTTTTAAAACTTTAGTTACTATGTAATTAAGTAATTAGTATGTTCCATTTGTATATGGGTCGAATTAAAAGTCTGCTTATGGGTCAAGAACATTTTAACCCAAACAGGCCCATATAGGATGACAGTTATTAGAAAACGGTTACATCTCAAACAGTCACAACGTTTAGTTGAAATCTTGGTGTCGTTTAGGTTTGTATATAATGTGAGCATTCAACCTGTGAAAATCACAACAACCCTTTATATCTACAAAGTCAACTTTTAGTATTTTTCATATATTACCCGTTTTACTGTTCCATTGCCAAACATAATTATACAGTCAAATCCAAACATGAAACATATATTGAAGCAACAAATTGTTGGCAAATCTCCCGTGAACAGTAATTGTGTTTTTGCATATTGTTATGTGATAATGCGTCTTATTTATAAGTACATCTAAGTTCCACATAGCAATGGTGAAGAAGGGACGAGTCATGCTTGGTATTAACATGACAACACCTAACAAACCCTTTGCTTTGGAACATGATAATAACTATTAACAAAGTATTAGGACATCCATTATTTATTTGTACATATAATAAAAACTAATCATCCTTGAAATTTTCTTCTACTAACCAACTTTGTGCACAACTATTGTTGAAAAAAATATATCTCGTATTAACACCGCCATTAACAAATCCCTTTATCATAATTAATACCTCCAACAGATAGTTGTAAATTTTATATTAGATGAAGATTGAAAGATTCGGGAAGCATTTGTTGTTTAAAGAACCAAAGACGCTTTGGTCAATTACCTATTAAGCACTTTATATCAACATAATTCGGTCTATAGGTACAGCTTCCGGTATTAAAAGTGCTAATTAAAATCATTGCATAATGACTGACAACATTATTTATGAAACTAGAACTTAAAAAAGAAATAATATATTTTTTAAACTACTTGATAATCACATCTTCACGACATTTGCTTATCATTGATGTGATTTTTCTCTATTAGAAAAAATTATATGTCCTTTTCATATGATAGATGCTTCACATTCTTATGCTTTCATACTTTCCTTGTTCATACACACTAACAATGTTGCCATAATCAATCCAGTGTCACTTCCAGATTTGCACCTACTATACATCATATTTGCATTGATCTTCTCCTTGAATATTATCACTATCTCAGTAAAAATCTCAAAGGTATGCTTTACTGTGATTTTTTATTTTTTTCCCCAAATTACATCTACATGCCTCTTGTTTCAATTAAAAGTTTATTCTTAAGCAAAAACAAGATTAATAATTAGTTTTGGTTCTCAATGTCACAGATGGATATACATACTGTTAACGAGGAGTAACTTTACGCATATTCAGGAACTATGTATTGCAACCTACCTTACAAAAATGGTTGTAGTGTGAGCTTTTCTGTGTATGAGATCAATACCGTTGAGTATAGTACTTGTAGCAATATAAGCTCATGTGGAGGATTTTGCCCATTGTCAAGCCACATGTACTGATAAGAAAGTTGCACCCTTAGTACAAGGTGTTGTTTTATATGGTACAAGAAATGTACTGATATAATAATTTACTAAAACCTACCCATATATAGTAAAAACGACAATTTAGTTTTTAAACTATTTCTATATATACTAATAATATTATATATTTTTTGAGCGACTATACTTTATTGAAACTCCATGACATGCTGTCAAGAAACTAGAAATAAGGCCGACACTCATTAAAATTAAATAGACCCATTAAATATCGGAGTTTCTAGCTATAATCTCATTAACTATCTTAAGCTAGTTAAGCTTCATCCTTTGAAAGATCATCAGGCACATCGGCCTTATGTGATCCAATAGATTGCACAACAGATCACTCATCAATAAGCCGAGATACATCACCAAATCGTTCTTTGCCCACCCTACCAGCTCCTATTTTGTACCATATCTGATTCTGAACCCGTGATATTCGCACTCGACAACTTCATCACACAAATGACATATATCGTAATGCATGCCGACACCTCTTTTCACCAAGTTTTAATAAGCTCTGACAAGTATAATTAGCACCGCTCCTATATGTGATTCCTTCTTTGTTAAGTAGTTGAAATTAAGTCGGCAATATGACTATTGATTACCTTAAGTGCCTTTAATTAGGGATCTACTATGCACTTTCTGATCACAACTTTCATATTTATTTTGATAATCATTCATATGTAGAGCATCTCATTTCAAAAAATTTCCCTTCCCTTTCACAGCTTCTCGATTTGACTTTGATTCTCTAATTATAGATTAAGTATATCGAGACACACACGTGAAATCATTACGGAAATTTAATAGCATCAATTTAATGACTTCCTTTTTAACATCACAAATGATTATTTATTTCTTAACATTTGGAAACACAACAGAAAACTGAGACAAACATTTAGTCACACACCATTAGTCACACATATAGCCATAAGTTTGTGACATGAGCATAACGATTCAAAACAGAATGATCACATCGACTCATCAATCATTTTCATATGACCAAGTGGATGGTTGAATGGTTGGATATCACAGTACTTGCAACTTGATGCCATGATAGAGCCAATATCCAAATGAAGATAGTTATTATCAATGTTAACCGGTTCCACAAACTTACGCGATATCACAACAGAGTTAATGACATCATCATCTGGATGGAAAATCGAGAGAACATTGAACCCATGAAGGACATTAGGATCAACCACGGGGTAAAGAAAAGCACGAGCACCGTGGGCGCTCCTTAGCATGAGTATGGCACCAGGTGCCATGTACTTGGCCAAATGCTGAATAACTTTATTTTTCTCGTCCATATTCATCCCCACAAGTGCGGCCAAGAAAATCACGTCATAATCCTTCAACTCATCAGTCACATCCATTATATCGGCAGTGTGGAACACCATTCTTTTGGACAAGTCTTGATCGGCTGAAACCAGACGAGAAGCCATGGAATTTGCCGTGGAGTCAATGTCATAGTTGTGAAATGTTGTATCCTTGAGATGGTAAGAAGCCAAGACTATTGAGGTGAAAGGTAATGGGCCGACCCACAAACGCGACACGCTTAGGGGTTTCAGATGTGGTGGAATAGTGTTGATTAAGGATGTCATACTCGAGACGACCAAGCTTGAGATAATTGGAATAGTAAGGAAAAATATTAAGATGATGAAGAGGATTTTTGAAAGATCCTAAAATTGTGGAGAAGTGAGCTTCAAGTAGGCCCTCGGCCTGACCACAAAGTCTAATTAGCTTAGACCTTATTTCCTGTATATTCGCTGGAAGATTGGCTATATTAATAGAAGAGTGCGGGATGCATGCATGGACGAGTTGAGTGAAGAGGTCGTCGACATCTTTAGAGGGCTTGAGTGTTTCAAGCTTCGAAAGTTTCTCATAAATCTGACACACTTTCTCAATTAGGATGCTCTCTTCTTGGACTAGGAGGAGTGACCCCATTTTGACAGTTAGGAATGCCTAGCTCGTAAATTGGCAGTTATTTCTTATAAGCTAGAACTTTTTGTTTGTTTGAATACAAAGTAGTAATTGTGTTTTTGCATATTGTTAGGTGATAATGCGTCTTATTTATAAGTACATCTAAGTTCCACATAGCAATGGTGAAGAAGGGACGAGTCATGCTTGGTAGTAACATGACAACACCTAACAAAACCCTTTGCTTTGGAACATGATAATAACTATTAACAAAGTATTAGGACATCCATTATTTATTTGTACATATAATAAAAACTAATCATCCTTGAATTTTTCTTCTACTAACCAACTTTGTGCACAACTATCGTTGAAAAAAAAATATATCTGTTATTAACACTGCTCATTAACAAATCCCTTTATCATAATTAATACCTCCAATAGATAGTTGTAAATTTTATATTAGACGAAGATTGAAAGATTCAGGAAGCATTTGTTGTTTAAAGAACCAAAGACGCTTTGGTCAATTACCTATTAAGCACTTTATATCAACATAATTCGGTCTATAGGTACAGTTTCCGGTATTAAAAGTGCTAATTAAAAATCATTGCATAATGACTGACAACATTATTTATGAAACTAGAACTTAGAAAAGAAATAATATATTTTTTAAACTACTTGATAATCACATCTTCACGACATTTGCTTATCATTGATGTGATTTTTCTCTATTAGAAAAAATTATATGTCCTTTTCATATGATAGATGCTTCACATTCTTATGCTTTCATACTTTCCTTGTTCATACACACTAACAATGTTGCCATAATCAATCCAGTGTCACTTCCAGATTTGCACCTACTATACATCATATTTGCATTGATCTTCTCCTTGAATATTATCACTATCTCAGTAAAAATCTCAAAGGTATGCTTTACTGTGATTTTTTATTTTTTTCCCCAAATTACATCTACATGCCTCTTGTTTCAATTAAAAGTTTATTCTTAAGCAAAAACAAGATTAATAATTAGTTTTGGTTCTCAATGTCACAGATGGATATACATACTGTTAACGAGGAGTAACTTTACGATATTCAGAACTATGTATTGCAACCTACCTTACAAAAATGGTTGTAGTGTGAGCTTTTCTGTGTATGAGATCAATACCGTTGAGTATAGTACTTGTAGCAATATAAGCTCATGTGGAGGATTTTGCCCATTGTCAAGCCACATGTACTGATAAGAAAGTTGCACCCTTAGTACAAGGTGTTGTTTTATATGGTACAAGAAATGTACTGATATAATAATTTACTAAAACCTACCCATATATAGTAAAACCACAATTTAGTTTTTAAACTATTTCTATATATACTAATAATATTATATATTTTTTGAGCGACTATACTTTATTGAAACTCCATGACATGCTGTCAAGAAACTAGAAATAAGGCCGACACTCATTAAAATTAAATAGACCCATTAAATATGGGAGTTTCTAGCTATAATCTCATTAACTATCTTAAGCTAGTTAAGCTTCATCCTTTGAAAGATCATCAGGCATTACTGGCCTTGCGTATCCAATAGATTGCACAACAGATCACTCATCAATAAGGCGAGATACATCACCAAATCGTTCTTTGCCCACCCTACCAGCTCCTATTTTGTACCATATCTGATTCTGAACCCGTGATATTCGCACTCGACAACTTCATCACACAAATGACATGTATCGTAATGCATGCCGACACCTCTTTTCACCAAGTTTTAATAAGCTCTGACAAGTATAATTAGCACCGCTCCTATATGTGATTCCTTCTTTGTTAAGTAGTTGAAATTAAGTCGGCAATATGACTATTGATTACCTTAAGTGCCTTTAATTAGGGATCTACTATGCACTTTCTGATCACAACTTTCATATTTATTTTGATAATCATTCATATGTAGAGCATCTCATTTCAAAAAATTTCCCTTCCCTTTCACAGCTTCTCGATTTGACTTTGATTCTCTAATTATAGATTAAGTATATCGAGACACACACGTGAAATCATTACGGAAATTTAATAGCATCAATTTAATGACTTCCTTTTTAACATCACAAATGATTATTTATTTCTTAACATTTGGAAACACAACAGAAAACTGAGACAAACATTTAGTCACACACCATTAGTCACACATATAGCCATAAGTTTGTGACATGAGCATAACGATTCAAAACAGAATGATCACATCGACTCATCAATCATTTTCATATGACCAAGTGGATGGTTGAATGGTTGGATATCACAGTACTTGCAACTTGATGCCATGATAGAGCCAATATCCAAATGAAGATAGTTATTATCAATGTTAACCGGTTCCACAAACTTACGCGATATCACAACAGAGTTAATGACATCATCATCTGGATGGAAAATCGAGAGAACATTGAACCCATGAAGGACATTAGGATCAACCACGGGTAAAGAAAGCACGAGCACCGTGGGCGCTCCTTAGCATGAGTATGGCACCAGGTGCCATGTACTTGGCCAAATGCTGAATAACTTTATTTTTCTCGTCCATATTCATCCCCACAAGTGCGGCCAAGAAAATCACGTCATAATCCTTCAACTCATCAGTCACATCCATTATATCGGCAGTGTGGAACACCATTCTTTTGGACAAGTCTTGATCGGCTGAAACCAGACGAGAAGCCATGGAATTTGCCGTGGAGTCAATGTCATAGTTGTGAAATGTTGTATCCTTGAGATGGTAAGAAGCCAAGACTATTGAGGTGAAAGGTAATGGGCCAGACCCCACAAACGCGACACGCTTAGGGGTTTCAGATGTGGTGGAATAGTGTTGATTAAGGATGTCATACTCGAGACGACCAAGCTTGAGATAATTGGAATAGTAAGGAAAAATATTAAGATGATGAAGAGGATTTTTGAAAGATCCTAAAATTGTGGAGAAGTGAGCTTCAAGTAGGCCCTCGGCCTGACCACAAAGTCTAATTAGCTTAGACCTTATTTCCAGTATATTCGCTGGAAGATTGGCTATATTAATAGAAGAGTGCGGGATGCATGCATGGACGAGTTGAGTGAAGAGGTCGTCGACATCTTTAGAGGGCTTGAGTGTTTCAAGCTTCGAAAGTTTCTCATAAATCTGACACACTTTCTCAATTAGGATGCTCTCTTCTTGGACTAGGAGGAGTGACCCCATTTTGACAGTTAGGAATGCCTAGCTCAGAAATTGGCAGTTATTTCTTATAAGCTAGAACTTTTTGTTTGTTTGAATACAAAGTAGTAATTGTGTTTTTGCATATTGTTAGGTGATAATGCGTCTTATTTATAAGTACATCTAAGTTCCACATAGCAATGGTGAAGAAGGGACGAGTCATGCTTGGTAGTAACATGACAACACCTAACAAAACCCTTTGCTTTGGAACATGATAATAACTATTAACAAAGTATTAGGACATCCATTATTTATTTGTACATATAATAAAAACTAATCATCCTTGAATTTTTCTTCTACTAACCAACTTTGTGCACAACTATTGTTGAAAAAAAATATATCTGTTATTAACACTGCTCATTAACAAATCCCTTTATCATAATTAATACCTCCAACAGATAGTTGTAAATTTTATATTAGACGAAGATTGAAAGATTCAAGAAGCATTTGTTGTTTAAAGAACCAAAGACGCTTTGGTCAATTACCTATTAAGCACTTTATATCAACATAATTCGGTCTATAGGTACAGTTTCCGGTATTAAAAGTGCGAATTAAAATCATTGCATAATGACTGACAACATTATTTATGAAACTAGAACTTAGAAAAGAAATAATATATTTTTTAAACTACTTGATAATCACATCATCACGACATTTGCTTATCATTGATGTGATTTTTCTCTATTAGAAAAAATTATATGTCCTTTTCATATGATAGATGCTTCACATTCTTATGCTTTCATACTTTCCTTGTTCATACACACTAACAATGTTGCCATAATCAATCCAGTGTCACTTCCAGATTTGCACCTACTATACATCATATTTGCATTGATCTTCTCCTTGAATATTATCACTATCTCAGTAAAAATCTCAAAGGTATGCTTTACTGTGATTATTTTTTTTCCCCAAATTACATCTACATGCCTCTTGTTTCAATTAAAAGTTTATTCTTAAGCAAAAACAAGATTAATAATTAGTTTTGGTTCTCAATGTCACAGATGGATATACATACTGTTAACGAGGAGTAACTTTACGCATATTCAGGAACTATGTATTGCAACCTACCTTACAAAAATGGTTGTAGTGTGAGCTTTTCTGTGTATGAGATCAATTCCGTTGAGTATAGTACTTGTAGCAATATAAGCTCATGTGGAGGATTTTGCCCATTGTCAAGCCACATGTACTGATAAGAAAGTTGCACCCTTAGTACAAGGTGTTGTTTTATATGGTACAAGAAATGTACTGATATAATAATTTACTAAAACCTACCCATATATAGTAAAAACCACAATTTAGTTTTTAAACTATTTCTATATATACTAATAATATTATATATTTTTTGAGCGACTATACTTTATTGAAACTCCATGACATGCTGTCAAGAAACTAGAAATAAGGCCGACACTCATTAAAATTAAATAGACCCATTAAATATGGGAGTTTCTAGCTATAATCTCATTAACTATCTTAAGCTAGTTAAGCTTCATCCTTTGAAAGATCATCAGGCATTACTGGCCTTGCGTATCCAATAGATTGCACAACAGATCACTCATCAATAAGGCGAGATACATCACCAAATCGTTCTTTGCCCACCCTACCAGCTCCTATTTTGTACCATATCTGATTCTGAACCCGTGATATTCGCACTCGACAACTTCATCACACAAATGACATGTATCGTAATGCATGCCGACACCTCTTTTCACCAAGTTTTAATAAGCTCTGACAAGTATAATTAGCACCGCTCCTATATGTGATTCCTTCTTTGTTAAGTAGTTGAAATTAAGTCGGCAATATGACTATTGATTACCTTAAGTGCCTTTAATTAGGGATCTACTATGCACTTTCTGATCACAACTTTCATATTTATTTTGATAATCATTCATATGTAGAGCATCTCATTTCAAAAAATTTCCCTTCCCTTTCACAGCTTCTCGATTTGACTTTGATTCTCTAATTATAGATTAAGTATATCGAGACACACACGTGAAATCATTACGGAAATTTAATAGCATCAATTTAATGACTTCCTTTTTAACATCACAAATGATTATTTATTTCTTAACATTTGGAAACACAACAGAAAACTGAGACAAACATTTAGTCACACACCATTAGTCACACATATAGCCATAAGTTTGTGACATGAGCATAACGATTCAAAACAGAATGATCACATCGACTCATCAATCATTTTCATATGACCAAGTGGATGGTTGAATGGTTGGATATCACAGTACTTGCAACTTGATGCCATGATAGAGCCAATATCCAAATGAAGATAGTTATTATCAATGTTAACCGGTTCCACAAACTTACGCGATATCACAACAGAGTTAATGACATCATCATCTGGATGGAAAATCGAGAGAACATTGAACCCATGAAGGACATTAGGATCAACCACGGGGTAAAGAAAAGCACGAGCACCGTGGGCGCTCCTTAGCATGAGTATGGCACCAGGTGCCATGTACTTGGCCAAATGCTGAATAACTTTATTTTTCTCGTCCATATTCATCCCCACAAGTGCGGCCAAGAAAATCACGTCATAATCCTTCAACTCATCAGTCACATCCATTATATCGGCAGTGTGGAACACCATTCTTTTGGACAAGTCTTGATCGGCTGAAACCAGACGAGAAGCCATGGAATTTGCCGTGGAGTCAATGTCATAGTTGTGAAATGTTGTATCCTTGAGATGGTAAGAAGCCAAGACTATTGAGGTGAAAGGTAATGGGCCAGACCCCACAAACGCGACACGCTTAGGGGTTTCAGATGTGGTGGAATAGTGTTGATTAAGGATGTCATACTCGAGACGACCAAGCTTGAGATAATTGGAATAGTAAGGAAAAATATTAAGATGATGAAGAGGATTTTTGAAAGATCCTAAAATTGTGGAGAAGTGAGCTTCAAGTAGGCCCTCGGCCTGACCACAAAGTCTAATTAGCTTAGACCTTATTTCCAGTATATTCGCTGGAAGATTGGCTATATTAATAGAAGAGTGCGGGATGCATGCATGGACGAGTTGAGTGAAGAGGTCGTCGACATCTTTAGAGGGCTTGAGTGTTTCAAGCTTCGAAAGTTTCTCATAAATCTGACACACTTTCTCAATTAGGATGCTCTCTTCTTGGACTAGGAGGAGTGACCCCATTTTGACACTTAGGAATGCCTAGCTCGTAAATTGGCAGTTATTTCTTATAAGCTAGAACTTTTTGTTTGTTTGAATACAAAGTAGTAATTGTGTTTTTGCATATTGTTAGGTGATAATGCGTCTTATTTATAAGTACATCTAAGTTCCACATAGCAATGGTGAAGAAGGGACGAGTCATGCTTGGTAGTAACATGACAACACCTAACAAAACCCTTTGCTTTGGAACATGATAATAACTATTAACAAAGTATTAGGACATCCATTATTTATTTGTACATATAATAAAAACTAATCATCCTTGAATTTTTCTTCTACTAACCAACTTTGTGCACAACTATCGTTGAAAAAAAAATATATCTGTTATTAACACTGCTCATTAACAAATCCCTTTATCATAATTAATACCTCCAACAGATAGTTGTAAATTTTATATTAGACGAAGATTGAAAGATTCAGGAAGCATTTGTTGTTTAAAGAACCAAAGACGCTTTGGTCAATTACCTATTAAGCACTTTATATCAACATAATTCGGTCTATAGGTACAGTTTCCCGGTATTAAAAAGAACGAATTAAAAATCATTGCATAATGACTGACAACATTATTTATGAAACTAGAACTTAGAAAAGAAATAATATATTTTTTAAACTACTTGATAATCACATCTTCACGACATTTGCTTATCATTGATGTGATTTTTCTCTATTAGAAAAAATTATATGTCCTTTTCATATGATAGATGCTTCACATTCTTATGCTTTCATACTTTCCTTGTTCATACACACTAACAATGTTGCCATAATCAATCCAGTGTCACTTCCAGATTTGCACCTACTATACATCATATTTGCATTGATCTTCTCCTTGAATATTATCACTATCTCAGTAAAAATCTCAAAGGTATGCTTTACTGTGATTTTTTATTTTTTTCCCCAAATTACATCTACATGCCTCTTGTTTCAAATAAAAGTTTATTCTTAAGCAAAAACAAGATTAATAATTAGTTTTGGTTCTCAATGTCACAGATGGATATACATACTGTTAACGCAGAGTAACTTTACGCATATTCAGGAACTATGTATTGCAACCTACCTTACAAAAATGGTTGTAGTGTGAGCTTTTCTGTGTATGAGATCAATACCGTTGAGTATAGTACTTGTAGCAATATAAGCTCATGTGGAGGATTTTGCCCATTGTCAAGCCACATGTACTGATAAGAAAGTTGCACCCTTAGTACAAGGTGTTGTTTTATATGGTACAAGAAATGTACTGATATAATAATTTACTAAAACCTACCCATATATAGTAAAAACGACAATTTAGTTTTTAAACTATTTCTATATATACTAATAATATTATATATTTTTTGAGCGACTATACTTTATTGAAACTCCATGACATGCTGTCAAGAAACTAGAAATAAGGCCGACACTCATTAAAATTAAATAGACCCATTAAATATCGGAGTTTCTAGCTATAATCTCATTAACTATCTTAAGCTAGTTAAGCTTCATCCTTTGAAAGATCATCAGGCATTACTGGCCTTGCGTATCCAATAGATTGCACAACAGATCACTCATCAATAAGCCGAGATACATCACCAAATCGTTCTTTGCCCACCCTACCAGCTCCTATTTTGTACCATATCTGATTCTGAACCCGTGATATTCGCACTCGACAACTTCATCACACAAATGACATGTATCGTAATGCATGCCGACACCTCTTTTCACCAAGTTTTAATAAGCTCTGACAAGTATAATTAGCACCGCTCCTATATGTGATTCCTTCTTTGTTAAGTAGTTGAAATTAAGTCGGCAATATGACTATTGATTACCTTAAGTGCCTTTAATTAGGGATCTACTATGCACTTTCTGATCACAACTTTCATATTTATTTTGATAATCATTCATATGTAGAGCATCTCATTTCAAAAAAATTTCCCTTCCCTTTCACAGCTTCTCGATTTGACTTTGATTCTCTAATTATAGATTAAGTATATCGAGACACACACGTGAAATCATTACGGAAATTTAATAGCATCAATTTAATGACTTCCTTTTTAACATCACAAATGATTATTTATTTCTTAACATTTGGAAACACAACAGAAAACTGAGACAAACATTTAGTCACACACCATTAGTCACACATATAGCCATAAGTTTGTGACATGAGCATAACGATTCAAAACAGAATGATCACATCGACTCATCAATCATTTTCATATGACCAAGTGGATGGTTGAATGGTTGGATATCACAGTACTTGCAACTTGATGCCATGATAGAGCCAATATCCAAATGAAGATAGTTATTATCAATGTTAACCGGTTCCACAAACTTACGCGATATCACAACAGAGTTAATGACATCATCATCTGGATGGAAAATCGAGAGAACATTGAACCCATGAAGGACATTAGGATCAACCACGGGGTAAAGAAAAGCACGAGCACCGTGGGCGCTCCTTAGCATGAGTATGGCACCAGGTGCCATGTACTTGGCCAAATGCTGAATAACTTTATTTTTCTCGTCCATATTCATCCCTACAAGTGCGGCCAAGAAAATCACGTCATAATCCTTCAACTCATCAGTCACATCCATTATATCGGCAGTGTGGAACACCATTCTTTTGGACAAGTCTTGATCGGCTGAAACCAGACGAGAAGCCATGGAATTTGCCGTGGAGTCAATGTCATAGTTGTGAAATGTTGTATCCTTGAGATGGTAAGAAGCCAAGACTATTGAGGTGAAAGGTAATGGGCCAGACCCCACAAACGCGACACGCTTAGGGGTTTCAGATGTGGTGGAATAGTGTTGATTAAGGATGTCATACTCGAGACGACCAAGCTTGAGATAATTGGAATAGTAAGGAAAAATATTAAGATGATGAAGAGGATTTTTGAAAGATCCTAAAATTGTGGAGAAGTGAGCTTCAAGTAGGCCCTCGGCCTGACCACAAAGTCTAATTAGCTTAGACCTTATTTCCAGTATATTCGCTGGAAGATTGGCTATATTAATAGAAGAGTGCGGGATGCATGCATGGACGAGTTGAGTGAAGAGGTCGTCGACATCTTTAGAGGGCTTGAGTGTTTCAAGCTTCGAAAGTTTCTCATAAATCTGACACACTTTCTCAATTAGGATGCTCTCTTCTTGGACTAGGAGGAGTGACCCCATTTTGACAGTTAGGAATGCCTAGCTCGTAAATTGGCAGTTATTTCTTATAAGCTAGAACTTTTTGTTTGTTTGAATACAAAGTAGTAATTGTGTTTTTGCATATTGTTAGGTGATAATGCGTCTTATTTATAAGTACATCTAAGTTCCACATAGCAATGGTGAAGAAGGGACGAGTCATGCTTGGTAGTAACATGACAACACCTAACAAAACCCTTTGCTTTGGAACATGATAATAACTATTAACAAAGTATTAGGACATCCATTATTTATTTGTACATATAATAAAAACTAATCATCCTTGAATTTTTCTTCTACTAACCAACTTTGTGCACAACTATCGTTGAAAAAAAAATATATCTGTTATTAACACTGCTCATTAACAAATCCCTTTATCATAATTAATACCTCCAACAGATAGTTGTAAATTTTATATTAGACGAAGATTGAAAGATTCAGGAAGCATTTGTTGTTTAAAGAACCAAAGACGCTTTGGTCAATTACCTATTAAGCACTTTATATCAACATAATTCGGTCTATAGGTACAGTTTCCCGGTATTAAAAAGTGCGAATTAAAAATCATTGCATAATGACTGACAACATTATTTATGAAACTAGAACTTAGAAAAGAAATAATATATTTTTTAAACTACTTGATAATCACATCTTCACGACATTTGCTTATCATTGATGTGATTTTTCTCTATTAGAAAAAATTATATGTCCTTTTCATATGATAGATGCTTCACATTCTTATGCTTTCATACTTTCCTTGTTCATACACACTAACAATGTTGCCATAATCAATCCAGTGTCACTTCCAGATTTGCACCTACTATACATCATATTTGCATTGATCTTCTCCTTGAATATTATCACTATCTCAGTAAAAATCTCAAAGGTATGCTTTACTGTGATTTTTTTATTTTTTTCCCCAAATTACATCTACATGCCTCTTGTTTCAATTAAAAGTTTATTCTTAAGCAAAAACAAGATTAATAATTAGTTTTGGTTCTCAATGTCACAGATGGATATACATACTGTTAACGAGGAGTAACTTTACGCATATTCAGGAACTATGTATTGCAACCTACCTTACAAAAATGGTTGTAGTGTGAGCTTTTCTGTGTATGAGATCAATACCGTTGAGTATAGTACTTGTAGCAATATAAGCTCATGTGGAGGATTTTGCCCATTGTCAAGCCACATGTACTGATAAGAAAGTTGCACCCTTAGTACAAGGTGTTGTTTTATATGGTACAAGAAATGTACTGATATAATAATTTACTAAAACCTACCCATATATAGTAAAAACCACAATTTAGTTTTTAAACTATTTCTATATATACTAATAATATTATATATTTTTTGAGCGACTATACTTTATTGAAACTCCATGACATGCTGTCAAGAAACTAGAAATAAGGCCGACACTCATTAAAATTAAATAGACCCATTAAATATGGGAGTTTCTAGCTATAATCTCATTAACTATCTTAAGCTAGTTAAGCTTCATCCTTTGAAAGATCATCAGGCATTACTGGCCTTGCGTATCCAATAGATTGCACAACAGATCACTCATCAATAAGGCGAGATACATCACCAAATCGTTCTTTGCCCACCCTACCAGCTCCTATTTTGTACCATATCTGATTCTGAACCCGTGATATTCGCACTCGACAACTTCATCACACAAATGACATGTATCGTAATGCATGCCGACACCTCTTTTCACCAAGTTTTAATAAGCTCTGACAAGTATAATTAGCACCGCTCCTATATGTGATTCCTTCTTTGTTAAGTAGTTGAAATTAAGTCGGCAATATGACTATTGATTACCTTAAGTGCCTTTAATTAGGGATCTACTATGCACTTTCTGATCACAACTTTCATATTTATTTTGATAATCATTCATATGTAGAGCATCTCATTTCAAAAAATTTCCCTTCCCTTTCACAGCTTCTCGATTTGACTTTGATTCTCTAATTATAGATTAAGTATATCGAGACACACACGTGAAATCATTACGGAAATTTAATAGCATCAATTTAATGACTTCCTTTTTAACATCACAAATGATTATTTATTTCTTAACATTTGGAAACACAACAGAAAACTGAGACAAACATTTAGTCACACACCATTAGTCACACATATAGCCATAAGTTTGTGACATGAGCATAACGATTCAAAACAGAATGATCACATCGACTCATCAATCATTTTCATATGACCAAGTGGATGGTTGAATGGTTGGATATCACAGTACTTGCAACTTGATGCCATGATAGAGCCAATATCCAAATGAAGATAGTTATTATCAATGTTAACCGGTTCCACAAACTTACGCGATATCACAACAGAGTTAATGACATCATCATCTGGATGGAAAATCGAGAGAACATTGAACCCATGAAGGACATTACGATCAACCACGGGGTAAAGAAAAGCACGAGCACCGTGGGCGCTCCTTAGCATGAGTATGGCACCAGGTGCCATGTACTTGGCCAAATGCTGAATAACTTTATTTTTCTCGTCCATATTCATCCCCACAAGTGCAGCCAAGAAAATCACGTCATAATCCTTCAACTCATCAGTCACATCCATTATATCGGCAGTGTGGAACACCATTCTTTTGGACAAGTCTTGATCGGCTGAAACCAGACGAGAAGCCATGGTATTTGCCGTGGAGTCAATGTCATAGTTGTAAAATGTTGTATCCTTGAGATGGTAAGAAGCCAAGACTATTGAGGTGAAAGGTAATGGGCCAGACCCCACAAACGCGACACGCTTAGGGG
>OU343217.1:283625092-283828722 GCA_910596185.1 Chrysanthemum makinoi
TCCAACAAGTAGGTGTTGCCTTCTTGTTAGGATCCGCCCTTGTGTTGTCATGATATTTGCGTTTGCCTTTGTTGTCATTGTGCCTGGTGGAGTTGTTATGCTCCACCATATTGACACATATTCACCAGCAACATTGCTACTCTTTGGCTTGTCATTATCCTGCACCTTGAGAGATTCCTCAATGGCATCATGACTGCCCACTCAACCAGAGTTACTCCTCTTCTTATGTTTCAAGGTATGCTTGAAATCTTTTCCAAGAAGGAGGGAGTTTTGCAATGACACAAGAGACTGAAATAGCCTCATCCAATGCATATTATGTTGTTTTAAACCTTCAAGTATACCAAGAAAGTTCATTGTATTGTTCCATAACTCGTCTTGAATCAGTCATTTTGTAATTTGTGAAATTACTTACAAGGAACTTCTTACTTGATGTATCCTTCTCAGCCATATATTTTGCATCCAATAATTCCCACAGTTCTTTGGAAGATTCAAAATTCTGATAAATATCAAACAGAGAATCAGACATACCATTGAGAATTAAGCCTCTGCATATGTAGTCATCATTCTCCCATTTGCTCCTCCTCCTGATCTGCTCCACAGTGACATCATCCCCATCATCAGAATAGGGAGTGTTAAGCACATACACCACACTCATGCTTGACAGCAAGAAATGCATCTTTTTCTGCCACCTCCTAAAGTCCACCCCTTCAAACTTATCAAGCTTGGCAAAGTTTGAAGCCATTTGTTTCATTGCACAATTGCCATTGATTATCACAAAAATAGTTTACTTTGAATGTTGGTGGGTAGCTCCCAGACAGGGTAAGATAATCAGGGACAGTAGCAATACCACTAGGTGGTACCGATATCACTCGAATCGTGTAATCACTTTCCAAAGTAAACTATTCGACCCTAATGGCTGGGTTACACAAATCTACTTGGGATCCAAATGTAGTTATAGAATTAGGCACAATTCAATAACCCTTTTGCTTACAAGTGTTAATCGTTTTCTGTGTATCTTTCATGCATAATCAGATCTCCTATTTATAGGAGGTTACTCTGAGCTAGTCAAATGGAATTATGAGAATTAATCGGCCCATTAATCGCCTCATAATTATCCCCATTATAGCCGTTAGTGGTTACATGACAAATTAAACGTGGTCATTATGCAATTGTAACTGTCATTTAGCAGTACTTTCATAGCACTAGCAGTGGAAACACTTCCTATCAGTGCTTACATAGTACTAGCAGTGGAAACACTGCCTATCAGTGCTTACATAGTACTAGCAGTGGAAACACTGCCTATCAGTGGAAGCACTGCCTATCAGTGGAAACACTGAGCACTACCAATACAAACCACTATTAAATTCAGGGTGTTCAGGGACCTTATGGGTGTACACTCCGTACCTCCTTACCCATTGCCAGTGTGGAACTATCCGACAAGTGCACTAAATTTTCCAACAATATTGCCGACTTAATTCCAACTAATTAACAAAGAAGGAATCACATATAGGAGCGGTGCTAATTATACTTGTCAGAGCTTATTAAAACTTGGTGAAAAGAGGTCTGTCATGCATACGCTATAGGTCATTTGTGTGATGAAGTTGTCGATGCGAATATCACAGCGTTCAGATCAGATATGGTACAAAATAGGAGCTGGTAGGGTGGGCAAAGAAACAGCTTTGGTGATGTATCTCGCCTTATTGATGAGTGATCTGTTGTGCAATCTATTGGATACGCAAGGCCGTACTGCCGAGTGATCTTTCAAAGGATGAAGCTTAACTAGCTTAAGATAGTTAATGAGATTATAGTTAGAAACTCCGATATTTAATGGGTCTATTTAATTTTAATGAGTGTCGGCCTTATTTCTAGTTTCTTGACAGCATGTCATTTAGTTTCAATAAAGTATAGTCGCTCAAAAATATATATATCTTATTAGTATATATAGAAATAGTTTAAAACTAATTGTGTGTTTTAACTATATATGGTAGGTTTTAGTAAATGATTATATCAGTACATTTCTTGTGCCATATAAAACAACACCTTGTACTAAGGGTGCAACTTTCTTATCAGTACATGTGGCTTGACAATGGGCAAAATCCTCCACATGAGCTTATATTGCTACAAGTACTATACTCAACGGTATTGATCTCATACACAAGAAAAAAAGCTCACACTACAACCATTTTGTATGGTAGGATGCAATACATAGTTCCGTGAATATGCGTAAAGTTACTTCGCGTTAACATTAGTATATCTCGGGACATTGAGAACCAAAACTAATTATTAATCTTGTTTTTGCTTAAGAATAAACTTTTAATTGAAACAAGAGGCATGTAGATGTAATTTGTGGAAAAAAATAAAAAAATCACAGTAAAGCATACCTTTGAGATTTTTACTGAGATAGTGATAATATTCAAGGAGAAGATCAATGCAAATATGATGTATAGTAGGTGCAAATCTGGAAGTGACACTGGATTGATTATGGCAACATTATTAGTGTATATGAACAAGGAAACTATGAAAGCATAAGAATGTGAAGCATCTATCATATGAAAAGGACATATAATTTTTTCTGAAAAATCACAGCAATGATAAGCAAATGTCGTGAAGATGTGATTATCAAGTAGTTTACAAAATATATTATTTCTTTTTGAAGTTCTAGTTTCATAAATATTGTTGTCAGTCATTATGTAATGATTTTTAATTCGCTCTTTTTAATACCGGGAAACTGTACCTAAAGACCGAACTATGTTGATATAAAGTGCTTAATAGGTAATTGACCAAAGCGTCTTTGGTTCTTTAAACAACAAATGCTTCCTGAATCTTTCAATCTTCGCTAATATAAATTTACAACTATCTATTGGAGGTATTAATTATGATTAAAGGGATTTGTTATGAGCAGTGTTAATACAGATATTTTTTTTATTCAACAGTTGTGCACAAAGTTGGTTAGTAGAAGAAAAATTCAAGGATATTAGTTTTTTATTATGTGTACAAATAAATAATGGATGTCCTAATACTTTGTTAATAGTTATTATCATGTTCCAAAGAAAAAGATTTTGTTAGGTGTTGTCATGTTACTACCAAGCATGACTCGTCCCTTCTTCACCATTGCTATGTGGAACTTAGATGTACTTATAAATAAGACGCATTATCACCTAACAATATGCAAAACACAATACTACTTTGTATTAAACAAACAAGTTCTAGCTTATAAGAAATAATGCCAATTTACAGCTAGGCATTCCTAACTGTCAAAATGGGGTCACTCCTCCTAGTCCAAGAAGAGAGCATCCTAATTGAGAAAGTGTGCCAGATTTATGAGAAACTTTCGAAACTTGAAACACTTAAGCCCTCTAAAGATGTCGACGACCTCTTCACTCAACTCGTCCATGCATGCATCCCGCACTCTTCTATTATATAGCCAATCTTCCAGCGAATATACAGGAAATAAGGTCTAAGCTAATTAGACTTTGTGGTCAGGCCGAGGGCCTACTTGAAGCTCACTTCTCCACAATTTTAGGATCTTTCAAAAATCCTCTTCATCATCTTAATATTTTTCCTTACTATTCCAATTATCTCAAGCTTGGTCGTCTCGAGTATGACATCCTTAATCAACACTATTCCACCACATCTGAACCCCTAGCGTGTCTCGTTTGTGGGGTCTGGACCATTACCTTTCACCTCAATAGTCTTGGCTTCTTACCATCTCAAGGATACAACATTTCACAACTATGACATTGACTCCACGGCAAATTCCATGGCTTCTCGTCTGGTTTCAGCCGATCAAGACTTGTCCAAAAGAATGGTGTTCCACACTGCCGATATAATGGATGTGACTGATCAGTTGAAGGATTATGACGTGATTTTCTTGGCCGCACTTGTGGGGATGAATATGGACGAGAAAAATAAAGTTATTCAGCATTTGGCCAAGTACATGGCACCTGGTGCCATACTCATGCTAAGGAGCGCCCACGGTGCTCGTGCTTTTCTTTACCCCGTGGTTGATCCTAATGTCCTTCATGGGTTCAATGTTCTCTCGATTTTCCATCCAGATGATGATGTCATTAACTCTGTTGTGATATCGCGTAAGTTTGTGGAACCGGTTAACATTGATAATAACTATCTTCATTTGGATATTGGCTCTATCATGGCATCAAGTTGCAAGTACTGTGATATCCAACCATTCAACCATCCACTTGGTCATATGAAAATGATTGATGAGTCGATGTGCTCATTCTGTTTTGAATCGTTATGCTCATGTCACAAACTTATGGCTATATGTGTGACTAATGGTGTGTGACTAAATGTTTGTCTCAGTTTTCTGTTGTGTTTCCAAATGTTAAGAAATAAATAATCATTTGTGATGTTAAAAAGGAAGTCATTAAATTAATGCTATTAAATTTCCGTAATGATTTCACGTGTGTGTCTCGATATACTTAATCTATAATTAGAGAATCAAAGTCAAATCGAGAAGCTGTGAAAGGGAAGGGAATTTTTTTTGAAATGAGATGCTCTACATATGAATGATTATCAAAATAAATATGAAAGTTGTGATCAGAAAGTGCATAGTAGATCCCTAATTAAAGGCACTTAAGGTAATCAATAGTCATATTGCCGACTTAATTTCAACTACTTAACAAAGAAGGAATCACATATAGGAGCGGTGCTAATTATACTTGTCAGAGCTTATTAAAACTTGGTGAAAAGAGGTGTCGGCATGCATTACGATATATGTCATTTGAGTGATGAAGTTGTCGATTGCGAATATCACGGGTTCAGATCAATATGGTACAAATAGGAGCTGGTAGGGTGGGCAAAGAACGATTTGGTGATGTATCTCGCCTTATTGATGAGTGATCTGTTGTGCAATCTATTGGATACGCAAGGCCAGTAATGCCTGATGATCTTTCAAAGGATGAAGCTTAACTAGCTTAAGATAGTTAATGAGATTATAGCTAGAAACTCCGATATTTAATGGGTCTATTTAATTTTAATGAGTGTCGGCCTTATTTCTAGTTTCTTGACAGCATGTCATGGAGTTTCAATAAAGTATAGTCGCTCAAAAAATATATAATATTATTAGTATATATAGAAATAGTTTAAAAACTAAATTGTGGTTTTTACTATATATGGGTAGGTTTTAGTAAATGATTATATCACTACATTTCTTGTACCATATAAAACAACACCTTGTACTAAGGCTGGATGCAATAGAGCTAATCGTGTGTCGATCGAGCCAAGGGGCGATCGATAACTTGTCGATCCCCTTGGTGTGAGCATGTCGATCGTCAAACAAAAAAAAAAGAAACCGGTCGTTTCCTCGATCGATAAGAACAAACCATTTCAAACTATTTGTAACCGTTGCAAGGTTAAAAAAAAAATCTCGCCCTATAAATACACAATACAAACACACTTCAATCCACAAATCTATTTCACACAATTCAAACTCAAAATACTTCTCAACACACGATTTAATATGGCTTGCCGTCTCCCCCATTCCGTTGAAGATATGCAAGTGTACGTTCAAAATCAATGCAATATCGACGATGAGGCTCGAAAAAACGCTATTATAAGCGTCACCGAATTGTTTGACCGGGCGAAGGCGGAGAAGGAACAAATGAGACAAAACTACCAAAGTTGCAACGACATTACTCCTGCACGAAAAGCTGTGATCGACAAATTTTTGAAAGATCAAGCCCGCAAAGATCGCGAGGTTGCTGACAAGTTGTGGCGGTGTGTTTCAATGATAACGAACAACATCAGCACCAAAATCAATTGGAGCTATCGGGAGAACAAAGACGATGGTGTAGACGAGGAAGATTTGGCTCGCTTCAAGGGATTTGCCGGTTCTCGTACTCCCTCGTATGACTCTGCATGCGGGGAGCATTCAGATTAGATTTATGTATTTCGTATTGTTTTTATTTAGCATTATAACTGTAACGTTTTAATTATTAATGAAATTTTATTTTGTGTTAAAAATGTTTTTTTTTTTTTTTAAAAAAAAAAAAAAAAAAAAAAAAAGAACCAATCGCCCTTACTGGGGCACCTAATCGCCTGAAGGTTACTGGAGAGAAAAAGCTGACGTGGCAGGGAAAATGAGGGGGATTGAATCCCCCTACTGTGGGCAGCCTAAGGGCTAACTTTCTTATCAATACATGTGGCTTGACAATGGGCAAAATCCTCCACATGAGCTTATATTGCTACAAGCTAAGTTGCACGGGGACGGAAACGGGGACGGGGGCGGGTACGGGTACGGGGACGGGGAAATGGCAACATCCTAAAATTCAAGAAACGGTTACGGCGGAGAAACGTCTACGTGTTATATAATATTTTAATATATGACAAATTGTCTTTCCAAAAAAAGTACACAACATTCAAATCCAAACAAATATTACTCATAATCATCAATTAAAAACTTTTAACCATCAAATTGTCTTTCAAAAAAATACTTAAGAAAAAAAAATGTGATATCCTCATAGAATTAGCTTAAATCTCGTCTATCAATTCTTTCATAAAAAAATTAATTAAAGATATGAAATAAGAACAAGAAGTTAAATAGATACTACTCAGTTTGTCTAAGTGTTAAAAGCAAGTAAATAAGTCACTTATTTATTTCATTCAATATTAAAAGAAATCTATTATTGTATTTGATGACGTATAGTCTATATTCGGGTTATGAACCCGACCAAAGCCCAATACTGATAAGCCCAACACGAACTGGGCTACGCCGATAAGCGTTTAGGCCCACGAAGGCCCAAATCCAAATCTATTTACGGAATAGATATCGGATATCTCTTAATCAAAGAGATAATCATTCCCCAACCGACTTAGGCGGGATACGCCGAAGGTTGAGGAACACTGAACACAAGTATTCCGTGTGTATATAAAGGGAATCACATCCCTCGTTAAAGGTACGACCTACAAAAACCCTAACTCTCCTTTAACCCTAAATCGATTACTTACTCTCACGCTGGAGGATAATCGTGGGAGACAATCCACGGTAAGCCTAGCGGTGTTTTTCTGTCTTCTTAGTGCGCAGGTCTCAAGCAACAATCAGTATTTGGTACGAGAGCCGGAGCCCCGAACAAGGAACGCCCAACTTTTGTATCAACAAGTGGCGCCATCCGTGGGACCATTCACTAAGAACTAAGACTAGAATGACGAAGCATGGAAATCAGTGATCGCAAACGGATCTTACCGGAAAGAAGCCGCACACCGGCTCAGTTTCCAAGCAGACTCCTGGGACAACCAGTGCTGTCAAAAGCAAGGGATTCGGCCAGGACTTGGTCTTCCCTCTGGTGGAACCGCGCTCGGGGACAACCCAGGCCACTATAACCACCACTAGCGCAGTGATCCACTCGCACTGGTCTTACCACTCCCCTTCAATCCGTGCTAGAGACTGACCTGACAAAAGCACCAGATGCACCGATAAAAACAAGGAGCCACAGCGGTAGAAGCGAATAACCCTCGCTCTAGAAGGGGTCGCACCGGAATTAACACCAAGGGATTTCGTATCCTAAAATTACGAAACCTTGATTTGCTCTCATGCAAGAGGAAGCTAGAAAGAGGTCGAGTCGAACCTACAACCCGACTCACTTTGACTCGGAATACGAAACCTCACCACCGCGCCCGTCAGAAGGAGAAGGGCGGTAGAGACGTCGCCGACCCCTTGTTTAACAGAATTGGGAAGAGAGTTGAGGATGATGGGGCGTCCACTCACAGTATCTGGAAGGAAGTGAGGAGGATGGACGGCGTACCAGTGTCCACACCGAGGACTTGGTAGCCGCAAAATACAGGACAGGACTTGGCAACGATATTCCCCAAGTGAAAGCCCTTCGAGTACAAACTCCTGAGGACTTCCTCGCAACGCCGAAGGAGAGAAAATTCGTCCCTGAAATTCCTCGGACAACGAGGATAGCGAACCTGGACACTGGAAGTCCAAAATAGATTATAATGACAGGAGGTGAAGATATATCTCTCCCGTGGCGCAGTCAAAAGGTGGATGCGTTCACTCGACGCATCAGTGACTTTTCAGAGAACAAACGGAGGCGCATGCCTGCCAACGTTAAAACCTATGACGGAACAGGTGATCCTGATGATCACCTCAAAATTTTGAATCACCGCTACAATTGAAAACTGGCCACAACCTGTATGGTGCCACATGTTCAACTCCACGCTGGTGGGAAACGCGCAGAACTGGTTCAGCAAGCTTCCACCATGCAGCATCAATGGCTTTGAGAATTAAGAAAGGCGTTCCGCCTAAACTTTACTCAGCTGAAGAAGTCGCTGAAAATCCCTGTCGAACTTCGCCAGGGTAAAAGTAGCGCCAGGGGAGAATCTACAAAGCATGTCATGGAACGCTTCAAAGATGAATGCATGCAAGTTAAAGCATGCCCTGAAGTGCTAAAGATCTCTGGTTTCATGAATGGGATAAATAACCCCGAACTCATCAAGAGGTTGAACGACAAGATTCCCGAAACCTTTGATGAACTCATGAAGCGCTCTCGGTCCTTCGTCCAAGGAAAGCCGCCCGCGGCGGATAGCAAAAGAAACTACTCAACTATCGGCACCAGGAACAACCTGGAGACAATCCAATGACCGGGTAGCACCCGCAATAGGAGCTATCGCAGTCAGGGAGCGGAAGAGAATAATGACAGATACACCCGCTGACCAAGACTCCTAAGGAAATACTAACGAAGGTCGAACTTTCCAAGACCCCGCCGCAAATGCTCACTCCGAGGATCGGCACGGGAATGGATACTGTGACTACCACGCACAGAAGGGCCACACTACTAATGAATGTGTCCAACTGTGCCAGCTCATTGACAAAATGGTTAAAGAGGGCAATTGGCCATTTGGTCAAAAATATCAAGGAGGGAAAGGATAGACAGAAGAGTGGAAACAAGAAGGAGACACCCAAGGACAAGACCGACACCATCTACATGATACAATCATGGCAGCTGGTCACTAACAGAAAGGTCAGCCAGGAGTTTTCCCGAGGAAGTAAAATCTCTTTCCCCACCTTAATTGCGAACAACGCAGTAATAGAGCCACTCACCATTGAGATTATGCGGGGGTCACGACATCCACCGTATGTAACGTTGATGGTGGAGCACGGCGGACATCATGTAGAGCACCTGCTCAAACGGGCGGTCCTGGAAATACGCAGTCATTTAAGCCCCATCGAACGGAGCTAACCTGGTTTTACGGGTGAAAAGATATGGCCCATGGGGCAAATACGACTACTAGTCAGCATTGGAAATGAAGAACACTCAGCGACGGCCTGGATGGAATTCATGGTGATCAAATCTCCCTCGCCATACAACGGCATTATCGGAAGACCAGGGATATCAGCTATGCGCGCAGTGCAGTCTAAAGCGCACGGGATGCTTAAATTCCCAGTGGAATGGGGTATTGTTACTCTCTACAATGCCACTGTCACACATAAAGAATGTAACATGATTACGTGCGAAACGGCACCGATACCAGAACAGCGCGCAACCAAAGTTCCAAATCTGAAGGTTGCAATTCACCCTGAATACCCGGAACAGGAAATATCCATCTGAGGGTCCCTGTCGGACAATGGCAAAGCAGCTGTGTGCGCACTCTTACAAAATAACTTAGACATTTTTGCATGGGAGCCGAAACACATGACCGGAGTACCACGTTCAATCACAGAACATAAGCTGAGAATCCGACAAGGATACTCACCAATTACCAAAGAAGCGCGTCCAAGCGCCAGAGCGGCACGCAAGCGATTCTGGCAGAAGTACACAAGCTTGTGGATGCGGGGATTATGCGTGAAGTATACTACCATGACTGGGCTTTCTAACCGTAATGGTCAAAAAGAGCGACGGTAGCTGGCGAATGTGCATGGACTTCACAGACCTCAACAAAGCATGTCCACAAGACTGCTACCATTACCAGAGATAGACTGGAAAATAGAGTCTTTGTGCGCTATCATTAAAGTGTTTCCTTAATGCATACAAAGGATATCATCAAATCCAGATGGCTAGAGGACGAGGAAAACGGCCTTTCACACAAGCCAAGGCGTCTACTGTTACACAAAAATGCCTTTTGGCTTGAAGAATGCAGGCGCCACCTATCAGCGGTTAGTAGATAATGCTTTCTAAAAACAGGTGGGCCACAACCTAGAGGTCTATGTTGATGACCTGGTCATAAAGAGCCATACTGAAGATGAGTTAGTGCGCGATGCCGCGATATTGAGGAAACATTCAAAACTCTACGAGAGATCAACATGAAGCTGAACCCAAAAAAATGTACCTTCGGTATGAATGAATGCATGTTTCTCGGATACCTAATAGAACCTGATGGCATAAAACCATTTCCAGAAAAGACCAAGGCTGTCATCGAGCTTCCTTCACCGCGCACATTGAAGGAGGTCCAATCTCTAAATGGAAAGCTAGCCAGTCTTAATAGGTTCCTGTCCAAGTCAGCAGACAAGTCTCTACCTCTCTTCAAAACACTCAAGAAGTGTATGAAAAAGAGAGATTTTCGTTGGACTACAGAGGCAGAAGAAGCCTTTGCACAGCTTAAACAACACCTGGCAACACTCCCCACACTTGTAGCACCCCGACTAGGGGAAGAGTTGATCGTGTACTTGTCCGCAACCCAAGGAGCAGTTAGCGCAGTGTTACTGACGGATAGAACTCCGTACAAACCCCAGTGTACTTTGTAAGTAAATCGCTCAAGAAAACAGAGATGAACTATAGCGCAATGGAAAAGTTGGTCCTAGCATTAGTATTCGCCGCCAAACGGCTGCGCAGATACTTCCAAGCGCACCCGATAGCAGTGATCACAAACCAACCGATTAAGCAAATCATCTCTAAGCCTGACGCATCAGGACGACTGCAAAAATGGAGCATATTGCTAGGTGAGCACAACATCTTTACGCACTACTGGCAATCAAAGGACAGATTCTGGCAGACTTCATCAGCGAAAAGCCAGACACCGATGATATACCCGCACCAACCACGAAGGAACTACAAGATCCATGGATCTTGTTTACAGATGGATCCTCCTGCGTTGATGGGTCAGGAGCAGGCCTCATTCTCACAAATCCAGAAAGGATGGAATTCACTTACGCACTGCGTTTTGAATTTACACTCGCAACAAATGAAGCAGAATATGAAGCTCTAATCGCTGGACTACGCATTGCAGCTCGCATGGGTGTACGTAACCTGGAAGCAAATGTGGATTCCCGGCTAGTAGCCAACCACGTGTTGGGCGAATATGTGGCTAAAGAGAACATATGATTCATTATCTCGACAAGACAAGTCATTAATCAAAGGCTTTGACAGGTTCACTATCAAGCAGTTCCTAGAGGGAAAATCGAAAGGCGGATGCACTGAGCAAGATCGCATCGATTAGCTTTGCACACCTGTCAAAACAAGTGCTGGTGGAAACACTGAAAAGCAAATCCAGCTCAGAGATGGAAGTCTCCACGATAATAGAAGAGGAAGGTCATACATGGATCACACCGATAACGGACTTCCTAAGCAAAGGAGCGTTACCCCAAGAGCAGAAGGAAGCTCGTAGGATACGGCGCACCGCACAGAGGTTCGAACTTCGAGACCACATACTGTACCGATGCTCCTTCCTACAACCATGGCTCCGCTGCGTTGGTCCCCTACAAGCAAATTACGTACTGCGAGAAAGCCATGAAGGTTCATGCAGCATGCACTCAGGACCACGATCCGTGGTGGCACGCGCCTTGAGGTCAGGATACTACTGGCCAACCATGCACCACGATGCGCGGGACCTAATACGCAAATGCAACGATTGCCAGGTCCATAGACCCGTCCCGCGCCAACCACAGCACGAGCTAACACCAATTACAACACCATGGCCATTCTATAAGTGGGGTATTGATATCCGCAGGCCCTTTCCCGTTGCATCAGGAGGATTAAAGTTCCTCATAGTCGCCATAGACTACTTCACCAAGTGGATAGAAGCAAAAGCAGTGGTAACAATCACTGGCAACCAGATAAACGCTTTGTCTGGGAAAATATTGTATGCCGCTTCGGGCTACCTGGTGAAATCATCTCGGACTACGGGAAACAGTTCTGCGACAACCCTTTCAAAGACTGGTGCGAGAAGTTGAAAATCACACAGCACTTCGCGTCAGTTAAACACCCACAAACCAACGACTTAGTAAAACGTGCAAATCGAAGCCTAGGCGAGGGAATTAAGGCACGTCTGGACAAGCACAAAGGAAGGTGGGTGGAAGAACTATCACATGTTTTGTGGGCACATCGCACCTCAATCAAAACCAGCACAGGAGACACTCCCTTTTCTCTAGTCTACGGGACAGAAGCCGTCATACCAGCAGAAATTGGAATGCCTACTATCCGCACTGCTGAAATCAATGTGGCAACCAATGACGACGAGCGACGTATCGACTTAGACCTACTAGAAGAAAGGCGCGAACGCACAGCTATACGTGAAGCAAAATCAAAGTCAAAGATGAAGGGATACTACAACGCTAAAGTACGAAGTGTTTCATTCAGACCAGGTGACTTCGTTTACCGCTCCAATGATGCGAGCCACGCATAAGACACAGGTAAGCTTGGACCAAAGTGGGAAGGACCATATGAGGTTACTGAAGCATTGGAAACAGGCGCGTACAAGCTACGAGGCTTGGATGGTCGTGAACTGCCATGCACATGGAACATCTGCAACCTCAAGAGGTGCTACCTATAGGAACGGCTACGGCCCAGCGCACAAGCGCTCCGGCACTTTATTGAAGTGCCCCATAACTATCTATGTATTTACTTTTGTTTCCTTAGTATAATGTCTCATTTATTTCTCATAAAAACTTGCAAGTATCAATAAAACGCCGCGGTTTCTAGCTAACTCCGCGACATATTTTCATTTGTTATTTTCATATACTGTATGTCTTAACAATTTTTATTTCTGGCCTATATGGCGTGCATGCACTAAATAAACCCATGATGGTAAAAGGATAAGTTAACCTACTAAACAAAGTACGACTCTCTCTTGGCGATTCTTCTATCCCTAACTTTTTTCCAATCGTAGCTACTGACCTCATTGTGATATACATATTGATTTTCTATTGGTCAATCTATTCTATTGCTTTCAATTGTAACACTTTCACGTGGGTCAGTTGGTACAATTCATTGATTGGTCAAGTTGTATTATCTTACTCAATAAAGATCGTGGGTCGGTGCACTTTTCGGATCGCTAAGGTTATTTTATTATTACGCCGCGTGTGTTGGTGCTGAATTTTTCTATCATAATACTTATTGTCCATGCATGTGATTATTATGGCTGGAGGTTAGTGATTGGCTTTTAGCGATTAAAACCCTAACTCCTTAGTTAGGGTTTACATTATTTCTTATTGGTTTTGCTTGCGTGCTGGAGGTGTTTGTTGGTTAGGTTGGTTTGTTTTAAGGTTGCTTATTGTACGAGGGTTTGAGAGATGATAAACAAGGGGTTTCTTAATAGCAAGAATTCATCTGGTGCTAATAAGGATGCTGGTATGATTAATGTTGATATCAATGGTACGGGTTCATTATCCTCCATTAATAGGGGTGTTGGAGTTGGTGATCAGGTTGATACGAGTGGGAATGAGGCTGAGCCGTATGGTCTTGACCCGGTCGTTTTGGAAGCGTGTAATACCTTTCAAGAAGCTATGCGCGGTGTTGAAGTTATGAATGTGGCGAATGCGGACAATGGTACTAATGTTGTTTCTAATTCGTCTCCCAAAGTTCATAATCAACCCCAACCATCGGGTGCCCCGAGTGTGAAGCCGGTTTCATATGCGGGTGCTATGTCAATTGATTCTACGAAGCGCAAGTCTAATTTTCGTAGGTTGGAATGTAGTAAAAAGTCTAATGGGGTGGATCTCTCCATTCCTATGAAAGTCGTTGAGGAGGTAAACTCCAAATTTGAGAATACCCTTTATGGTTATTTTCTTGGTAAACGTATTGCTTTTCCGGTTGTTGATTATTATGTTCGTAATACGTGGGCCAAGTATGGTATTCAAAAGGTTATGATGAATGCTAAGGGGTTCTTTTTCTTTAAGTTTTCCACTCGTAAAGGTGTTGATGATGTTCTTGAAAATGGACCGTGGATGATTAGGAATGTGCCAATTATTCTTAAAACTTGGACATTGAATACTAATCTGCTTAAAGAGGATTTGACTAATATTCCGGTATGGGTTAAATTCCATGATGTGCCCCTTGCTATATTTTCTGATGATGGTCTCAGCCTCCTAGCCACATTGATTGGTACGCCAAAAATGTTAGATTCTTACACTAGTCAAATGTGCTTGGAATCATGGGGTCGAAGCAGTTTTGCTAGGTGCTTGATTGAAGTTAAGGCGGAACAGGCTCTTAGGGAGAGCATCACTGTTGAGATACCATTCCTTGATGGGACAGGTTCCACTATTGAAAAGATTCGGGTTGAATACGAATGGAAACCGCCTCGGTGTGATACGTGTAAGCTATTTGGTCATACGCTGCTTGATTGTCCTAAATCTGTTCCACCTCCTACTCAGCCTAAACAGAGTGTTAATGATGGTTTTCAAACTGTCAATAACAAGAATAAAGGTAGGAATGGTGGTCAAAGTATTCCAGGAAAGGGAGGTTTTACTAAACCTGGTGTGGGTCCTAAATTTAGGTATCAACCCAAAGCGCCTCCTCCTGAACCCAATAAAGTGGATAATACTAAGAAGAAAGCCACTGAAGTGGCTAGTACGAGTGGGACGAAGATTGTTACATCTAATCCTTTTGCTGCACTTAATATGATCGATACTGATGAATGTGGCACTCCTACTGATGTAGTGGATTCTGGTAGTACAATGGAAGCAAAGGAGGTTGGGTCTCATAAGACCAGTAATGTATCACAAGATCCGCTTGTGAGTGATTCAATGGAAGCTAACGAGGTTGGTCATACCCCTATTGTTGAGAAAATTGGGGAGTTTGAAAAACTTCTTATTGATGGGAAAGCTACTCTTGTGGATGATGATGGTAAACCTATTAAAAAGGTTGATTATCCAAGTAATAAAAAGGATTTTCCGTCTACTTCTTCTACTAGGAGGGTTAACCCATTCTCTAAGGTGGGAGAGATTGTTGACTCAGATAGTGATGAAGAGGAGGTTGTGAACACTTTCGATGAGTCAACGAACCTATTTGGTGGTGGTCATGATCGTGAAGATGATTATGATGACTATGCGGATCAGGTCTACGATCTTCCAGGGAATTTGGATGCTTATTATGACACGTATGGTATCAAGCTCCAAGGACTTGGTAGGAAGTAATTTTGTTTTCTTAGGAGTCTAATGTTATTTTTTGAGTAGTTGTTTATTTTCTGATATAGAGAATAGGAAGTATCTTGTTATGTAAGCTTTCCGCCTATGTAACGGGCTGAGATATGGGATTCACCCATATCCTTTGTACTTAATCGTTTTTTTGAGTAATATATTTACCGGGTCTTTGACCTTTTACCCAAACCTACTAAACAACTTGTTGAGTAAGAGGGTTGCAAACCCATCAACATTGGATCACGTATCCTTGTTAAACACCTTGTTCTCAAGACGTTGGAATAAGTTTGTGCGCCTCCCACGACGGATGCGCAACTATGCATATGGTGAGCGTTTAACAACATAAGGAATCAACACGCTTGGTTCTTTAAGATGATATTTACAGTACGCTGCATATCACATCATACACGATTATGACACTATTACTTAGAAACTATGTTTAAGTATATTATGATCTTCATACATGCCTATGAATTTCTCATATTATTTGCGCTCGTGTACAACTTGGATACTCAGACAAATATATCTTTTACGCAAAGATAGACAGATAAGTACGCACGTCACAAGCTGTAATAAATATTAATACACATTTAGCAAAAGGAGATTTTTATTAAGGACTATGTTATTACAAAGGATGTTCATAAACATAAGATCCTATATACTCTTAGATCGCTCCAGTGATGAGGTCCCTACGCGGCTTGTAGCATCTACACTCTCGCTAAGCCTCTTCAACAAGTCCGAGTCTTGGTGAGACACAGTGGCAACACTCACTGGCACCCCATCAGACCTTGGAAGATGAGCTGCACCAACCCCGCACAAAATTGCTTTACCCTTAATACCTTCCTTTTTAGCAAGTCTGGTAGCATGCGCTTCCAATACTTCCTTCAAGGACATTTCTTTCTCTAAAGCAAAGGGATTCAGAATGTCCCTGGGGCGAGCAAAAACAGGCACCTGCAGCTGAGAGACATCGGGCTTCAAAAAATAGTCCGGCTGTGCTTTTGCATCATCAGTACGATGGCGCGCTAAGGTTAATCCTTCCATAATAACAGTTATAGGATAATCCTGGTCGCGCTCCATTTCAGCAATCATGGGTAGCTCTAAGGTCTTCATCCTGTTCATAGCAGCAACCAGGTTATCATAGGACTGCGTATCATACTCAGGAACCTTTTCAGCAGGTACCTTCAGCAAGTTAGCTTCGTGCAGCTCCTCTATAGCCTCTGATTTTCCTCTCGCCAAAGCACATTGGACTACCCCACCAAATTTGTCCACTACCTCCTTGGACTCGAGAGTACTCAGAGCAGCAAGACGCAGACCATGGCTGATAAGCCACCTGCGCTCAAAGATGGCAGACATTAGATGAGGATATAATTCCTCATCATACTCCAAACTAAGCTTACGCAGCTTCATCTCTTGTGTCTCCAGAGCACTGCTCACAGTGGTACTAAAATATTCCAACTGCGTGGTCAATGCGTCCTTGCTCTTCTCCAGATATTTTAGTGCCCAGAGGCACGAAGCCTTGTACCCTGATGACTCTGTGCGCTCTTGGCTTATTTGGCCCATCAGCGCCATTTTCTCCTCAGCCTGCTTCTGCGCATACTCGCTCAACCTCTCTACCTCAGCCTTGGCACTAGCCAACTGCGCTTCCAGCGAAGCAATTTTCTCATCTTTTTGAGCACCTTGGCTGCTTTCACCAGCAATATGAACCCTTAGCTTCTCAACTATTGCAGCTTGGTGCGCAGACACCTGTACCAACTCTTCAACCAATTGACCCACTGATGCATCCCCAGCAGACAAGTCTTCATCTTTTTGGCTGTATGGCTCAGACTGCACAGGACTATCCTTGGGGGGAGACTCCGCAGCCTGTTCAAACCTGCATACACGGACAGAGCATTATCAGTTTCCCATATAAACAGTTGGTGCGCAAAAAAAAAAAAAAAAAAAAAAAAAAAAAAAAAAAAAAAAAAAAAAAGCATTCACGATATTACTTACTGTGGGCCAGCGACATCAGCAGATGGGTGAGATGACGCAACATCACTGGTGGATGATTCCACAGTGAGGATCACAGGGCGTTTTTTCCTCGAGGAGCTCGCGCCATCCTCTCCGCGGGATCTTTTGCGCTTTAACCCAGATTCTGGTTCTTCTTCTTCTTCTATAGGCTGCGCCACGGCTACAGGTGGTGGCTGCGCTACGGGAGAGGGCACCCTGGGGCTTGGCACGCTTTGCAGCGGCGACTCTTCCACTGCGACAGAGGAGCTAGTACCTGTTCCCCCTATGTTCATCTCCAGGGTATGACCTGCAGTGGCCGCTAGTATAGCTTCCTCTCCTTCTTTCAGAGGACGTGTCCCTACATTCACCTCAATAGGCTTCGCTAGGTGCACAACGGTGAAAAGATCCATCTCTGCGCAATAGAAGACAACAAATAACACAGGTTATATAATGCGCGAAAAGGACAGAAAGCTCTTACATTAATTATAAAAGGGGGTGCGAGGAACGAGTACCCACCCTGGCAATTGGCGCCTAAGAAGATTGGCATCTCATCCGGTATACCAAAATAATTACGGCTGATGCCCATATGCACCAAAAATTCCTCGGGATAGGAACTAATGGGGATGCGGTTGGCATTTATCAGTTCCGCATCCTCAGCGACATATGATCCAGCACGGGGCGGCACTCATCCTCGGCACAACGTTCCTCGGGTATAAAAGTCATAGTGCCACGGAAAGCATGTGTCGTCTACCCAGAAAAATGACTCCCTCCAATTTCTAAGCGTATCTAGTTTCTCAGTATAACACTGAAATCTACCGGCACGCTTAGCAAAGGATACCCACCCATGTGACCATGTAGTCGGTGATAAAGGCACGAATAGGTGGATGGTTGGGTTAACTGCCAGCAAACGCAGTTCACCTCAAAATTGGTAATTTAGCCGCACCGATGCAGTGCACTGGATAGGTGCAGCTCGTAATAATTTAAAACATCGCACAAAAATCGGGATATGGGCACACGTTGATTCGCGAATTCAAAAAACCATGTGTATACCCCTATTTTCCCTTCGGGGAAATCTGCAATAGATGCCCGCGCACCCGGAACAACCGGATGCACGTCAAGGGGTATAAAATAATCCGAGGTGAATTCTAGAAGATCGCTCTCGGTGAGGTCGGAGGTGAAATCAGACAACTGTTTAACCATGGTATTGTTCTTTTTTAAAAGCGCACGCGCGACTACCTTTGAAATAGGTGGTTTTCTGGATTGCAAATGCAAGGATTCTTGACAATGGCGGATTGATTTTTCTTTTTACTGTGAGAAACACAGTGGAAATGAAGCGATGGGTTATATGTTTTTTCTCATCCACACGATGAGTGACACGTGGACCCCACTAATACTAACTGTGTGGCTGAGATTGCTTGATGGGACGTTACTGCAGTTACTTTCCCCCGACTTACGAGGCGCCCATTTTTTAATCCCATGTCTAGATACAATGTACTGGAGGGTATATCTTTATGACTTCTTGGATACGCTTCGCCGTTTTTTCATTGACTACGGTTATTAGTCTAGCATCCGCAGTTCTTCACTGCGCATACTAGACTGGGGGGACATGATGACGTATAGTCTATATCCGGGTTATGAACCCGACCAAAGCCCAATGCTGGGCTACGCCGATAAGCTTTTAGGCCCACGAAGGCCCAAATCCAAATCTATTTACGGAATAGATATCGGATATCTCTTAATCAAGGAGATAATCATTCCCCAACCGACTTAGGCGGGATACGCCGAAGGTTGAGGAACACGGAACCAACAAGGATTCCATGTGTATATAAAGGGAATCACATCCCTCGTTAAAGGTACGACCTAAAAAACCCTAACTCTCCTTTAACCCTAAATCGATTACTTACTCTCACGCCGGAGGATAATCGTGGAGACAATCCCACAGTAAGCCTAACGGTGTTTTCTGTCTTCTTAGTGCGCAGGTCTCAAGCAACAATCAGTAATTGGTACGAGAGCCGGAGCCCTGAACAAAGAACGCCCAACTTTTGTATCAACAGTATTGATATTCACGTGAGTGACATTGATTAGTGCATGTACCTTTTATCTTTTTATATTCACCATATCTCTCTTTACCATCAATGATCATCTTCTTCTCATAACTTCATCTTCTTCCCCCATAACTTCATCTTCTATCTTCAAATCTGCTTCTTCATCTATTGTAACACAAACTTATTTCAAGCTAGGAAACGTTACTTTTTAGGCGAGAAACGTTTCTCTAAACATTTCCAGATAAGGATCGGCGTTCCCTAAATAAAGAAACGTTTCTACTTTTACCGGGGACTTTTCTCCGGCGTTTCCTGACGTTTCCTGCGTTTCCCATTTCCAAAACGTTTCGGATACGTGATACGGCATCCCGGTGACGTTTCCGTGTATCCTAGGCTAGAAGTACTATACTCAACAGTATTGATCTCATACACAGAAAAGCTCACACTACAACCATTTTTGTAAGGTAGGTTGCAATACATAGTTCCTGAATATGCGTAAAGTTACTCTGCGTTAACAGTATGTATATCCATCTGTGACATTGAGAACCAAAACTAATTATTAATCTTGTTTTTGCTTAAGAATAAACTTTTAATTGAAACAAGAGGCATGTAGATGTAATTTGGAGAAAAAAATAAAAAAATCACAGTAAAGCATACCTTTGAGATTTTTACTGAGATAGTGATAATATTCAAGGAGAAGATCAATGCAAATATGATGTATAGTAGGTGCAAATCTGGAAGTGACACTGGATTGATTATGGCAACATTGTTAGTGTGTATGAACAAGGAAAGTATGAAAGCATAAGAATGTGAAGCATCTATAATATGAAAAGGACATATAATTTTTTCTAATAGAGAAAAATCACAGCAATGATAAGCAAATGTCGTGAAGATGTGATTATCAAGTAGTTTACAAAATATATTATTTCTTTTTGAAGTTCTAGTTTCATAAATAATGTTGTCAGTCATTATGCAACGATTTTTAATTCGCTCTTTTTAATACCGGGAAACTGTACCTAAAGACCGAATTATGTTGATATAAAGTGCTTAATAGGTAATTGACCAAAGCGTCTTTGGTTCTTTAAACAACAAATGCTTCCTGAATCTTTCAATCTTCGTCTAATATAAAATTTACAACTATCTATTGGAGGTATTAATTATGATAAAGGGATTTGTTAATGAGCAGTGTTAATAACAGATATATTTTTTTTTCAACAATAGTTGTGCACAAAGTTGGTTAGTAGAAGAAAAATTCAAGGATGATTAGTTTTTATTATATGTACAAATAAATAATGGATGTCCTAATACTTTGTTAATAGTTATTATCATGTTCCAAAGCAAAGGGTTTTGTTAGGTGTTGTCATGTTACCACCAAGCATGACTCTTCCCTTCTTCACCATTGCTATGTGGAACTTAGATGTACTTATAAATAAGACTCATTATCACATAACAATATGCAAAAACACAATTACTACTTTGTATTCAAACAAACAAAAAGTTCTAGCTTATAAGAAATAATTCCCAATTTACGAGCTAGGCATTCCTAATTGTCAAAATGGGGTCACTCCTCCTAGTCCAAGAAGAGAGCATCCTAATTGAGAAAGTGTGCCAGATTTATGAGAAACTTTCGAAGCTTGAAACACTCAAGCCCTCTAAAGATGTCGACGACCTCTTCACTCAACTCGTCCATGCATGCATCCCGCACTCTTCTATTAATATAGCCAATCTTCCAGCGAATATACAGGAAATAAGGTCTAAGCTAATTAGACTTTGTGGTCAGGCCGAGGGCCTACTTGAAGCTCACTTCTCCACAATTTTAGGATCTTTCAAAAATCCTCTTCATCATCTTAATATTTTTCCTTACAATTCCAATTATCTCAAGCTTGGTCGTCTCGAGTATGACATCCTTAATCAACACTATTCCACCACATCTGAAACCCCTAAGCGTGTCGCGTTTGTGGGGTCTGGCCCATTACCTTTCACCTCAATAGTCTTGGCTTCTTACCATCTCAAGGATACAACATTTCACAACTATGACATTGACTCCACGGCAAATTCCATGGCTTCTCGTCTGGTTTCAGCCGATCAAGACTTGTCCAAAAGAATGGTGTTCCACACTGCCGATATAATGGATGTGACTGATGAGTTGAAGGATTATGACGTGATTTTCTTGGCCGCACTTGTGGGGATCAATATGGACGAGAAAAATAAAGTTATTCAGCATTTGGCCAAGTATATGGCACCTGGTGCCATACTCATGCTAAGGAGCGCCCACGGTGCTCGTGCTTTTCTTTACCCCGTGGTTGATCCTAATGTCCTTCATGGGTTCAATGTTCTCTCGATTTTCCATCCAGATGATGATGTCATTAACTCTGTTGTGATATCGCGTAAGTTTGTGGAACCGGTTAACATTGATAATAACTATCTTCATTTGGATATTGGCTCTATCATGGCATCAAGTTGCAAGTACTGTGATATCCAACCATTCAACAATCCACTTGGTCATATGAAAATGATTGACGAGTCGATGTGATCATTCTGTTTTCAATCGTTATGCTCATGTCACAAACTTATGGCTATATGTGTGACTAATGGTGTGTGACTAAATGTTTGTCTCAGTTTTCTGTTGTGTTTCCAAATGTTAAGAAATAAATAATCATTTGTGATGTTAAAAAGGAAGTCATTAAATTGATGCTATTAAATTTCCGTAATGATTTCACGTGTGTGTCTCGATATACTTAATCTATAATTAGAGAATCAAAGTCAAATCGAGAAGCTGTGAAAGGGAAGGGAAATTTTTTGAAATGAGATGCTCTACATATGAATGATTGTCAAAATAAATATGAAAGTTGTGATCAGAAAGTGCATAGTAGATCCCTAATTAAAGGCACTTAAGGTAATCAATAGTCATATTGCCGACTTAATTTCAACTACTTAACAAAGAAGGAATCACATATAGGAGCGGTGCTAATTATACTTGTCAGAGCTTATTAAAACTTGGTGAAAAGAGGTGTCGGCATGCATTACGATATATGTCATTTGTGTGATGAAGTTGTCGAGTGCGAATATCACGGTTCAGAATCGATATGATATGGTACAAATAGGAGCTGGTAGGGTGGGCAAAGAACGATTTGGTGATGTATCTCGCCTTATTGATGAGTGATCTGTTGTGCAATCTATTAGATACGCAATCCATAATGCCTGATGATCTTTCAAAGGATGAAGCTTAACTAGCTTAAGATAGTTAATGAGATTATAGCTAGAAACTCCGATATATAATGGGTCCATTTAATTTTAATGAGTGTCGGCCTTATTTCTAGTTTCTTGACAGCATGTCATGGAGTTTCAATAAACTATAGTCGCTCAAAAATATATATATATTATTAGTATATATAGAAATAGTTTAAAAACTAAATTGTGGTTTTTTACTATATATGGTAGGTTTTAGTAAATTATTATATCAGTACATTTCTTGTACCATATAAAACAACACCTTGTACTAAGGGTGCAACTTTCTTATCAGTACATGTGGCTTGACAATGGGCAAAATCCTCCACATGAGCTTATATTGCTACAAGTACTATACTCAACGGTATTGATCTCATACACAGAAAAGCTCACACTACAACCATTTTTGTAAGGTAGGTTGCAATACATAGTTCCTGAATATGCGTAAAGTTACTCCGCGTTATTAATCTTGTTTTTGCTTAAGAATAAACTTTTAATGGAAACAAGAGGCATGTAGATGTAATTTGGGGAAAAAAATAAAAAAATCACAGTAAAGCATACCTTTGAGATTTTTACTGAGATAGTGATAATATTCAAGGAGAAGATCAATGCAAATATGATGTATAGTAGGTGCAAATCTGGAAGTGACACTGGATTGATTATGGCAACATTGTTAGTGTGTATGAACAAGGAAAGTATGAAATCATAAGAATGTGAAGCATCTATCATATGAAAAGGACATATAATTTTTTCTAATAGAGAAAAATCACATCAATGATAAGCAAATGTCGTGAAGATGTGATTATCAAGTAGTTTAAAAAATATATTATTTCTTTTTTAAGTTCTAGTTTCATAAATAATGTTGTCAGTCATTATGCAATGATTTTTAATTAGCTCTTTTTAATACCGGGAAACTGTACCTAATGTAAAACCTGAAAATCTAAAACATAGAATAAAGACCAAATTACCCTTGAAATCAAAATTTATAAAATACGTAAAATACATTAATGTTCATTTAACGAAATTAAAACCTAACTTATGAATAATTAAAAACCAAATGAACCTATTTAAGAAATCGACATTTTACGACGAAAAGTTAAACATCGCGCGTAACATAATTGGGCCGTTCGTTGGGCCTCGCCTTTCGTTTATTTGTGAACCATTGGGCCGCGTTTTGTTTTTTTTAGCCGAGAGCCCAAAGCTGGGTGTGTCTTTTGTTCCGGTTGGGTTGAGCCGAAGCCCACATCAAACCCATATCCGATCGGTATTATACTATAAATACAAACACTTATCACAAATTAGAACCCTAATATTGCAAAGTTTCGGCTCATCCTCTTCCTCCCTTTTCTCCATCCGATCGGCTGCACTCTTGGAGCCGTGGTGTTTTGTTTCTAACGCAAGCTAAGGTATAACTAAGTCCTTCTCATCTTGTTTTTGATACATGTAACGTTAACATATATATTTGTATTGGTAAAGTATGAATCGGACCTTATATATTTGAGCCGCATGCATTGAATTGACATATATATGAATCGGTTAAGGTATAACATGCAAACGTTAAATATGTAATGTACGTGAGGTGGTATGAGATACGTAAAACATGTATATAGCCGAAACATATATATAGCCGAACCATATGAATGTTTGTAAACATGCGTTTAAATAAGTAAGGAACATGCAGAACATAAACCCTAAGTTGTGTGTGAGTCGAGCCATGCATAACCGAACCATATGATTTGTGAACCGTGTATCACGCGTGTGTTTGTGAGTCAAGTGAGTTTGACGATATATAAACATGTAACTTATTTGGTCTCGTTAAAGCTAGAAGTCGAGTGCATGCATGTATGAAACAGGAGTTAATGAGTTGTGTGAGTCGATTTGAGTATGAATAAGTGTTTGCATGTGTGTGTGCGTGCATGGTGAGCAGAAAAGAAAGGTTTGTTTTCATACATTCTAGGTCAAAGTGATGAGTTATTAAAAAACGTAACATGTAAAGTAAATGCGTATTAAAATGATATTAAAAGAATGAGAAAACCCTAGAACATAAATGAGAGTCGATTAGGGTTTGAAAACTAAGTGTGTTTATTCGTTATTTCAAGTGAGAGTTATGACTTTTAAACTATTTTCACATTTAACCCTAAACTCTAATAAATGACATAATGAACCTTAATCTACAATATTGGTTATAAAACACTTAAGTCTCATTTAATTATAAAACCCTAAAGTATTAGGATCATTAAACACATTAAATATAAACACCAAACATTAAAAGATCATTTCGACAATTATGGAATCATAAATAATATGTACGATCATTAATGTGTATAGGTTCTGTGAAGAAGGAGTGATCCTTTGCTTTCCGTATTTTTGCTTTTTGGTCATTCGCTTTGGAATAAGGTACAGATATTCTGACCTTTTCAGTAAAGGTTTCTTATAACGTTTTCTTTTCGTTAGCTTTTATATTAGGGTTTCCTAAGCCTTTGCTATGAACCCCATTCTGTTTGTTTGAGCTGTTGCTTATTTGAAACTTCTGATTTCTGAATTATGAAACATCTGATTTTGAACTATATGATATGAAAACTCTGATTTTGGAAATATGATTAACCTTATGATAAAGTATGATCTGTGTCAGTTTTGACATTCTGATTTGACCTAAGATAGTTTGACACCCGAGCCAATATTTCACTAGTCATGGGGGTTCCATGTCCGTGTCAGTGATGCACCTCTGACATGACTCTAGGGCAGTAGAGTGATGTTCTGCCACGTCCCTTATCTGTTATCTGTTATGAGCTCAATTATATGTTATGGCCAATATCTGTCTGTGGGGCGTATGGATGCATCCTAGATCTGTTATCTGTTATCTGTTATCTGTTATATGTTATCTGTTATCTGATGATTGAT
Source organism: Chrysanthemum makinoi (assembly GCA_910596185.1). Taxonomy (NCBI): domain Eukaryota; kingdom Viridiplantae; phylum Streptophyta; class Magnoliopsida; order Asterales; family Asteraceae; genus Chrysanthemum; species Chrysanthemum makinoi. The sequence continues at coordinate 283,650,560 of OU343217.1, forward strand.
GCTGCGTGCATGCACGTCCTTCATAACTCTGGTAGGTCTCCCCTACAAATGTTGCCTTATGTGAATATGATTATGATCTGATATATGTTTCTGGGCTCGTGGTAGTTAACTATAAACCTTATTCGATAATTCTGATTTATACTCTGAAAATGATTATGGTTTTGCTATCTTTCGTTCACTATATTTTGTATTTGATATCGTTTCGTATTTGCTTTGCTTTTATATCTGTTCACTGAGCTTTTGAAGCTCAGCCGCATTTCTTTTCTTCCGCGGCAGGTATCTAAGCAATGGAGCTGGGTTTTGCTTTGGGATGAGTGCATGAGTGGACTTACCTTAGAGACTTTTAGCTTTGATCTTATGATGCCATTTAAGACTTTACTATTTCAGATTATTTCTTTTGGAGTTTATTTTCCATTGGGACCTATGTATTGAAGTCATGATGACTTGAATTATTTCAGCATTTATGTTAAGACTTCTTTTGGATATTTATGTTTGCTTTGATATGACACCATTATTTGTGATTCTTTTACCCTTGTCGGGTCGGGGCGTTACAATTTATGGTATCAGAGCCTAGGTTTTGAGACCCTTAGAGCTTAGGCTATGACCTGTGAGGATTGGGTAGACTTTAGGATTCCTTCTGCGTACTTCCATTTCGTATCTCACCTTTGTTCATTTTGCTAATCGTTTGAATATCGTTCAGATGGTTCAAACTCGTCGTAACGGTAACTTGGATGGAGACGATGATGCTCCTAACTTGGATGTTGCGATTGCCAATGCTCTCAACACTCTTTTCCCTGGTCTTACCACACCTGAGATGATGACACAGGTGATCAACAACATTCGCAACCAGACTGGTACTTCGGGTAGTGGTGGAGGAAATCAACCCGTCGGCATTCATACTTGGCTCGAGCGTTTCGGTAAGCTCAAGCCTCTTTCTTTTAGCACTGCTGCTACTCCCACTGAGGCCGAGGACTGGATCACTCACATAGAAAAGCTGTTTGAAGTATTGGGTTGTGGAGACGAGTTTAAGACCCGTTTGGCTACATTTAAGTTGGAAGGTGATGCATTGAATTGGTGGAAGGCACTCAAACAGGCAAGAGGAGGAGATGCCTTTGCTATTGCTTGTACTTGGGCTGAGTTTCGGACTATCTTCTATAATCGTTACTTCCCTGATGTTTGCTGAGAGCAAAGGTATGAGAGGGAATATCAGGCGATTTACCAGTTTGATCATGAGAACTCCAATGAGTACATGGGCAGGTTTATGAGGTTGGTCAGTTTTGTGGGAACGATTGCTGGGGATGGTAGGCGTCAAGCCAAGCACTTCAAGTGGGGACTGAAGAAGTGGGTGTTGGACCGACTGCTTAATATTGAGTATGAGGATGTGTGGAAGCCTGCAATGACGCAGCTCGTAACATTGAGATCTTTCATGAGGTTTCGGGTTCCAACAAGCGTAACCGCGATCGTGATCGGGTTCAAGGTAGGACTCAAAGTAGTGATTATAAGGGAAATGCTGGTAGGAGTTACGATTCGAGGGGTCAGGTGGATAGGAGTTATGATCAGCGGGGTCAGTCAGGAAGGAATGTGGACTCTAGGCGCCCTGAGGCGAGGAGTCAGGATAACAGAGCTGCTGGTAGGAATGGGAATGATCGTCAGAGTAACAATAACCAGCGTTACAACAAGGATCAGTCAGCTCGAGGATCATATCAGGGTCGTGCTTCAGGATCTTCTGGTCAGCAAAGGACAGCTGAGGTTTTGCCTCCCCCACCTCTCTGTACTACTTGTGGAAAGGCTCATCCGGGGCAGTGTTTCAAGGCCACTGGTGGATGTTTCTCTTGTGGTTCCACTACTCACAAGATCAAGGATTGCCCTAAGAGGAACCCGGCGATTCCTGGAAACTACATCAAGCCGCCACCTACTACTGGACGCGTTTATGCTACTACTCGGAATCAGGCGGAGCGCACTTCAGGTACCATTACGGGCACTCTTTACATTGGTGATTTTACTGTCTTCGTTTTATTTGATACCGGTGCCACACACTCCATTATATCTGTCACATTTGCTAAGAAACTGAATATGACCCCCAAACCACTAACAAACCACTTATCAATTTCTACGCCTATGAAAAACTACATGATCATTGATCATAAATACGTTAAGTGCCCTCTTCGTTTTGATGATCGTATTCGCCCTGCAAATCTGTATCCTCTCGATATGGTCGACTTTGATATCATTCTAGGCATGGATTGGTTGGCTTACCATAGAGCTTCCATCGACTGCTATGCTAGAACGGTGATCTTTGGAGACATAAAACACCCTGAATTCGTTTATTATGGTTCTCAACCCCTCAAATCTGTTAAATTTATTTCTGCTATGAAGGCACGGACCATGATTGCTCATGGGTGCCAAGGTTTTCTGGCGTCTGTTAAGGACACATCTTTGGAGAGTCCTAACATTGAAAACCTTTCTGTTGTTTGTGAATTCACCGACGTTTTTCCCGATGAACTTCCCGGTCTTCCCCCAGCTAGAGAAGTTGAGTTTAGCATTGAGTTAATTCCTGGTGCTGAACCAATTTCGAAGGCTCCATATCGTATGGCACCTGTAGAATTGAAGGAGTTAAAGGAACAGCTGCAAGAGATGATAGAAAATGGATTTATTCGACCCAGTGTTTCTCCATGGGGTGCACCTGTTTTGTTTGTGAAGAAGAAGGATGGAAGCATGCGCCTATGTATCGACTACCGTGAACTCAACCGTATTACCATTCGAAACCGTTATCCTCTTCCGCGTATTGATGATTTGTTTGATCAACTGCAAGGAGCGAAGTTCTTTTCTAAGATTGATCTGAGATCTGGTTATCACCAGCTACGTGTGAGGGAGCAAGATGTTCCTAAGACCGCGTTTCGTACCAGATATGGCCACTACGAATTCCTCGTTATGCCTTTTGGTTTGACAAATGCGCCTGCGGTATTTATGGACTTAATGAATCGTGTTTTCCATGAATTCCTTGATAAGTTTGTTATCGTTTTCATCGACGACATTTTGGTTTACTCCAAGTCTGAAGAAGAGCATGAGCAACATCTCCGGATAGTTTTGGAGATTCTGAGGAGGAAGAAGTTGTACGCCAAATTTTCGAAGTGTGAGTTCTGGTTAAAACAAGTCGCTTTCCTTGGTCATATTGTATCTGCTGATGGTATCACCATGGATCCGTCTAAGGTTGAGGCTATCACTAAATGGCCAAGACCTACGACAATGACTGAGGTTAGGAGTTTTCTAGGACTTGCTGGTTACTACAGACGTTTTGTTGAAGGTTTCTCTCGTTTAGCTTTGCCCCTAACCCAACTGATGAGAAAAGGTGAAAAGTTTGTATGGACGGATGAACGAGAAGAGAGTTTTGAAGAGTTGAAACGGATATTGGTGTCCGCTCCTATTTTGACTCTTCCATCTGGTTCTGGAGGATTCCAGATTTACAGTGATGCATCTAAGAAAGGATTGGGCTGTGTTTTGATGCAACATGGAAAGGTGATAGCTTACGCTTCAAGACAACTGAAACCTTATGAGGAGAATTACCCAACTCATGACCTTGAGTTAGCTGCAGTGGTGTTCGCGTTGAAGATCTGGAGGCATTACTTGTATGGAGAGACGTGTGATATATTCACTGACCATAAGAGTCTCAAGTATATTTTCACTCAGAAAGAGCTTAACATGAGACAAAGAAGATGGTTAGAACTCCTTAAGGATTATGACACCAACATTCAGTACCATCCAGGTAAGGCTAATGTAGTTGCTGACGCACTTAGCCGGAAATCAGGCATTCTTGCAAATATTGAGATTGAACCTAGGATTCTTCGTGACTTAGAGCGTTTGGATGTTGAGTTGTGCGTACGAGGTTTTGATGGATACTTGGCTAGTATGAAGGTGGAGTCGAACCTTATACTGCAAATTAAAGAAGCTCAGAAAGATGATGGTGAGCTGTGGGCCATGGCGCAAAATGTTGAAGAAGGTAAGCAGACGGAGTTTAAGGTTGATGATGACGGAATTGTATGGTATGAAGATAGGCTTTGTGTTCCCAATGATCCAGTACTTCGCGAGAAAGTTATGACTGAAGCTCATAGTTCTCCTTTCACTATACATCCTGGTTCTACCAAGATGTATAGGGATTTGAAGCAGTACTTCTGGTGGAATGGCATGAAGCAAGATGTGGCGACGTTTGTGTCGAAGTGTATGATTTGTCAGCAGGTCAAGATTGAACATCAAAGGGCTAGTGGATTGTTACAGCCATTGGATATTCCAACATGGAAGTGGGATAAGATATCTATGGATTTTGTGACTGGGCTACCTCTTACTCGGAAGAAGCATGATGCGATTTGGGTAGTTGTTGATCGACTAACCAAATCTGCTCATTTCTTACCAATTAGAAAGGATTATGGTATTGGTAGATTGGCGGAAATTTTTCAGCAAGAGATCGTTAGGCTTCATGGTACTCCGGCATCTATTGTGTCCGACAGAGATCCGCGTTTTACTTCCCGTTTCTGGAAAGGTTTGCAAAAAGCTTGGGGTACTCGACTTAATTTCAGTACAGCATTTCATCCTCAAACGGATGGTCAGTCAGAAAGGACTATTCAGACCTTAGAGGACATGCTAAGGGCTTGTGCTTTAGAATGGACGGGCAGCTGGGATGAATATTTGTGTTTAGTAGAGTTTGCATACAACAACAGTTGGCATGCTAGCATTAAGGCAGCACCGTTTGAACTTCTTTATGGGAGGAAATGTAGAGCACCTACTTGTTGGGATGAAGTAGGTGAACGCTTAATTGAACGTCCGGAAATGATGAGATCACTAATGAGAAAGTAGCTATTGCTAGAGAAAAGTTGAAGGAGGCTAGGTCTCGTCAGAAAAGTTATGCCGACAAGCATCGTCGTGATTTAGAGTTTCGGGTTGGAGATCGTGTATTTTTGAAAGTTTCGCCGTTTAGAGGTGTGAAACGTTTTGGAATCAAGGGCAAGCTCAGTCCTCGATTCATCGGTCCGTTTGAAATTTTGGAGCGTATAGGAGAAGTTTCGTATCGGTTAGCACTTCCGCCTCAGTTATCGCATGTTCATGACGTTTTCCATGTATCTCTCCTAAGGAGATACAACTATCATCCGTTACACGTTGCTTCTTATCCGTTTGATCAAATTCAGTCCGATATGTCTTTATCTGAAGAACCGGAAGCTATTTTAGAAAGGCAAGAAAGAGTCAAGAGAAATAAAGTCATTCCGTTCGTTAAGATTCTTTGGAAAAATCACCCGGAGCGTGAGGCTACTTGGGAAACCGAAGAGTCGATGCGAGCCAGTTATCCTCATTTCTTTGAATAGTTTGGTACGTTCTCATTTCATTTTCGTTTCCTTCATTTCAATTTTCGAGGACGAAAATTCTTCTTTTAGAGGGGGAAGAGTTGTAAAACCTGAAAATCTAAAACATAGAATAAAGACCAAATTACCCTTGAAATCAAAATTTATAAAATACGTAAAATACATTAATGTTCATTTAACGAAATTAAAACCTAACTTATGAATAATTAAAAACCAAATGAACCTATTTAAGAAATCGACATTTTACGACGAAAAGTTAAACATCGCGCGTAAGATAATTGGGCCGTTCGTTGGCCTAACCGCCTTTCGTTTATTTGTGAACCATTGGGCCGCGTTTTGTTTTTTTTTAGCCGAGAGCCCAAAGCTGGGTGTGTCTTTTGTTCCGGTTGGGTTGAGCCGAAGCCCACATCAAACCCATATCCGATCGGTATTATACTATAAATACAAACACTTATCACAAATTAGAACCCTAATATTGCAAAGTTTCGGCTCATCCTCTTCCTCCCTTTTCTCCATCCGATCGGCTGCACTCTTGGAGCCGTGGTGTTTTGTTTCTAACGCAAGCTAAGGTATAACTAAGTCCTTCTCATCTTGTTTTTGATACATGTAACGTTAACATATATATTTGTATTGGTAAAGTATGAATCGGACCTTATATATTTGAGCCGCATGCATTGAATTGACATATATATGAATCGGTTAAGGTATAACATGCAAACATTAAATATGTAATGTACGTGAGGTGGTATGAGATACGTAAAACATGTATAGCCGAAACATATATATAGCCGAACCATATGAATGTTTGTAAACATGCGTTTAAATAAGTAAGGAACATGCAGAACATAAACCCTAAGTTGTGTGTGAGTCGAGCCATGCATAACCGAACCATATGATTTGTGAACCGTGTATCACGCGTGGTGTTTTGTGAGTCAAGTGAGTTTGACGATATATAAACATGTAACTTATTTGGTCTCGTTAAAGCTAGAAGTCGAGTGCATGCATGTATGAAACAGGAGTTAATGAGTTGTGTGAGTCGATTTGAGTATGAATAAGTGTTTGCATGTGTGTGTGCGTGCATGGTGAAGCAAGAAAAGAAAGGTTTGTTTTCATACATTCTAGGTCAAAGTGATGAGTTATTAAAAGACGTAACATGTAAAGTAAATGCGTATTAAAATGATATTAAAAGAATGAGAAAACCCTAGAACATAAATGAGAGTCGATTAGGGTTTGAAAACTAAGTGTGTTTATTCGTTATTTCAAGTGAGAGTTATGACTTTTAAACTATTTTCACATTTAACCCTAAACTCTAATAAATGACATAATGAACCTTAATCTACAATATTGGTTATAAAACACTTAAGTCTCATTTAATTATAAAACCCTAAAGTATTAGGATCATTAAATACATTAAATATAAACACCAAACAATAAAAGATCATTTCGACAATTATGGAATCATAAATAATATTTTTTTTTTTGGTAAAGGGGAGTAATCCTGCACCCTGGTAAATATATTAACCAAATAAACGTTTAAGTACAATGGATATGAGTGAAGTCCCATATCTCAGCCCGTTACATAGGCATAAAGCTTACATAACAAGACACTTCCAATTCTCTAAACAAGAAAACAAACCACTACTCAAATGATAACATATGACACTACAAAATAAAATTACTTCCTAGGACCTTGAAACTTTGTGCCATACATGGCATTAAAGGTATCCAAATTTCCCGGAAGATCACGAACTGTTTCGCATAGTGCCGAAGTCATAGTCATCATACTCATCTTCAAACTTCGTGTCCACCACCAAAATATTACAGACTCATCAAATGGGTTAGCAACAACCTCATCTTCAGCTCTCGACACCACAATCTCATCCCCACTTTAGAAAAAGGGTTGGCTCTCTTAGTAAGAGAATGTAGCCGGAATAGGTTGACCATCATCATCCACAAGAGTAGCTTTCCCATCAATAATTAGCTTTTCAAGCTTACCAATTTTCTCAGCTATGGGAGTAGAACCAACATCCATTGATCCCATTGAATCACTAATGTGTATAGGTTCTGTGAAGAAGGAGTGATCCTTTGCTTTCCGTATTTTTGCTTTTTGGTCATTCGCTTTGGAATAAGGTACAGATATTCTGACCTTTTTAGTAAAGGTTTCTTATAACGTTTTCTTTTCGTTAGCTTTTATATTAGGGTTTCCTAAGCCTTTGCTATGAACCTCATTCTGTTTTGTTTGAGCTGTTGCTTATTTGAAACTTCTGATTTCTGAATTATGAAACATCTGATTTTGAACTATATGATATGAAAACTCTGATTTTGGAAATATGATTAACCTTATGATAAAGTATGATCTGTGTCAGTTTTGACATTCTGATTTGACCTATGATAGTTTGACACCCGAGCCATATTTCACTAAGTCATGGGGTTCCATGTCCGTGTCAGTGATGCACCTCTGACATGACTCTAAGGCAGTAGAGTGATGTTCTGCCACGTCCCTTATCTGTTATCTGTTATGAGCTCAATTATATGTTATGGCCAATATCTGTCTGTGGGGCGTATGGATGCATCCTAGATCTGTTATCTGTTATCTATTATCTGTTATCTGTTATATGTTATCTGTTATCTGATGATTGATGCTGCGTGCATGCACTCTACGCCTTCATAACTCTGGTAGGTCTCCCCTACAAATGTTGCCTTATGTGAATATGATTATGATCTGATATATGTTTCTGGGCTCGTGGTAGTTAACTATAAACCTTATTCGATAATTCTGATTTATACTCTGAAAATGATTATGGTTTTGCTATCTTTCGTTTACTATATTTTGTATTCGATATCGTTTCGTATTTGCTTTGCTTTTATATCTGTTCATTGAGGTTTTGAAGCTCAGCCGCATTTCTTTTCTTCCGCGGAAGGTATCTAAGCAATGGAGCTGGGTTTTGCTTTGGGATGAGTGCATGAGTGGACTTACCTTAGAGACTTTTAGCTTTGATCTTATGATGCCATTTAAGACTTTACTATTTCAGATTATTTCTTTTGGAGTTTATTTTCCATTGGGACCTATGTATTGAAGTCATGATGACTTGAATTATTTCAGCATTTATGTTAAGACTTCTTTTGGATATTTATGTTTGCTTTGATATGACACCATTATTTGTGATTCCTTTACCCTTGTCGGGTCGGGGCGTTACACCTAAAGACCGAATTATGTTGATAGAAAGTGCTTAATAGGTAATTGACCAAAGCGTCTTTGGTTCTTTAAACAACAAATGCTTCTTGAATCTTTCAATCTTCGTCTAATATAAAATTTACAACTATCTATTGGAGGTATTAATTATGATTAAGGTATTTGTTAATGAGCAGTGTTAATAACAGATATATTTTTTTTTCAACAATAGTTGTGCACAAAGTTGGTTAGTAGAATAAAATCTCAAGGATGATTAGTTTTTATTATATGTACAAATAAATAATGGATGTCCTAATACTTTGTTAATAGTTATTATCATGTTCCAAAGCAAAGGGTTTTGGTAGGTGTTGTCATGTTACTACCAAGCATGACTCGTCCCTTCTTCACCATTGCTATGTGGAACTGTACGAAAGTATAAGCAACACAAGGTGAACCATAGAACCTTTATTCAAACCTAAGCCACAATAGTCAGCTTAGATTAAGTTTACAATAGTATCTAAAATATTACAAGGTTAGATTAATGTCAATGAGACAATAATCATGTAAGTACAAAGACAAGACAAGATCAATGAAATGATCAGAAAGAGGAAAAGAGTGTGTAACAATGACGCATACACCATGTGTCTAACCCTAGATTAAAGGACTTATTAAATAGGAGATTAAGTTACACAAAGACCCCTCTAACGGCTATAAATGACTCATCAACAGAAATGGGTATAGCTTCAGCAGAAACGAGCATCTTGGAACTTTAAACCTTTTATTCTTTGTCCATGATTAACCTCTGTAGAATCTCTGCAATGAACATAACTTGAAAGCCATTAGCAATTGCTAGAATGATATTTTTGCCACAGATTGATACCCCAAAATTTAACATTCCCCCTTAATCTGATGGGCAAACATATCAAACAATATCAATTTTTCACACAAACATTTATGCTGATAGACAGGGAGGTTTTTAGTGAGTATGTCAGCAGTTTGGTTTGAAGAGCCAATCTTTTTAGCACTTATAACACCTCTAGCAATTTTTTCCTGATGAAGTGAACATCAATTTCAAAGTGTTTTGATCTTTCGAAAACAGTTTGACAGCAAGTTGAAAGCAGATTTGTTATCACAAAAAGATTAACAGGAGATTAATATCAACTTTTAGATCCTTTAAGATTTTTTGAATCCAAATGATTTCACATGCAGCAGTAGACATAGATCTATACTCTGCTCCTGGAAGATTTTGAAAGAGTGTTTTGATTTTTACTTTTCCATGAGATCAGACAGTCATTAAAGAAAACACAATACCCTGTGACAGATTTTCTAGTTTTCTTGCATTTGGCCAATCACATCACTATATCCTTCAAGATGATTTTCAGAGTTGCTGAAATTGTACCTTAGACCTTTTCCTGGATCTCCTTTTAGATATCTCAATACATTGAGGGCACATTCCAGATGAGATTTCAAGGGAGAATGCATATATTGTGCCAGACAATGAACTGAGTATGAGATGTCAGGTCTTGTATGGGTGAGATAGATAAGTTTCCCAAGTAACTTCTGATAACCAGTGATGTTGACAAGTAAAGGATCATCTGCAGTGGGAATGTATGGAAGGATAGAGTTGGGTTCCATAGGAGGCCAAATTCTTTGAGGAGTTCAAGACAGTATTTTCTTTGGGAGAGACAAATGTCATTCCTAGTTTTTAAAACCTCAATGCCAAGAAAATATTTTAGATTTCCCAAGTCTTTAATATGAAATTTTGATTTTAGAAACTCTTTGAATAGGTTTATCTCATCAATAAAGTTTCCAGTAAGGACAATTCATCCACATAAACAAGCAGAGCAATAAACTTGTTATTCTCTGTTTTGGTGAACAGGGAATGATCATTGACATTGAACAAATTATTTTCCTTTAAAACACTGACAAGTTTTTCATTCCATTTCCTGGGAGCTTGTTTTTAGGCCATACGGGACTTGACAAGTTTTGCAAACTTTATTTTTATTGTTCTCATTACAGAACCCCTTAGGGATGGTCATATAGATATCCTTATCAAGATCTCCATACAGAAACATTGTTAACATAAAGTTGGAAAAGAGGCCATTTGTTTTTCACAGCTAAAGCAATAAGACATCTAATAGTAGACATTTTCACACAGAGAAAAGTTTCATCATAGTCTATTCCTTCCCTTTGATTATAACCTTTAACAACTAATCTAGCCTTGTATCTATCAACTTCACCATTGGCTTTATATTTGATTTTAAAGATCCATTTGTAACCAATGGGAGTTCTATTAGGTGGGAGATCACTTATATCCCAAGCATGATTTTCATTTAAGGCCTCAATTTCAGAGTTCATAGCATCAACCCAATTACTATCAAGGATAGCTTCTTCATAGCAGGTAGGTTCAATACTTTTATTAAGACTAGAAGCAAAGCAGTAATTATCTTTGTTTAAATTAGAATAATTAACAACCTTTGCAACACCATATTTGACTTTCCCTTCTATAATAAAGTCATTAGATTACTGGCAACTTAGAAGCTCTGGTTGACCTTCTAACACAGTAGTGGCTGCAAGCCTCTTTCTTGTTCACCAGAATCAGGTGATGTATCAGCAGAATCAGAAGATGTATCGCTAGGATGTGATTCATGTGATATGGTGCCCCTCAGGTGTGTATTATCATCTATAGATGTTGCAACCGGTTCATCAATCCTAGTAGGATGACTTACCACTGTGCCATCATCATAGGATGTCACTCTCCCTTCATCATTGGGACTTATTTGTGAGTCAAAGAAATTTTTATGATTTAAATATTTAGGCACATAAGTTTCAACAAAAGGTTTTGACAAAGTATTTTTCATTTTGAAAGGAAAAACAGATTCATAAAAATTTGACATCTACGGAGTAAAAAATATTTTTTGTTTCTAAGCTCAAGAGTTTGTAACCTTTTTTCTCATTTGAATATCCAATAAAGACACTTTTTCAACCTACTACCAAATTTATCAGAGATGTTGAGAATGGTGGCATAGCATAAGCAGCCAAAGACTCTAAGGAGAGAGAGTGAAGGGTCATGCCCATACACAAGGAAGAAGGGCGACTTGCCAGACAACCTAAGAGGGTAACCTGTTTATGACATAAGCAGCAGTTAGAACACATTCAGGCCAAAGATATAGAGGTAATTCCCCCTGAAACATAAGGGATCTAGCCACATTAATGAGATGCCTATGTTTCCTTTCTGCAATACCATTTTGTTGAGGTGTGTAAACACAAGAGGTTTGATGTAAAATTCCCTTTTCATGAAAGAAGTGTTGAAGTTTGTTATTGACAAATTCTGTCCCGTTATCACTTCTGAATATCTTAACATTGTGTTCAAATTGATTTGCTAGCATGTGAGTAAAGTTAACAATGGAAACATAAACATCATCCTTTCCCTTAAGCATGTAAACCCAGACTGCCTAGAATAGTCATCAACAATGGTCAAAAAATATTTGTAACCATCTCTGCTAGTGACTTTATATGGTCCCATACATCTAGATGAACAAGTTGACCAATTTTAGTTGATTTATGTTCACTTAAAGGAAATGGTTCCCTGGTTTGTTTAGCTTTATTACAAGTATCACAGAGATGGTCAGATTCAGAGGTTCCATCAAGATTAAGTGTGGACTTAAGTATATGTAGGACTTGGTCAGAAGGATGACCAAGTCTTTGATGCCAGATATTTCTAGAAACATAACAGACAGAAATGCAGTTATTAGAAGCTCTTACATGTGGATCAATATCAAACATATACAACCCATTACATTGTTTACCAATCCCCACAATCCTTTTTGATGTAAATCATGTATATAGCAATTAGATTCATTAAAGCCAACAAACATTTTATTGTCTCTAGCAATCTTATGAACAGATAACAAACTGACATTGTACTCGGGAACAACCAGAACATCAAAAAGAGTTAGGTCATTATTGACCTTTAAGTCACCAATTTTAGTAATTAAGGCCTGAGTACCATTGGGATGACCAATGGTTAGACCAAGATTTGAAATGTCAACAACATTAATTAAAAAATTGCCAAGCGGTCATATGCGATTTGCACCAGAATCAACAATCCAACCAAGACATATGTTTTCAGATAAGGTTTTAGTGTTGTTGTTAAAAAATTTATCAAAGTTTATGTTAAACTTGACTGCCCTTAAAGAAGGTTCCTGAAAAAATTTTTACGTCTCACATTGGCATTAGCGAGAAGACACATTGTTGTTATTAAGCAGACTCATAAGTCTGGAGAGCTGTTCATTAGACAAAGAGACAGGAGAGTTGCTAGCTCCATTATTAGTGGAAAGATTAGTGTCAGCAGAAACATTGTTACTGCTGAAGGGTTTGGAATTAAATTTCCTTTTAACATATCCACAGATAACCAACCAAATCATAACATCTATCACAGTGTGACAGGTTTTTTGCAGTAGTACATTTGAGATTCATGTTTGGTCCTCTGTTGTTTGAGCTGTTCCAGCATTGAAACCATATTTTTAAATTGTTGTTAAATCCTTTTTTGTTATCAAAAAATTTTCCACCATCGAAGTTTTGCAGAAAGACTGTACATTGGGTTAGGCAGAGCTATTCCCAGATGAAACATTTATGTGAGATTCTTCTCCAGAAACAACAGAAAAAGCATTTTTGACATTAGGTAAAGGATCTCTGGTTAAAATATTGCTTCTGATGGGAACATAGGAGTCATCAAGACCCATAAGAAATTGCATTAATTTGATTAACTGATTGTGATTTTCAAAATGTTTTGCAGCCTCACAAGTGCAAGGAGGCAAGCTAATCATACAATCAAATTGTTTCCATAAAGAGTTAAGGTTGTTATAGTAATCAGCAAGAGAGGACCCACTTTGACTAAAAGAGTTTATATTTTTATGTAAATTAAAGATAGCTGAACCATCAACCTTATCATAGGTATCTTTAAGATCATTCCACATTTCATATGCATTTTGCATATATAGCACCAGCAAATAGTTCAGGGTGGAGAGTTAAGGATCCAAGTAACTACAACAGAAGTGCAAGTATCCCATTGATTAGCAAGACTAGGGTTCGAATCATCTCTTATGCAAGTACCATCAATAAACCCTAACTTATTATGGTTCCTTAAGGCAAAATTCATGGCCATATTCCATATTTTGTAATTTTCAGTTCCAGTGAGTTTGATAGTAATAATGGGTGTACCATTTGTGTTATTGGGGTGTAAATACAAAGCATCACCAAAGGATAAGCTTTTCTCAGTGGAAGAACCACCACCCCCAATATTATCATCACCAATAGCCATAGAACAAACAATAAGATAGACAGATATGATAATATAGACAAAAACACAGACAAAAATAAAAGACAAGAGCAGATAGACAGATAAAGAAATAAATAAGACTTTTTAATTAAGAAACAACAAGCACCAAGCCGTGGACTAGGGTAAACCAAATCAGGTATTCTACCACTCAAAGGTGCAGATCAAGATGTTAGTCTACCCGTTTGCACCCACAAAGACTTAAGTACTGTACGTTTGAAGAAGAGATAAGACTTAGACTTACAGAGAAATATGCAGCGGAAGAACAACTCACAATTACCCTAGATTCACTTAGTCTAGGGCTAATTGTAAGTAGAAGATAACCAGGATTACGCCATAGCATAACCCAAACAACCAATTTGTTGCCGAGGAGAATCAATGAGCCTGAAGCTCTGATACCATGTACGAAAGTATAAGCAACACAAGGTGAACAATAGAACTTTTATTCAAACCTAAGCCACAAAGTCACATAGTATTAAGTTTACAATAGTATCCAAAATGTACAAGGTTAGATTAATGTCAATGAGACAATAATCATGTAAGTACAAAGACAAGACGAGATCAATGAAATGATCAAAGAGGAGAGAGTGTGTACAATGACGCACACACCAGTGTGTCTAACCCTAGATTAAGGGACTTATTAAATAGGAGATTAAGTTACACAAAGACCCCTCTAACGGCTATAAATGACTCATCAGCAGAAATGGGTATAGCTTCAGCAGAAACGAGCATCTTGAAACTTTAAACCTTTTATTCTTTGTCCATGATTAACCCCTATAGAATCTCTGCAATGAACATAACTTGAAAGCCATTAGCAATTGATAGAATGATATGTTTGCCACAGATTGATACCCCAAAATTTAACAGGAACTTAGATGTACTTATAAATAAGACGCATTATCACATAACAATATGCAAAAACACAATTACTACTTTGTATTCAAACAAACAAAAAGTTCTAGCTTATAAGAAATAACTGCCAATTTACGAGCTAGGCATTCCTAACTGTCAAAATGGGGTCACTCCTCCTAGTCCAAGAAGAGAGCATCCTAATTGAGAAAGTGTGCCAGATTTATGAGAAACTTTCGAAGCTTGAAACACTCAAGCCCTCTAAAGATGTCGACGACCTCTTCACTCAACTCGTCCATGCATGCATCCCGCACTCTTCTATTAATATAGCCAATCTTCCAGCGAATATACAGGAAATAAGGTCTAAGCTAATTAGACTTTGTGGTCAGGCCGAGGGCCTACTTGAAGCTCACTTCTCCACAATTTTAGGATCTTTCAAAATCCTCTCATCATCTTAATATTTTTCCTTACTATTCCAATTATCTCAAGCTTGGTCGTCTCGAGTATGACATCCTTAATCAACACTATTCCACCACATCAGAAACCCCTAAGCGTGTCGCGTTTGTGGGGTCTGGCCCATTACCTTTCACCTCAATAGTCTTGGCTTCTTACCATCTCAAGGATACAACATTTCACAACTATGACATTGACTCCACGGCAAATTCCATGGCTTCTCGTCTGGTTTCAGCCGATCAAGACTTGTCCAAAAGAATGGTGTTCCACACTGCCGATATAATGGATGTGACTGATGAGTTGAAGGATTATGACGTGATTTTCTTGGCCGCACTTGTGGGGATGAATATGGACGAGAAAAATAAAGTTATTCAGCATTTGGCCAAGTACATGGCACCTGGTGCCATACTCATGCTAAGGAGCGCCCACGGTGCTCGTGCTTTTCTTTACCCCGTGGTTGATCCTAATGTCCTCACATGTTTCAATGTTCTCTCGATTTTCCATCCAGATGATGATGTCATTAACTCTTATTGTGATATCGCGTAAGTTTGTGGAACCGGTTAACATTGATAATAACTATCTTCATTTGGATATTGGCTCTATCATGGCATCAAGTTGCAAGTACTGTGATATCCAACCATTCAACCATCCACTTGGTCATATGAAAATGATTGATGAGTCGATGTGATCATTCTGTTTTGAATCGTTATGCTCATGTCACAAACTTATGGCTATATGTGTGACTAATGGTGTGTGACTAAATGTTTGTCTCAGTTTTCTGTTGTGTTTCCAAATGTTAAGAAATAAATAATCATTTGTGATTTTAAAAAGGAAGTCATTAAATTGATGCTATTAAATTTCCGTAATGATTTCACGTGTGTGTCTCGATATACTTAATCTATAATTAGAGAATCAAAGTCAAATCGAGAAGCTGTGAAAGGGAAGGGATTTTTTTTTGAAATGAGATGCTCTACATATGAATGATTATCAAAATAAATATGAAAGTTGTGATCAGAAAGTGCATAGTAGATCCCTAATTAAAGGCACTTAAGGTAATCAATAGTCATATTGCCGACTTAATTTCAACTATTTAACAAATAAGGAATCACATATAGGAGCGGTGCTAATTATACTTGTCAGAGCTTATTAAAACTTGGTGAAAAGAGGTGTCGGCATGCATTACGATATATGTCATTTGTGTGATGAAGTTGTCGAGTGCGAATATCACGGGTTCAGAATCAGATATGGTACAAAATAGGAGCTGGTAGGGTGGGCAAAGAACGATTTGGTGATGTATCTCGCCTTATTGATGAGTGATCTGTTGTGCAATCTATTGGATACGCAAGGCCAGTAATGCCTGATGATCTTTCAAAGGATGAAGCTTAACTAGCTTAAGATAGTTAATGAGATTATAGCTAGAAACTCCGATATTTAATGGGTCCATTTAATTTTAATGAGTGTCGGCCTTATTTCTAGTTTCTTGACAGCATGTCATGGAGTTTCAATAAAGTATAGTCGATCAAAAAATATATAATATTATTAGTATATATAGAAATAGTTTAAAAACTAAATTGTGGTTTTTACTATATATGGGTAGGTTTTAGTAAATTATTATATCAGTACATTTCTTGTACCATATAAAACAACACCTTGTACTATGGGTGCAACTTTCTTATCAGTGCATGTGGCTTGACAATGGGCAAAATCCTCCACATGAGCTTATATTGCTACAAGTACTATACTCAACGGTATTGATCTCATACACAGAAAAGCTCACACTACAACCATTTTTGTAAGGTAGGTTGCAATACATAGTTCCTGAATATGCGAAAGTTACTCCGCTTAACAGTATGTATATCCATCTGTGACATTGAGAACCAAAACTAATTATTAATCTTGTTTTTGCTTAAGAATAAACTTTTAATTGAAACAAGAGGCATGTAGATGTAATTTGGGGAAAAAAATAAAAAAATCACAGTAAAGCATACCTTTGAGATTTTTACTGAGATAGTGATAATATTCAAGGAGAAGATCAATGCAAATATGATGTATAGTAGGTGCAAATCTGGAAGTGACACTGGATTGATTATGGCAACATTGTTAGTGTGTATGAACAAGGAAAGTATGAAAGCATAAGAATGTGAAGCATCTATCATATGAAAAGGACATATAATTTTTTCTAATAGAGAAAAATCACATCAATGATAAGCAAATGTCGTGAAGATGTGATTATCAAGTAGTTTAAAAAATATATTATTTCTTTTTTAAGTTCTAGTTTCATAAATAATGTTGTCAGTCATTATGCAATGATTTTTAATTAGCTCTTTTTAATACCGGGAAACTGTACCTAAAGACCGAATTATGTTGATATAAAGTGCTTAATAGGTAATTGACCAAAGCGTCTTTGGTTCTTTAAACAACAAATGCTTCCTGAATCTTTCAATCTTCGTCTAATATAAAATTTACAACTATCTATTGGAGGAATTAATTATGATAAAGGGATTTGTTAATGAGCAGTGTTAATAACAGATATATTTTTTTTTCAACAATAGTTGTGCACCAAGTTGGTTAGTAGAAGAAAAATTCAAGGATGATTAGTTTTTATTATATGTACAAATAAATAATGGATGTCCTAATACTTTGTTAATAGTTATTATCATGTTCCAAAGCAAAGGGTTTTGTTAGGTGTTGTCATGTTACTACCAAGCATGACTCGTCCCTTCTTCACCATTGCTATGTGGAACTTAGATGTACTTATAAATAAGACGCATTATCACATAACAATATGCAAAAACACAATTACTACTTTGTATTCAAACAAACAAAAAGTTCTAGCTTATAAGAAATAACTGCCAATTCACGCTAGGCATTCCTAACGTCAAAATGGGGTCCTCCTCCTAGTCCAAGAAGAGAGCATCCTAATTGAGAAAGTGTGTCTGATTTATGAGAAACTTTCGAAGCTTGAAACACTCAAGCCCTCTAAAGATGTCGACGACCTCTTCACTCAACTCGTCCATGCATGCATCCCGCACTCTTCTATTAATATAGCCGATCTTCCAGCGAATATACAGGAAATAAGGTCTAAGCTAATTAGACTTTGTGGTCAGGCCCGAGGCCTACTTGAAGCTCACTTCTCCACAATTTTAGGATCTTTCAAAAATCCTCTTCATCATCTTAATATTTTTCCTTACTATTCCAATTATCTCAAGCTTGGTCGTCTCGAGTATGACATCCTTAATCAACACTATTCCACCACATCTGAAACCCCTAAGCGTGTCTCGTTTGTGGGGTCTGGCCCATTACCTTTCACCTCAATAGTCTTGGCTTCTTACCATCTCAAGGATACAACATTTCACAACTATGACATTGACTCCACGGCAAATTCCATGGCTTCTCGTCTGGTTTCAGCCGATCAAGACTTGTCCAAAAGAATGGTGTTCCACACTGCCGATATAATGGATGTGACTGATGAGTTGAAGGATTATGACGTGATTTTCTTGGCCGCACTTGTGGGGATGAATATGGAGAAAAAATAAAGTTATTCAGCATTTGGCCAAGTACATGGCACCTGGTACCATACTCATGCTAAGGAGCGCCCACGGTGCTCGTGCTTTTCTTTACCCCGTGGTTGATCCTAATGTCCTTCATGGGTTCAATGTTCTCTCGATTTTCCATCCAGATGATGATGTCATTAACTCTGTTGTGATATCGCGTAAGTTTCTGGAACCGGTTAACATTGATAATAACTTTCATCATTTGGATATTGGCTCTCTCATGGCATCAAGTTGCAAGTACTGTGATATCCAACCATTCAACCTTCGACTTGGTCATATGAAAATGATTGATGAGTAGATATGATCATTCTATTTTGAATCGTAATGCTCATGTCACAAACTTATGGCTATATGTGTGACTAATGGTGTGTGACTAAATGTTTGTCTCAGTTTTCTGTTGTGTTTCCAAATGTTAAGAAATAAATAATCATATGTGATGTTAAAAAGGAAGTCATTAAATTGATGCTATTAAATTTCCGTAATGATTTCACGTGTGTGTCTCGATATACTTAATCTATAATTAGAGAATCAAAGTCAAATCGAGAAGCTGTGAAAGGGAAGGGAAATTTTTTGAAATGAATGCTCTACATATGAATGATTATCAAAATAAATATGAAAGTTGTGATCAGAAAGTGCATAGTAGATCCCTAATTAAAGGCACTTAAGGTAATCAATAGTCATATTGCCGACTTAATTTCAACTACTTAACAAAGAAGGAATCACATATAGGAGCGGTGCTAATTATACTTGTCAGAGCTTATTAAAACTTGGTGAAAAGAGGTGTCGGCATGCATTACGATATATGTCATTTGTGTGATGAAGTTGTCGAGTGCGAATATCACGGGTTCAGAATCAGATATGGTACAAAATAGGAGCTGGTAGGGTGGGCAAAGAACGATTTGGTGATGTATCTCGCCTTATTGATGAGTGATCCGTTGTGCAATCTATTGGATACGCAAGGCCAGTAATGCCTGATGATCTTTCAAAGGATGAAGCTTAACTAGCTTAAGATAGTTAATGAGATTATAGCTAGAAACTCCGATATTTAATGGGTCCATTTAATTTTAATGAGTGTCGGCCTTATTTCTAGTTTCTTGACAGCATGTCATGGAGTTTCAATAAAGTATAGTTGCTCAAAAAATATATAATATTATTAGTATATATAGAAATAGTTTAAAAACTAAATTGTGGTTTTTACTATATATGGGTAGGTTTTAGTAAATTATTATATCAGTACATTTCTTGTACCATATAAAACAACACCTTGTACTATGGGTGCAACTTTCTATCATCAGTGCATGTGGCTTTGACAATGGCAAAATCCTCCACATGAGCTTATATTGCTACAAGTACTATAACGGCACATCTATCTCATATACCAGAAAAGCTCACACTACAACCATTTTTGTAAGGTAGGTTGCAATACATAGTTCCTGAATATGCGTAAAGTTACTCTGCGTTAACAGTATGTATATCCATCTGTGACATTGAGAACCAAAACTAATTATTAATCTTGTTTTTGCTTAAGAATAAACTTTTATTTGAAACAAGAGGCATGTAGATGTAATTTGGGGAAAAAAATAAAAAAATCACAGTAAAGCATACCTTTGAGATTTTTACTGAGATAGTGATAATATTCAAGGAGAAGATCAATGCAAATATGATGTATAGTAGGTGCAAATCTGGAAGTGACACTGGATTGATTATGGCAACATTGTTAGTGTGTATGAACAAGGAAAGTATGAAAGCATAAGAATGTGAAGCATCTATCATATGAAAAGGACATATAATTTTTTCTAATAGAGAAAAATCACATCAATGATAAGCAAATGTCGTGAAGATGTGATTATCAAGTAGTTTAAAAAATATATTATTTCTTTTTTAAGTTCTAGTTTCATAAATAATGTTGTCAGTCATTATGCAATGATTTTTAATTAGCTCTTTTTAATACCGGGAAACTGTACCTAAAGACCGAATTATGTTGATATAAAGTGCTTAATAGGTAATTGACCAAAGCGTCTTTGGTTCTTTAAAAAACAAATGCTTCCTGAATCTTTCAATCTTCGTCTAATATAAAATTTACAACTATCTATTGGAGGTATTAATTATGATAAAGGGATTTGTTAATGAGCAGTGTTAATAACAGATATATTTTTTTTCAACAATAGTTGTGCACAAAGTTGGTTAGTAGAAGAAAAATTCAAGGATGATTAGTTTTTATTATATGTACAAATAAATAATGGATGTCCTAATACTTTGTTAATAGTTATTATCATGTTCCAAAGCAAAGGGTTTTGTTAGGTGTTGTCATGTTACTACCAAGCATGACTCGTCCCTTCTTCACCATTGCTATGTGGAACTTAGATGTACTTATAAATATGACGCATTATCACATAACAATATGCAAAAACACAATTACTACTTTGTATTCAAACAAACAAAAAGTTCTAGCTTATAAGAAATAACTGCCAATTTACGAGCTAGGCATTCCTAACTGTCAAAATGGGGTCACTCCTCCTAGTCCAAGAAGAGAGCATCCTAATTGAGAAAGTGTGCCAGATTTATGAGAAACTTTCGAAGCTTGAAACACTCAAGCCCTCTAAAGATGTCGACGACCTCTTCACTCAACTCGTCCATGCATGCATCCCGCACTCTTCTATTAATATAGCCAATTTTCCAGCGAATATACAGGAAATAAGGTCTAAGCTAATTAGACTTTGTGGTCAGGCCGAGGGCCTACTTGAAGCTCACTTCTCCACAATTTTAGGATCTTTCAAAAATCCTCTTCATCATCTTAATATTTTTCCTTACTATTCCAATTATCTCAAGCTTGGTCGTCTCGAGTATGACATCCTTAATCAACACTATTCCACCACATCAGAAACCCCTAAGCGTGGCTCGCGTTGTGGGGTCTGGCCCATTACCTTTCACCTCAATAGTCTTGGCTTCTTACCATCTCAAGGATACAACATTTCACAACTATGACATTGACTCCACGGCAAATTCCATGGCTTCTCGTCTGGTTTCAGCCGATCAAGACTTGTCCAAAAGAATGGTGTTCCACACTGCCGATATAATGGATGTGACTGATGAGTTGAAGGATTATGACGTGATTTTCTTGGCCGCACTTGTAGGGATGAATATGGACGAGAAAAATAAAGTTATTCAGCATTTGGCCAAGTACATGGCACCTGGTGCCATACTCATGCTAAGGAGCGCCCACGGTGCTCGTGCTTTTCTTTACCCCGTGGTTGATCCTAATGTCCTTCATGGGTTCAATGTTCTCTCGATTTTCCATCCAGATGATGATGTCATTAACTCTGTTGTGATATCGCGTAAGTTTGTGGAACCGGTTAACATTGATAATAACTATCTTCATTTGGATATTGGCTCTATCATGGCATCAAGTTGCAAGTACTGTGATATCCAACCATTCAACCATCCACTTGGTCATATGAAAATGATTGATGAGTCGATGTGATCATTCTGTTTTGAATCGTTATGCTCATGTCACAAACTTATGGCTATATGTGTGACTAATGGTGTGTGACTAAATGTTTGTCTCAGTTTTCTGTTGTGTTTCCAAATGTTAAGAAATAAATAATCATTTGTGATGTTAAAAAGGAAGTCATTAAATTGATGCTATTAAATTTCCGTAATGATTTCACGTGTGTGTCTCGATATACTTAATCTATAATTAGAGAATCAAAGTCAAATCGAGAAGCTGTGAAAGGGAAGGGAAATTTTTTTGAAATGAAATGCTCTACATATGAATGATTATCAAAATAAATATGAAAGTTGTGATCAGAAAGTGCATAGTAGATCCCTAATTAAAGGCACTTAAGGTAATCAATAGTCATATTGCCGACTTAATTTCAACTATTTAACAAATAAGGAATCACATATAGGAGCGGTGCTAATTATACTTGTCAGAGCTTATTAAAACTTGGTGAAAAGAGGTGTCGGCATGCATTACGATATATGTCATTTGTGTGATGAAGTTGTCGAGTGCTGAATATCCTGGTTCAGAATCATATATGGTACAAAATAGGAGCTGGTAGGGTGGGCAAAGAACGATTTGCTGATGTATCTTGCCTTATTGATGAGTGATCTGTTGTGCAATCTATTGGATACGCAAGGCCAGTAATGCCTGATGATCTTTCAAAGGATGAAGCTTAACTAGCTTAAGATAGTTAATGAGATTATAGCTAGAAACTCCGATATTTAATGGGTCTATCTATACTACTTTATAAAAGGTTTGGGACTTGCTAAATTAAGTAATCTTAAACTTTGTAAGACCAAAAACATTTCCTAATAAAGAAATAACCAAAATGGTATAATCTACAATGACATTTACTAATCAAACTTACACGTCCAAATATTTGGTTCCCTGACTTTATGATGTTATATTATAGCCAATGGTCAAACTTACTCATTCAATGTGCTTAATATAAAAAAATGAAAACGCTCTATGCTTTTACTACAAGGTGATTAAATATGAAACGTCTAATTTAATATGAAAAACTAAACGACTTAAACCTATGTCATATTTTTCCATAACATTAGCTTCCCTCCCCAACTATTAGCTTCCTTAACATTAGCCACCCACAATATCAATCTTGCCCCTTTCTTGTAACAATATATAATGGCAACACACACCAAAACCTATTGGTACACAGACAAATAAAAACACGCACAAATTGTTAGGAAAATTAGCTGGTAAAAGTGACTTTTGACCAACTTTGGACACAATTATCTATATGTATGTGTCATATATATAAGCAATAGTTTGTAGGTTCGCGTTCTCCTCGAGAAGCTTCGCATAAGCCTTTATGTGTCCAAAATAGAGTTGATGTGAATGAGATATCGGGTCTCAAAGTTAGGCATTCGATACCAATGCCTAAAGAGAAAAGTATTTTATTTTCAATCCCACATCGGTTGGGATGAGTAAACTTAGAGGATCTATTGTGTATAAATAGGGCCCTAATTCCACAATTTTACACACATCAAATCAATAGTTATTATTGATTTCCAACATATGGAATATGCATCTCTTAAGATGAAATTCCCTTGCGGTTTTGTTAAGTTTCGACGTACAACTTACTGTTTTATCTTTGTCCCTGGGAAACAGACGGGAATCTGTTTTAAGGGAAGCGTGTCAAACAGGCCTCGCTTTTAGTGCTTCTTTGTTGATCTTTATTTTGTGATCAAGTAAGTCTTTTGACTATTTTATTATCTTATTTAATTATCGTTTACATTCTGTTTATATTTAATTTTCTGTTATTTATTTACTGTTAATTTTATTTATTGTAATTTAGATTTTATTTATAAAAGTGTAACCGTTTCCCTATACAAATTTCATCTGTTATAAGCTAAACATGGGCTATACCAACGTGAGCCGACCACCAGCGCAGCGATGCCGCGAACTTGCTACAGGCCATATCTCTTTCACCCAATATGATGCCATATGTATCTGTATATGTAACCCCCCACCGTTGGGTTTCAAAGGTAAGAATGCTTTTCCCTAACCAATTCAACGACAATATACAACATCAACATAAAAAAGTTTCTGTTTTCTCAAATACTAATGATACTTTTACGTTTGACATTTCAGGTTGAAAGCATTTTGAACGGGAAAAAAACCCCGCATGAGGCTAGAAAACTTGCTATAGTGGAAATGGGATGTTGTTCGTTGGAGCTGGGGATCACCTGATTGGCGATGTTTGATGGAGCACTTTACCGGTGACATTTGGTGGAGTGGACGACTGATACGTGCAAGAGGCAAAAGACCATTATCTTGTTTTAATTAACTGTTTGCATGTTAGACTAGAAGTACCATGCATTAACTTAGGAGTCACCATTAGAAGTTTGTTCCATGCATGTTTAGTTATCAGTAGCCATGTTCTTATTTTTGCTTTATTCCTTAAGTTTAGCACATGCATTTTGTAGTTGGTTTCCTATTTAAAGTGTACTAAAGTTACATGGAAAAGAATAAGTGAAGAAAACAAATGAATAAAATTAGTTTAAGAGTAATTCTTCGTTGTTAGTTTAATTATTATTATGAGAGTGTTATCTCAATCGATCTTATATCAACGGATGGTTCGATAGCTTTCTCCGTACCGATTGTATTTGTTTATGCAGGTGTACGCGTGTGGTTGCCTACCATGTGTGGTTGTGTGTTTTTAGAAATATATATGTTTGTGTGCACATATGTCTAACATTAAAATGAGAATGATACTTTTGTGTTTTGTAAAGAGCACATGTATATTGTCTGGACTAATCAATGTCACAATATAGAATAGATGGGAACTTTAAACAATTATTAATATTTATCTTTTTTTTTCTTCTATAATTTTATATAAATAAACTTGACTTTACAAATTGGGTTCATAACTTAAAGAGAAATTATGGTGCGACAGTAACGCACTATACTTCATCTTTTGACTTTTGTTAATACAGTTAATATTAATAAAGTTTATAAGTACACGAGTAAAAAGCATTTTGTAATTTATTTAGAACTGAAACAACATATTATTTTGTTTGTTTGTTATGTACGTAGTGTGACATGAGGTCTATAGAAGATAGTGGGAATTGGGAAGAACAGAATCAGAAAACGCTTAGACGGTGATGTCTAACAATCTTACATCGATTATACATGAAAATTATAATGTTATATCTTTCTAAGTTGTGCAACTCCATTTATCTTTTGAACATATCTGTGTAGAACGAAAAACAAAAAAGCAATAGATTAAAATATTGTGTTCAAGATAGGATATATAAATGAGACGATATTGTTGAAAGTTTAATGATCCTTGTTTGGATAAAATGAAAGTTGTTAACAATTGAACCCATATTCAATCAGTAAATCAATTATGCAAAATGTCATATCTCAATTTGTAATGATATTTTTATTTTTATCTTTATGTTTGCACATATGCTTATTTTTCTGTCATACTTAATTTTTGCATAACATTTTATCACAAATAAATAAGATTGCAGGGTACTCGCCGCCGCAACGCGCGGGTACCCGGCTAGTTTAATTTTAATGAGTGTCGGCCTTATTTCTAGTTTCTTGACAGCATGTCATGGAGTTTCAATAAAGTATAGTCGCTCAAAAAATATATAATATTATTAGTATATATAGAAATAGTTTAAAAACTAAATTGTGGTTTTTACTATATATGGGTAGGTTTTAGTAAATTATTATATCAGTACATTTCTTGTACCATATAAAACAACACCTTGTAACATATGGGTGCAACTTTCTTATCAGTGCATGTGGCTTGACAATGGGCAAAATCCTCCACATGAGCTTATATTGCTACAAGTACTATACTCAACGGTATTGATCTCATACACAGAAAAGCTCACACTACAACCATTTTTGTAAGGTAGGTTGCAATACATAGTTCCTGAATATGCGTAAAGTTACTCCGCGTTAACAGTATGTATATCCATCTGTGACATTGAGAACCAAAACTAATTATTATTGTATTTTCACAGGTCTCTAACAATTGATAATTCCAGGATCGTATTGCACAAGATTAACAAGAAGATTCATTTTACTTCATCAACATAACATTGGGTTACATTGTTACAAAGACACTATGCCTTTCTTTGAAATGAGACACACACACACTTATGTTACAGATTCATGTACTAGACTATTTATAGACTTGAAAGGGTATGACCCAATGGTCATGATGGTTCGAATCGTCATGAACCAAACGACACAACCCTTCAGTTTTTACAGAAATAACCAACTTATAACTACCAACCGAAATAACTCCTTTTCGGTTATAAACTTTCTACTTAACATATTCGGTCCTTCATCTATCATTATCTTCATAATACAAGACTTGTACAATTAAAGTCCAACAATTATTAATCTTGTTTTTGCTTAAGAATAAACTTTTAATTGAAACAAGAGGCATGTAGATGTAATTTGGGGAAAAAAATAAAAAAATCACAGTAAAGCATACCTTTGAGATTTTTACTGAGATAGTGATAATATTCAAGGAGAAGATCAATGCAAATATGATGTATAGTAGGTGCAAATCGGAAGTGACACTGATTGATTATGGCAACATTGTTAGTGTGTGTATGAACAAGGAGTATGAAAGATAAGAATGTGAAGCATCTATCATATGAAAAGGACATATAATTTTTTCTAATAGAGAAAAATCACATCAATGATAAGCAAATGTCGTGAAGATGTGATTATCAAGTAATTTAAAAAATATATTATTTCTTTTTAAGTTCTAGTTTCATAAAATAATGTTGTCAGTCATTATGCAATGATTTAATCACACTTTTAATACCGGGAAAGCAGTACCTAAAGACCGAATTATGTTGATATAAAGTGCTTAATAGGTAATTGACCAAAGCGTCTTTGGTTCTTTAAACAACAAATGCTTCCCGAATCTTTCAATCTTCGTCTAATATAAAATTTACAACTATCTGTTGGAGGTATTAATTATGATAAAGGGATTTATTATGATAAAGGGATTTATTAATTATCTCTTTCATTCTTTTCTGTCATTCAATACCGAATCCAAATCTCATTCCAAACCCATAAACAAAACAAACGGACCCTTAATATAGCCAATCTTCCAGCGAATATACAGGAAATAAGGCCTAAGCTAATTCGACTTTGTGGTCAGGCCGAGGGCCTACTTGAAGCTCACTTCTCCACAATTTTAGGATCTTTCAAAAATCCTCTTCATCATCTTAATATTTTTCCTTACTATTCCAATTAACTCAAGCTTGGTCGTCTGAAAGTATGACATCCTTAATCAACACTATTCCACCACATCTGAAACCCTGCTGCGCGTTTGTTGGGTCTGGCCCATTACCTTTCACCTCAATAGTCTTGGCTTCTTACCATCTCAAGGATACAACATTTCACAACTATGACATTGACTCAACGGCAAATTCCATGGCTTCGCCCGGTTTCAAAATTCCGATCAAGACTTGTCCAAAAGAATGGTGTTTCACACTGCCGATATAATGGATGTGACTGATGAGTTGAAGGATTATGACATGATTTTCTTGGCAGCACTTGTGGGGATGAATATGGACGAGAAAATTAAAGTACATGGAACCTGGTGCCATACTCATGCTAAGTCTACACAAAGAGAAGCAAGACTTCTACACTTATCGTTGGAGTATATGTAGATGATTTGATAATCACGGGCACTCCAAAGAAGGAAATAGACTTGTTCAAATCCCAAATGGAAGACAAATTTGAAATGAGCGACTTAGGGTTGCTAGCATATTACCTTGGGATAGAAGTTACACAGACAGGAGGAGAGATTACAATCAAGCAAACAGGATACATTAACAAGATCTTAAAAGAAACAAGCATGACGGACAGTAATGATACAAAGACACCAATGGATCTCGGCACTAAGTTGGTCAAGGCGGAAGATGGAAACCCAGTTGACGCAACCTATTACCAAAGCTTAATTGGAATTCTCAGATACTTATTACATACAAGACCAGATCTTAGTTACTCAGTCGGACTACTCAGCAGATTTATGCAAGACACGAAGGATCATCACCGAAGGCGGAAACAAGTAATCCGATACATCAAAGGAACAAAGGAGCATGGCATAATATACAAGAAGAAAGCAAGATTACGGATACGCGGATGGTAGTTATGGAATCAATACAGATCAAGGAAAAGGAACTACTAGAATAGTATTTTACTTTGGAGAGTCACCTATTACCTGGTGTACTCAGAAGCAACCAACAGTAGCACTCTCATCATGTGAATCAGAATTCATGGCGGCTACTGCAGCAGCATGTCAAGCCTTATGGTTAAAACGTTTACTCAGTGAATTAACTGGATTGGAAGAAACAAAGATAACGCTTAGAGTTGACAACATATCAGCAATAGCACTCGTAAAGAACCCAGTTTTTCATGAAAGGAGCAAGCACATAGACATTCGCTATCATTTCATTCGTGAATGCGTAGAGAATGGTCATATTAAAGTGAAACACGTTAGTGGAGAACTACAAAGAGCAGATATCTTAACAAAATCTTTACCAAGACTCAAGTTAGTGACTATGCGACAAATGGTCGGAGTTCAAGACTTAGGACGGCTAAACGATCAAGATTAAGGAGGAGAATGTAAATGCTAATCTCGACATTGCTTCAAACGACAAGGACCAAACTTGCTCGTAACATAGTTTCCAACTGCTAAGCGGATATGGTTAGTTAAATAACCATAAAACGGTTATGGACGGTAAGTTACAAGTAGTTATAAACGGTTATGATTAGTTAGTTACAAAAAACGGTTAGAAACGGTTACTCATGAACCGTTACAACGATTCGAATGCCCTTGGTTTAGTATATATACGTGCATACATGTAACGTTACAGAAGTTAGACGATTTAGTTATTCAAGTTTATTATTGTTTGCATTTCATATCGACTCACACATTTGGGACCAACATTGTCACAAACTTATGGCTATATGTGTGGCTAATGGTGTGTGACTAAATGTTTGTCTCAGTTTTCTGTTGTGTTTCCAAATTTTAAGAAATAAATAATCATTTGTGATGTTAAAAAGGAAGTCATTAAATTAATGCTATTTAATTTCCGTAATGATTTCACGTGTGCGTCTCTATACACTTAATCTATAATTAGAGAATCAAAGTTGAATCGAGAAGCTGTGAAAGGGAAGTGAAATTGTTTGAAATGAGATGCTCTACATATGAATGATTATCAAAATAAATATGAAAGTTGTGATCAGAAAGTGCATAGTATATCCCTAATTAAAGGCACTTAAGGTAATCAATAGTCATATTGCCGACTTAATTCCAACTACTTAACAAAGAAGGAATCACATATAGGAGCGGTGCTTATACTTGTCAGAGCTTATTAAAACTTGGTGAAAAGAGGTGTCGCCATGCATTACGATATATGTCATTTGTGTGATGAAGTTGTCGAAAGCGGATATCAGGTTCAGAATCAGATATGGTACAAAATAGGAGCTGGTAGGGTGGGCAAAGAACGATTTAGTGATGTATCTTGCCTTATTGATGAGTGATCTGTTGTGCAATCTATTGGATACGCAAGGCCAGTAATGCCTGATGATCTTTCAAAGGATGAAGCTTAACTAGCTTAAGATAGTTTATGAGATTATATTTAGAAACTCCGATATTTAATGGGTCTATTTAATTTTAATGAGAGTCGGCCTTATTTCTAGTTTCTTGACAGCATGTCATGGAGTTTCAATAAACTATAGTCGCTCAAAAAATATATAATCTTATTAGTATATATAGAAATAGTTTAAAAACTAAATTGTGGTTTTACTATATATGGGTAGGTTTTAGTAAATGATTATATCAGTACATTTCTTGTACCATATAAAACAACACCTTGTACTAAGGGTGCAACTTTCTTATCAGGACATGTGGGTTGACAATGGGCAAAATCCTCCACATGAGCTTATATTGTTACAAGTACTATACTCAACGGTATTGATCTCATACAGAAAAAGCTCACACTACAACCATTTTTGTAAGGTAGGTTGCAATACATAGTTCCTGAATATACGTAAAGTTACTCCGCGTCAACAGTATGTATATCCATCTGTGACATTGAGAACCAAAACTAATTATTAATCTTGTTTTTGCTTAAGAATAAACTTTTAATTTAAACAAGATGCATGTAGATGTAATTTGGAAAAAATAAATAAAAAATCACAGTAAAGCATACCTTTGAGATTTTTACTGAGATAGTGATAAATGATAATATTCAAGGAGAAAATCAATGCAAATATGATGTATAATAGGTGCAAATCTGGAAGTGACACTGAATTGATTATGGCAACATTGTTAGTGTGTATGAACAAGGAAAGTATGAAAGCATAAGAATGTGAAGCATCTATCATATGAAAAGGACTTATAATTTTTTCTAATAGAGAAAAATCACAGCTATGATAAGCAAATGTCGTGAAGATGTGATTATCAAGTAGTTTACATAATATATTAATTCTTTTTAAAGTTCTAGTTTCATAAATAATGTTGTCCAGTCATTATGTAATGATTTCTAATTCGCTCTTTTTAATACCGGGAAACTGTATCAAAAGACCGAACTATGTTGATATAAAGTACTTAATAGGTAATTGACCAAAGCGTCATTGGTTCTTTAAACAATAAATGCTTCTGGAATCGTTCAATCTTCGTCTAATATAAAATTTACAACTATCTATTGGAGGTATTAATTATGATAAAGGGATTTGTTAATGAGCAGATATATTTTTTTTCAACAATAGTGGTGCACAAAGTTGGTTAGTAGAAGAAAAATTCAAGGATGATTAGTTTTTATTATATGTACAAATAAATAATGGATGTCCTAATACTTTGTTAATAGTTATTATCATGTTCCAAAGCGAAGGGTTTTGTCAGGTGTTGTCATGTTAATGCATACATCGTCCCTTCTTCACCATTGCTATGTGGAACTTAGATGTACTTTTAAATAAGACACATTATCACATAACAATATGCAAAAACACAATTACTACTTTGTATTCAAACAAACAAAAAGTTCTAGCTTATAAGAAATAACTGCCAATTTACGAGCTAGGCATTCCTAAGTGTCAAAATGGGGTCACTCCTCCTAGTCCAAGAAGAGAGCATCCTAATTGAGAAAGTGTGCCAGATTTATGAGAAACTTTCGAAGCTTGAAACACTCAAGCCCTCTAAAGATGTCGACGACCTCTTCACTCAACTCGTCCATGCATGAATCCCGCACTCTTCTATTAATATAGCCAATCTTCCAGCGAATATACAGGAAATAAGGTCTAAGCTAATTCAACTTTGTGGTCAGGCCGAGGGCCTACTTGAAGCTCACTTCTCCACAATTTTAGGATCTTTCAAAAATCCTCTTCATCATCTTAATATTTTTCCTTACTATTCCAATTATCTCAAGCTTGGTCGTCTCGAGTATGACATCCTTAATCAACACTATTCCACCACATCTGAAACCCCTAAGCGTGTCGCGTTTGTGGGGTCTGGCCCATTACCTTTCACCTCAATAGTCTTGGCTTCTTACCATCTCAAGGATACAACATTTCACAACTATGACATTGACTCCACGGCAAATTCCATGGCTTCTCGTTTGGTACTTCACTATCATTATTCTGGTACGATCATTATCATGGGTGCTGGTTAGGTTTTGGACTTTCATGCGTTTAAAACCCTAATCGTTAGGTTAGGGTTTTTCTTTTTTCTGTTTGTAAGTTGCATGTTGCTTTGATTTGCTGTGTGATTTTAGTTGGTTTGTTGATTGTGTTAGTGGGTTTTGAGAGATGGAAAAAGGGTTTTGAGAGGTTTAAATCTGATGGTAATGGTGAGGGTCGGAATACTGTTGCAAATAAGGGTAGTATTAGGGGGGGATCTTCAACTAATTTGGCCGATCAAGTTAGTTCTGAATATGAAGATTTAACACATAATGTTCCCTCATCTAGGTTGGCCGATCAAACTAGACCTAGTAGTGATGATGTTGATCTAAGTGGTACGAACGCGACTAAACCAATGAATGCAGTCTGCTCTTGTTACTGGTGATGTTGGTTCATTTAATTCGATGCCTGCTAATTTGGATGGTACGTACATGACTGTCACTGGTAAACCTATGGTTGCTCCCTTTAATCCGATTTGTGACTTGGATTATATGAGTATGATGCAATCTGAACCTCCTATTTGCACTGTGCATGGGGATGTTACTCCTGGTCCTAATGTTAGTGGTGTGGGTACGAGTTCCATTAATCCTATGGTTAATAATAATGCAAACGAGCAAGTTGGTACGGGGAATATGGAACCTAAGGATGCTTCTACTTCTTCTAATATGCATGTGGGTTCGGAATCAAGTCCTAGGGCTGACTCTCCTATTTCGTTTGCAAGTATTCTGAACCAAGGTCAAAGCACGAAGAAGGTTATTTTTTAAAAACCTTGATTAATGATAGTCGGGTTGATAACCATGATATTTTGTTGTCTAAGGAAGCAATGAAGAGCGTTTTAAGGTATGAGAACTTTTTTGCTAGCAAACTGTCGTGTTTCCTATTGTCCAAAATTATGTAATAAATACATGGGGTAAGTTTGGTTTGAAGAAGTTCATGAAAAATGACGCCGGTGTTTACCTCTTTAAATTTGATTCTAAAAAGGGTGTGGAGAATGTTCTTCACGAGGCCCTTGACTTATCCAGAATCGTCACTCATCCTTAACAAATGGACTCCTAACATGTCACTTACTAAATCTAAGGTTACTAAGGTCCCGGTTTGGATCAAATTCCACAATGTTCCCTTACTTGCATATTCGGAAGATGGTTTAAGCTTAATTGCTACTCAAGTAACAAAACCTATTATGTTGGATGCATTTACGAGCTCAATCTGTGTTGATTCGTGGGGTCGTATTAGTTTTATGGTGCCGTTGAACTAAATGTGGCGTTTGTTTTGAAAAGCGAAGTTAGTATGGCTATTCTTAAGGTGGATGATAGTGCTATGGCGATCATTAAAGTTGAATATGAACGACCTCCTCATTGTGACATGTGTAAAGTTTTAGGGCATGGTCGTATCAATTGCCCAAAATGTGTTAAGGAGGTTGTTCGTAGTGACGTTGATGTGGCTTTTCGGGTACTTTCTCTGTGGACAAGGGCGAAGAGGGTTTTATTGATGTGGGTAAATGAATTTACCCCTTCAAACCCTAAGCAAAAGTATGTTCCTGTCTCGAAGAAGGATGATGGGGAGGCAAGCACGGGGACAAATATTGCTACATCAAACTCATTTGATGCTCTTGATATGGGACGATCTTGATGTGAATGGTATCCCTTGTACTACTCTTATTTTTGAGAAAATTGGGAATCTTGAAAAGCTTATTATTAATGGGAAAGCTACTCTTGTGGATTATGATGGTAAGCCACTTAAAAAAGGTGCGTGTTGCTACTAAGCCTAGTTCTTCTTTTTCTCCGTGTACGTCTCGAAAAAGGTGGGCAACCCCAAAGGGTGGTAGTTGTTACGGCGTGATGAGACGATATACTTGCGGATAATGATATGGCAATGTTTCTTGCTTCGTCTAGTGGCTATCATGAACTTGATGATTAATTTGATGATGATTATGTTGTTCAAGTCTACGATTTACCAGGGCAATTGGATGTTTTTTGCGACATGTATGATGTCAAGCTTCAAGGTCGTAGTAGGAAGTAATTTTATGTTTGGTAGGTCATAATGGCATGCCTTTCTTATGTAGTGATTTTTGTTGTTGCACATTTTGTGCTTGTTCAATGCCATGTAACGAATAGATGTGAGAACTACTCTCATCCGTTATACTTAAACTTTTTGGAGTAATATATTTACGGTGTCCCCTTTTAACAAAAAAATATTAGTAGATCACTTTTGTTTTTTGTAAAATGTAGTATAATTACTAAACATCTAAAATGTGTAGTTTTATCTATGATTGAACATATTTATTTTATTCTCATACTATGATCCTGTTAAAAACAAAAAAATAACAATAATAATCTAACAAACTAAAAGTAGAAATCACCCACAAAGTGAGCCGAAATGGTGTCATACACGATTCAAAATCCAAAATCCGCAATTATTGATAGCATGCATGGTATTCACTTTTTTCATTTGAGAGTTTTGCGTTTTGATATTTAAATACTAGCTAGCATGAGGTGTATGATGCCAAAACTAGTTGTACTCCCTTTGAAACATTTGGCGCCCTCATAATCTTCTACCAAACAAGTTATTGAAGTTCATCCAAATAATGACTTGTGATTTTCAAAAACAGTTTATAGTCTTTCATATGACCAAAAATAAATACTTACATACAAAGTTACCAAGTATTTTAGAGCGTTTTGGAGCAACTAGTGTTTTAAATGCAAAGCTTGTTTGGCAAGCATTTTTATTTTTTGAATATTGCTGCTAACCTTATGCTTATTAATTTACATGTATACCCTTAAATTTATTTAATTGGATTTTATTTTAATGTATACTAGTTATAATGCCCGCGCACGCGCGGGGTTTTTTCTAATTTTTTAAATAATGTATTTTTATTTATTAAAAAATAAATAATTGAATTTTTGTTTTGTTTTATTTATGTTTTTTAATTTTGTATTATACGAAGAAGATGGTGAAATAAAGTCTCTATTAGTGAAAACACATGAAAATACTCACACTTTTATTTCCATAATGCAATAGGTTTAATTTTATTTATCTGGTTCACTTTTATTTTATTGAATACACATTTTGGTATGGTAACAAAATATGCATAATTTGAATGATACAGTTGGGTTACCCATATACGACATATAGTCACGTAATTTATACAAAATACCTTTGTGTTTGTATCCAACTATTAGTTGTTTCATCTGCAGTTATAGTTAGTAGCTTGAAACAAAAGTGTTTCAAGTTTGACCTGGCAATCAAGCATAGACTTTACTGTTTGCTTGTTACTCTTATTCTTTCAAATTCATACCTATTACCTTTAGCATCTCATCAGGTTCAAATGATCCACATTGGTCACATGTTCCTTTTCATAATCCAAACATGATATGAAAAAATAGCGGCCTCTTTATTACGATCATCCCATTACTTTCAAATTCCATAACAACTTGTTATAAGAGAATTATCAGAACAAAAAGATGTTCCTATATTACCTCACTCAACAATTTTGTCAAATTTCTGGCTTGTTTTCATTTATTTCGTACATTAAAACATGGGCATTGTTGGCTTCTCCGTTGACTCTTGGCACTGTGGCATCTCGAAAACTAACCATTGCAGCTTTTCATGTATGTAGAATATCATATTATAAATCAGTGCCAATTAATACTTTCATAGTAATGTGCACTTCTTTTGAGTTACATACCCACAATACTTGTCACAACTTGGTAAAGATCCCAAGGCAGGAGCACTCCTTTCCACAAATTTACTTAGTAGTTTTGAAATCATCCTGTGAAACAATATGGGAAAGTCAAACAACATGTATTTCAAACAGGTTGTACTGTAGATCTAAATTTCTTCAAGGGAAAAAAATAGAGCAATTCACAGCTAGCAGATAAAAGAAGATACCAACCAAGCACCTTTTGCAAGTGCATCAAATGCAAGTTGTGATCTTCCACATACATTGTACAGCTCAACATCTCTTTTGTGAAACTCAGCACCTTCCTCCTTGTCAAGGACTTACGGTGGGAAGCACACAGCTAGCTGAACACCATCAAGCGGATTTGGATGTCTGTAAGCAAAACAAACTATTTACCGATCCAGAACGACAGGCGTAAACATTATTTGTCAACTGAGTTATCTTATCCAAAACTCAATTCGCCACATACAATCCTAAAAACCATAAAAACTAAGACATAATCAACTCCTCTAAACTGCACAAACCTATAAAATCATACAGAAAAACCCTTAAAATCAAACCTTTAAACAATCAAAACAACACCCACATAGCCACACCATCTTAATTACACCTTATTGACATATAAATCCAATCACCTATCCATTCATAAACCGATTATTCATTGCAATAGCTCAATCTTAATAACAATTGGTAAATAACTAATATCATCAAAATCTATCATTAAACTAAAAGTATAGCTTATCCACTCACGAAATTATCACTTAGGCATGTTTGATAACCAGAACATACATCATAATTTCATCTCGTGCAGCTGACCGGCGATGGGCATGAAAGTCAAATTAAACAGTACTACCTTAACTGAAACAGTCTTTAATTTCATTAAAACTTATATCAAACGTATAGGTAGTTGTGTTGTGTTACTTTTGACACTTCATATTAAAACTACTTAACAAAAACTCATAACCAAAGTTGTTGCACATTGGAGACAATTGACGTACATGCACTCGTTAAAATGGGATCATTGAGTTGAGTGTATGCATCATTAGCCATCCAAAGGAGTAAAAAATGGAACAACAAATAAAAATAATCAAGAATACATTGAACCAAACCTTAAATTAGATGTAAACCTCATGCTTATTGACAAACATCACACAGCGGTTAGTCAACCTCGGTTCCAACTGACGTCCATAACGATATTTGGATCTTTGTGTATAATTTATAAATGCACTATTAACAACTCAATAATAAAGATTATTATGAATATATAGCTACTCACCGCCTCAAGCCAATGCTGCAAAGCAAGCATTTGGACTTTACAATTCTTAGGCAATGCTTTTCCACCCTAAAAAAATAAGAAAAACGTCATTCCTGATTCATATTTTATAAAACTTATTATATTGTAATGGCTGTAAATGTACCTTTGCAACCTTTGTTTTTGCTATGACCCAACGTAATACAGTGGGTTCAAGTTTATCAAGACACGAAAAGGTACCTTATTTTGTGTTACATTGCGTCCAATACTTTTTACCGAAAATAATTATACATAAACTGCATTAGAAAATTCAATATGAATACAATTTTAAAACTGATAAATGGTCTCGATAAACGGGTTGAACGTTCAACCACCGCCAACATATCTGGACACCAAACTGCTTCTAATTCACGAACCCCTTGCCATTAAGCTTGAATGTATTTTAGGTTGCGCCATGGAGCAATGTGCATTTTTTGATCTTTCATACATTCTTTTGATGATACACAAAGTATCTTAATTAATGCTTCAAGTCTTTCAGTTTTCCCAACGTGTATTTCTGGTAGCCGGCTCGTGAGATTGTTGTATTCTTGGCTAGCCTTAACC
The DNA here is from genome assembly GCA_910596185.1 of Chrysanthemum makinoi. Lineage (NCBI taxonomy): Eukaryota > Viridiplantae > Streptophyta > Magnoliopsida > Asterales > Asteraceae > Chrysanthemum > Chrysanthemum makinoi. Next base: position 283,688,000 of record OU343217.1, read on the forward strand.
ATTTCAAATTCGGCCCGAATATTTAACTCAATAATCACTCGTATAACCCCTTTTTTAGAGTTTGAAGTGTCCAGTACCTCTATATAGGTGTGTTCACCTAGAAATTAGTCAAAATAAAAAAAAGAGTTAGTAACATTAATTATAATATATAACGTATATTATATAGAAAGTTAGAAACATTGTACACAGTTGATTAATAGTTAAACAATTTGTCAAAACTGTACCTGCTGGGACTTGTTTTATATTCATCTACTTGGCCTTGCAAATGCCACTATTGTAGCCTGCTCATTCGCAATCGGTTGGCAATTTCCCTCTGGAAACACCTCCGGCAGCGATCAGCCACCATCGCCCTACAGTCACAATAACAAATAGAGACCATTTTCATCTCCTTAACTATCTCTTTAGTTGCCTGCCTAACTTTTATATACATAAATATATAAAGACAAACCTCAAGTTCGAATGAGCTTTAGCCACAATGATCGAATTAACTGCAAAAAAATAATAAAAGGGTATACAAATTGAATTCAATTTTATCAATTAACTGAAAAAGAATTAACAATAAGCAAATCGAATTAACTGTAATTCAATTTATTAACAGAAAAAAAATAGCAAATCAAATTAGGGTTTTTATTAATTCGATCCGAAGCAAATCTTTAGTTGAACACACAATCGTTTGAAAAGATGGATGCAATGACTTCGTTTTGTGTTATGAAGAAAATTGGTCGTAGGGTTAATTGTGATCAATGATAAGGTTTTCTTGTTTGATTGGGGTGGTTTTATGTTGTTACTCCCTCCGTCCCATATTAACTGTCTACTTTGATTTTTCTAGGTCTTTCATTTCCAACTTTAAACTTAAATATTTTTAATTGTATTATATAATACTTGATGCAAAATATATGAATAGATTGAGTTTTAAATGTATTTTTTATTGGTATAATTTTATTAACTATTATATAACACAAACAAAAATATTTTTTGAGAAAGAAACTTCAAAAGTTCAAAAGACAATTAATATGGGACAGTATTTTTTACTTTTGATCAATGATAAGGTTTTCTTGTTCGCTTTTTTCAATTTTATATTTTTCACCCAAAACTATCATTTAATAAATCTCAAGTACAGGTGTATTTTTAGTTTTTTTCTACATATCTTTTATAAAACCGAATTTTAATTTTTGCCAAATAAAGAAATATTTAGACTTTTAATTAAGAAAATATTTTAAAAAATAAATAAAAACTAAAGAGAAACTACTTAATAAGGTATGGTTTGAATTTTTGAAAAAAAATTTTCAAAAAATTTGTTTTATTATATAAAAGATGTCATTTTACATTATTTTACACTTTATAATTAGAGTTAGAACTATGTTACCAAACATTTTTATTAAGCAAACACCTACTACCAATTGTCACTATGCTGCTTGCTGTTTGCTGCCTATTGGCTATCAAGACGTTTCACCAAACATACTAGAAAAATGCTAGAATAACTAAAGAAAAACAAAAAAAAATTCAAACTCAACTCAAAACATAGACTTAAGCTAGGTATGCTTAATCAAATACTTTAAAGTTGTAAGCAACCAAAGAACAAATTATCATAAACTTCAAACCATAGCTACCGATGCAAAGATAACAACATATGTTGTGGTTTGGCCAATTTGTTAATGTCAAACCACAGAACTGTTCTTGCAATTTACTCTAATTTTAATAGAGGACAACTTATGAAATCAAATGAAATACTTGACACATGAAGATCTTCACCAAGTATGCAAGAAAAAAAAATAATAATATATATATATATATATATATATATATATATATATATATATATATAGATATATATATATATAGATAAGATCAAATAAAAGAAATATTTAGATTTAAAAAGAAATTTTTTTAAAAAATAAATTAAAAACTAAAGAGATAAAAACTGAAAAGTATAGGATTTTTGAATAAATTATGAAAAAATATAATAGCATCAAAAAGTTTTGCTTTTGACTTTTTTTATAAATATAAATAATAAAAAAGTTGATTTTATATTATCAAAATTTTTTTATTATTAGAGTTAGAACTAGCATTAAACCAAAACAAATTATAAAAATAAAAGCATAATATAATATTTACCGAATTTTTGGATACTTTTTAATAAATTTTGTTTTATTTGTCTTTTATTTTAACTTTACTCCTATATATATATATATATATATATATATATATATATATATATATATATATATATATATATATATATATATATATATATAACTCAAGTTAAAAAAAAAAGACAAATATCCGTAAGAATAAAAGATTTGTTTTTTTAAAAACTTTAAAGTTGTAAAAAACACAAAGAACAAATGATCATAAAACTTTGTAAAACATTTATACTTGATGCAGTTTTAAACAAAAATATTTTGATGCGCAAAAAATTTGATGCACAAAATTTTAACTTTTTGAAAGTCAATGTTATTTTGATGAAAAAAGTCAAAGAAGCGGGTGAAAACCACTTTTGTAAAAACGATTAATGCCAAGGAACTATTATTTCAATTTTTTTTCTAATATCCACTTTAAAAGTTTTCAACTTTTTATGCACCATCATACTGACTTGTGAATTTTTACTTAGAGAACTTTTTGAAAAATCTTTTTATCTTTACAATATGCTTTTATTTGATCTTTATCTTATATATATATATTAAAGATGCAAAACATGTGTAACAAATATTCAAGCAAAAATAAATAAATAAATAATACACCAACTCAAGACTTCTTAAGTAACAAGAAAGTGATGTGTATGATAATTTACAACGTTTACCAACCATATATATACTTTGATTTATTTAAACACTAACAATGTGTTCTTAAGTTAAAATTTGAAAGGAAACAAAAGAAAATTAACTATTTTTTGTGTTATGTAGTTCTTTTTAAAAAAGGAAAAAGAAGTCGAAAGTAAAATGAAAGAAACTTTTTTATAAAATCATCCTATTTTAGAAAAGGAAAAGAAAACAAAAATACTTTGTGTGAAGACTAATATGTCCTTTTTAAAATATTTGATACTAAAAATTAAAAGGCATACATTTTATTTGAACAAAATATTTTTCATTTCCTTGAGCAAGCATAACACTAACGCCCTAATTAATGCGATAAATTAACGGCGTTATGTTATCACTCCCCGACCGTTATTGCAGGCCATAGTTCTCCCCGTTAACCCTTTAACGCCTTTTCTTTTCTTTTTCATTTATGCCCCTAAATGAGGGGTTGTTTTTGTAAATTGTTGAAAATGTTATTGATGTTATTGTGATGTTATTTGTTGTGGATGTTTTTGGGGATGTTAATGTTGTTAGACGATGTTACTGACGCGACGGCAGGTGTATATTGGTATTGTTTAAGTGCTCTTAAACTCAAAAACATGAGTTATGATCACTTCCTCTATCTCAAGAAAATCTGAACCAAAACTTCCTTGTATTTTTCTTTTTCTTTTCTTTATATTCTTTTCAATTTCCTTTGTTTAACGCTTGAGAACAGAGCGTAAAACATTAGTTAAAATTTTGCATATACGCAGTAACACACTTTAAGAGGTGTGCATACTGCATAATAACTTTACAAGAAAGTGATGTGCTGTGCTAAGGATAACCATTATGTGCATACAAAAAAGTTCCAGAACTACAGATAATGCTCTTTGTGGCGTCTTAACTAGTTAATTATGGTACCTATATTAATCATGAAATATTACCGCGACTCATTTTGACTTGGACAGTCATACTACAGTAGCTATCTTGTCTTGAAAAAGACTTGTCGGAACCATAAAATACATATAAACAATGAAACATGTTTTCTAGACACAGTTGCCCAACATACGGGAAAATTAGGGGGGAAACACTTGACATTCATCTATGCCATTTCTTTCCCCACCTACATAAAGTACACGGTTTCGGGCACCTAAAAAATACTACCCGTGTAGAATTATACATTAAAAAAATCTACATTATAATTTAACACGTAAAGTGGGATGTGACCTTATAATCACTACCTGAGGCAGCTTGCACCTTTCTACCGGATAATATACAATGTCTTGTTTCTGAGCACACGTTGTCTTTGACCAACACATCTTTGACCAACTCATGTTTGACCCTTTGTCTATGAAGAACGCTGGCATCGACCATCTTTGACCATCAGGGATAGCTTGTGATAGGGAGAGCGTCTGTTTTTCAGATGGATTAGCGGAAAAGTTCTGGGAAAGACCACATGATGAACTTGGCAAAAATATCGGTTTCCAAGAACTCTATGTGAGCAGCTCGTCCAATTATAGTATTCAAGTTCCGTCCTTGTATTGAGACATCAAAGTTGACATCACATCGCATAAACATGCGTTGCTCGGAGGATGGTGCACGCATTTGGTCCAAGCAGTTGTTGAGCATCTCGTGAAAGATTTTGCCCTTCCTTGAGTAGTCACCCGATGATGCTTGGCACATCTCGATTCTGGCAGAATGATAAGGAACATAACCATCCTGCGGAAATCATTTACAAGTATATAGTTATACTAAAAAAAAATAAAAAAAATAAAAAAAGTATATCCGAAAATGAATAGTAAATACCTGAGGAGATGATAGCAGGAGTATGTTCTTAAAATGTTCCAATGTCTTTTGCTGAACGTTATAAGCAAGAATCAGAACTGAACTAAAAACTAACTTCGACGCACACTAAAGTCTAAACGAGTTGTTTTTATTTATAAAAAAAAAAAGTATCAGTTGTACCTTGGAAAGTTTGTAGAAGAAAGTGTTTTCTAAATCTATATCATCAGTGAAAGTCAGCTGATGAATGCAACGAGTATTCTTAAGCTTCTTCAACAGCCATAAGCCAGAATTGAAAAGAGAATTTGAACTGTAGAGATAACCTAAATGTGGCCCCGAAACTGATACATATGTATGCAGGTATCTATGGTACGGCTCCATGATGCTCTCTGCAACATATTACATAATTCATTACTAGAACCAAACACAGTAATAAAACAGACGATATAAAAGTTAGTAATCAATACGCACCTGCCAATGCCGTTCTTATAATCACGTTTCCTATTGAGTGCCCGACAAAGCTAAGTTTCACATTTTTTAAGCTACCTGATCTCGAGGCTTTATCCATCTTTTTTTTAACAAAAGCTATGACTTCTTTGGCCAGTCTTAATCCCATGTCCCTGAAGTCGTCAGATGTCTTGTCTTCGTTGACCTCCGACATTAAAAACTCGATTTTTGGATCTATTAGAAGCCATTGATTCCTCACAAGCCGTAAATCCAGATGATGCCCCTGTTTATTGTTGTCATGTCATGCAGAATTAGTATTTCTACAGAAACAAATAAAGGGAAAAAAATGGCCTAAAGACATAGCAGGAAGCTATAACTGGGACAAAATAAAGAGCAGAACATGCCTGAAAACCGTGAACAAAGACCGCGATCTTCAAAATACGGCCCTTTTGCTGACTGCGGGAGAAACTCGAGTCGATCACTGGAAGTGTGCCATTAATATCTTTCGGGTCCTTGTTCCTAAAGTAAGAATTTCCACTGGGTGAACGCAATGGTGCATTTACAACATGTTCTACAATTATAATAGGAATGCGTGAGGGGTCTCCGAAAATATGCAGATCTTGAATTGAACGACTGTTTATCTGCATAGGACTAAAACAGGTTAATAACTTTCCACATAAAAATAATGTGGGATTAAGCCTCTGAGAACACGGGCTCACCCTCATCTGTGCAATACTACGCCGGTGGAGCTCAGCACGCGTTGCTGCAGCCTGGGAAGGCTAAAAAACAAAGATAAACAAATCATGTCAATTTGATGTTAACAGCGAGAGATTGATCATCGGAAGTAGTTGCCAGAATATTAACCCGAGCCTAGAACTAATGTACAATTAAATATTTGTGTTTATGTGACGTTGCACAAAGCTAAACAATGGTAATAGACTTACATCTTCGGTTATCTTACGGAGAACAGGGACTTTGCCACGAAGACCGTGGTACGAGGAGTCTTCAGTCTCGTTTCGGGTAGGTTGTTGAGGCATCTCAACCTTGGAATACACCATCCATATTGACCATTCAGCTCTACGATCAATAGTATATGAATTACGCAAATGATCCAAAACCTTTGTTTTGTTAGCCCTGACGTGCAGTAAAAGATAAGATTATAAGAATCAAAGTACAATACACTACAAATACACTTTATGTGATCAGTTCCTTCTATTAATGACTTTATCATTGATTTGTCACAAAAAGGGTGATAGACGCAAACCTGTGAAACTTCAGAAATGTGCTCCATAGGTTAAGAAGCTGATCTCCAAGCGAATGAAAAAGCCGTAAAAGTTCATCATTTTTTAAGGAATATAAATAATCACTTGAGAAATCAGTCGTACCATTTGGGACCTGTTGAATGACAGAAGATGCATAAGCGAAACTTATCAGCTCGAATAAGTTTTCCAAATTTGGCTCGGACTCGAGCTCGAGTAACTATTTATTGTTCGAGCTTGAGCTCAAGTCGCAGTTATTAATTTTTAACAAGAAGCAAACAACCTGAGTAGAGTTTTGCATCTTTTCAGGTATTTGTGAATCAGCATTAGCAATTTCCATGCCCACTTCCATAGGAGCGGACAACAGCTTTGTCTCGTCATGTAGGGAAGTGAAACCGGTCAAATCAATCGCTTCCTTAATTGCCTTGCTCAGATTCCGTAGCTCTTGAAGTAAAATTGTACGAGAAGATAAGAATGACTTTACAAGGAAGACCTGTTCAGTGGTATGATATGTTAAACATCTGTAAATCGAGTTAAGTAGACAAAAAAAGAGGATCCAGAAATGCATACTAGGTTTTCCTTGTCGTACTTCTCATTGGCAATTTCTTCAATAATCATAGAATTGCTGCGACTAGAAAAGACATGTATTTAGTTTAGCTTCAGAAAAAATAAAGGCAGCTTTCAGCGTCAAAAATTATAATACTTGACTGCCCACATAATTTACGAGTTACCACAAACCTGGCCTTTTTAATAGTATGAACACCTCCTTTGAGTAAGGTAATGTGGACACTAGTATCAACAACAACGGCATGAAAAGCATCAAAATGAACAGGACAATATGAATGCAATCCGACAAGAGCCTTGGGTGGAATTCGGAATTCATGGACTGCAGCAGGGGATAATTCCAAAGAGTCCTGCAAATTGGAACTGCAGATGAAGCATTAAAAACACTATATCCAGTAAAATAAGTACCCGTTGCTTAGAAAAATCTATAACATAATGCTAGTTACTAACCCGTTCTCCAAAACAGGTGCATACAGAAGCTCAAACTTCAGGATTACAGCAGATGTGATTGGACCCTGGGGAACGCAAGTGCTTATCAATGTGAGTATGACCGAACTTCTCTGTCCATATTCATTACATGTGTACAAAGTACAAAGAGAGAGGGAGATAGTGACCTCAATTTTACCAAAAGATAAGTTGAAGGATATCATGACTGAAAGAAGAATATCCTGCCTTGCGTATCGAATCCGGAAAGGCTGTGATGAAAAACTATGGTCTGTGTCATCAATCTTCCAAACCCCCAAGAAATTTTCAGCACCAAGATCAGGAGCTGCAGTTTATGCAAAAATGTTGCATAATATTAGCTTGTTTGTTTTTCTCCCGCTAACAAGATAAAGGTCTTGCATCTTGAGATATATATCTTCAAAAGATAGACTAATTGCATGCAACAAAGATAGACTAATTTGCTTTTTCAGTATGTAAATACAAAAACAAACCTTTTTTTCAAATCAACTTAATATACCGGTTCAAAGATCATAGTCGCATAATGAAGCTAAGTCAGACCTAAATCAGATCACATATAGTTTCATACGTGGTGCATAACTAAGTAAGCTAATAGATCATAGTGTTGGCTAAGGATATAACTACATAAACTATAACAAGTCAAAGCTAACTACTAACCATGCAGATATAATCATGCAAACAATTAACTAAAAAGAACTTACCATCATACTGAACCACTCGTGATGGTGTTCCAACTGCAGATGTGTACTCACTATCTTCCCATCTCATAGTAATCTTTACCTGATACCACCTGTATACAATACCAATAAAAAATAAACCGCATTTCAACCCGGTATTGATCAAGATTACAAAAATCATAACCTTCAGACTTTCATAAAACTTAGGGGGTGTTTGGCTAAGCTTATCAAAAAAGCATTTATGGACTTATTATTGGATAAGCTTAAGGGATGTTTATCTTTAGCTTATTTAGTCGGCTTATGAGCTTATTGAAGATTCGATAAGTTCATACGCTCATTTTTTATGGCTTATGGGTTTATTCACTTGAGCTTATGAGCTTATATAAGCTATAAGCTCAAAAGCCACTAAAACTGGGCTTATGAGCTTAAACAAAGACCCCCTTAATACAATAAGCTAATCAGTACCTTTGATAAACAAAAAGTACTCATTTTTCATCAAAATTCAAACATACATTGCAGTATAAACTACTAATCAGCTAATCCACTGAAACAGTCATAACAAAATACAAACTTTTAAAGCAAACCCTTTTTTACCCAGTTCAAACTTCAAATTCATGACTAATTTGGTCTAATTCTCCATACCCAATTTCCTAAATATTGCTAACTCATCATAAAGTAACAATCTTTAAGCTTTTTATCAAACGGGTAATTGTTGTCGGGATGTGCCATCAACCACTTATTTTGAAAATAAACAAAGACTCCCTTAAACTGAAAGTTTATCATTCTCATCACAAATTTTAATATACATTGCATTTTAACAAATTACTAATCAACTAAAACAGCAACACAGATATAACAAAACACAAACTTTAAAGAGTATAAGTTTCGCATCAAAATTCTGATATACATTGCATTACTACTAATCAGCTATACAGTTATAACAAAATACAAACTTTCTAACAAATTCCTGACTAATTTGGTCTAATCTTTCATACCCATTTCCTAAAGATAGTTAAATTAGCATAAAGTAACACTCTCTTATCTTCTTATCAAATGGTCTAATTTCTCATACCCATTCCATAAAGATTGTAAATTTGCTCTAAATTTTTATACCCATTTCATAAAAAATATTAATTTGCTAAAATACCACATACCCGTTTCATAAAAACTGTAAACTTACCATAAAGTTACAATCTTTAGCCTTTTTATCAAATGGGTAATCTGGCATAGTTTCTCATACCCATTTCATAAAATCTGTTAATTTATCATAAAGTAACAATCTGTAAGCTTTTTATCAAAATTCTAATATACATTGCACTAAAAACTACACCGTACTAATCAGCTAAAACAAATATAACAAAATACAAACTTTCTAACAAATTCATGACTAATCAGCTCTACTTTCTCATACCCATTTCATAAAAACTGCTAAAGTGCTAATTTAACCTAAAGTTACAATCTTTAACCTTTTTCTATCAAATGGGTTCTTTGGTCAAAAGATTGCTAATTTGCACCACTTTTTCATACCCATTTCCTAGAAACTGCTAATTTGCTAAAATTCCACATACCCATTTCACAAAACCAGTTAATTTACCATAAAGTAGCAACCTTAAACATTTTTATCAAATGTGCAATCTGGTCTAAATTTCTATACCCATTTCATAAAATCGCTAATTTGGTCTAATTTCACATACCCATTTCATCATCATCAACAACAACAACAATACTCAATCCCGCCTGAGCGGGGTATGGAGGAGGTAGAATGTAGACTAATCATACCCCTACCCTGATAATCCCGAATAAAACAGGCAGACCTCCGGCAAAGTGTTCACGTACCCATTTCATAAAAACTGCTAATTTGCATAAAGTCTCCCACATACCCATTTCATAAAACCAGTAAATTACCATACCCAATTTCTATAACCTTTTATCAAATGGTCATGGCTCTAAATTTCATACCCATTTCATGATGACACATCCACCACCAATTTTCACCCATAAATGCTAATTTGCTATAATTCCAAATACCCATCTCATAAAAACTGCTAATTTACCATAAAGTAACAATCTTTAACATTTTCACCTAATGGGTCAATCAATCTTGAAAACCAAAAAAAGTTAAAAAAATTTACCCTTGTTGAAACAAATCAAGATTATGAAACCGATGAATATAAACAGCAACTTCATGAACACCTTCCAACATCAACTTCTTCCTCTTGATTCTACTATACAAATTAGCAACACTCTTTTGTTCCGTCGCTAAAGGCAACAGCTTAGCATCGGGTTTATTGGGTTTTTGACCAGTTATGAACCATTTAAGACGACGGAACATAACTGATTATGATGATCTTCTTCTTCTTGGCTATAATTAGCATCACTGAGATGAAGATGAAGGTTTTAGTGACGGTGGTTGTGACGGTGGTTGACGACGGCGATGATGACTTTGGTTTGAGTGTGATTAAATCTGGGAAATATGACTTGTTGTTTTGTTTGGGAGTATTTTTTTTATTTTAAAGTTGTAAAAAAAGTAGTACTAGTATTACACTTTTTGTTTTTTTTGTTTGTCTTGGTTTTGTAGTCCTAATTTATAAATTCATGTTTTATTTTGCTTTATTTTGAAATGTTTGATAGGTTTTATATTTCAACCAATTAAATAAGGTAGATAGAAATGATATTTGATTTAGTAAAAAGTTGATTAATAAGGATTTCTTAAACTATGTGATATTAAAAATGGAGGTATAATTTGAGTCAATGTTTTAAAGCTCGACTGGATTCGTCCTATAAAACCAACCGATTGGGGATTATTGAAAAACGATTATAAGCAAAAAAAACCTCGATCAAATCGTTGATCAAGCCAATTAATCACTGGAAGCTTGTTAGAATCAACTAGAAAACGATTTTTAAAAATTGCTCACGATTGTGCTACAAATGCAGTGCAATGTGATATAAAAGTAATATATATAATAAATGATAAATTTTGTATAAATTATTGATAATAAAATATTACATAACTTACAATTAATTGTGATTAAATTATTAATTTCTTGCAATGTAAAAAGTCCGACCAAAGTAAAATAAAGAGCTGTTAAATAAGTTTAATACAGTAAAAATGTAATGACTAAATTGGCAATATGGGTATCTTAATACATATAAAGAGTAAATGATTTTTTTTAAACTTAAAAAACTTGAAAATAAGTAATGTGTTATACTCAACTAACTATGTAAATTTAAAAAAGAAGAAAAAAAAATCCCATTAATAAAAGTTTGACTTATGTTTAAAAAATTGCTTTATAATCATTAAAATAACTTACTAATCACATTTAATACTTAGGGTGTGTTTAAATTTGGTGGTATGAGAATGAGGGAATGACTTTCACTCTAAATAAATTGGTTTGGTTTATGAGTTATGTTTTCGAGAATGAGTATGAAACCACAAAAGTAGGCATTATTTAAACCTCCCATCACTGATGGGTTAGTAAACTCGTTTCTATAATTATAAACATAGCGATCCCCTAATACAGATCAAACGCCATCGTACTATATATATTTATCATTTCAACTATATATATAACACATCATTTAGTAGAATTAGATTGGAAGAAGAAGAATGTAAAAGAAGATAAATGTTTTAACTCGTTGTTGTCATTATTCATTTTCAGTTTCACTAAATATTTTTATAGGTTCTTTGATACATTTAAAAATTTGTTCTTTAAGTTAAATTATCGTATATTACAACATTTTTCAATTACATTATGATTACTTCACGTTGTACACATAAACATTACACTAAATAATTAACAAAAATATCTAAACTATAATTATTTGTCGCTATAAAGTATCGTCGCTAGAGTTTGATAAATAAAATCAATGGTACTCAATCATGTCTTTCACAAAGTATGGATGAGGTGAGAAACAGACAGTCTTGCCCCACCCTTGTTGCTTTCAGAGGAAATGCGCCCATTTTTGTTGATAAAATGAAGGGTGAAATTGATGGACCCACATATATAGGAATGAAACTCTCTATGTAGAAAACTAGAAGGGGGGTTGAATAGTTTACCAATTAAAAACTTTTTTTTGAAACTTATTGAAAGATCAATTGATATTAATCTTAGAAATGTTAATGAAATATGCAAGCAATATGTAAAGAAAGAAATAAGGAAAGAAATGATCAAACCACAACAAGTTGTTTATAGTGGTTCGGTCTACAAGGACTCTTTTTTCCTTGCCCTACCATCTCCCCTCGAAGTCTCCACACTCGAGAGTTCAACTTCACTAGTCAACAAGCTCCTTTCACCGCGGAAAAACTTTACACTTCGCTTACACTATTTCCGACACTAAGCTAGATGTTGAGTTCTTTCCAAGGGTACAACCACTCCCACACACAATGTATTTTGAGGACTAAAATAATAACCACTCACACTCACAAGATTATGATGGTTTAATACAACAATGAAGTATGAATCAACACAAGATCATACAACACTAAACAAATAAGACTTCCAACTTCTCAAGCTAGTTAATGTGACTTGACTTCTTTACTACAAAAGAGCTCACTAATATGATATGAACTGGTTAGAAAGGTTGTAGAAGATATGTAAAGAGAGGTGATAGAAAGGATGAAAACTACTTGTTTAGCTTTGCTATTTATACAAACCAACAAAGACCATTTTGACCGGTTCCCCAAAAGTGGTTCCACCAGGATTTTGGTGTCGCCAGGTCTCACGAAGATATCAAGATCTTGCCAAAGTCAACCATATCTATGTAAGATGGTGAAGATATAGAAGAGTACAACCACACAAAATATTTAATGAAATCTTCCAATGATTTCCATGATGCATCACATGATGTCATATGTTGTATTTCTATTTTAAGAAATATGCAAGTACTCAAGAGGTTTGGCTTTAAGAACCTAACACATTCTAAAACTACTATCATACATATGATTTAGGTCATATTAAGATATGACTAATCACAAATGTAAATGCTTGAATGTTGAAGATATTGTTTGGAGAAAGCTTGTTTTAATATCTACAAACTTGACAAGTTTTTAAGATTTAAACAAATTAAATTACTTTTGTCATTAACAAAACTTAGTAAAGATCAAAATATAAATAACGCTTAATGACGATATTTCAGATAACAATCTCCCTTTTGTTGAGGACAAAATATAAATTTTATTTTTATAAAGATACAAGTTTGTGCAAGAGTTATAAAATATTATTTTAACTGAAAGAAAATGATAATGCAAGTGTATGATGTTTGACTATTTTGAAACAAGATTCACTAGTTGATGGATGATGTTGATTTTTTCAGAAAACAAAGATGCAATGACTTTTTCTCTTTAAAAGTCAAATATAAGCAAAGTTCTATTTTTCTTCCCTTTGCCTCAACAAAAAGAGAGCATGATGCTGAAATGTATGAGCTCCGAGCCATTATCTCCTTGATCAAAAGCTCCCTAAATTGGTGCTTAATGGGAAGATACATGGATTGTGAAAATAAAGCTACAAAAAATGTTAGTAATAATGATCATTCACAAGCATTTCCAAACACTATGTAATGACACCAACAATATAATAAACACCATTCATTGTTAAAATTTTTCAAGGATAAAGATCATGAAAAGAACACAATAATGTATTTAGTACAAGAAAGTGAAAATAATCCTAAGAAAAGAAAAATGTTAGCTCTATGGACCATCCTAATGAGATGGTGGATGTGAAGAGGCTGAGTATGCCAAGGATGTTATTGAGGATGAACCTCATTTTCTTTGAGCAAGGCTTAGTGATTTTCACATTATAGTGAAAATGGGTAAAATTGATAGCATACTTGTGCTATCCCCCTGCATAAGATTGTTAGCATACAACATTTTTTTAAGTTATATTAGCATCCTACACAATAAAAACACCTAAATTGTATTAAACATTGATGATAATGCATTGTTCCAAACACTCCTTAATGGACCCTTACTTGTCCAACTTCTTGTAGATCTTGTTCATCATCCTACCAAGACACTTGAACATTCCTTTAGTTTGCTTGAACTCCGATGATTCATTCTCGATCTCGAAGAGACGATAATACTCATGAGGTAGATGAGATGGAAGACCATCCTCGAGCTATTTGATGATGATGATGATGATGGAGTGGAGGTTTTGCTCTCGCCTTTTGTCTTAGCAACTTATCACTTAAGGTACAAAGATGTGAGGGATGAGCTCATAGTGAAGGTGCATCCCTTTTGGGCTTGGTTGAATTGGTGCAAAGTTTCTATAGAGTCAGGTGAGAAGCATCCCGTATGGAAGAGCAACCGATCCTTGAGTTGGAATATCAATCATTCTCCTAGCTATGTAGTAGGCTAAATTGAATGATTGACGGTGGACAAGTTAGAGCATGTGACAAAGGCAAGCGTTGATGTGATCCCTATTTCCTATGGTTCTAATGACGTTGGCTCTAAGTAGCTCCTCCCATTTCTTAAATTCGGCTTAAGTTCATTTAGCTCCATTCCATATGGATCTCGGTTTACCTCCTTTCCCTTTCGGTTAACTCGGGTTGTATCACCCTTTGGGTTAAAAAGGTGTTCATGGATACATCCTTATCGCCAAACGGGTTTGGTAGGAGGAGGCGGTCATTGATTGCATCAAGAGTGGTGAGTGACCACTTATCCCAGTAGACACAAGTCCATTGGGAATTCCTAGCACTTGAGCAAAGTTGGCTAAAGTGATGGTGTAGTCGTTTTGATTGATTCTAAACCTAAGACAAAATTCATCATCGTCTTCATCATTAAAGACGGTCACACTAGCATAGAATTCTAACACAAACCTAGGACAAATTGGTTCATCGATGTCAAGGAGACAATCGAATTGAATGACGGCTAGTTCTTCACTTAAGATTGGTATTTTCAAGGAAGGATGAGTGAATGGTTCTACCCTCATGGAAATACCTTGATTCTAGACTCTTAAATATTTCTACTTGTTCCTTGGAAAGTCCTTTGGTTTTGTGATGTTTGGGAATGTAGTTAAGGGTGTCTTTGTGATCATAGAATCTTGCGGCTACCATGGTTATTCCTAAGAGCAAGAATTAATATGTTAAAAAGAGAATACACTTTTAACGTTTTGGTTCTAGTGTGTGCCTATATGAAAATGATTTGGAGTTGCGGTTATCTCGACTCATTTTATGCACAAAAATGGTTTTAGAGGGGTGTTTGGCAAATACCATGAGATAACCCAAATGCTCCTAATTCAATGTGGCTTAATTTAAATATACCCGAATGCATATTAGTTATGCAATACCTTTAGTATTCAAGAGCATGCAAGTGATGAAGGTCTAACGTTTCTATTTGTATTAACAATGAAAAATTGTTTTCCTACAAGTGAAAAGTTTTTCAAAATTTTTGACATGGGTGTTTGGTTATTTGAATAAGGCCTTATAGTCATTATATATTGATTAGTGGGAAGCATGATTTGTTTATGCAATATGATAATGTAGTACCTAATTTCAATGACTAGTTATGCATTTGCCAATTGAATTCATATTTGGTTTAAAAGCATACATAAAACCCCATGTAATGATTTGTGATAGTTTTGTGCATAAATAAGAATCCTAGACTCCGAATTAAGAGATAAAATGTAGTTAGGATACTTACAATGATGTTATCTTCATGATTAGTGGGAAGGTGTCAATAATGAGCTTGGTTTAATGTTTACACGTTTTGGTAAAGTGGGTTTTGAGGAATAAGATGTTTTGTAGGTAATGTTTTTTTCTCAGAGACACCACGGACCGTGACGGCACCAAATTTTTGGTTCCGTCCGGTTATCGCTTTGGTGTCGTGGCTACAAGATGATACAAACAAAATTGTTTTGTTTTGACTATTCTAATGTTTTGGGCTATGTTTATCCTACATGTTTGGTTCCATTAACCCTAAACCAAGTCTAAGAAGATTAAAAGGTTCTCATTTAAGAGGCTTAGTTAAGATGTCGGCAATGTTGTCTTCGGAGGATACTTTCGATTGAGATGTTTCCTTTTTGAACATTGTCGCGAAAAAAGTGATGACGGATTTCAATATGCTTTGTACGAGCATGTTGAACGGGATTCTTGCTGAGATCAATGGCTCCTTTGTTGTCGCAAAGTATCACAATGTCGTTGAGATGAATTCGAAGTCTACGAGCTTGCTTCATCCAAAGAGCTTGTTGACATGATTTTCCGGCTGAGACGTATTCGCTTCAGAGTTGAGATAAAGCCGTTTGCTTCTTTGCAAACCATGAGGTGAGACAATGTCCAACAAAAGTGCAAATACCACTTGTACTTTTTCTATCGGTATAGTCACCGGCATGATCCGAGTCGGCATACACTATGGTTTCTACACCCGTGCCTTTGGGATACCATAATCCTAAACACGTTGTTCCCTTAATGTATCTAAAATCCTTTTTAAGGCTTCTAAGTGTGATGCCTTTGGGTTTTCTTGAAAGCACATAGACAAACACTAAACATAATGTCGGGTCTACTAGCCGTGAGATATAGTAGGCTACCAATCATTCCTCTATATTTAGTGTTATCTACGGATTCACCTTCCTCATCCTTGGTAAGTTTAGTGTCTGAAAACATGGGTGTCTTAGTTGGTTTGGAATCTTCAAGACCAAATTTCTTAAGCATGTCTTTTATATATTTAGATTGATTAAAGAATATGCCATCTTCTAGTTTTTTAATTTGAAGTCCTAGAAAGAAGTTTAATTCACCCATCATACTCATTTCAAACTCGTCATGCATGATTTTAGAGAAATCATCACATACTTCTTGACAAGTTGATCCGAATATAATGTCATCAACGTATATTTGAACAATAATAATATGTGACCCTTTTCTTGGTAAAAGAGTATTATCTACTAATCCCATAGTGTATTTGTTTTCAACAAGAAAAGTCTTAAGTCTATCATACCAAGCTTTGGTGCCTTAAGACCGTATAATGCTTTCTTGAGTTTGAAGACATGATGTGGTTTCTCAAAGTCGGTAAAACCGAGAGGTTGAGCAACATACACTTCTTCGTTAATAAACCCATTAAGAAATGCACTTTTAACATCCATTTGAAATAATTTAAAATCATAGGCACATGCATAAGCAAGTAATATTCTAATAGATTCAAGTCTAGCTACCGATGCATAAGTTTCATCAATCAATCCTCTTGTTGATTATAACCTTGTGCTACAAGCCTAGCTTTGTTTCTAGATACTATACCATTTTCATCCATTTTATTTCGAAAAACCCATTTCATTTCAATTATAGTTTGATCTTTAAGTTTTGGAACTAATTTCCAAACATCATTTCTAACTAATGGTTTAATTCTTCTTGCATGACAATAACCCATGATTCATCTTTTATTGCTTCATTTATGTTTTTCCGTTCAATGGTGGATACAAAACAAAAATAATTACTTTGATTTTGGGCTTGTGACCTTAAGGTTCTTTGATTTAGTTGTCCTATGACCTTTTCTAAAGGATGACTTTTAGATTCTTTGATGTTTACAATTTCTTTATTTAATGGTTCATCTTCCTTGTTATTATTTATTATTTCTTGACTTTCAACTAAGTCATCATCTACCAAAGGTGATGTCTTAGAGGAGGTGGACTTTGTCGAATGTTATGTTCAACGATTCCTCGACTATCATTGTTTCTTTGTTTAGGACAATGTAAGCTTTACTAGTTTGAGAATAACCAAGAAATACACCTTCATAAGACTTTGGGTCAAACTTGGTGAGATAATATTTAGTATTAAGAATAAAGCATTTACAACCAAAGACTCTAAAATATCCTAAAGTTGGCTTTTTACCTTTATAAAGTTCATATGGTGTTTTGTTTAGGAAAGGACGAGTTAAGACTCTATTTAAAATATATGTAGAAGTGTCAACGGCTACACCAAAACTTTTGGGAATGTTTTGTTCATTAAGCATTGTTCTACTCATTTCTTGAATTGTTCTATTTTTTACGTTCTACTACTCCATTAGATTGAGGTGTTCGTGAGCCTAAAGTTATGTTATACCATTTGTATCACAAAAGTTTCCAAATTGAGTTTCGTTGTCAAATTTACGACCATGATCCGTTCGATCGCACAATTTTAACACCTAGTTGATTTTGAATTTTCTTGCTAAGAATTTCAAATTTATCAAAAGCTTCATTTTTTGTTTTCAAAATAACGTCCAAGTAAACCTTGAGTAATCATCTACTATGACCAAAGTGTATAAGTTGCCTCCATAGCGTCTTATAGCGGATGGACCAAACAAGTCCATATGCAATAATTCTAGACACTTAGATGTGGACACCAAATTTTTAGATTTATGACTACTATGGGTTTGTTTACCAATTTTGCAAGCGTCGTAAAAGTGTTGGTCATATTTTAGTTTTGGTAAATTCCTAACTAGCTCTTTTGAAGATAGGTTTGTATAAGTCTCATATTAGCGTGACCTAAGCGCCTATGCCAAAGAGATGAGCTATCATCTAATGTTGTTAGGCAAAGTTTGTCATTAGATGTTTTATCTATTTTCATGACGTATATGTTATTTTTCCTAACTCCTTTAGCTATGGTGATACCATCTTTTAGTATTTTACTACCATTTTCATCAAATAGTACTTTATATTTTTTATCACATAATTGGCTAATACTAAGTAGATTAAATCCTAACCTATCTACATGAGCAAAATTTTCAATAGTTAGAGTTATGAGCGATCGTACCTTTGCCAATGATTTTGCTTTTGAGATTGCTACCAAAAGTGACATTACCTCCGTCATACTCTTGGTATGATGAGAAGAGACTTTTGTTGCCCGTCATGTGTCGAGAGCAACCACTATCTTTTATCCATTCATCAGGTTCCAATCCAACTTTCAAGCATACCTAGGAAGCAAATAACTCAAACATTTGGTCCCCAATATCTCATGGGTCCGTTTGGGTTAAACATACCATTTATTTGATTCATGTATGGAAACGATGGGTAAGAGTTCCATGACATGTAATCCGGAGTTTGATATGGTCTAGGAAAGTTTTGATTCCAACCGTTGTGTTGGTAGTTGGGTTATACGTTGTGGTTGCTTTTAGAAAAGGACTTTGGCAAAAGGTGTTTTATGTCGTTGTTGAGTAGTTTTTTATCTAAATTTATTTTTAGCAAGTCCTACCTCGATGTAACAACTGGTTTTAGTTTAACATTATCATTGGTTTCTTTTGTTACTTTTACAAATTCAAGACGGTCCAGATACTTAACATTTTGTCTCACTGGTACCACGCACCATTTTTGTTCAACGGACGGAACCCTTATTTGGTTCCTGTCCGTCCGCGGCTGTGACGGCAGCAGTTTTGATGATTGTTCGCCTTTTTCGCCGCTTTTTTGTTTGACTTTGGAATTAATACTTCATTAAATCCTAGCCCATTCATGTCTTCCGTTTTATGGAATTTAACTATTTCATCAAGAAGAGCGATGTTTTGTTAAACCTTTTAAATTTAGAATTATTTTCGATTAGAACATCTTGTGTGAGCTTTAGTTTTTCTATTTCAAGTTTAAGCTCTTGACATGATTTACAACCATCGTCATTTGCTTTTCCTTTTCAAGTCGTTTTGCTTTTTCTTTTAACTCATAAACTTCATTTTCCAAAAATTCCTTTTTGGTTTTTTAAAAATTTATTTTAGTTATGATTTTTAGACTTAGCTCACACAATTGATTATATTGTTTTTTCAAAGTGTCATCATCAATGAATAAGAAGAGTCGGAAAGTACCTCGTTTGACTCATGTGCCATTAGAGCGATTTCTTCCTTGCTTGATTCTTCATCGTCTTCACTATCACTCCAAGCACCACTTACAAAAGCTCGTTGAGTTTTGCTTTTAGGTGGCTTGAGACATTCTCCTATGAGATGACTTGCATCACCACATCTAAAACACTTTCTTTCACCTTTACCCTTTATGTCATCCCGATCTTTC
The DNA here is from genome assembly GCA_910596185.1 of Chrysanthemum makinoi. NCBI lineage: Eukaryota > Viridiplantae > Streptophyta > Magnoliopsida > Asterales > Asteraceae > Chrysanthemum > Chrysanthemum makinoi. The sequence continues at coordinate 283,707,913 of OU343217.1, forward strand.
GAATGGCTTTTCTTTCGAGGTTGTCTTACAAACTTTCCTCTTCTTCTAAAGAACTTCTTAAAATCTCTAACGGCCATGGCATACTCCTCATCTTCACTACCCGAGCAAGATTCGTCATCATCACTTGATTCCGCTTTTGCTTTTAGAGCAACGGATTTGATCTTCTCCCTTTTCCTTTGATGATCTCCGAATCTTTCTCCATCACCATTTCGTATACTTTGAGGTTACCGATTAGCTCGTCTAGTGACATTTTGAGAGATCTTTTGATTCTTCAATAGCGGTCACTTTAGCTCTCCATTTGGGATGAGTGCTCTAAAGTTTCTCAAAGTTCTTACTACGAAAAGATTCATCAAGTGCTTTAAGTGATGTAATAATAGTATTAAAGCGAGCAAAGCACAATCAATGGTTTCATCTTCAGGATAACAAATTGTTCATATTGTTGAACAAGAAGATCAATTTTGTTATCCTTGACTTGTGAATTACCTTGATGTGTAACAATCAAAGATTCCCAAATATCTTTTGCGGTTTCACACATAAAAATTCTTTCATATTCTTTTCTAGGTAAAGCATTATAAAGCATCATTTTAGCTTCATTATTTTTAGCAACTAATTTTTTGTTCATCAACAGAAATATCCTTTGTTGTAGAACTAAAATCCCTTTAACAATAACAAACCAAAGATCTATATCTTTTGATTTTACATATGTTTCAAAATGGTTTTTCCAATAGATAAATCCATTGGTTTCAAAGAGTGGTGGTCTTTGCATATATTGCCCTTCTTTAAAGTTTTCAGAATCCATGGATCGTTTCAAGTTTATAAAATACAAATTATTTTAGAAATTATTGAGCAACGAGGCTCTGGTACCAATTGTAGAAAACTAGAAGGGGGTTGAATAGTTTACCAATTAAAAACTTTGTTTTGAAACTTATTGAAAGATCAATTGATATTGATCTTAGAAATGTTAATGAAATATGCAAGCAATATGTAAAGAGTAAATAAGGAAAGAAATGATCAAACCACAACAAGTTGTTTATAGTGGTTCGGGCTACAAGGACTCTTTTTCCTTGCCCTACTCCACTCCCAGTCTCACACTGAGAGTTTAACTTCACTAGTCAACAAGCTCCTTTCACCGCATGAGAACCTTTACACTTCGCTTACACACTATTTCCGACACTAAGCTAGATGTCAAGTTCTTTTCAAGGGTACAACCACTCCCACACACAATGTATTTTGAGGACTAAAATACTAACCACTCACACTCTCAAGATTATGATGGTTTAATACAACAATGAAGTATGAATCAACACAAGATCATACAACACTAAACAAACAAGACTTCCAACTTCTCGCTTGAAGCTTGAATGTGACTTGATCTTCTTTGCTACAAAAGAGATCACTAATATGATATGAGTTAGAAAGGTTAGAGAAGATATGTGAGAGTATGATAGAAAGGATGAAAAACTACTTGGTTTGACTGCTATTTATAGCCAAAACCATCGAAGATTCGACGGACCGCGGACCCCTTAAAGGGTTCCGCCCTCTCAGGGATTTTGTCACATCCGACAAACAAGATATCAAGATCTTCCAAAGTCAACCTATATCTATGTAAGAGATTGTAAGATATAAGAAAGTACAAATCCACACAAAATATTTAATGAAATCTTCCAATGATTTCCATGATGCATCACATGATGTCATATGTTGTATTTCTATTTTTTTAAATATGCAAGTACTTAAGTAGTGTTTGGTTTTAAGAACCTAACACATTCTAAAACTACTATCATACATAATGATTAGAGTCATATTAAGATATGACTAATCACAAATGTAAATGCTTGAATGATGAAGATATTGTTTGAGAAAGCTTGTTTTAATATCTATTAAACTTGACAAGCTTTAAGCTTTTATATAAATTAAATTTACTTTTGTCGTTAACAAAACTTAGGTAAAGATCAAAAATATAAATAACGTTTAATGACGATATTTGTGTTAACACTCTATATCGCAACCTACTATATGACTTTGCAGTATGGTCAAATATCCATATACACCTAAACAAAACAATATAATTTGAAATGAGTCAATTCCTTGTTATCCATTCATGTATACCAAACACATCTTTGATATCACTTATTAGAGTATTGGGTATCGTAACACTACCCTAGCGCCATTCCAATGTGGATGCACAATGGTTTGAGCCATTTCGGTGCCACCCCACCCCCTTCGTGCTATTTCCAAAGTGAATTTAGTTGCGCCGCGCCAATTAACAAAAGGACAAGAAAAGGTTTTTTTTTTTTTTTAATTGATGTTTATGTTTTAATTGAATATGGTGGGTGGGTGAAATGATTTGAGCTGTTATTAATGTGTAAATGTGAAAAGAAAAATGTTGAGGTAACGCAAAAATGACAAAACGGCTCAAACCACCATACCCGTCGCTCTTAAACAAAATAATAATTAAAACATGCTATCATAGATGACATTCTTGCGTGAAAGTTTATTAATGCTCTTTTAGGTAGAAACTCATTATTGTACTTGAGAGTTGTAAGAATGTTTAGAACATAGATTCAATAAAGCGTATATGGTGTTCTAAAATAAAGGTCGTTGGTTCTATATTTGTCAAATACCATTGTTCTATTGGCTTGATGCCGTATAGCTTAAAATATGGGTCCAACTAGCCTTTTTTAAGTAAGTTTTATCTGCAAACTTTTTACGTATAGGTTTTTGCTAACTATAGTCTTATAGGTTGTGGTTAAGCTTATACTACTTAATAAATGAATATTAAATGAACTTGTTATTTGAATAAATATGTTCTCATGATTTCCTGGTAATTGTAAACATGATAAGTGGTATTAAACATGAACTCTGTTAATCAATGAGTGTTTTGATATATAAACTTTACAATAACTCATAAGGAAATGGTTAACAAAACCATATATTATATTAGAATCTTTAAATATTGAAATTGTGAGTTTGTACGGTACATAACAGACTTTTGGAACAAATATAACGAGAGTTTAGGGCATAAACAATGGTAGTTTTAAGAAAAAGTTTAAAATAAATGTTTATATTTTGTTTCAACAATATTGAGTTTATGTTTCATGTACATGTGAAATAAAAAAGGTCTAAAATTTTAAAACATTTTCATAATTAACGCCTGTATCATTGTTGAGCATTTTAAAAACTTAAGGTTTATAAAATCAAAAACTCTATAAACTTATGATTTCATAAATTTAGAAACCTTTGAAAACTTCACCATTTTGGATGATGTTAAATCAGTAAACTTTTGATTTATTTGATTCAAATTCAAGCCACACTAATAAAACATATATCAAGTCTTAATAAATTATGATCGGATTATGTCCCACCCATGATTTAAGGCATGAACCTTTAAATTGTCAAACAACTCATGATGCTTCATGTGACATTTTTATTCAATAATTGGTTTGCCGTATTTCTCAAAAAATTAGTACAAAAATGAGCACGCTAAGATTTCATTTATCTACGGTCCTAAAATTATTGTTCACGATAAAAAATCGTAGTTTAATAAAAATGCGTTTATTATTATTTTGTACATGTGAAAACAACAAAATAACAATTTTATCCTTTAACAATTAATTAATGTTTTCATTTACTTTTATAAATATGACTTTTGTTAAGGGTAATATTGTAAACTAACAATTTCAATTTTTATTTTTAATAGTGAATATTTTTTTTAAACTACTCTAAAATGAACAATTATATTAAAACATAAGGAAGAGATGCTTTGATATTTTTTTTAGTCAATCCATATTTCATCATATCATAAACTTCAATATCTTGTCAAATACATGAATAATTTATAGATCGCCAGACTTGCACCTTGATCTTATGAAATTCACTAGTACAAAAAATCCACCGACTTTTGAAATGACACAACATTTTAAACAGGAAAAAAATGTTATAAAATAATGATTAACAAACACATGACAACTATCGATGTTGACAATTGAGGCTTACTTCAAGAGGCAATGTCAAACATTCCAATTACATGTTTTGATAGTGAACGCAAATACGCAATGCTAATATATTACTTGTGTTTACTAGCAAGGTGTCTGTGCAATAATGCAACAATAGAAAAACCAATAGTCACCCAATAAATAGAATCAAATTCATTTCATAAGTTTGACAATAAAATCTTTAGTGCGAAAATTGTCTTAGAACGAATAATCATATAATGACTTTAATTACGGTCATTTAAATTTTAAGGTTGATATAATTTGCTAGAAACTGTAGTTTGTAGAACGCTACATCGTATACTCTTTCTGTCACTTAAATATTCCATACAATTTTAAAAATACGTATTAACTATTGTGAAAATAATGAACAAGTGAAAGATGTAGGAGAAGAGATAACTGTTATAGATTAATAATACCAAGAGGTTACAAGTAGATGTATTTATAAGACTAATAGTGTAAACCCTAACTTGTTCATAAAGATTAGATGAATATACATAAAACCCATAAGCCCATATTAAATTTATAATACTCCTCTTTGGATATTAATCGTTCATTACACGCCATAAACTACCTCATTAAAAACCTTACCAAGAAAAAACCCAATGGGATAAAAACTTGATGAAGGAAAAGAGTGCAATACGCATAATGCTCCTCCTCAAATTAATGCATATCTTTTAAGCGTCGAAGGCCGATCTTCCGAACCAATTGCTCAAAAACTTTTGTTGGCAAAGATTTTGTGAATATTCTGCCAAATTGTTACTTGATCGAATTTGACAAACATCAATAACTCCATCCTTTTGTAGATCATATGTAAAGAAAAACTTTAGAGAAATGTGTTTTGTTTTGTCTCCTTTGATATACCCTTCCTTGATTTGAGCTATACATATCGCGTTGTCTTCACATAACATGGTTGGATTTCCTTTAATAGACTCGAGCCCACATTCTTCTTGGATGTTTTGAATCATCGATCTTAACCAAACGCACTCTCAAGCTTCATAAAGTGCAATAAGTTCAAGATGATTTGATGATGTTGCAGTAAAGATTGCTTTGTCGACCTCCAAGAAATTGTAGTGTTCCATATGAAAACATACCCCGTTTGGGATCGTGCCTTATGGATCGACAAAGAACCAAAGATAAGCATATCCAACCAACTTTGATTTCGAATTCTTTTGGTAAAATAATCCCATATCACGGGTACCACAAAGATAACGAAAAATATGTTTGATTCCATTCCAATGTCGGAGGGTTGGCTCGGAACTATATCTTGCTAGTAAGTTGACTGAAAAAGCAATATCCGGGCGCAGATACTAGCAAGGTACATCAAAAGCCCCATTGCACTTAGATATGGTATTTCAGGACCAAGAATGTTCTCATCGTGTTCTTTCGGGCGAAATGGATCAAGTTCTTGGTCAAGCGAACGACCGACCATTGATGAGCTTAGTGGATGAGCTTTATTTTTTCTGTATAGTTTGATTGATGGACATATATTCCATTTGGTAAATGCTCAATTTGCAAGCCGAGACAAAATTTAGTCACACCAAGGTCTTTCATTTCAAATTTGGTCTTTAATAAATTTGCAGTATGTTCAATCTCATCAAGAGTTCCAATGATATTTAAATCATCAACGTACACTACAATGATTGTGAAACATGCCTTTGATCTTTTGATAAAAACACACGGACTTATTTGATTACTTTTATACCCTTCTTTTGAAAGATATTCACTCAGGTGATTATACCACATTCGTCCTGATTGTTTTAATCAGTATAAAGATCTTTTTAGTTTGATTGAGAACATTTCAAGGGGTTTAGATCCACAAGCTTTATTTTTAATCCTTCGTGGATTTTCATGTAAATGTCACTATCAAGTGATCCATACAGTAAGCTGTGACAACGCCATAAAGCGCATTTGGCCTTTCCATATTTGCAAGACTAATTAAAATCTGAGAGTTGTTGCATCCAGCCAGGTGAATACGTTTCCTCATAATCTACCCCGGGTATTTGTGAGAAACCTTGTGCTACAAGTCTTGCTTTGTATCTCACAATTTTATTTTTCTCGTTTCTTTTTATCGCAAATACCCATTTATAGCCTACCGGCTTCACATTATTTGGGGTTAATGTCACAGGGCCAAAAACTTGGCGCTTTTCAAGTGAATCTAGTTCAGCTTGTATGACATCTTGCCATTCTTGCCAATCTTTTCTTTGTCGACATTATCCAATAGATTTTGGCACATAAACTTCAACATTTATTATTTCACTTGCTATAGCATATGCAAAGATTTCATCAACACATGTTTCATTTCGATTCCATTTTGTACAAAGTTTATTGAGATCTCATAGTCATTTGGTACATGGTCATCTTCAAGAGATTTATCCACATTTTTTGTGTTATCATTAATCTCTTTTGGGATTTTATTGATAACAACTTATTGGACTTTTCCAGTTGAATTATACTCTTCTTTTTCGGATTTGTATCTTTAGAACCCATTGGTCTTCCACGCCACAGCATTTGACTCATTATTCAGAATTTCAGAATATCAATTGCATGATTTAAAGTCGGAATATATGATTTTGTAACTCTGTATCAAATGCATCGTGGAATTCATTTGCTATTCTTTGCAAGTGAATAAGCTTTTGAACCTCCATTTCACATTGACCACTCTGAGGGTCAAGAAAATATATTTGTGATACATTCCAAGTTACATCTTGTTTGTCCAACTTTATATTTTCTCCTCCTAAGATTGGGAACATTGTTTCATCAAACTGGCAATCAGCAAAACGTGTTGTAAAAACATCTCCAGTTAATGGTTCCAAGTATTTTATGATTGATGGAGAATTAAAACCAACATAAATTCCCAATCTTGTTTGAGGTCCCATCTTTGTACGTTGTGTTGGTGAAATTGGGACATAGACACCACAACCAAATATTTTAAGATGAGACAAACTTGGTTCTCTTCCAGATACCATTTGTAGTGGAGAATACTTATGAGATGCGCTTGGTCTTAATCTAATAAGAGCAAAGATCATGTAAGATAGCATGTCCCATGCAAACAGTGGCAATTTTGATTTCATAAGTAGTGGTCTAGCAATTAGTTGTAATCTTTTTATTAAAGATTCAGCTAGACCATTTTGTGTATGCACATGTGCTACAGGATGCTCAACTATAATCCCAATTGACATACAAAAATCATTAAATGATTGAGATGTAAATTCTCCGCGCATTATCAAGTCGATCTTTTTTTATTTGATAATCTGGGAAATGTGCTCTTAATTGAATTATTTGGGCTAATAGCCTCGCAAAAGCAACATTTCTTGATGCTAACAGACAGACATGAGACCATCGGGATGATGCATCAATTAATACCATAAAGTATCGAAATGGTTGATAAGGTTTTAAAATGTACCTTTTTGAGGGGTCGTTTAAGCCCTTATTTGATCACTTTTGTATCCGTTATTACTTAATATCGTTCCTTTTCACTTTTTAGGTATCTTGAAGGCAAAATGCTGGAATGACACTTATTCGGACGAAAAGGCGCGAATATCCGAAGAAAATGGCCAAAGTCAAGAATCCCGAGACACTGTTCTTTGGGGCTGAAGGGGCGGCGTCGGGCACAAACTAGTGGCCGTCGGACAACTTTAATGACGGCTCGGTAATAAATTTCTCATTTACAAGTGGCGGCCCGGGTTTTAAAAAGTAGGAACGTCGCCTTCGAACGGCCTAGATTTGATCGACGACGTCGGAGGCGAAGACGGCGTCTCAAGCATAAGGTGGCCGTCGCCAAGACTAACGTGGCCAAGCGAAACCCTAATGACGGCGACTCGGCGGCGTCACAAATCAACGGTGACGCCCGTCGCATTTGTAATCTTATATATAGAATCCGAATTTTTTAGTTTTAAGTGTGTAGTGTTTTGGAGTAAAAAACCTAAACCGAACCAAGGCTGTCTTGTACAGTATTTTAGGGTTCCATACCCTATCTTACATCAAGATAATTGTTTTACTTCATTAATTCAATTATTTCTTCAATTAATTGTGTGTATGCTTGCATGTTTCCCATGTCCGGCTAATTTACTTGTGTGTTTGCTTAGGGAATATGAAACTTAATTATTGAATATTGATTGGTTATCTCTTATCTTAATTGTTAATGATCTAGTATTGCGATAGGTCATCCGTTGTGTAGTTAATGCTTGATTAATCTTTGTGAACCTTAGCTTATAGTACCTAGAGACATTGTAGGCTAAACCATCCGAAGAGTACCTTAGAGTCAAAGTTTATAAATCCTAGAGATTTTGTATTCATTAACCTTTGGTAGTTTCAAAGAGTTAGGGATAAACGCATACCCTACGACCTTAGACACACAACGCGATTAAGAATAAGGACGTGACAATTCAACCATCAATAGGAGATAATTAAGGAGTAATAAAACCTAAGTAAACACATCTTTAAATCATCATACGAGCACACAATAATTAGACATAGACTACCCACTAGATTAGATAATTAGATAAGTAGAAGTAATCGGTAGAAATACCAACCCCCCCTCCCCCCCCCCAAATTCAAACCCCGAGATTCGTACATTTCCATTTTCTAAAAAAACATAAAAAGGATAAAAAATAATATTCCTCAACCTTAGCGTAGTAACTTCTCACTAGCATTCCTATTTCCCTAGAGAACGATATCAATTCCCGTGGCTTACCCTAATACTACACTACAACGATTAGGTTCACTGCCTAGGGTGTTGAAAAACTTGCTCGACGAAAAGGAAGTTCCTTTGACCCCGAACGACGCGTGTAGCGTTATCGATGGTCCACATGGAGGAGTAATTTTCAAGCTTATTGATTAAGGGCCTAGTTATCATTTTTCCAAGAGAGCATGCTCCACATGATAAATCTTTTGATAAAAGGATCTTAAGGTCCTTTAGTGGATGCCCATTTGAGCTCTCAATTATTCTCCTCATCATTATATCACCCGGATGACCCAATCAATCATGCCAAAGGGTCAATATTTTGGGATCTACACCTTTTCGGGTAGAAACCATATTTGTTTCTGTCTGATTTATGTATGTAACATACAATCCAGAAGACATACCTTTCATTCTTTCCATTATGGACTTTCGTCCATTTTTAATGGATGTAATTTGGAGATACTCAATATTATTTTCAGTCATGGTTTCAAGATGATAACCATTGCGTCTTATATCTTTAAAACTTAGTAGATTTCTCCTGGATCTACTAGAATATAACACATCATTTATTATTAACTTTGTACCTTTAGGTAACAAAATGCAAGCTTTGCCAGAGCCTTCAATCAAATTGTGTTGACATTCGCATTCGCTATATAAAATTCATAAAAGTATTTTCTGTTTTTCAAAATGGTATTTGTTGTTTCACTATCTACTAGACATTCGTCTTCACCGTTTTCCAAAATGATTTTCAGATCCTTGAACATAAAAAGAAGAAATAAATAAGCATTTCAAAGTAAAAGAAAACTTTAAGGAAAAAAAAAAGTAAATACTTCATTAATTAAAATTCAAAACATGAGTAACAATGCTAGAACAAACCTAGCTTATTCAACACAAAATTTAAACTTAAACACTTATTACGGAAAAATAAAAAATGCAACTAGATAGCTAGTTATTATCGTTGGAAAATGAAGCAACAACATCTTCGACATCATCAAAGAAATCTGAGGAGTCGAAGCGCACATTAGCGTTTGGCTCATAATCATTGAAATTATCAATGAAATTTGTTTCATTGTCAATGAAATTTGTTTCAATATCTTTTCCTTTCATTTTAAGTTATGCTTGATAAAGGTCAAAAAGTGTTTGGAGAGTGCGACGTTTACTTAATGAGTGTTCATGCCACACCTGTGGCAAGCATTTCGAGAATTCTTAGGAGCTTGATGTTGCATCTTTTTGCCTTTATCATTTTTTTCTTAAAATCATATGGCTTGGGATTATAACCATCACGGTGCCAAACATTATTTCGACCACGTCCACGTACCGGCCTTGTTCATTACCACGGTTGTTACGGCGTTCCGCGACCACGTCCGCACTTTTGATGTTGCATTCGCGGGCAGCGCAATGGAACTAGTGGGGCGTGCTTGATGATTTTCATCAAAAGCTCATTATTTTGTTCGACAACAAGGAGAGCGGATATTAGTTCATGGTATTTTTTGAAACCACGTTCTCTATATTGTTGCTGTAAAAGCATATTTGAAGCATGAAAAGTAGAGAAAGTTTTCTCTAGCATGTCTTCATCAGTAATTTTTTAACCGCACAATTTTAGTTTAGATGTGATACTAAACATTGCGGAAATTGTACTCGCTTACACTTTTAAAATCTTGCAACCTAAGGTGCATCCAATCATAGCGAGCTTTGGGAAGAATGACTTGCTTTTGATGATCAAATCTATTTTTTAAAACTTTGCCATAATTCTAACGGGTCTTTCACCGTTAAATATTCCTTTTTAAGGTCCTCATGAAGATGATGACGAAGGAATATCATGGCTTTGGCTTTTCTTGTCTGAGAGGCCGTATTTTGAGTTTTGATTGTTTCTCCCAAATCTTTTGCAGTTAAATGGATCTCAGCATCAAGTGTCCAAGGGAGATAGTCTTTTCCAGAGATGTCAAGAACAACAATATCAATATTTGAAAGCTTTGAGTTTGACATTATAACTACATAAAAAAAAACAAGTATATTATTTAACAAAATGTCATTTTTTTTCAAATATCATAAACATCGTTTATATATATATGCAACAAGTAAAAAAAAATTAACAACAATAAAACATGAGACTATAACAAATATATAACAATAACATGAATTATGTTATTTTTTTATTCTCTTGAGGGAATCATATATTTTTTTCGAACATAACATAAAGTTATGATAGTGATTCTATTAATTAAATTATATTAGAACACGAGGTTCTCATTTTTTTTAATACATCATAACATAAGGTTATGATATTGATCCTTATGAAAAAGATCATATTAGAACATGAGGTTCTAATATATATATATATATATAGAGTGGGATCCAGTGAGAAGTAAATTAAAATAAGAAGTGGTGAGAAGTGACCAAAACCACACATTTGAGATTCAACAACTTGCATTAGATGCATTTCTATTCATATAGATGCAACATCTTGAGTTTCGAAAGTTAATTTGATGTATAGATGGTGCAAATTGATTTTCATGATTTTGGCACGTGCAGAAAAACAAAAAACAAGAGAAATCATGAAATACATCTAATATACGTATATACATCTGATTAAAAGCTAGAAAACACACTATGGTGTGTTATAATGCATCTAAGATTATAGGAATGCATCTAATTGAGTTTGGTGCCTCTCGGATTTGCGGTTATGATTCTTCTTGTTCCTTCTTATTTTAAGAAATCTTCTTATTTGATCCTAACTATATATATATATATATATATATATATATATATATATATATATATATTATAAGAGGAGGCATGCCACATAAAATGCCACTTGGCATCCCATAATGCCATGTCATCATAGCATGCCACCTAAACATAAATTCAATCAACAAAAATCCGGATTATTTAATTTTAAAACATGACATTAGAGGGGATCGAACTTGAGTTGTTCATCCCATTACCACACTTGACAGCCACTAGAGCAACCAAATCTTTGGAATATATTTTGCACCTCAAATCTTTAAACCACAACAATGAATAAATTCGGCTAATCTGATATACGTACGTAAACCCTAATCTCATATTAGAATACCCATAACGTATGACATCCATTCTTCAAAACCCTAATTTGTTTCCACATCCATCATGGATCATATTCATCTCACAAGATCATCTACTGCTTCCTCCAACATACAAGGTTATGAGGATCACACTCTGAAAGCACCTGTACATAATTTATTATATAAAATATTGGATTTCCTGGTAATATTTGGTTTTGTTTTTCAGATCTCATATTGGTATAAATCATATATAAGTTGTAATTTGATGGTTATGTGAATACGTAAGCATTTATGTCACTTGCAGAAGTTATTTTTGAATGTCAAGGTTGGTTTTCTATTTTCCAATATCTATTTGACGTAAAAAGTGCCAATAAGTTTCTTTTCCGGTTGGACCTATGCGTCTGTATAATGAACATTAATATGTGGTGCAAGGCTGTTTAAAGAGGCTCAAAAAGCTCTTAACAAGTATCCATCGATAGGTAATGATTATGTTTGTCTTTAGTTGGTTTTTATTTCATTAAACCACCCAACCTGTTTATAACTACTCATTGTGATACATTACGTTGCCTCTGTATTGTGGGCAGAAACTGCATCTTTTGTTTGTTGGTGATCTATTGAGTATTGCAGTAGAGGAGGAAAATCTTTCAGTGATGATTTATTACCTCACTTAAACCCCAAAAGTATGATTGAAGGAGGCGTAGTAACGACATTTGAGCTTGAGGTTGGTCCCTTAACTCTTTTCTATATAAGATTATATTTTTTCTGGTTTTCTTAGTATGATGATGATGATGATGATTTGGTCTCAAGATAATTATGTTTATATTATTGTCAATCGTCTTCGTCATTCTGGAATTCTTGCAGTGGTTTTTGAGGTATTTAACTGAATGCTTTGAGGTGCCATGTTCACATTCTATCAGGTATGCTGCTGTGCGAATTGCAGGTCATCTTTATTTGTACTCTCGAGATTTATTTTTTGTTCAACCCTCTAATCTAGACAATAATTCAAAAATGTGGTGTTTGGTTGCAGGTCTCATGAATGATCTTCGTAATATCCCATTATTTTTTGTTGATTCCTATTCCTTTGAGCAATTTCATATGACAATGTCTGCTCACTATTTTAAGTAGCTTTAAGTACGCATAACATCAACTCATCTACCAAATCGAAGTAAGGTTAACAAGTCAATATGATCTGATCACCTAAACATCGTCTTATAGTTAATAATGTAGCGCCAATAAATATAAATTCGAATCACAGGAGTACTACATAAGGAAGAAAGATGGACGTACATTAACCTCAGAGAGTCAAATACAAGTGATCACCCTATGCATAATTGGGCATTTTGGGCCTTAAGATAAGATGAAGCAATTTGATTATAACGTTCCTAATGGTCAATTTGCTAATTTTCAGGTAAAACAGTAATGTGAGTTTTCATATAATCTTACCAGATATCACTATGTATGCAGGTTCTGATGTTACTTTCTTTTGTATATTAGTATGTAAATGTCAGAGAAAATGACATCAAAGAATGTGCCTTCAAACCGAAAAGATCCAGAATTTGCTCTTACATCATTAATGGAAATCACATCTCAATATCAAGCGACAATTGAACTGAACTTACTAAGTTACGTGGCCTCTTTTTTATAAAATTGTACGTAGTTACTTAAGAACCTTTAAGCAGCTCAAAATCATCACTTTTTTCTACCATCTGTTATGATATTGATAATAGAATGATTAGTAAAGTGTAGAGTCTTTTAGTTATGTACTATCTTTTGATATTGGTCTCTAATCGTTATTTTAAAGAATAAAACGGACAAGCATGGTTATGGCCAATGGCCAAAACAAGTTCCTTTTATACATGGATTAACACGAGTTTGTTTGGTGTGCAATTATGATGACTTGAATACGGGGTGTGCTTGAAGAGCTGTTTGAAGAAAAAAATTATTTATTGGCTGCTTGGACATAACATGTTTTATAGGCTGTTTGGACGTAAGGAATAGTTCGAATTACAGGAGTGCGACATAAGGAAGAAAGATGGACGTACATTAACCTCAGAGAGTCAAATACAAGTGATCACCCAATGCATAATTGAACTTGTTTTGGGCCTTAAGACAAGATGAAGGAATTTGATTATAACGTTCCTCATGGTCAATTTGATAATTTTCAGGTAAAACTGTAATGTGAGTTTTCATATAATCTTACCAGATATCTCTATGTATTCAGGTTCTGATGTTACTTTCTTTTTTATATTAGTATGTAAATGTCAGAGAAAATGACATCAAAGAATGTGCGTTCAAACCGAAAAGATTCAGAATTCGCTCTTACATCATTACTAGAAATTACATCTCAATATCAAGCGACAATTGAACTCAACTTACTAGGTTACATGTCCTCTTTTTTATAAAGTTGTACGTAGTTACTTAAGAACCTTTTAGCAGCTCAAAATCATCACTTTTTTCTACTATATGTTATGATATTTGATAATAGAATGCTTAGTAAAGTGTAGAGTTTTTTAGTTATGTACTATCTTTTGATATTGGTCTCTAATCGTTATTTTAAAGAATAAAACGGACAAGCATGGTAATGGCCAATGGCTAAAACAAGATCCTTTTATACATGGATTGACACAAGTTGGTTTAGTGTGCAATTATGATATCTTGAATAAGGGGTGTGCTTGAAGAGCCGTTTGAAGAAAAAAATGATTTATAGGCTGCTTAGACATAACATGTTTTATAGGTTGTTTGGACAGGATTAACATAAGGTGTGTTTGGCTTGAAAACTTCAGCATATGTGAGCTTTGTTAGAGAGTTGCTCTATCTATTAAAAGTAGAGCCATGGTCTGATAACCCCAGTTCATGATATACTTTGTTAGGCACTGGATTCGGGCTCGGGTTCTTAATGCCTAACCAGTTTTGTTTAGGCTTTAAGCTACTGGTATGGTGCAAAATTGATTAGCGAAAGCCAACTTGATGCAAAAGCATTTTACTGTACGTATTTGATCTTATTAGAGTATGCTATAATATTGCTCTTAACAGGTAAATATTACTCATTACTTATTTGATCGTATATTCCGCTTTGGTAAATTTTATTTTATTTTTTATTTTTGGTAAATTGTAAATAATCTACTTTTTTTTAAACTTATGGGATCAGCGACGGCTTTCGAAAACCAAAAAGTGGATGCAAAAGACTACCAAACCGAATGGCGTTGGTGTTTGGAAAAGCCATTGATGTACAAACAATTCCGGATGTAGGATTTCGAGAAGCACCACTTCAAATTTCTTTGGGATAAAGAGCTCCATACAAGAAGTGAAAAGGATCTTGACAGGTGCGTGAAGCTAACTTCAGTAATATGTATTGGAATAACATTCTCAAAACTGGTCTTTGTATTCAAAAAGTAAAACTTATATATTTTAATCGATAATAATACTTAATAAAGGAATTTGGAAATAACCCCATGGTGCTTGGTATTATAACTAAAAAACATAGCTCAAATTTATTTATTGGATGTTTTCTCAGAACGTTACAACGAGGATTGTCTATCTCACTTGCTGTGAATTTCAACATGGTACGATTCTTTTTTCTTTACGATAATTAAATGAATCTTACCTTTAGTTGTTCATCGATTAAAATATATTTCAACATTGAGATTTTCTATTATTACTTACAATAAGATGGCAGGCAAACGGGCAACAAGCTGTGCCGCAACCCCCTTTTGAATAGCAAAACCAATTCTACTAAAAATGAAATTTTGTGACTTAGGGGTCGCAAAATTACTTTGCACAACCCGTTGAACCATAGTCAAAAACTCCATTTCTGCGAAGCTAGGAACCCAAATGTATCAAAAGCAAAAGGGGTAAATACGTGTTGATTCTCTAAACAAGCTTTCTCGTGTTTAGTAACTTTGCTCGATTCGCTTTCAGCGCCGCTTGTCCCATAACAAACCCATTGTCCCTTAGCCCAACAAGAGGACACTCGGTAAGATCCACACAAGCATGTTTCCCCGGCCCATCAAACACAAGTATATCGGTGGCGTAAAGTAGACCTCCCTTCAAGCGGACCTGTCAGAAAGTTCACGGGGGCCTCTTTTTTAGAAGAAATTCACCTTTCGTTTAAGAACATCTCTGAGAACATCCCTAACAAATCATGCACGTATTTGAAACCGGTAACTCCTTGCAATGGACATGCTGCGCCAAAGGAATCTAAACAAACCTTCGGCAGTAGGCAAGGCTCATCGCCGGAAGCAGTCATTAGCCGGTACTTAAGGATAGTCCGGTACTCTAGGGCCGACATATGTTGGCCTAGCCCTTCAATGGGGATAACCGTCAAGAAATCTTGAGCATGAGGAGCTCGGAGACATTCAAACACCGCTTTTTGCCGAGGGGATAAATCGAACTTCTCTCCCAAACTCCGGACGATTCCTATGACTGCAACAGTTACTGCTGTCGCTGCTATTCCTATGACTGCAACATTGTTGAAGAGGGGCGGACACCAGCCACCTTATTCGGAGGTTGGATTTTTGTTGCATCTCATTATATCATCATTTGCAATTGTTGGTGATGTGGTACAAATACTTTGTGTCTGCAGCAGGTTCACATACACGATACGGACCAATCATGTTAGATTTTGGCACTGGAACCATACGTCAGCATATACCACCTTTTTCAAATACCATGCACTGTCATCTTCGAGTTGAGGGTGACACACGATATGGATACAAAAGGAATGGCTAATTAGCAGCAGAATGACAATGTTTTACATATGAAAAGACTGTAAAAATGGAATGGTTTAAGCCTTAAGTTATTGGAACATTGTAGTGCTTTAGGTATATTAAGTTGTATTTAGGTTGAGGTATAAAAAGAATTATGTACACAAAGTAGTTAACTGGTAGTAGGAACTTTATACAACTTTTAATATATTTATAACAGAGATATTGTAGTACATTGCAGGTATATTACTACCAGTTGTTACTTAAGATTCACTAAATAATCATTTAATATAGTTATATAGGTTAATATGAAACATAAAATACAAGGCCCGTCAATATATATAACACTAAAATGATCAAAATGTATGATCGAGAGAGGAACAAAAAGTAGAAAGCATGACATCAGGACTAAACATTTTAATATGGTTTTTATATACCATTGACATCACAAAAGAAAAAGGTTAGTACTCAATTTATTCTAATAGAAAGTGTTCGTAGGCCACAGTCCAGATCCATCCGCCCGGTATCCCAGTATGAAAAAGGTTAGTACTCAATTTATTTCTGGATTTTCATTTCTCTACAAACTGTAACGTGTGGGTGCATTTAAAATTGAAGACTTCATATTCACCATGTGCTTTAAATGAGCTATTCTTTTTTTTGTTTGAACATTTGCTATAGGCTCTCTTTGTTTCCCGTTAATGTAAGTTGCGCAATTGAAACCCCATGTGCTGAACATGTACTGTAATATTTTTTTCTACTGTCATAATTGAACCTTTAGGCTTTTGGTATGTAACACATTGAGTTATGCCCGCTTCTGAACTTCTTTTTCCTCTTCAAGTTCCTCTTCTTTTTTTCCCTTATTATTACTCTTTCTTAAAGCACCATCATGGTAAGAGCCTAAGAAGGCTTAATAATATATTGTGATATTGTGTACAGTCTTCTCTCCATTATTTCTGATGTATACTCTTGTATTTCATTGAATCAGGTTCGCAACTATAGCCCATTGCCATCAATCAACAAGAGTATCAAGGTTTGTGTTATATTATATCACAGATAATCTATGTTGAAACAGTTTTAGAAAATTTTATAACATGCAGTCAATATGTTGTAAATAGTTGTTGCAATATTACTAATATGTTCACTGTGGTTTGGACTTTTGAGTTGAGATTTAAAAGTTACTGACAGACTACACCTTTGAGTTTGATTATTTACAAATGGTATAACAGCATAGCTTTCCCTTAGTCCAGGTTGGATGAGTGCCTCATGCATCTCTTAGGTATTAGTAATTGGGCAAATATAAAAAAAAAGTACTATACTTGCCACCCTTTCCTCTTCAGGGTAGCGAACAAAATTTTTTGCTTCTCCGGGTAATATACTTTCAAATTCATCCTCTTTAGGGTATTTTCATGAGCAGGTTGGACAATTTTGCCCCTATTACCCGAGAAGAGGAAATGGAAAGTATGATACTTTTTAAATAATAAATAATGTCTTGGCCGTCACGGGCGTGTTTGGCTAAGAAAGCGGAATAAAATTAACAAAGGGTAGCGTATTTGTGATAGGGAAGCGAATGTATTTTGGCGAGAATTTGATCGTGACGATCAAACTCAATAGGTTTATGGGTTAAGATGCGGAATTATTGCTTTGATACGGTTGATACACTCTTACGAGGAATCAACGAGATTCAAATAAAATTGAGCTCAAGAATTAGTTAATGGGATTTGTTATGGCTTCTTGACTTGTAGAAGTTTATTACAAGAGAAAATTACAAAATCAAAACCGCTTACAAATGTGAAATGAATTGTGTTATATACAAATGAAATGATGAAATGGTTGTAGCGGCTTTTCCGCCCTAAATGGTAAGGGTTAAAGCTGCTTATTTGAACCCACGTGCCATGCAGCGTATACTTATTTAAACTCATGTCCTTTGCAAATGGAAGTTGGTACGGTGGAACTAAATTATCTTAATAAGTAAATAGTGTAAACTTAAAACAAAACATTTTTATCATAGATTTAACACAATTATAAATCATTAAATAATTTATCTTAATACATATCCAAAATTTAACATAATAAAAACTAGGGCAAATGATAAAAAAAAGTATCATACTTTCCATTTCCTCTTATGGGTAATAGGGGCAAAATTGTCCAGTGTTCATGAAAATACAAGAAGAGGATGAATGAAAAGTATATTACCGAGAAGCAAAAAAATTTGTTAAGCTACTGAAGAAGAGGAAAGGGTGGCAAGTATAATACTTTTTTTTTGATATTTGCCCTTAGTAATTTTTAAGTGTGCAGACATGACAAGGATGTCATGTGTATATTTGGAGAGTGGTGCACCTTAGAATCTAATGATCAATACAGTTCAATCATGTTAAAAAGTACTATTACCAATCCCATATGATACCAAGGTAGCAATATTTTTTGATCGGGTTACAACTCCCAGAGTCGATCTCAGTTACCCACGCTTCTACAACTCTCGGTCGCCAATTTCCTATTCACTGGTAATAATTTTAGCATTTATTTAATCTTTCACTTTTTTCTGTTCTATTTCTTAAAGTTAGTATCTTAATTCTTGAATTTGTGCAGGTCAGCCTTTTGTTATTTCTGGACCAATGAAGAACTTGAATATTGCGAAGGTTGTTTACACCACATACTCTATAGTAGATTGGCAATGTGTGGGTGTGCTTGATTTAATCACAGATACACCGGAAAATTCTTATGCCTATCTAGATGTATTCGGCTTTGTGTGACTGTCAGATGTCTTATGTGCTAGAAGTATATATCAAATTTGACCTTAAAAAAATTAAATTTTAGTCAAAAGTCAAATAGCATAACACACACCAGTAGGGCATCTCTACTGGTTACATCTTTAGTCGATATGTAGTGAAAGGCTGTTGTAACAGCCTATCCTAAACCGATTAGAAAGTGAAATTTGTGAGGCATTTTAAGTCTATTACCAATCCCGGCCATGTAATTAATTTGTTATGAATAATCATCATGTAATTTAATTTCTTATGATACTTATGATTGTTCTTTTTACATATAATACATGAGCAATATATAATGGTTTTCCAATTATTTTGTTAAACATATTGGCCATTATTCATGAGCAATATTCATGATGCTTGCTTGATTTATTTTTACATTGAAATAGTTCTTTCATTATTTATTCTATCTTAACCTGTAAAATTGTTGATATATGCGCACATGTTCATTAAGAAATTTTTGACTTAATAATGAACATATTGATTTAAGAGGTTTATATGGTATTCAAGGTCCGGTTTATGGGGGTATGGGATGTGTGTTTAACAGAACAACATTATATGGTTATGAACCTCCAATTAAGCCTAAGAAGAAGATAGAAGACGGGGTTTTCTCTTTATGTATTGGAGGATCACGAAAGAAAAGATCAAAATCAAGTAAAAAGGGCAAATACAAAAATAAATCAAGCAAGCATGTGGATTGGCTTGTGCGATTATTCAATCCGGAAGATATGAAGAGGGTTGAAGGTAAGCTTCTATTAAAAGTAATTTCGAAGTGTCATCAAATATAATTGTTATTGAATGTTATAATCTTATTTCAGGTGCTGGATTTGATGATGAGAAATCATTACTAATATGTAAATGTCACTTGAGAAAAGATTTGGTCAATCATGTTGGACAACCTCATGTTTCTCAAAAAAACCAAATCGGTATATGTTTGAGGTATTAGAGGCCGGGTTGCCTTTTCAGATAGTGATGTTGGTCAACCTCAGGTTACTCGGAGAAACCAATATCAGTAAATTCTTTATAAGCCTTTATAACGTAAATGTTTATTTTTCCTGCATTTCTTGTTTTGTTTTTTGGATGTATGTTGTGTTCCAGATTCACAAGTTCCCATTTACAAACCTCTATGGACATCTAAATCATTGGTCCATATAAACTTCAATTCAAGTTTATGATATACGGCTATTAGTTATTCATAATTATAGGATAGTAAGTAGGAATAGTAGTGATATTAAATGGGACGGGAAGTAGAATATTACTTGTGTCCATCTGTTAACAGCTTCATGGGCAACTTTAGTAGCTTTCTCTGAAGTCAATGATTAACTTTTCAGCAGGTTTAGTTAATATACGGATTTTAGATTCAAATAAAGGTCTTCTAAATCACTAAATGATCAAGAAACAATATAAATGAACTAAGGTACTTATTTTATTACTCATTGCTTCAAATGAACTAAGGTACTTATTTTATTACTCATTGCTTCAAATGTAGCTGGATCTTTGTCTGCAAATTGTCCCAATTCTGCCTAAAATGTTGATTTATAAAATGTTAGCATATATTTTTAAGCTATTTGATGATTAATAAAAATGAAATAGAATGTGAACACACTTTCAGACTGTGATACTTTTGTTCAATGGATTTGAGCTCAATCAAAGCCTCTTCTCGCGCATCCCGGTCATGGTTGATGTTAGAAAGTATTATTAGTATAGAAGATACCCATTAGTTGCTTTCAAGGTTATATTTATCATACCAAAAGTCAAATCACCAACTTACCAAATCCTCACGGCCTTTCTTCAAGGACTCACATTGCTCCACAAGCTCTATGTGCCGCTTCTTGGTGCTTTGAAGCTCTAATTCAAGGTTCTTCGACACATTTCTTAGCTGTTAAACAAAAAGGTATGAAGAAGCAAGACAAATATCAACAATAATGATTCAACGAGATAGTTTTATGGTGTAGACACAGTTGCTTAATTATGTTTTTCAGTATTAGTATTTGTTCCAGGATCAATATTGCCCTATTTGTGACCTATGATTTTATTTTTTTGTGACCTATGATTTTATTTCTTGTGACCTATGATTTTATTTTTTAAAACTGGTTTGATGTTTGTGATCTTTTATCTTACAAGATTTTGTTGTTGATGTGGTACGGTATCATCTTCTTCGGAGCCACTAATGGATATTGTGACCAAAATTCATGAGTCGTGGATCAATATTGCCCTATTTGTATTAGGAAATTCAAAATAAAAATGACAATATTACCCTTTGTTTTTAGTATATAATTGTTCAACTAAATCCTAAAAATAAAAACCAAAAATCAAAATACTTACATGCTTTTAGCCGTTTTATGGATTATGATAACATCAATTATAGATCTTAACCGTTTCATTTAACTTTTAATTACTTTTTAGTATATATTTGTTCTACTAAATCCTAAAAATAAAAACCACGAGTCATACCCGTCCATCGGACGGGTTTTGACACTATATATATATATATATATATATATATATATATATATATATATATATATATATATATATATATATATATATATATATATATATATATATATATATATATATATAAATATATATATATATAGTCAGTTCTAAAGAAAAGTGTAATTAGAGAGAAAAGTGAGAAAAAAGTTACAGGGGGTAGATTCTTGAACACATTTGAAACTTCATGGTAAAAAAAAAAAAAAAGTAAAGAAGAACGTCATGTCGATAACACAAACACACGACCACCTACATCCAGGAATATCAGTTTCCTCCCACTCATCATCTACATAAGCACCACCACACACGGCCACGCACGTGTAGCCAATCACCACCACACCACAACAGCATCACACCATACCTCTACCACAAACATCATACAATCACCTCTCAATCTAGTTAGTTTTATTAACAAATTTCTCTTCCTGTTCATATTGTTGATTTAAACATGCTACAATTATGTATAATTATCAATTCAAACCACTGGAATAACTTTATAATTATGTAAGTTTTTAATTGTGTAAAATCTGTAAGTTTTTAATTATGATGTAATGGGGTTTTTTTTAAGTTTGGTTGAAAGTTTATCATCATATCATCATGTTTTCTACAAGATTTAAAACAAGTTTGATGTAAAAAAGCATGAAAAATGTGTTTATTGGAGTTGCACTTCAGGTGTTTGATAAAATGTCTGTATAAGATTTTGTGATGCACTAATTTGTAGCATATGTGTTTAATATTGAATGATGTGGCCTCTTAGGGTATCTGTATGTATATTTGCATTATCAGAATTACAAGTTGGGGCACCAAATTGTATTAGTGCATCTATATTTGGGATTGTTGCATCAGGTTAAAATGTTTGTATGTTTAGTGAATCGTTGAGCATATTAGAGCATCAGTGAGTATGATTAGTGCATCATCAAATACATTAAGACATCCGTATGTGTGCTTAGTGTATCCGCTTGTATGTTTAGTGCATCGTTGGTCATAGTAGAGCATTCATTTGCATGTTTAGTTCATCGATGGAAATACTTCAGCATCTGTTTGTATGTTTAGTGCATTGATAAACAGATTAGGGCATCAGCGATTATCATTAGTGCATCGTCAAACATATTAAGGTATCAACATGTATATTTAGTGTATACGTTTGTATGTTTAGTGCATCGTTGGTCATAGTAGGGCATCCATTTGTATATTTAGTGCATTGTTGGAGATACTTAGGCATCCCTCTATATGTTTAGTGTAACGATAGACATATTAGGACATTAGTGAGTATGATTAGTGCATCATCAGATAAAACTAATGCATTTCAGTTGAAGCAATTGATTGTAACTAATTATTAATACAAATGTCACAATTAATTAACTAATAATTAGTTTCCTTTAACTAATCATTTTTGTAAGTAACTAATTTATATTATGTTAATTCAATTCCGATTGAAGTCGAATCATATGGTGGAGAAGGAACTAAAATGCAGTTCTTGACCGATGATATAAGTGATCTAATGTTGCTACCAGTATCTGATGCTGGTATGCCAACTTCTGCTCCTGCAATCCATGTGTTAGAAACAAATGAATCTAGAGAGTTTCCTCATAAAGGAAAATTTTCAGATCAGAACCTTCTTACGTTTTTGTATTCAAGGTATAGTAGTCTCGTTTTTAATGGTTATTCTGTAATTTACTAGATTAGTCAAAAGTAACTAATTTGTGTTATATTTTTTAAGATTATAAGAATACAATAGATTTTTTTGTGGCACATTTCTTGGTTCAAGAATGGAAAGACAAAGACTAAAATGGTACGAAAAAGGAGACCTTGTGGCTTGAATTGATAAGTAACTTAGCTCTTCAGAAAACAAACTCTGCTGAGGCGTTATAGTATTTGACAATGGGCATTGATGGATGGCGTCAAGACGACAAAGGGTAAGATCTTATTGCATATGTGTTAAACATTAGTGCATCAACATTATACATTACAATTGTTTAATGTTGCATAAGGATTATTCATCGGTGTAGTAAACTTTGGGGGTGTTTGGCAAAATAATAAATTATATACATTTTAGTGCATCCATATTAGAAAAATAAGCTATCTGTATGGAATATTGCATGATGATTATTAACCAATGTTTGGCATTTTGTGTACATTTTAGGGCATATGTATTAAAAGAATAAGGCATATGTATGGAATATTACATAGTGATTGTTCAACTCATAATGATTGTTCAACTAATTCAGGTTCTATTTAGCAATACACATTTGACATGTCCCCATCTGTAACTTCCTGAAATGGATGAATTTAGTATGAAGATGATTTTGTCAGAAGAATATGACATTTGTTCTTGGTTGAGCAGCTGATGATTTGTTACAAGATAGGCGACTTTATAGGCATCGAAAGGTAACGATTTGAGAGGCTTCTCTGAATGTTTGGATTACGCAGAATTTGAAGATAGTCATTGGTTAGCTTGTAAAAATATTATTTGCCAATTTTTGTTTAGCTTACTATATCTTAGGAGACGTTGTATTTTATTGTAGCATCACTCATCAATGGAAAAATGCATCTCTTGTATTCTTATTGGCAAGTAAGTTTTATAATAAGATTAATTCATTCGTAACATGACTAGGTATTTGAATGTTTATTGCTATTTTTTTGTTCAACTATATTTTTCGGTTGATATTTTTTTACTCCCAATCACACAAGAAATATATTCGTTTTTATATACAGCGTTAGCCGTTCATCTCCATTACATTCAGTATATGCATTTATTTATCATTTACATTAATGGATGTGTTCATTCTCATATATTACTTTAGTGCATATGTTAGAGGGACTTTAGTGCATCTGTTTGAGGAACTTTAGTGCGTCTATTTGATGTACTTTGTGCATCCATTTGTATCATAAAATCAAAACAAGTGAAATACTTTAAGGTTCATGAAATTGACGAAAAGGAGGCTCCTAACAATGATAAGACAAACACGGTAATGCTTGACCAAGCAAAGATTCAAGTTGACGAGCCTTTAAAGAAAGACTTTACAAAGATACCACATGTTACATCATCCTTGATAACAACATTCCAAAGCAATGAATGTGATAAAGAAACAGATTTATATTAAAACTACAAATATAGAATATAGAACTTTATTATAAGAAAGCTTGAAGCTGAAGTAAATTCATATTTCTGAATACGATACTAATATATACAAGATCTATACAAATTGTATATCTTCTTTACTATAGGGAGATTACAACACAAGATGTAAATGGTATTATCTACTTATCCTGTTACACTTATTCAAAACCAATGCCTTTGCGCTAGTTTCAAAAGTGGGTTAACTTTTATGTATGAACATTCCATGTTATTCTGCATTAGGTTATGCGCTTTAGCATCCACTCCATACACTGTCAAACATACAAGTATAAATCAGTAAACTATATGCATTTGTAACAAGCATCCATAAAATACGGCAATTACACACAAAAGGGAAACATGATAAAATATGGCCTTAACTTTTTGCATCTGTTTGATGAACTTAAGTGCATCTGTTTGAGTCACTTTAGTGCACCCGTTTGGTCAGTGAATGAATTTGGACATAAATCAAGCGAAGCTCTACGATGTGTATTGATCGACTTCCGATACTCATACATAAAATTCTGATTTAGTACTCGAGCGAGCATTTAAAATATTTTCTAATCATTAAAAACAACAAATAAGGTACAGCATAGCAACTACCATAGTCCTACGGTGCTTTGTCGTACAAGTGAGGTAGATATTCCATGGTAATTTGTCACTTGAGGAAGATTGGTGGAGATTTCACTTCCTCACTCAATGCTGATATTGAATTATGCATATTTGGGGCAACACCTTTAGGTTGATTAACAAGCACACGGGGAACAAATGTGAATAGGACGCCTATTTCACTTGAAATTTGACAATAATTTAGGTAGATATAGGACACCGCGTAAGAAGCTAACACTAATTCTGATTGAAAAAGCTAGGTTTAAAATCTCCAAATATAAAGATTAGTTATCATGAAAAAGCAATTACTTTTATAAACATGCATGTATACTAGCTAAATATATGGACCTTCACCATCGTTATCTGTTGCCTATAAGATTAAACGTTACAGGGATCAGATGTATCACCAAACATGATACATATAGTGTTTCTAATAAAGTGAATTCCGAAAAATTTACATCCAATTATAAACGTCATGCAATAAAATTTACCTTTGGATGTTACAAAAATTGGTAACTACTTGCTATTGTATCTATATAATAGCTAAAACCTATAACCTAACGTCGTAGCACATGAGTGCGATGGCGTGGTGATACATCTGATAACAACAAACACGATGTTGATACAATTGTCTTAGCGAGTGTTTTCATCCAAATCTTATATCCTCTTGCCTAAATTAATTAAGGCATCACGATTGTAGCTAGAATATATTCACAAGAATTAGGGCATCACAGTGTAAAATTAGTGCATCGCAGTTATAAAAACCCATTCAGACATTTTATCAAACACTTGGTGTGCAGTCTTTTGTAAACATGTTTTCCATGTATTTATTTCTCAATTTCGTTTCAAAATAACTGTTCTATACAATGAAAAATGTCAATAAAGTCTGAAAATCGTTACATCTATAAACAAAGATGATGATTAATGAATCAAATTGCATAAAAACAAAAACCTAACTCCTTATGAACAACAATTCATTCTGACAAAACAACAAAAATCACAAATAACAACTTTATAATTGATTTTAAGTAGAAAATATAACAAAACTATAATCGAATTCAGTTACATATCTTATTTTGATCTTCGATTTGATAAATTATGATGAAATGATATTAAATCTGATAACATGATATGATGCGATAACAGAAGTCAGTTACATACCTTCTGATTATGATAACGATATGACTTATTGATGAGATGATTTTGTCAATCTTCATGGTCGTGATTTCGTGATTTTTCGTGAATCTGAGAGAAAAAAAAAGTCCAGATTGTGAATTTAGAGAAAGAAGAAACATAAGAAATGAAAAAAAATAGGAATTATATATGAAATGTGCGAATTTACAAAAACTTCCCTTTAAGAATGAAAGAAAATACAATTAGGTCCCTGTAGTTTGGTGTGAAAAAAAGGAGGGGAAGAGAGGGTGATCTAATGGTTGAGATTACTTCTCTCACTTTTCTCTTGAGATCAACTTTTTAAATGATCCAATCCATATATATATATATATATATATACATATACATCATAACATAAGGTTATGATATTGATCCTTATGAAAAGATCATATTAGAACATGAGGTTCTAATTTTTTTATTTTTTTTCCCTTCATAACATGAGGTTATGATATTATTCTTTATAAAAAGATCATATTAGAACTTGGGGTTCTAATTATATTTTTCTTTAAACAACAACATGAGGTTGTGCTATTTTGGTTATCTGTTTTGCAGTCACAATAGAACATTTATTGTTCTTGTTAACTATAAGAGAGTTTAAGATAATAACATGAAGATAATAAAAAAAAACATAATTCTCTTTATGTAATCATTCATTATTGTTATGCGAAACAAGACATAATATATAATATCGATTATAATATATTTCATAGTGTTGCATAAAGCAAAAGTATCCATCCGTAACATATTGATTATGCCAGAATAGACAACGAAAAAAAAATGATGATAACAAAAAAAAATATTAATCGGTTTTTTTTTTAGTCGGTACCTTTTTAAACATTCTGTACAACTTCAATTTATTGTTTGTTAATCCGTAGCGTATTAAGATGCATGATATTAAAGTTAAACTATTAAACCTATTGTTTGTTGCCATAATAAACTATTAAAATTGCATATACACATTTAAACCTATATGATACATTACTATGAAAAAAAAATATAGTAACCGTTGAATGAAAAAAAAATATTAATTTTTTTCTTTACCTCTATTTGCTTAGAGCAAAGATCGATAATGTATTGTGAAAATAATGAACAAGTGAAAGATGTAGGAGAAGAGATAACTGTTATTGATTAATAATAACAAGAGGTTACAAGTAAATGTATTTATAAGCCTAATAGTCTAAACCCTAACTTGTTCCTAAAAATTAGATGAATAGACATAAAACCCATAAGCAATTATTTTAGGATTGAACAATTATTATACGACGGAAAGGCTATCTTATTGAAAAGTATTTGTTTCTCATCTTCTCTAAAAATAAAATAGTCACAAGAAAGTCATAAGGCCATCTCCAATTATTCAATATATATATATATATATATATATATATATATATATATATATATATAAATATATATATATATAAGCACTTAGCGGATGGCTATAAAATATTATTTTACCTTGCGGTCCACATAGTTGATAATGACGATGTAGCATTTTTCGTTAATGAAGTCTGTAGACCGAAGACTGCCTTACCGAAACTTTTAATTAAAATGGTTGTCAAAAACGTAAAGGTAAATCCATGCTCTTCCAAATGTTTAGATTTCGACCTTAATGATTCATTATTTCATGATGATTTTGAACCATATGCTTTTTACAATAATGCTCAAATACCACAAAATGAATTTATCAATACGTCTCTATCAAAAAATGAACCTTTTGATATTGATTATCAAATACAATAAAATGTATTTGTCAATACGTCTAATCTACCAAAAAATGAACATTTTGTTAATTTTGGGCCTACATTTCCTTCAAATGATCAATTTGTACATAAATGGGAAACAAATACATTCGAGTATATGCCTTGTCCACCCGATCCCCCGATGCCTAATATCAAGATCCCGAATAACATAAGATACAACAATAATAGCTCTTGTATCCTTTATAAGGGGCGGGAATTTGATAACAAAGACTTATGCATGTATGCAATTGGTAAAAAGCTCTTCAGATGGGTATGAATTTAAGGTTAGAAAATCGATAAGCGAGGTATGATGTAATTTGTAAGAATAAAGATTGCGAATGGAAAATAGTGTCGTCTAGGTTGAAAAATAGTGGTAAATGGGAATTAGGCAAAGTTTACGATGTCCACACTTGTCCCAAAACACAATTTTTTCCTAATCACTGTAATGCAACGAAATTTTTTTTTGGACGTTTTCTCGCTCCAAAATTGAAAGATAGGAGTCGAATCTACACTCCAAAGGACATACAAGAAGATATTGCTCAAGAATTCAAAATAGACATTTCGTATAAAAAAGCATGGGGTGGAAAAAACCGAGCATTGGAGATGCTCAGTGGTGATCCTATGGAATCGTTTCACCAATTGCCGTATTATTGTCATAATCTAAAGTTGGCAAATGATGGTACGGTGACTCGTATTAACACCGATAATTAATGACACTTTAAGATGTGTTTTATCGCCTTTGGTGTTGCGGTAAGTATGTGTATATTGTTTATGCGTTAAAGCACATTTTTTTATATATATTTGTGGTATTCTATTAATGTACAACTAATATTTTGTAAAATCAAACAGATTCAAAGTTTCTTAAACCACTTGCGACCATTGCTAATAATTGATGGAGCACATCTTAAAGGGAAGTACCTTGGAACAAATTTGCTTGCCGTTGGAATGGATGGTAATAATCAAATTGTCCACTTGCTACGGGTGTTTCTCAAGGTGAGGCGGGGAATGCGTGGTCATGGTTTTGTCGAAGTTGAAAGAATGCATAGGGGAAGTTCAGTTTGGCTATCATATCGATAGACATTATGCAATTGGACTTGCGTGTAAAATAGTCTTCCCAAATTCATTTCATGGGTATTGTTGTAGGCATCTCTTGATGAATTGCGGTTTAAACAATAGTAAAAGCTTCGGAGTTTGTATTGGAAGACATGCAAAGCTTACACTAAGGAGGATTTTCATGCAGCAATTTCTGCTATTAAAGCATTTAGACCAGATGCTGAGAAGAAACTTCGTGAAGCTGGCCGAGAGATGGTCTAGGGCATCTTGTCTGCTAGCTAGAGCGGTACAACTATATGGCGTCCAACGGTCGCGAGTCGGTAAATTCACTTACAAGAGATGTCGAGAAAAGTACGATTACAATGCCAATGGAGTGGTATCGAGAGCTTTTACAAAAGTGGTATTGTGATAAACGAGAAAAATATGAAGGTAAAGATTATTTTTAGTAAGTATTTATATATTTTATTTTTTTTTTAATTTTTTTTTTATAATTATAACGGCATTCGCTTTTTAGATGCACCCACGGGGGAGCTTAGTGATTGGTCTACTGCAAAAGTAAAAGATAGAATGTTAAAAAGCGCAACTTGGATTGTAAGAGGCATTGAAGCGGCAAAACTTTATCAGGTGGAGGATGGTCGAAGACAACATATAGTCAATCTAACCAATGGGACATGTAGTTGTTGTAAATGGCAATTTTCAGGTTTACCGTGTGGTCATGCGTTAGCGGTTGTTAGATTTCTTAAATTGTCGGATTGTAATCATTTGGCTTGGGATTGGTTTAAGAAAACCACGCTAAAAGCTACATACCAAGGGTTGGTTTATCCCATAGGGGAACCCTCGAGTTGGGAGAAACCTCATGGCACCGCAAAAGTGAAGCCACCGGCGTTAAGAACCAATCGGGAAGACCAAAAAGCAAAGATCGTATAAAATCTCAAGGAGAGGAAGCAAGCCCTGTAAGATGCGGAAGGTGCCACGTTCTTGGACACCAGCGATGATCATGCATGGAACCATTACCTAATAAAAAGGTCATGTATTGAATAATATTTGCATTCAAATGTGTAATCTAGTTAACTATCCAAATCTATAATCTTGTTAACTTTGAATTAAATTCTGAGAATGCGTGGGAAGCTCAAGTAGCGGACAACCGTCAAAGCGTTTCAATATCATCGGATTTGTCGATAAGAAAACCGGTCATAATTTGTCGATACGATGCTACGGTGATGGCGATGAAATGGATTGGAGCATGGAACCATACAACTTGGATGAACCATAATTGATGAAAAGTAGTGACAATACTATGTATGTTTTGAATCCGTTGCTACCTTACTCTTGAATGAAATGTTTTGTTGTAATAAACTATATACGAGAAACATTAATTTGCTACTACTGCAAGTGAAATTGAATGAAATGTTTTGTTGTAATAAAGCATGGCAAGAAAGGAAACTATGAACCTGAATTCACCAGAAATAAAAGTGGCTATACATAAACCCAAAAGTTATCCAGGAGGAAATACAAAATGTTTGGGTATACATAACCATAACTACATGCTACTTAACGAGACAATTCCATCCCCATTAGTGGTTACAAAGTGGGTATACATAAACCCAAAGTTATCCGGGAGGAAATACAAAAATTTTGGGTAAACATAACCCATCTTGAAGCTGTTTTCAATCAGGTGATTCCATCACCGTTCTGTTACAAATTGTTTTCCAAGATCACATACAAATGTTTACTTTGTCGGACAATCAACCAACAGACAATCAACCAAATGTTTAGACACGAATTGTTTTTTGGAACACGCCTTACAAGATTCAAGCAACATGTATCTTATGCTTGAAATAAAACTTGATCATCCTCTCATGATATGCTAAAGGCGGTTTGAATGGGATTTTCAACATCCAGCGCTACGATGTCCTAACTGTAAGCGTACAAAAAGTTAACAAAGGAAAACTATATAACAAAAATCAAATAATTTCTGCGATGAAAAAGACACAAAAAGCCTATCTGAGGCAACCCATCTACCATACAATCAAACAAATTAAGACTAATTTTTTGCACATAATAGTGAGGCTCAGTTTTCTAATGGTTCAATAGTTTCAAAAACATCAGGATATAACCACCATGGCTGAAATATTATAAAATATAGAATTGCCACGCCAAGACACGGAAAATCACATCATTTGATTGATATCATCACGGCCTCTATCAAAGTAAGACACTTATGTTATAAGCAAGCAAGTGGAGACGACTTAGTACTTTCGGCTCCGCTCATTTAAATCCCATTGCCATGCCTACGAAATGGCAAAGATTTGCACCAAACCTATTGCTATGCGGTTACATAGGAATGGGTTTTCGAGAAGCTCAAAGTACCAAGGTGTGCGAATAAATAATTATCGATTCTACAAGCGGTTAACAAAGGAAAACTATGTAACAAAAAATCAAATAATTTTACAACGATGAAAAGAAAAAAAAGCCTATATACAGGCAACCCATCTACCATCTGATCAAACAAATTTTGACTAATTTTTTGCACATAATAATGAGGCTCAGATCTGTATAAATCAATAGTTTCAAAAACATTAGGATATAACCGGCATGGCTGCAATAGTATTAAATATAAATTGCCGCCAAGACATGGAAAATCACATCATTTGATTGATTTATTAAGATATATCATCACAACCTCTATTAAAGTAAGACACTTATGAACAAAATAGAGTTTATACATGTAAAGGAGATAGTCAAAAAAGTTAAATGTCAATATGTTATAAGCAAGCAAGTGGAGACAGTTTAGTACTTTGGCGTCCATCAAATCCCATTGCCATGTCTACAAAATGGTCGCAAAGATTTGTACCAAACCTATTGCTATGCAGGTGACATAGGAATGGGTTTTAGAGCTCAAAGTACCAAGGTGTGTCGAATAAATAATTATCGATTCTACAAAAGTGTATGTGTTGAATGGGATAATGAAGGAGTGTGGCATGCCATGAACAATACACACTATATCATTATCGCAATCAACACACCTCAATATCATAGCATCTTTCTAACGATGTATATGGGTTCCATTTCTTAGTCACACCGAGATCCCTAAAACCATTGGTGTGCTTGATATTGATCACATTTTTCGTTAGAAAGATCAAACACACAAAGCAGTGTTAGGGAACTTCGGTCCAAACTAGGAACCCATCTACATCGTTAGAAATGATAATGAGGTTTTCAAGGTGAAGTTCAATGTAGCAAGCAGTGTATAGACACATTACTTTGTAGATGGGTGGTTTAAGTTAAGTAAAAAAGCGTTTTTTAATCAAAAGAAACATAGTTAACCCTTTCTAAGATCCCCTACTGGTCCTTTTGTCGTTTCAACTACCTTTGTGCAATTGCGCACCGGGAAAATTGCTAGATTGTTGAAAAAACAAAGGAACGGTATAAGGAACTATAAGGGTTAATTATGTTTTAATATCATAAAAAAGTTTTTCACAAAAGCATAGTTAACCTTTCTAAGTCCCCCTACAATGCCTTTTGTCGTTTCAACTCCCTTTGAGCAAAGGCATGCACCAGGCGATTGTTGAAAAAACAAAAGACACTGCATGGGAACTCAAAAGGGTTAACTATGTTCAAATTCCACACTCATCCACAATGTAATGTGTGCACCTTGTTACATCCAACTTCTAATTGAAACACTTTTATAGATTCCACACGTATAACATATTGATCCTTAACTTTCTTAACTAACTCCTTAAAATATATAAACAATAGTATAATACTCACATAGATGATACAAATCTTCGAGCCAATCTTGGTTCATTGGGACGAGGCGTCGCTGGGAGAAATGATTATATACTCTCACAGAAAATATATATTCATGTGTTACCATAGGATGCCAATCACAATGAAACATGATTGACCCGAAGATGTTAATCATCTATGTGAGTATATCGAGGTGTATTGTTACATGCATTAGCAAGGCTCAGATCGTAAAAAGTTTGATAAACACAAAAACATAAGGATATAACCTCTGTGGCTGCAAAATAATGTAATAAAATTGCCATGCCAGCTGACGGCTAATCACATCAATTGCTTGATCAAATAAGATAATCATCATCACAGCCTCTTGCATGTACCAAATACACCTTTTAAAGTACACACATCCTAAGCAAAAGATTGTGTGTCCTTTCCCAAGCTTCTTTTTACATTTCCCATGCAAAAGTCTTGACTAAGTTGAGCGGCCCATAAGTCGGCGGATTGTACAACGCTGAGATTTGGTGGGCCATTGTACTTTTCTAAAAGGTAAAGAGGGAGGAGAATTAAACTCGATTGAGTAGTTGAGCAGTCGAGCATGAGCAAATTGGGAAAAGCCACAAAATAATGACAACACATAAAAGTGACCATGGGTTCGCGCGGTAAGTATTGTGATATGCATTAGCAAGGCTCAGATCTGTAAAACAACATCAGGATGTAACCACACATGGCTACAAAATCATGCTATAAAATTGCCATGCCAATATATGGTAAATCACATCATTTGTGTCATCAAATAAGATAGTTAGTCATCACGACCTCTTACATATCCAAACCTTTGTTGCGGTCAAAAGTCTTTTTTATTCTATTTAAAATGATAACATCTACAAATTAGGTATTGTAGATCAGGAATAATTTGTCATTAAACAATTGTTTGCATGTGATTTTCAGATTTTCAAATGTCAGTTTTGCCAATAATATAGGTGAGGAATCAAATGTCAGATTTTCAAGTGTCATATAGTGCCAAACAGTATTGATATAGTGTCAAACAGTTTTGCCAATAATACTAGTGTTTTTGTAATATTTGTCGGTAGTCTATCTCAGCGTTTATGTTATAAAAAGACTTAAATTTGAATAATATAAACATCACTAAAATCAACTGAGATGTCAATAGCCACACATGTTTAATGACTAAATGAGATGGGAACGTGTTTATCTACTAAAGAGGGTACACAATGTGAATTTGTTAGCATGTGACTGTCTTTTCTAGGTGTGGTTTTTCCTATTTAAGAGTGGACACACTTAATTCAGCATTAACCTACTTCAATTTATTCTAAATATGTCAAATGCTAAAAAAGTTACATTCTAACATAATGCTGATGATAGGGAATGGTCAATCAAGGCACTAAAGAGGTCATATTTCACGAGATTGAAGAGAGATATGGCCCAACTGCTGAACCAAGGGACCAATTACCCGCTAAAATTCTAGAAGAACTAAGACAACAAGTTTACAACACTGAACAAGTATAAGGTAGTAAACCACGTGGTAGTGTTAACACCGAGGGCTACCACATTGCAAGAAAGGCAAGTCGGTAATAATGATGTACCAAACCAACAAGGATCTGTTTCTAAGGGGCAGTAATTGTTTAGGATCTTGCCCAATATAGGTTTGTGTAGTCAATTGTGCTAGCATTAATGTTCTCTAAAAGATAGTTATTTGTATAATATCCTACTTAAGTAGCAGCTTCAAATAAAGGTTGTAGAAAATTCACTAAATAGGCCAAAAACTAAACCATGGTCCTTTACATGGTGGTGACTTTCATGTGCCCTTTCCCATAAGAGTGTATCCAACAACCAAATGACACAATCAAACACATTTTGACTAATTATTTGTACATAATAGTGAGGCTCAGATCTGTATAAATCAATAGTTTCAAAAACATCAGGATATAATCGCCATGGCTGCAATAGTATAAAGTATATAATTGCCACGCCAAGACACGGAATATCACATCATTAGCATGATTTATTAAGATACTTATCATCACAACCTCTTGAACACAAATGTCGCGTAATATATTATATCAAAATAAGCAAGTTACCAAAGGAAAACTATAGACATGTGATGTAGGTCAGTAATCAAGTGTCATTCAAAACAACTAGCATGTGAGATATTTTGGGGTAATACTTTTAGTATTTAATAGAGGGGTAATGCTATACTATTTTCACATTTTTAGTTCATAATATAAAAAAATCAAAAACAAAACAAAACACACAAACATAATGGCAAGACGTCTTAGGTGTCTTTGGTGCAACAATCTTCAAATACCGTTGAGTGGGATGAAATGATGATTTTCTATTGCCGACAGAAATCACTAGAGTATTTTAAGCTATCGAGAGAGATCAATGGGTTACGCATGAAGCTGTCTCTGCGGTTCATGAGATGGGTTCTTCGATGTGACGAGTTGGAGGCGTGGTTGGGAAGAGCTGTGCCTCAGAAGACAGCAGAGTTTCTCAAGGAGAAAGGATAACATGAAAATGAGGGAGTTGGAGGTTTTGGCAAAGGAGATAGAGTATAGGTGTATTGAGATTGATGAGTTTATCAACAAGCTAAAGGGTAAGGTGCCATTTTGAGACTAACATTGGAACGGGCTATGCTTAAGTTGATTGGGATGTGCAAGTGTCACGGGTGGCCGATTGCATATAGTGACTATGTAAGTTATGCAGACACGATCGGCAACCGGTCACTCGTGACACTGCATCCCAATCACTAAAATAGTGTTTGTGTTTGTGTTTGTCCGAGTTAACAAAGTATTAGCCTAGCATAAGTTTGTGTTTGTCCAGTTGTAATGTAATGATGGTGTTTGTTGTAATAAATGGTTATCCTCTGAGACGAACAAATTGATATATTTTAAGCTATTAATTGGCAATGTTAAATGACTAACCTGAATAAGAAGATGCATAGCCACACACCACAATCATCGAACAAACCACCCTGCTTTGGAGCATTTTCAGCGTTCTTAAATGTAATCCTGTAGGACTTAGGATCGATTCCCTTACGCTCAAAGACCCTACTTCTTTTAGGACTTGGGCGACCTTGTCTCTAAAGCATTCCTCATATCGGATAAAAGGGCCGATTCATTAGCAAACACAAGCGCCACTATCATAGAATGTGGCGTTACCGGTCTGGATGTGAAACACAGCAAGAGACCAATGAACCTCGGGTTCATTTATTGGGATAAAACACGATGAACATCAGGTAACCAAGAGGGTATTTTTCTTTGTTGGCGTAGAACCACGAGCAATGATCCTCCTCGCATCAATAGTGGCAAAAAAAAAGCAACTAACCATTGACCAATCCATATCATCTGCTCTAGTATGCCACATGTAACTGATCCACAGATCAATGTACTGTAAGAACAATAAAAAAAACAAAATACAAATAAAATCAGTAATTTATATAAAATTGAGATTTTCATTTACTCTACCTACAAATCGATTTCAAGTGCGTTTTATACAAGACATATAGAGTTTATATAATCGTGTTGAATGTGATAGCGTAGTGTGGCACATGCGTGAACAATACACACTATATCATTATCGCAAACAACACGTCTCAATTATCATAGCAGATATATATAAGGATCTAGATGGGTTTTATCACAAACAACACGTCCCTACAACCATCTATGTGCTTGATCTTTATCAAAAGTTTTGGCTCTTACAAGAACGGAATATGGTTGTCGAGTTTATATAATATTTTCTAGACAACGAGCTTCCGTTATTGAAAGAGCCAAAACTTGTGATAAAGATCAAGCACACAAATTGTACTAGGGACGGGGTTCAAATTATGCAATGGAACCCATCTAGATAATTAGATACACCCTGCCATGATAATTGAGAAAGTATGCGGTGTTTCTATTTAACAATATGCAGTTTTTCTAGTATAAAATTTACTTTATATCGATTATCACTCTGACAATGAAAACCAAAATATTATATAATTATGAGTAAAGTAAATAAAAGATATATTTACTTTACCTCATCAAGCAGACCATCCTTTGCTTACATCGTCAAGGCCAATTATAGCATCCCAAAAATAACAATCCATAGTTATTTCACCACACCAAGGAAACTTACAATTCCGCCACCCATCCATACACAGAAACCGCTCAATTTTGTATCCAAGGAAAATTCTATCGGTGTTTTGATATGGTCGATCAAGAACCTATAGACAAAACAAAATAAACATAAGTGACCATTATAAAATGATTACAATTATATAAAAAAAACATGACAGATTTAAAAACATTGTACCTCGATCCAAGGTTTGACTAATTTTAACCTTTCAACCATAATAGGATCAAGAAGATTCCTTCGATTTCTCAATTCATCAACATTAGGAACTGTTCTAGTTTTTGGGGCTTGCACAAAAGGTGACCTAATAACATCTTCAAACTTCTTCTTCTTTGTTCCACAGCTCGAGCAATTTTCATGTGAGATGACTTCATGTGAGATTGGGACATTCTCAACCTCTTTTCCCTAGGCTCTTCCATGGGATGAAAAACACCATCCTACGTGGTGATTTGTCAAAATCTTCCTGTGATGATGGAAGATTAAGCAATTGGGAATCAAACAACTTCATAAAATCATTAACTTCAACTGCAATACTCGTCGGCAAGATCAAGTCCTGTCAATGAAATGCCACAATTGCATTATGGATTGGAGCATGAAACCTATAATGTGTCGATTGAAAAGTTGACACATTATCAAAATATATAATCTACAAGCAAATTTACCTTTTCAACACGGATGGGATAACTTTGTCTTGTTGTTGGGTTTATAAGTATAAGCGCACACAAAAGAATTTACCACGTATTAGTAGACAAAACTAAAAGATATACACAAAGAATATACCACATATTATAGCATCGAAAATGCAAATTTACAATTATATCTTGATTTAATTACCTTTTCATAAGTAAGGCGTTGACTTTCTCCTCACATTCTCTTTTACAAGTGTAAAAGCGCATACCAAATTTGTTTACCAAATATTATTATACAAAAATTAATTAAATTACCAGTACATTTATAAAATGAATAACTAACCTTCTCATAGGTATCTTTGTTGACTTGGTCTCTTCTTTTTGAAATGATCTGCAAATGAAAGTAATTTGGAACAAAACATGCCTATTAGTGTATACCATGATAACTGTTTAAAAAGAAAATATATTGGACAAAAATCACAAAGGTAAAACATTAACCTCAACTATACTCTCAAGTTTCGATGTGCGAGCATCCAAAGACTTAAGAACAACCTGAAGAGCAACAACATCTACCTCTACGCGAGTACCCTCCACTTCACAATCCTCTAGGCTGGTTATTTGCTTAGCGTGCGTCTGTGGCAGCACTTTGCTTTCTGAAAATACTCTTCATAAAGTCCCCCCCTTACAACAGGCGGCGCTCTAGGGGTATACCACCTAAAAAATTCTTCACTTGCTGTATACCATCGCGACTCTGCCTCAACTCTAATTGGGAAGACAGTGTAGTTTGGTGTAGAGCCCTAACAAATAAAATAGGTATTAGTTTTTACAAGGACCAGAGATATAATAAATAAACACTTGAACATTAGTTTTACCTTAGCAAAAAGCTGGTCGAAATTATCAGATTTACCAAATGATTTGTGTTTAGACCATGCAAGTGCTATTGGGATAACCCCTGGATCCTTGTTCCACCAATGATTACTTTTATCCGAAAGCTCTATAATCCATGTCTTGAAAACAGAAAAACGAAATCCTTATAAGTTACAAGGTCCAGCAAGATAATAAATAAGCATTTAAATAAACATCAGGAAATTGTGTTAGTACTAACCTTGGAAGCACAAATGAATCGACAAGCGAGAAGGTAGGAACATCCTTGGATTTTTACAAGCAAATGTTTTTGTAACCCGGTCGATGCTCGAAGCGACAATTCTTATTGCGCATACAAGCGCCTCCAAACATGCTCTCCCGGGGAAATGCATTGAATTCATCTAGATCCTCAACCATCCTAAGCAACATATCATCAATGACAGTGAGACAACTCTTTACCCATGAAAATAACCTCCAATGTTAGCAGCAGACAAACCCGTAAAGCGTCTTCATCCGGCCATTTAAGAAAATATCTTCATCCTCAATAACCGATAGAAGATCAATGTTTTTAACATCTTGCCCTATCTTATCGGAAAAACACGATCACGGAAAGGGATATCACCACTTCTCCATTTCCTAAAGCTTAGCATACCAAATGTGAACCCAGGTTACCAAGCAGAATTCACGCCGACCAAAGGCAAAAGTATGTCCATTAACACAGTAAACCAATGGAAGATCATAGCTATCATCATATTGGCGGAGTTGTTTCTGAAGCATACAACGCACCAGCCTCATTATCTAGATAAGTCGAGATCCGACCAAGGTTGAAACATGAGGCCTTGAACATTGTAAGACGTGGTTGGTCTAATCTATCTTTCAGAAGTAACAAATAATTCAGTTTACTTCTTACAATAACTTTCGCATCATAGTCCTACAAAAAAGAAGTAATAAAAGAATGAAAAAAATTAACAATTGATCCGACTTGTGAACCATATAACATTAAGACTTAAGATCACACACCAACATTTCTTATACACTTATATTTATTACTTATAAATAGGCATATAAGCAGTAACACCCATAATAATCACTTAACAATAACAAGTAACCAATTAAATGGTAGATCGAGAAACATAAAATACCCTTGAAAACCCTAAATCGTAATTACATAATCCATAGTAACACCAAAAAAAGCCTAAAACAAAATAAACTAAAGAAACCTAATGAACATACAAACAAAACATACACGCACTTATTTTGATTAGAAACCATGAAAACCCCTATAAATTAACGTACAAATACCCTTGAAAACCTAAATCGCAATTACATAATCCATAGTAACACAAAAACCTAAAGCAGTTAAATAAATTCAAGAAACCTAATGAACATACAAACAAAACATACACGCACATATTTTGATTAGAAACCATGAAAACCCCTATAAATTCACGTACAAATACCCTTGAAAACCCTAAATCGCAATTAAACTAAAACCTAAAAAAATTAAACTAAAGAAACCTAATGAACATACAAATAATCTGAAAAACCCTAAAAACAAAATATAGACGAACTTATTTTGATTAAAAGCTGAGAAACCATGAAAACCCTCATAAATTAACATACAAAAGATAACGAAAAATAACTTACATATTAGTTTAAGCACTTAAGAATTAACAACTTACTTACATAAAATACCCAGATAAGCACTAAATAACCACTCACCATATCGAGGCGGGAAGCGAAGATCAAGAAGTTATCAACACTCGGCGATTATGGCGAGAACAAGCGGCGATCATGAAGAACACACAATCAAGGAGGCGATCATCTATGTGTGTTTGTGTGTGTTTTCTTTTTTTTTTGAATTAACAAAAGTAAAAATTCAATTTTAAAATTAAAGTACACACAATCTAAGCAAAAGATTGTGTGTACTTTCCCATGCTCCTTTTACATTTCCAAGCATAAATAGTGCTTGGCGAAGTCGGCGGCCCATAAGTCGGTAGCCGTCAGTCGAGTATATTAAAAGACAAAAAGGGTGTACAGTAACAAATATTTGGTGCAGATTTGGTGGGCCACGAATATTTAAAAAAATGTACAAGTTGGTGGACACGTGGCAGAAATCTAATGAGGTTGGCGATCGGCGTAAGCCAAAATGGGAAAGAAAGGACATGAAAGTAACCACAAAAGGGACCATGGTTGACTTTTTGGCCTAGTTTGGGAATTTGCTCTTAATTTTTCTTTCCTGCTTTCTCGTTTCCACACAAATGCTGATCTCCAAAAATCCAATGTTTTGAAACCCGGGCGACGGCGGGATGCCGGTTGGACCGGTTCGGGGAAAAACGGGTCAAAATAACCGGGTTTCTAAAGCGGGTTAGCGGTTCGTGGGTTTTGATTGACCGGGTCAACCGGTTTTCGAAACCGGCGGGTTTGGTTTTCAATTTTTTTATAAAAACCGGGTTGACGGATTGACCAGCAATGTTGAACGGTTGACGGCGGTCGAACCGGTTGACCCGGTTATTTTTTTTTAATATTTTTTAATGAAAAACCGGGTTGACCCGGCGGTTGAACCGGTCGAACCGGTTGACCCGGTGACCGGTTGACCCGGTGACCGGTGACTAGACCGGGTTGATTATAAAGGTTTTCAAAACATTGCAAAAATCCCAAATCCTCTCCTCTCTTTTTCGTCTAGGTCAAACCACCAAAGAGGAAAATAAAAATGGTGTACTGCATGCTTGCTTTCTTCCCCATCATCCCAACA
Organism: Chrysanthemum makinoi; assembly: GCA_910596185.1. Classification (NCBI taxonomy): domain Eukaryota; kingdom Viridiplantae; phylum Streptophyta; class Magnoliopsida; order Asterales; family Asteraceae; genus Chrysanthemum; species Chrysanthemum makinoi. Next base: position 283,749,415 of record OU343217.1, read on the forward strand.
CAACACCAATCCATGATTTCTTTGGTCCCCTTTCTTTTCCTGCCATTCTTGCTCGCTCCCAACGAAAGTCAAACCGCCCAAGACATAAGCTTAGAGGCATGATACATCACCATCTCCTTCTCACTTTCCCACGCTGGATCACAAGGGTGTGTTGATATGTGAAGATGGAAAGCAATCTTTGCTCAAATCGGTTTCTCACAAAGCCCCAAGAAGAAAAGTGTAGTAAAACCTATCTAATTGTTTTTCTTTTTTATTGAGTCGAACCAGAGGGATCACAATCACCTCCCACAATCATCAAATCACAAATCTCTTAAAATTCTAAAGGCATTGGTGGTGATTCCTGTTGGTTCGGATTTGGCTTGAATTGTATTTGGGTTTGTAGTGATATCGATTTCCTTCCCGTGTTGCGTCTCACACTACCTGTAAGGTTCTTAAATTTTTTTTTATTGAATTTACCTTGTTAATAATCATTGAAGAGCTTGTCATTCAATTTTTGTGTTATGATTCTTATATGGGACTTGTTATTTTGTTTCCTTTTATGTTTTCCTTCCCTACCGATCGGTTATAATTGTTTTACAGACAATGAGGTTGTTATTGTTGTTATCATGTGGCAGTAAATAAATCACCAAATAAAACTTAAGCTTGTGCGGTAAACCGGACTTAAAATTACGCGAGTATTGGAAGTACTCATTTTGTTTGATTTTGCTTGATCGATGCTATATTGTTAGGACATGTTGAGTTAGAATGAGTCGCATTTGGATTTGTTGAGGGTCATAGAACCACAACTGGGGGTGTTCAATGAGCACAAATTCCTCCTAGCTTGTGGTTTAGCATAATGATAATCTTTCATTTGGCCATAGGGTAAGCTTCAATTGGCTTGGTTGAGATTCGAAACCCACTGTGGTTATCACCACAATGGTAAAACCTTGGCTAACTAAAAAAATGAAAGATAGGTTTTTGGCAATTGGTTTATGTCGTGGTCGAAAACTCAAATCCCCTCGACATTGGCATAAAATTTATTAGTTTCCTTACTCCGCGATATGAAACCCGCTTGAACTAAGCTTTTGGTTAAAATGGTTTTGATGTGTTTTGAGTATTGTGCGTGTGTGTTTGTTGCTCAGTCAAGAGGTCTCGAATCCATGGTCGAGGGCACATTTGTTTTGAGTCATGTCGCGAAGACTAGACTATGTTTATGCTAAAGGGTGTTTGTTTGGTTTATGGGCCGAAGCACACTCATAATACTAAAACCACATCGGGCCACAGCCCACACAAAAAACTAAGGGTGTGTTTCGTTGGGGTGCAAAGCACAAATCAGTCCGCACATAAAATTTGTAAAAGGATAAAACATATACATGTTTTCCCGAAAGCCAAATGATAGTAGTCGTTGAACGTTTCCATGTTCCGTACCTCATTTATCGACCAATACCTAATCGGTTGCCCAATCATTGCTTGTATCGCCATTGCCCTTTGTGACCTACTCCAAACGACACGACTCGTTTCCATGCTTGCATGTAGCCATTCAAAACGACGCCTCGAAACTTATACTAAAGTCTTAAAACAAGTAAATCTAAACATTAATCAGAACTATGAAACCATGATTTTACTACAAAAGTTTTCATATTAAACCTAAATGCATATCCTTCGGCTACTCGCATTTTCTAAAGTAAGAATATAAATTTTAGACTCCTAATTATAAATCTATAAACCAACCTTTGACGAATAGAAATTTATATACAAATCATAACCGGTCTTCGACAAAAATACATTTTTAACAAGAGGATATGTATTTCATAACTTTCATATTGAATTTTCTAAATACTAATATATATTTTTCAATTACACTTTAAGTACCGTTATGTTAACTAATAATAATTATATACAAAATATGTATATCTCTATGTACATTAACGTCTAATACTATAAACAAGTATTTTCCGTACTTCGTCTCTCGGTTACCATCAAACCAAAGACTCATTCGTCCTTGATATGTTCCTATTATATACTCATGCACTTCCAAGAGCCAATACTTGCGAACATTTCGAAAACTATTTCAAAACTTAAGCGTTGCTACACAAGCAACATTAACTTAATCATTTCAAAGCTTTTAAACGTAATTACACTTCGCTGAGTCTTAAACTAGAGTAATGAACTAAATTTGCCCTACTTACTTAGGTCGCGTGTCGGTGCGGTTACACAATACTTTTTGACTTTCACCATCGGACTGCTGTTTGCTGAGGTGAGTTTATAGCCCAGGTTTTACTTTCATTAGTTGTTTTCTAAACTTTGGGGTAAGAAAACATGCAAAACTTTTATGGACCAAAACTATTACTTAAATACTATTCCGCGGATTAGCCTAAGCCCTTAAATCCCAAAATGCCCGGTTTCATGAACTGTCAATTACTGCTGGGAAGCGCGAATGTTATAAATAGATCTATTGGGGGTGACTCCCCCGTTCTTTTAACAATGCATAGGTCAAGGTGAAACGTATATCATTGCGGAACCGAGTGTAATGGGATAAACACTCGCTATGGGCCCTTGCTAGTATGACTACATTTTACATACAGAAACTGTCGTAGCTTCGGTTGCATAAACTTAGTGCTAGCGTAATATGTTTACAACTGCTTGAAATGATTTTAAATTGGTCCAATACTGTTTGAATATTTAAACCTATGAACTCACTAGCTTTTTGATGACTTTTAGCATGTTTTTCTCAGGTATTCTAGCCGTAAGAAAGATGGTGGCAACGCAAGGGGTCATAGACTATTCTCTAAGGCATTTCACAACAAAATTATGACCGATTTAATATGGGTCAACTTAAATTATGGGCCACAGTTTCCAAACTTGAAACTCGATGAAAACATTAATGTATTCCGTTCTTTTTTACTTGTGTTGTGATCTCCAATTCAGTAGCACCCCATGACCCGATTGCTTCTGCTAAACCAGATTTGGGAGTGTTACAGAGGGCATCATAATAAGTATATATTATGTAAATACATCAGCAGAAAAAAAAATTTTGGTTTGTCCTTGGAAGTAGCTTTCAATTCAATGAGTTCGTAATATCAATTCACTTATGTAACATTCTTGAATTTGTATGTAGGTATATAAGAACGTTAAGATGGGACGGGTAACAAGATGCGTTGAATTGGAATGATAATCTGCTCAATTATAGGTTTAGAAAACTGCTAATTCTACTTCAGTATTATTCATTAAGTTTATTTCTTTTAAAATATATATTGGTGGCGGATTAAGACATATTTAGGTATTGTCAATACGTCGGGAAGAGCTTATGAAGAAACACTTTCGGATAAAGGTAAAAGGGAAGTGTATGATGGTTCTTATTTGGAGTAGTCGACGTGCTCTGTTTCTAAAAGACAAGGTCAAAGTCAGAGCGGAAATGTTTGTATTCGTGAAACACCTGCTGCCATTAAGTCATGTTTCGTGTTCAACTGACGCACCGTTATCTGTTCCAGCTGGCTACTCCTCTACACTTAAACCAAATCGGTATTTTGAGGAGTTTATTGCATGTAGCACACACACGATTAATACAAGAGGTAAAAGAAAACTTTCAAATATTGATCTTTGACCCTTCTTTCCCAAAGGGGAAAGTGCACAGGATGGCGTCAATCGTGATTTCAAATGCTTTGGTGAAAGTTTTTATATTTTTTTGTTAGTGTATTCTTTGGTTTTGTAAGTTTGTATAATAACCATTTTGGAGTGAACATATTATATTATCAACCAATTCATAATATGATGGCAGCACCGCAACACCTGTTACTTTAGCTTCTATTTCGTACTTGTATACTCACATTTTTCTACCAATGAGTGTAGGCGAGGAGCGTGCCCCAAAGTTGCTTGATTTTACTACAGGCGTTGCCTGTGATCCTGGAGTTTTTTCCTGCAGCCTGGTATGACCTCTATGTATGTATTTATGTCATTAAAAAACATGCCTGCAAACCAAGAAAAGAAATAACTAGCAAGCTTTTATTCTCGGTTTATAATGACACTATGGTGATGATCTATTCAGACGCAGTTTCGGGCTTAGTGGTGCTTCATTTTACGGCGGGTAGTGTTCGTGAAGGCAACGTCTTCTACCCTTGAATGGATTTGTGTTGGATACATAAACCTTCTGCTGCAGTAAACTAACCCGACATCAGATATCACGTGGTAATTTTTTGAGTGCAACTTGCAATGTTTTTAGCTCTTATCATCTACATATAAGCAATATAAGTTACTTGAAGTACCATTTAATTTTAAAAAATTATAAAGATTATTTTTTTCTAAAATCCTTAAAAAGTACTATCTACCATGGTTGCAAAAATCATGAATCGCTAATCGGGCGGTCAATCTCTTTGTAGATTGTAATCGGTATAGGCGGGTTTGGGTATTTCCAGAAAGATTTTTGGTATTTTCAACGAGTTTTGGGTATTCCCGGTAAGATTATCTTCCTTAAAACACATCTTGTGATATATATATATATATATATATATATATATATATATATATATATATATATATATATATATATATATATATATAGGAGAGTTAACGTGAGATCAAACTTAAAGTTGTAAAAATAATATCTAGTCTAAAAAACCACTAAAACATTTATAAATTACAAATTTAGCAATAATACACAAAAAAATAATATTTTTATACAAATTAACATTTTAGCAACTAATAACCAAATGATACATGACTTTTGATTAGTGATACACCTGATACATATTACACTAATAAATATTCAAAACACGTACACATATCAAAACCGATTACATTACACTTCTAATCAAAGTGTATCACCTAGGTTTCGTAAATTTTAAAAAGAAATCTATCGAAACACTAACAATTTTAGTTGTAGTTAATAAAAAATTTACTTTTGTTGTAAAAAGAGTGTCACTTGTCAAATTTTAGTTGGATCTTATTTTAACAACTTTAAGTTTGATCTTATTTGATCTAGATTCTATATATATATATATATATATATATATACACTAGTGTCAAAACCGTCATGGTGGATTTATGACTTGTTTTATTTTTAGGATTTAGTAGAACAAATATATACTAAAAGTAATTAAAAGTTAAATGAAACGGTTAAGATCTATAATTGATGTTACCATAATCTATTAAACCACTAAAAGCAGGTAAGTATTTTGATTTGTGGTTTTATTTTTAGGATTTAGTAGAACAAATATATAGTTAAAAGTTATTAAAAGTTAAATTAAACGGTTAATAAGTATAATTGATTTTATCATAATCCATAAAACGACTAAAAGTAGGTAACTACTTTCTAAAATTTTGTTCTAATATTAATCATGAACATCTTTTACATTTGATAATATTATTAACATTTATTATTATTATTATTAATATTTTGTTAATTATGTTTATTTAGTTATTAAAAGAGGGTTATTTAGACCTGTTGATACAATAATATAGACCGATTGAAGGACGGTCTAGAAGGGGGCTATTTAGACCGGTTAATACCATTATAACCGGTCTTTATATAATTTTCAAAAAAATATATTATTTGTTTGAGATTGCTTAGTTGAACTGCTTATAGAAGAAATGAGACCGATTACTGAATATTGAAGGCTGCTGCTATTATTAAGGGATTGTTTGAGATTGTTTATTGAAACTACTTATAAGGCTATAAGCAGTTTCAATAAGCAATTCCTAACAACCCCTTAATAAAAAGCAATAGTTTCAATAGACAATCTTGAACAGTCCCGTTTCCTGGATAAGCAGTTTAATTAAGCAATCCCAAACAGCCTTTATAAGCAACAATTTCTATAAGCAAACCCAAAACAATCACTAACAAGTACTTTCAATAAACAATCTCAAAATATCCCTTATAAACAGTTTTAAATAAGTAAAACATTCCCTATATGCAACTTCAAACATCCCTTGTACCTAAATCTTAAGACGCAATCATATAACAAACCTAAATATTCTAACTCGAATGCCAACAATCTTTAAATGATGATGGTCCTCACCATCTTGGTGTTATGTCATGTACCAGCTAGGATACGACTAAATACATCATGACTTCATAAGTGAATGGACACTTCGTATCATTGTAAGTCCCTAAAATCCAAAACATCATAATGAATACGACACCTCCTCAATGCTATTGTCATCAATCCCTGTCATTTATATAATCAATTCATTTTTCTTCAATGGCTAAAAACAGAAATAGTTAGCTTTGACACTAAGATAGTGAAAATCAAAAAACACCCATCTTCACATATGGGTAACTTTTTTCTGCGTTTAGAAAACAATAGAGAAAAAGATTTTACCTTGTGATATACACGTGGAGATTGAACAGCATCTAAACGCTCCATTCCTAGAACAAAGTGGTTAAGAAAGACACTGTATAACTGCTTGGAATTATGTACATACCACCACTCCCTCCGACCACCAACCAGGTTGATCACCCCTGTCAAAGAATTTTTCGAGAGTCAATGTTCAAATTTTAGAACCGGCGCAACAGTCTTTAAAGCTCGAGAATAATAGAAATAGCGTAACTTCAATTACAACCTAATATTTTATAGTTCTAGTGCTTTAAACTTCTTTCCAAGACAACAGCTAGTTATTGTAAATAAGATTGGAAAATTTTGTCGAGACTTTCGGTTCATATTTACCATGAAAATGATGACAAGAGTCATGCAAGACAATAGTATCTTGTTTGGACTGATAAAATTTGTAGGGGAGGGAGGAAGTCACCCATTTCATTATTTCAGTAGGGGGATGTTTCTGTAGGTGCATTGTCGGGAGATATTTCATTATTTGCATTCTCTGGGGATATTTCTGTAGGTGCCAAGAAGTCATCCATTTCATTATTTAGCACAATTCCCGTTGAGGGACATAAAATACCGCCACCAAATGGGTAGTTGACAGTGGCGTCATTGATCAACATTTCTATTTGCATCGACTATGCAAAAAGACTGTCGCAGTGATCTTCAATCTGACTCCACCTGGTAAATGCACAATTCCATAAACAATGAATGAGAGTCAATATAAACTTAATTTTGTACGCGGACATGTAATATTCAGAAGGGAAAGACATGTAAATAGTATATCAATACTTAAGTCCCGTCAATAAGCAATTCAAAAGCACCCTGTATAAGTATATTATAAGACGCTTCAAGTAGAAATCTCAAACATCCCAATTGCTATCGTCATAAGCAGTTTCAATGAGCAGCCCAAAGAGCCACTATATTATTAATATTATAACTCATAAGTCCATGGTTTAGATGAGTTCATAAGTCTTCTTTACAACTTTACCTCAACAACACCAATCACTTAGGGTTACAAATAATTTACAAAGCCTTCTAATAAAAAGTAGTGCATCATTTTTCATACTCACCAAACAAAACCGCCAATCCAAGAGACCCATGGGTTACATGATATTTGCTTTAGAGATAATCATTAGTACATGCATTTCTTGACCCAACTCATTTGACCCATTTAGCTAAGTTGATGTAATAACTTTTTATGCACCACAATTAGCATTTGCAGATTTTATAGAGTAGTATGTGGAGCGTAGTAACTAACCTGTTTCATCTTCTTTTTCAGTCCAGTAAATGTGGTTTCAAGATCTTCAGAGACTGCACAAAAAAATTTGTATTTCAGTAAAACATTACGATGAAAAAACCTATAAAATCCAACATACAACGCAACTTCTGGAAATCCTTAAGTTGATTCATTTACCAGATATTATACGTATATGCATCATGACTTTTGTTGATCTTAATCATATATTTTAAAGCATACAATGAGGTGAAGAACATTATTATAAATTAAGTTTATATTGACTTTTTAGAATAATAATTTAGTTAAATATATATATATATATATATAATATGTTATTATATCCGTGATTGTCTATTTAATATATTGTTAAATGATTAATATTGAAGTTAAAAGAAAAGCTTTAATTCAACCTATAAGATCAAACCAGTTTGGACATCATAACATCGATATAATACTAATTCCTATGGAAGTGCACTACTTTGTGAAATAATACTAACCTTCTTAGGAGCTGTGGGGTGGGGTGTTATTCCATATGCAAGATATACCTGCAGACCAAAATCAGAATGTTGTGAAAAGTGTGTTTTTAGACTCAGAAAAATATAGTGATATATGAAATATCGGCATTGTGAACTTACATGCATTATTATGGAATTATAAAAATTTATCCAGAATGCAGTACACGCATTTGTTTTCATTACACTGAACAAAATAACAACACAATAGATCATAATATAACTTTCTACAAAAGTATACCTTGTGGGCCAATGGATAGGTTCGTGTTAACTTTTTTCATCAGTCTTGTGAGCTTCTAATAAGCCTGGCGGATTCTTTGAGCTTCTATAACTTGAATCAGCCCATGAGCTCAAGAGGACGAAAAGTTGGTTTTCACTCTTTTATTTTTCTTAAGAAAAAGATAGAATCATTATTATAACTGAATCACCTTGTGTTGCACCCGAATCAACTATCATTGTCTTGCCATCATCTCGAAAAGAAAGAATGCCAATCAAACCCTTTCTTCTTCCCCTGCCAAAGTTCTTCTTTCAGTCTTTCACCAACTTCACTGTATTATCATGACAAACTGGTAAAACTAACTCATTTTCTTAAAACTAATTCTGAAATATAGTTGCAGTTGGACTTTGATGTCAACTCTAAAAGGGTAAATTCCAATTTAAGAATTTAAAAGATATATCGGGTATTTTGCAGTACATTTGGAATTTAAGTTTCACATAAACTGCTACCGGTTGAATTAATTATTCGTAGACTTGTTTTATATGACGTAATTTATTGTCATTAGTAGCTTTCAACCATGAATATGTATTTTGGGCGTTATCTGGTCAAAAGTTGCACAGCGAGCACATTATTGTGATAGTACTTGATAAATTTTAAAGTGTGTATGACCACAAAATGATTAAGCATAATAAGCATGACCAAGCCATGCATGTGACGTTATGTCTAAATTTGTCGTGTGACATTTGTTGTTACCTATCACTATATTACGATCTTACTTTCCATTTAATGCTTTATTGAGTTGATTCATGGAAATATCATCATTTTCTTTTCTTCTCAAATTAGGACTTTTTTGGGACCCCAAAAATAAAACCACCTTTCTTAATTCCACCTCATATTGATTTTTAAAGTTCAATTAATGAAATATGGACAAAAAATGAATATAGTACCTTTAAGTTGTAGTCCACAATGACAATGCCACACCCGAACTGGCCTTCTATACTTCAAAAATAAATTGCGATCTACCCAGATGAAAATGCAAACCGAAATCAAACTGGTTACATAGGTTTACAGATAAGTGTCATCCATTAGTTAATAGAAGAAAATCAAAAGTAGGTGAACCTGCATATGTGTGGTTACTTACACAAATGATCTTCTAGTAGCTTTTCGTTGTTAGTTCCAACTTCAAGCATAATAGGAAGGACCTGCTGTGAATAACAAATTAGAGAGCAACCGACATAAGATTCCATAAACCCATACTAAGTATGACGCTTCAAGTAGATTTTTGAATAACTTGCCTTTCTAAATAAGCCAATGGAAACCAACCTGTATTTCTATTAAATTAGCGCCAGAGAAATAGATTTTTATGCAACACAATCATCATTTGCAGATTTTTATATAGTAATGTGGAACATAGTAACTAACTTGTTTCATCTTCTTCTTTTTCAGTCCAGCAAATGCAGGTTCAAGACCTTTAGAGACTGCATAATAATTTTGTGTTTCAGTAAACGTTAATGATGAAAAATCCTATAAAATAAAACACGGGACGTAACTTCGGAAATCCTTAAGTTGATTCACTACGCTTCTTAATTTGTGATACGAGCAGTACAACGCTTCCGGTCGAAAACAGGTTGAGTGAGCGTCTTACCCGAAAGATTCTGCGAGAAGATCCGTTATCTGTTTGGAAAAAGTAATTGAGTCCCTTACCGTCATCAAAATAACCCAACAAATCGCTCAAATTAAAATCTGCTAGACAATCTAAATTAGGAAAATCAAAGTCAAAAGCATCATCTTCTTAAGGAGATCCTGTAGTATTCTCATCAGATGTCAGGATATCAGAAGCCGTCATCTCAGAACCATCAAAATCCAGTCTTCATTTAGCAGTACTAAACCTTTTAGAGATTGTTGACTTCATTGGCGATGAAATGCAATGGTTGCTCTCGATTGAATAGTAACAAACTTGCTTCATTCGAAACTTGAATAGTCTTAGATGTAATAACAGATGGATTGGTTGGCGTAAAAGCTATTGTTAGGGTGAGATGGTTTTCTTGTTCATTGAAGGTGGGGTGCGATTATCAGTGGTGAGACAAACTTGTCGGTTGTTGATGGTGAGGGTGTTTGAAGAGCAAGGATTGAACAGACACTTGGCAACTCTGGAACCTTGAAGTGGCGAAGGTTTAGGTGGTGCGAGCACACGAGAAGTTGATGGAACAGGCGTAATTTGTTGGCTATTTGATGCTCCTGATGGTTGAGTAATCATTTTAGTAGTTGATGGTTGAGCGCTAGTGGTAAACCCAAAGCAAGAACAGAGAAAAATTTAAGCTTTGATTACTACCTCCTGAAACAAACGCATTATAGGTTCAACCTGCAACCCCTTTTGCATTTTTGTCGTAAATTTATTTCTTATGTTCCTAAGCGAGGCATTGTTACTCTACGCTGCGTGAAAGGCTCGCATCATATGCCAAAAATTAATATAGATTTAGCATGACGTGAGTGATTTTTTTTATCTTTAGTACCTTCTAATGCATCCGTTGGGAGACGGCGATTGAGCTACGCGTCGGGAGAGACAAAAGAAAAACAAAACAATAATGAGTCTAAAGAAGAATGAGATTACATTTTTTTTTGGCATCAGACACCCAATATACTACACTCCAGAATAGATGAAATTTGGTTGTAATAGAAAAACTTACCTTGGAAATCAATATATTCATTAATAATACCAAGCATCATAATCGATTGTGTCTTGTGTAGATGTTCCAGCATAAGCACAGAAGAATACTGCAGAGAAGCAACAAAACTTAATTAAAGAATGCAACATATTAACTTAAGGTGCATGGACCCATAGCCAAAAGGAGAATGACTAACTTGCAATCCAAACAATAGATGAAGATGTAAGTGGTATTCTTGCAAACATAATGTGTTTATACATGTGTGATGCTATAAGGTTGTTCGAGTTTCGAATCAGATAAGCGAAAAGAAAAGATTTGTAAACTGATATGGTTTCCAAAGAAAATCTGTTTCAAAAGAATATCTTGATATTATTATACAGGATACTATATATGTGTAAGCATATATTTCAAGTACATTTTGAAAAACAACGTCATTCCCATCGGTGTCTCGGGTGCATTGGGTATGTCAAGATTAGGAGTATTATTGTAGTCTTTAAACGGGTTCACCCACGACCGCCGGCGGCTTCACCTCATCCTACCCATTACGCATGGGTCTATCTTTAAAACAAGTCTTAGTTGTTTGTTGACTCAATTTGAAGAAGTCAACATCCGAGGCACTTGTTTTGTCGTTTGCTACATAGTCTTCATTTGAACGGATTTGGGCTTCGACTTGGGGTGGAATTAGAAATTTTGGAATCAGTAATGTCTTCATCCACGCCAACCACCAAATCATCATCATTATTGGGGTTACCGGGTAGAAGCTTCATTCAAATTGATATCGATCCATTAATTCGAAGGAAGGTGAGGCGGTTGTCATAGTAGTATCGCCCATTTTATCATCTTGGAAGGCAAACCAGTTTGAGTTTGTAAATAAACTGCTGCGACAAATAAAAGAAATAAGTAAATATCATCAGTAATTCAGTTAACCTCTACCAACAGTTTCAACCTATAAAACTTGAGAGGCAATATCTGCTCATCTACTTATGAATGGGTCGATTTAGGTTGTGTTTGTATCCCTAGCAGGTCAAATGGGCCAAACCCAAACATTTTTTACTGTATGCCTAGCCAAACAACAGAGTTTTATGGGATCGAGTAGATGATTCTAAATATATTTCCTAAAACTTACCTGCCTTGGTCATCACCTAGCCTCGTTGATGATATCACAAGTTCAGCCGGATTCGTCATCAAAGTAGCCCTCTGCATCTCAAAATTGAATTACTGATTTCGTATCGGTATCACAATCCGAATTACATACAGCTTGAGAGACACTAATCATCATCATCTACAAATACAACTATAAAGATTTATGGTAATGATAACTCTAGAAATATAACCAAAAAAGTTCGGTATTACCTCGTCACCTTGACCAAGAGTTACATGTCCGCCATCGAACAATGAGTAAGGCTTAAATTTTGTACAAAATACCACACACTTGAACTCATACAAGAGAACCTTCAACATACCTCTTCACCCTCCTCATTATCATACACATTGTATGATTTGTATCTAAATGCCTGGCTTAGATTATTTGCTAGAGCAGCGACATCGTAGTCTCTGTCATGATTTATGTCATCTTCATCACTATCCCTGTTTCTATCATGTATAGAAGTTGGTCGTGAGAATATCAAGATAGAACCAAGAATTAGCACCATGGAATAAATTAGCACCAGTGACTTCAGAGGGGTCGTGTAGTAATCGATGTCAAAGAGATTAACATAATATAAGATGCTTTGACATGCAATCCATAAAAGCAGAGTGGCAAGAAACATACCCACAAGCCCATCGATACACATGTTCAACCATATTCCGCTCCTGTAGAAGTGTACCATGCCACTCATTCCATTCGCTACTTTCCTAGATCATAGCAAACAAGATTTTAATTACATTAGTGCATGAAAAGCATGAAAACTCATATATCGAACGAAACATTTGTAAATGTAAATCACATTCATAAACTAATTTTATATGTTCCTATAAACAACGTCATTCATAATATCTAAATTGAGATCAAAATGGTTACTCTGGGGTTTACAAAGTGATTATTTATTAGGGGTTTCTTACGTCTTTAAAACTGTTTTCTTCTTCATTGTTGGTATGCATTATGTTTGTTTTAGACAGAGTGGTAGCTTGACAAGAGCCTACAATGCATTGTGGTAACGCAAAGAGCTTAATGAATGTTAGAATGTTAAACAGTTGTTGGTAATATATCATTCAACGGTTGCATCGGCTTTTGTAATCGCAACATATGACCTAGCCAAATCTGAAAACCTAGACTTAACATCAATCGGTTAAAGTCGAGAAACCTCTACCATCTATATGCAAAACCAATCTTCCAAGTCCAACTCCAATCCTTCTCACATACTTATTTATCCCCAAACATAGTCTTCATTCTTACAATGTAAACATGCGTATGGTCTCTTATTATCACGGAAAAAAACTAATCTCATAGTAAACGATCATTCTTAATCTTCAACTCTTACTCAACATCAATGAATAATTGTGTAAGCTAAAGTTAATTATTTCTGTTCAAATAAAATTACATGAAATTAAGGCTTCCAAAAAAAGTTAAATATCCTGATATTAACCTTCAAAGTCCTTTCACTATGATGTTATTTTTAACATCATAGTCAACTCTTAAATTAAGGCTTCCAAATACAATTAAACATCATAGTCAACTCTTAACCCTCAAAGTCCTTAAATCTAATAGTGGTAACTCCTCACAAATTGCTAACAAAGAATTTTATAATCAGATTAAATCATACACAAATTAATATGTAAAGTTTATAACTTTTCGTAAGTAACATGAAAAACATATATAAAAATCAAATCTTTAATAACAAAATTTAAAAATTAAGAGTACCTAATTGAAGCTTCTATCTAAATTCAATTAATCTGAAAAAAAAAAGTAAATCAAATTATTAGAATCAATTAGATGAAAAAAAACAACAAATCCAATTAAGGTTTCTAATGATTCGATCCAAAGAATTAAAACAAAAACATTATAAAACCCATTAACATGTTTGCAACAATTAGCAAAAAGTGTGTACCTTTGGCTTTGAGCGCAATCAAGACATGATCAGATGTGTTTGAGATTTGAGGTTCTGGAGCAGAAGTTGAATTCTTTGAAAAACAAATATAAACATGGTATGGATTTTGTGAGGTACGTTATGTGATCTAGGGTTTTTTTTGGAATTTGTGATTATAAGGTTTTACTATTCCGGTTTGTTAGTGCAAAAATTGTAGGGTTGCAGTTAATGAAACGATGGATTTGTGGTCAGTATATCAATTTAGGAATGCAATTGTATGTCACAAAAACTGGCATGCTCCATTGGTTGTGGTGTCTGTGTGTGAATGCAAAAACCCGGGTTCGAAACTTGTAGTGAACTATATTTTTAAACATTTTAATTAATCCGGTTTTTAGCTATATATAAGAGGTGGCATGCTTTGCTTAGGTGTATTTATAACGTGGCTTTATGGGATGCCAAGTGGCATTATGACGTGGCATGCCTCCTCTTATATATAATGTATAGATATATATATATATATATATATATATATATATATATATATATATATATATATATATATATATATAGAGAGAGAGTTAGGATCAAATGAGAAGATTACTTAAAATAAGAAGTAATAAGAAGAACTATAACCGCAAATCCGAGATGCACCAAGCTAAATTAGATGCATCCCTATAATCTTAGATGCATAATAACGCACAATAATGTGTTTTTTAGCTTTTAATCAGATGCATATATGTATATTAGATGCATTTCATGATTTTTCTTGTTTTTTGTTCCTCTGCGCGCGTGCGAAATCATGAAAATCAATTTGCACCATCTATACATCAAATTAACTTTAAACTCAAGATGTTGCATCTATATGAATAGAAATGCATCTAATGCAAGTCGTTGCATCTCAAATGCGTGGTTTTGGTCACTTCTCACCACTTCGTATTTTAATTTACTTCACTGCGGATCCTTACTCTATATATATATATATATATATATATATATATATATATATATGTATGTATGTATGTATGTATATATATATAAATCACTCGGTATAGGCAGTTAACAAAGTCAACATTTTTTAACTTTTTTTAAAGGCATTATTTAACTAAAAATTAGGGGTTTTCTTTTCAATATACCCGACCCATACTTAATTTATCATAACATCTCAACACAAAAGAAAAACCAAGGATTGTAAACACAAAGTCATGGGTTTTTCATATGAAATTCGAACCTCATTCTCACTGATTTGAACAATATGGTCAAGATGAGAATCAAGCATCAATTTAATATTTAAATGTGAAGTATTCAAAAACGTTTGAAGTTTTAAGTACTTAAATTGTTATGTTTATTTTTGTATTTTGCAACTTCAAACTATGTGAACATTGAACTATTTGAAATTATAAGTATTTTGTTATGTTATACATATTACTTATGATATTTATATATATAAAATTCCAATCCGCCTAGGAAGCTCCTAGGCGAATTTTGCCTCGAAGGTGGTCGACCGCCCCACTAGTGCCTAGCGATTTTTACAACATTGATCATAATCTTCTCAATATCTATCTAGGGATGTTTGGCAAAAGTAACTATTGTTGAAATTGAAGATGATGCTCATTTTTAAATAGCTTATTTTTAAAAAAAATAAGCATAATCTCTCAAACCTCTCTCAAAGATTACAAGCAAAAGTAGCGTTTGTAGTCCAACGGTTAGGATAATTGCCTTCCAAGCAATAGACCCGGGTTTGACTCCCGGAAAACGCAATTCCGTAAGTTATCTCTTTCTTTTATAAGTATTGTTTTTTGGGTGGCAATTTGAAGCAACTTTTATCACCAACGGTAAGCTATTCATATGATTGATAAAAATCCTCAATTACTTTTTGATGCACACCAACTGTTTGATGAAAGCCCCCATTCACTTTTTTTTTCTTCATATTTGATAGTATTTTCTTTTTTTTTAATATATATATATATATATAGATTCTAGATCAAATAAGATCAAACTTAAAGTTTTTAAAATGAGATCCAACTAAAACTTGACAAGCGACACTCTCCTTACAACAAAAATAAATTTTTTATTAACTACTACTAAAATTGTTAAAGTTTCGATAGATTTCTTTTTCAAATTTACGAAATCTAGGTGATACACTTTGATTAGAAGTGTAATGTGTATCATGTTTTTGTATGTGTATCAGATTTTGAAATATTTATCAGTGTAATGTGTATCAGGTGTATCACTAATTCAAACTCATGTATCATTTGGTTATTAGTTGCTAAAATATTAATCTGTATTAAAATATTATTTTTATTTGTATTATTGCTAAAATTGTTATTTATAAATGTTTTAGTGGTTTTTTAGACTAGATTTTATTTTTACAACTTTAAGTTTGATCTCACGTTAACTCTCCTATATATATATATATATATATATATATATATATATATATATATATATATATATATATATATATATATATATATATATATATATATATATATTTTATGTTATGGGTTAGTTGAATAGCAAGTAAAGCGGATGATGTTTTCCTTGTTCTAGCTACCCGGGTAGGGCGAGTCTGTAACTTAGATGTGCGTGGCTTAACTGAGGTATTCCCGTGACACTTTTCAACCCTTTCCCTGGCCACCACGTGGTTTTTGGGTATGAGTGTAAACGGATGAGATATTCCTTGTTCTGGTTAAGCGAGAAGGGCGAGTCTTTGACTCAGATGTACGTGGCCTAAGCGGGGTATCTAGTGACAGTTTCCGACCCTTTCCTTGACCACCACAAAGGAGGTTTAAATAGGGTGCCTGACCACTACTAGGCCACCTTGGTGGTGCTTTTATGCTATGGGTGTAATTGGGTTAACTGACCACTAACTGTTTGAGGAAAATCCTCACTCATTTGCTTATGATGTTTATCTCTGATATGGAGAACCCGTGTGGTTACGTGTAAACAACGACTATAAGTGATTGAAACAATTTTATGGTGAGCTTTGAGAATTTCCGGTAAGATTTGCAAGTTTCTGGCAAGTTTGTCAACCGTTGACCGTTGTTGACAGCCGTTAACCACGATTGACCGATTTACACAAATAAAAAAAAGTTAGTGGCCTAATAACGCCTAAGTGGTGATTAATCGGCCTTATAAACTTTTTTTTTTCAAACAAAATTTGTTTTTAATGACTTATCTTTTCAAAAAATAATCATAATTTCTCAATATCTCAACCATGCCCTAAAAGATTACAAGCAAAAGTAGTGTTTGTAGTCCAACGGTTAGGAAAATTGCCTTCCAAGGAATAGACCCGGGTTCGACTCCCGACAAACGCACTTATTCCTTAAGTTATCTCTTTCTTTTATAAGTATTGTTTTTTGGGTGGCAATTTGAAGCAGCTTTTAACACCAACGGTAAGCTATTCATATGATTGATAAAAATCTCCGATTACTTTTTTGATGCACACCAACTGTTTGATGAAAACATGTTATAAGTTAAAATAATGATTAACACATGACAACTATCGATGTTTCAAGAGGCAGTGTCAAAACATTCCAATTACATGTTTTGATAGTGAACGCAATGATATTTACTAGCAAGGTGTCTTTGAAATAATAAAAAAAATAATAGTCACCTAATATGTAATATTACGAATAAATAGAAGGGTTAAAGTACATGTGACAATTTGTGTCCAAAAATTAAAAAATGGGCTAAATGGGTAACTTTTTAAAAGATTTGAGCACTCTTAGCTCATTTTTTTTTTTTTTTTGAAATGGGCATATATTGCTCATTTAAAAGTTAAATGAGCATAATGGGCACATGTTTTTCTCGAACATTAAATTGTTTTTAATGAAAAACTTATAGATATAGTATATTTAGTTACTCAAATATAAATGATGTGTTACGTTTGAGGAATTTTTTTTTTGTCATTCTAGGTCTTTTCTAAACTGATTCTTATAACATGAGCCCGTTTGGCCCGTGCCCATTGGGCTAGTGCCCGTTGCCCGTGCCCGCCCGGCCCGCCCGTTTTTGCCACCTCTAGGTTAAAGACTTAAATTACTAATGAACTTTTTAAAATTTCCAAATACGGGTAATTTACTTTTTAAAATACTTTTTTCACCAACAAAATTTTACATTTTTTTCAAATACCACCAATTTTCTCAAATGTTACCGGCTATAGCCGGTTGTCACAGCCACGTCAGCTTGTTTAGCCGGTCATTTTTTTTCTTCTTTTATAACTCACGCCACGTCAGCGAAGTCAAACTCAACCACAAACACTTAAGTCAAACACACAATTAATCCCATCCCATTAATTCCTTTACCCACCCAGATCAAACACAAACACACACATTTAATTGTTTCACCTAAAACACTCAAACCCTAAAAATATGTCAAACACACACACAAACAATGAAGTCAATTAACAAAAAAGGTATTCAGTTGGTGATTTGATTTAGCATTAACAACTTTTTTTATTTACAAATGGGGTTGTTTTGGGTTAAAAATTGACTCGTTAGTGATGCTCTGTTAATGGGGTTGTTTTGGGGTTTGTAATGGTCATTATGTTATGTGTTTTTTGATGCTCTGTTTTTTTTCTTTTCCATGCTCTGCTTTTCGTATATATGATGCTTCTTATGTGTTTGATGAATTGTTTACAAAGTAGTTGATACTTAGAATGATATGTTATAAGAACCTTATTTGCAGTGCATGTAATGTGCCTAGAACCATTGCATGTAATGTGCCTAGAATGTAGCTGAACACTGACATAACCAAATGTAATGTGCCTAGTTATGTGTTTTGTGTTTGATTATTTGTGGTGCTCGTTTGGGATTGCACTGAGAGGAATCAGAGAACACACTGGAACTTTGAAAAGCTTTTGCTTGTGCTTGGCCACTAAAGATAGAACCTTGCATCCTTGTTTGTGCTTGGCCATCAAAGAGAGAACCTTGCAGCCTTGTTTGTGCTTGCCCACCAAAGATAGAACCTTGCAGCCTTGTTCTACATTGCAGCCTTGTTTGGGATTACATTGAGAGGACCAAATGAGTATTGGATCACTTAATTCTAAATTAGTATACCTTGAAAAGCTTTTTGTTAGATTGTGATATATCTTAACATTTTTATCAATCAAACTGACCTAGCATTTCTTATTTGCAGAAGTCATACCCATTAGTTCTGATTCAAGCACTGATAGTACAGGAATCCCTTGCTTGGTACTATCCACAATCTGATTCTACAAGCTCTAAGTATCTAATTGAAGATTCCAGTTCTGATGGTCACCAAGTTGTTCCTATCCAAACTATTCCACCTCTTGAGCCTCTCCCGGCTCAGAATCCTATCCCATCTCTACTTATCCCAATTCAGAAGCATGTCCACAAACTCAAATTTGACAAGGATATAGTGCTAGGGCTCGTAGCAAAGAAAACTTTGACTGCTATTGGTGAAAAGACTTTTGGGACTAAAAAACCAAAAGGTTTAGGAGCACTTCAAGGCAGTCAAGGCAAAGGAAAAAGAAATATGGTGTAGGATCTCCAACTTAATCTTTTGTAGTAGGTTATCGTGGTATTTGGATGTTTATGATGAGGGTAGTATAACTTCTATCTTTTTATGAATGTACTTCATGATGCTAGTATAACTGCTAATCTTTTGTAATGATGAAACATCTGATGTTTATGTAGTTTAAATGTTGTTATTATTTTTTGCAAATTTGTGCAAATCATGGGCTCATGATTTACACGTTGAATTTTACATGTTTTCTACAAATTTGAACTTGACAAGTTTTCTGCAATTTTTACATGTTTTCTGCTAATTTGTGTTCATGATTTTAATGATTTACGTATGGTTTAATGACTTCTAGCAATTTGTATTTTAGATTGACATGTTGAATATTACATGTTGAATTCATGCTTAAGAGTATGATAAAACATACAAATGGATGCCAAAATATTTCCAATGATGCACTAAACATACAAATGGATGTCCTCCTATGACCAATGATGCACTAAACATACAAATTGATACACTATACACATACAATGATGCCTTAATATGTCTAATGATGCACTAATCATAACCACTGATGCTCTAATATGTTCAATGATGTACTAAACATACAAGCCTTTAACCTGATGCAACAACCACAAACACAGATGCACTAAAACCACCTGATGCCCTAACATGTAATTTGATGCCGCAAATTTACACACAGATGTCCTAAGATGTCACATCCTTCAATAATAAACACATATGCTGTAAATTAGTGCATTACAGTTATAAAATCTTACTCAGACATTTTATGAAACACTTGGTGTGCAACTTTAATAAACACAGTTTTTATGCATTTTTTCGTCAAATTTGTTATAAATAACTAAACATTAAAATAAATAATTTTATATAAAATATATAATTAAAAATGTTATATATATTTAACTAACCTAAAAAAGATCATTGATGATGTAGCGTTTGTGAATGAACCGCATTTGACCGGCGGTGGTGTGACGGTGGCGAAGTAGATTGACGCGGTGGTTGCACGACGGAAGACGATGACAACGGTGGTGGTGGTGACGGTGAGTCGTCTCATCAAACAAATAGAGTGGCTCATCTTACTGTTTGGGTGTGGGTGTAAAGATTGACATGGTGGTTGCACGACAGTAGACGGTGGCGACAGTGGTTGTGGTGAGTCGTCTCATCTACAGATGATTGTTTTGATAAAGTAAGAAAATGAAAGTGACCATTTGTTTGATATTCCCCCTTTTGTCTAGTTTTTTTTTTTTTTTTTTACCCTGAACTTTCAAGTGTTTTTATAATCTACTCTGTAATGATTTACAGGACCGTCCTAGTGATTATGATTTCTGTCCTCTCTTATTCTTATCTGTTTCTATAAATTGCATACATATATATATATATATATATATGTGTGTGTATATATATATATATATATATATATATATATATATATATATGCACGTTTTATACATGTTTTTATACGCGTTTTTTTATCCATTTTTATGTACGTTTTATACATTCTTATATAAAAACGGATACAAACGTGTATAAACATGTATATAAAAACAAATAAAAACATTTATAAAAACGTATATAAAAACTTATATATAAAAGCGTATATATGTGTTTATATTAAAGCGTATATACATGCTTAAAACGTATATAAAAACGGATATAAAAACGTGTAAAAACCGTATATAAAAACATATAAAAATTTATATATAGAAACGTATAAAGTCGTTTTTAAAAACATATAAAAGAAGATATAAAATGAATAAAAACGTTTGTAGAAAATCCAAAAACTTTAAATAAAAAGAAATTTTAAAAAATAATTAGAAAAATAAAAAGAAAACATATTTTAAAGTTAATTACAAACGGTTGTTAGTTAAAAGGACAAACGGTGCAAGAGTTGACTCTAAACGTATGATAATTAAACAAAATTTGAAAGTTGAATGAATATTGTGGTTTTTTTTTGTACGTATCTAATAATGAAACAAATGTGAAAGTACGTTGCTATTATAAATTACCAAAACAACATATAATGAATAAACAGATATGGTATAAGTTACAAGAACATTTAAAAACTATATCAAGTTTATAAACTAATAATAAGTCGCAAAATCATCAAAATGTAAATGACATGTAGTTGGGTTGGTAATAGTATGCCTCTCATATTATGCGTAGTCATAGACAACCCAGTACGGACCGGTTTAGATTTTGGTATATGAAAACATTGCCATCTAAACAAAGAGAAGAGTTATTTTACATACCAAATTTTTCTCACATATCTAGGGACTCATCTCCACCATCCATTTAAAAAGAAATCAATGTCTGAGATTAAAAGCATTTTATTATTTCACTTATTTTTTATAAATTAAATATCTTTTAAACCGTTAATCGTTAAGTGAAAATATTTACACCGTCGCGACGATCATTTAATTATCTTTATATAGACGGGCACTTTGATATACTTTCGAAAAAAGAAAAAAAATTGTTTTTTTCACGTTTTTTCGTATTTTTTTCGTTTTTTTACGTTACTGAAATTTGCATGAAAAAAAATCATATATGATAAAACACTAAATTGAATATCACATGTGATATTAGTGTTAAATCATATATGATATGTAATATCATATGTGATATTACACTAATATCACATGTGATATTACATATCATATATGATATTACACTAATATCACATGTGATATTCAAATTAGTGTTTTATCATATATGATTTTTTAATGCAAATTTCAGTAACGTGAAAAAACGAAAAAACTTAAAAAAAAAGGTGAAAAATACAATTTTTTTTTTGTCGAAAGTATATCAAAGTGCCTATCTATAGAAAGATAATTAAATACTCGTCACAATGATATATTTTTTTTCGCTTAACGATTAACGGTTTAAAAGATATTACTCCCTCCGTCCCATTTTTATTGTCCAGTTTGACTTTGACCGGTCTTTCTTGTTCAACTTTGACCATTAATATATTTATTTGTGTTATATAATATTTGATGAAAATTATACCAATGAAAAATACATTTAAAGCCCAATACATTCATATATTTTTCATCAAGTATTATATAACACAAACGAAAATAATTATAGTCAAAGTTGAAGTAGAAAGACTAAAAAAGTCAATAGTGGACAATAATTTTGGGACTGATGGAGTAATATTTAAAAAAAAATGATGAAAGTGGGTTTTTTAAATTGTTGGGATTAATCTCATCCATTAGATCAAATAAAAATGGAGGGTGGAGATTGATCCCTTGGTATGTAAATAATCTTTTATCCTCAAATGATCTTAAATCCTAAAGAAAATCATCTAAATGTTGTCTTTCAAAAAAAAAAAAAAAAATCTTAATGTTTGCTTTAAATTAAAATGACACCTTCCTTTTAAGTACTAGCTTTAAATGAACATATAGAGATGCAGTATATCACACAACGTGGGAAAATGGCCACCCATGGTGTTGGTGTTAGTGGCAATTTTATTAATAACCGGGACTAAAAACCATTACCAAATACACGTGAAGCATAAATTACAATACTATGTACCTAACATTATCAGAACAATAATAACTAGATGAAAAAAACACACAAAAATATACAACTACGCACATGCAACCCTTCGCCATTTTGCCATGAACACCACCACCTTAACATACACCCAATCTTTCAAGCTATCATGGCACTGAAAAAAAGCATGTCTCGCACAGCGGTTAAGAAGTAAAATGCCAACTACTACCCAAAATCCAGTAACAAAACCAACTGCACCTCCAATATAAAACCATCTCTTAAGTTCATCAATAGCTTCGCCATCACTCTTACTTTCACCAACTACGGGTGTTACTGTAAGTTCTTTATCTCCGGGACAATATTTGGTCAGCGGAGGTCCACATAGTCCTGCATTTCCAATGAACCTTGAAAGTTCAAAGGTTTGGAGCTGAGTGCCAGATGGAATCCTCCCGGACAAGTTATTATGTGACACATCAAGATAGTTTAAAAAGTTCATGTTAGACATGCTTGATGGCAACCCTCCTGAGAAACTGTTTTTGGATAAATCCAAATTTTGAAGTTCTGTCATTTGACCAATGTCTTTTGGAATCTCTCCAAATAGAGCGTTGCGTGACAGGTTTAGTAATACCAATCCCTGCAGATTAGTAATTTCATATGGGATTTGTCCTGTGAGACTGTTGGATGATAAATCAATCATCTTTACGAATCCCAGATTTCTACTAAACTCATCTACCTTTCCGTGCCATTCAATCAACAGACGGTCAATATAGCTATTGTCAATAGGGTAAGACCCGGTTGAAGCCTTAACAATACTACTATACTGATGTAGATTCTGTTCCGTAGACAATCCTTTTTGAACCATGGAAGTAAGATTATGCACACACGATGGGATTGTTCCATGGAGATTGTTAAATGACAAGTCTAAGATTTGAAGACTTACTAATTGACATATTTGTGAAGGGATGGCTCCGGAAAAGTTGTTTGATTTTAGGCTAAGGGCATACAAGCTTGAAAAGTTTTTACCAATCCAAACAGGAATATTACCAAATAATTTGTTGTCCCCTAAGTCCAAAAGGCTTAACTTGGTGCAATTCTTCAAAGAAAATGGCAATTCTCCAGAGAAGTTGTTGTTGAGTAAACTTAACGTCTCGAGTTGACCCAAACGTCCTACAAAGGGAGGAATATATCCTGATAGAGTGTTGTGGCCTAAATTAAGAACTTTTAGATACGTCAAATTCTTCAAGCTGTCTGGAAGTTTCCCGGTCAGTGAGTTACGTGACAGATCTAACAATCGTATATGTGCCGGAAAAGTAGGTATTGAACCATAAAAGCTGTTGGAACTCAAATCTACTTTTTCAAGGTCAGGACATGATAATGATTCTGGTAATGTCCCACTTATGTTGTTGAAAGAGAGATCCAAAAACCTCAATTGAGAAGGGCGCCATCGGTTCCAGTACTCGGTAGAAATTGTGTCTGAAATGCTATTGTTAAAAAGATCAAGATGCACAAGGTTTTTCATTTTTTGTATCGATTTTGGGAAACGCGGTCCTAGCTGGTTAGAGCTGAAATCAATATACTCTAGGACGTTTGACACGACATCAGACGAAGACCCTGTTAATAGGTTACTTGAAACATTTAAGTAAAATAACATATTTAGGGATGTGCATCGAGTCAAATTGTTCAGAAAATCCGAAAGTTTCCCATCCAACGAGTTGCCAGAAACATCAAGACTCTTAAGCTTATTGCCAACTAATGGGAACAACCAGCGATAAAATGATGAGTTGAGATTGTTTTTATCGAGATAAAGGGTACCAATAGATGAAGAAGAGTTGCCAACTGAAGAATATGGATGCATGACTTTTGAGAGGTCACATCGGCGTAAACTTAACACTTCTAGGTTTTGGAGACCTACGATTACATTTATCCAGTTATTAACTTTGGCCAGAGAAATTCGAGATAAACTAAGGATTTCTAAACGAGACAGAGAAGACAACCAATCTAAATTTTCAACTCGACAACTACCAAGGATTCCTAGTGAAAGAGTTTGCAAATTGGTGAGGTTTCCAAATTCTGGAGGAATGATTCCATGGAGAGAGTTACTTGAAAGGTAAAGCACTGTTAATTTGGTCAATGAGCTAATGGATCTCGGAATGATTCCACTGAAATTATTCCAACCAAGGTCAAGGTTTGTTAGATTGGTCATGGAACCAATGAACTCGGGAATGGTTCCACTAAGATTATTGTTATCTAGGATAAGCTGTGTTAAATTTGTCAAATAACCAATGGACCTGGGAATAGTTCCAACAAAATGATTCGTCGTAAGTTTAAGAAAAGTTAAACCGGTCAGGGAACCAATGGACTCGGGAATGGAGCCGGTAAACTGATTATAAGAAAGGTCAATATAAGTTAACTGAGTCATGGAGGCAATGAACGGGAGGATCGTTCCATGAAAAGAACATTCGGACAGATCTAGATGACTCAAGTAAGTTAAATTAAGCAATGAAAGGCTAATCTCACCGCCAACGCCACCTATGGTATAAGAGGCAGACAGGTCAAGCATTGTGACATGACGTGTTTGGTTGTCGCACGTGACTCCACTCCATTTACAACAATCGTATTCTTCTTCAGGTCTCCATGTCGAGAGCAGGTCATAGGGGTCTAGAAGGCGAGCTTTGAAACCAAGAAGAGCTTGTCTCTCATTATCGATGCACGTATTAGTAGCTGCTCCTCCTGCGGCTACAACCAGTTGGTGGCCGAGGGAAGTGGCCATCGTGGCATCAAACCAGAGCAAGACAAGCGACAAACAAAACAAAACTTGAGTATGCATAATGTAAAAGTAAATATGTTCTCTCATTATCTTTGTTGTATCAAAATGTGTTGATGTTTTTTTTTCTTGATAAATCATATCTATCCAGCTTTATATAGACTTCCAAAATAAAGAACTGACCAAGACGGGTATAAATTTGTGTAGAGCAGACAACACTTGTAATAAAGAACATAGAATAAATTTGTAGTCCCACATTAGACGACCAATGACGTACTCTCGAGTCTTTGCAATTCGTAGTTATTGAAAAGGTTAAATTGGTTAGTTATTTAGATAGCCTATAGGCTAGTGGGCTTTTTAAATCATGCTATAGTTAGAAGAATAGTCCAGTGGATAATTAAAAATTCAGATTTGTAACTCTAAATACAAAAAAGAGATTTACGTCATATATGTTAAACATTGAATACTCCATAGGAGTAATTATTATATTATTAACGCGATATTTATAATGTAATTACATCTAGAAACCTTAATGGATCCGAACTCACATACGGGCTCGGGCCTTATAATTTATTGCCTAATACTCTCTCTCAATTCGAGCGACAAAATCGTGAAAGCTCGGATTGAATAAGAAAGCTAAAAAAATCAGTAAAACAATAGCAACAAAAACATAAATAAGCAACAAAAAGAAATACATTACAGCAAACACAATTTTTGTTGAAGACATTAATATATGAGGATATGCTAATTTATCCAATATGGTTGATGAATTGAACATATTATCAACTTATATTGTTTTATATATTCATTTTTGGTATACTAGTAGGAGTAAAACGAAAAAGCAAATAAGTTAATTACATAGTTATTCAAGAAAACATATTATTTTATTGAAACTAGAACATTAGAAAAAGAAATTACATTGCGCGACAAACATTCATATGGTTCATAAGAACCATTGAAACGGCCAGAATCCGCCCATGCGTATGAACAAGGTTCCATGATTTTGTTGCAATTCATGATCTTTAGGAGTTAGAACCTAATTCAAGTAAAGAATGAAACTTGATGTGATACTGAAAATTATTAGATTATATGTTCAAGGCTATGTTATGTTTAGTGTTAGAGGGCTCGGTCTATGTGTAGATGGGCCAAGACCCGTTAGGGTTTCTCCTTATATCTTGTACGTACTTTAAAATAGTTGTGGAGTAATACATTGCTACTTACGAGGTTTTAATGTTCAACATAGTATTAGAGCGGGTATAATAAAAAACCTAGCCGGCCGCCATGAGCCGCTGGCTTTGTACCACCCCGTCAAATTATCCCTTCTCTATCGCATACTTTCTATAAATCTGTCAAATCATCCTCTCAAATAAGTTTCTTCTTTAGTTTTCACTCTTTTCTAGTTTGTCAAAAGTAGCCGGGGCCATTCAACTTTGATTTCTTCTAAAACACCTTAAAATCCTTCAATTGCAAACCATTTTTGGTCTAATTTTCAATTCTAATCCATTCATTAAAATCAGAATTACATTCCGCATCGTTCTATCCGGTTGAATTTTAATTTTTCGTTTGTTTTTTAAGTTTTTTGTTTTTGGCGCCAAAATGAAGACTATGTTCTAGTTCATATGGTAGTTTCTTAAGTCTACAATGTCGAACAAGAAAAGATCTTCTAAAAGACAAACTAAAATTCCGGTTAGATATAGTGATCATGTAATTGGAAAATTAAGTCAGAATAAGAACAGTCAAGGTGATAATGAAAAGAATGAAGAAATTAGGGGTCCAAGGGATGATTCTGGTGGTTCAATTGGGGAAAAAGAGGTTCAGCAAGGAATTAAGGAGAAGGATGGTAATAAGGATGTTTTTGTATCTCAAGTCAGTAATGGGGATAAGGTAATGGAGGATTTTCCATCTCTGAGTGATGTATTCCCAAACACTGTAAGTGCATCAAATCCTAATCCTAATTCTGATAGTATTGAGCATGAGAATATGTGTACTGATAATACCTCTAGTCCTGCATTGAGCAATGATAATAAGACTAAGAATAGTAGTGAAACAATGAGCTTTGCTAGTACTGTTAAATTGAATATCGTGTTTGATAACAAGCTATGTTTGATTCCCACTATTGAGAATTATGGAAGAAATGTTGTGATATTTGATGATGAGATAGTGAAGGAAGGAAGTAAAAAGTGGCAGTTTACTCTATGTGGATACTTCATAGGGTATAGAATGCAATATGCTGAGATTAAGTACAATTTAGGGAGAATGTGGGGTAGATTTGGTCTCAAAGATATTATTCTGCATAACGGAGTATATCCGTTCAAGTTCAAGAATGAAGAAGGTATGGTGCATGTTTTAGAAATGGCACTTGGATGGTTAGAGATAAGCCTTTACTTGTGCAGAAATGGGACCCTAGCTTGTGTGTTGAAAAGAAGGATCCTAGTAGTGTTCCTGTTTGGGTAAAATTGGTTGATCTACCTTTGGAAGCATGAAGCAATAAAGGGATAAGTGCAGTGGCTAGTGGCTT
Organism: Chrysanthemum makinoi; assembly: GCA_910596185.1. Lineage (NCBI taxonomy): Eukaryota > Viridiplantae > Streptophyta > Magnoliopsida > Asterales > Asteraceae > Chrysanthemum > Chrysanthemum makinoi. Next base: position 283,777,648 of record OU343217.1, read on the forward strand.
AGGGAAACCATTGATTATGGATCAAACAACTGCTAAAATGTGTAATGAAGGAACTGGAAGACTAGGCTATGCTAGAGTGCTAGTGGAGATTAGTGCTGAGATGGAATTGAAGGAGAAAATTGAGATATGCTATAAGAATAATATACAGGAGAAATATGGGAATAAATTTGTGAATGTTGAGTATACTTGGAAACCTCCAAGATGCCCACATTGTAAAGTGTTTGGTCATAACCATGATACTTGTACAATAAGGACTAGGAGTGAAGAGGAAATCAGAACTGCAAGAGAGAAGGAACAAATAAAAGAGAAGAATGAGCAAAATAATGATAGAGGAGTTCAGAAGGGTAACCAGTATCAAAGACAGAGAACTGAGATATTCAAGAATAAGAATACAAGGAAAGAAGTGGCTAAAAAACATGTGGATCTCAGACCTAGAACTGTACAAGAAAATAGTAGTAATATGAATAATGCTAATAACATAGAGAATAGGAAGAAGGTCCAGGAGAATGATAGCAGTCCCAAAAAGAAGTGGAATGTAGATGCAGGAGTAGTGGAAGATCTAAAGAAAAATGCTAATAAGTATGTTGCTTTAGAAGATGATAATGAGGTGGATCCAACTGAACTTTTGAGCACTGAGGAAAAAGAAGTTGTGGAATGTTACATTAGAATAAAACATCAACATGGTAGTGATATCACTGAAAAGTGGTCCAAGATTATGATAAGATACTTTAAGGAACAGTGGGAAAAAGGAAAAATGTCTGATGTGGAAGAAGAGATTAATGTGTTAGATGAAGATAGTGATATGGATCAAGGAATAGCAGCAAATGTAATGAATGGGTTGAGATCTCACATCCTTCATGAGGAATTACTGTGTTAAAATGGATAGTTCAAATATGGATATGAAGATAGGGGCATAGAATGTTAGGGGTATTTGCAATAAAGAGAAGCAAAAGGAAGTCAAAAGATTTGTGACTGATGGAAGATTCAGTGTTTGTGCTTTGCTTGAAACTCATGTCAAAGACAATAAGCTAGATAAGATATGTGAATTTGTATTTGGGAATAGAGATTGGGTATCTAATATTCAACATAGTAATAGAGGATGTAGAATCATTGTGGGATGGAACACTAGTGAATTCAATGTGATGCTTGTCCACTCTACTAACCAGGTTGTTCTTTGTTTGGTGGAAACTGTGAATCATCAACATAGGTTTTTCTGCTGTTTCATATATGCTGCAAACCTTGGAAAAGACAAGAAAAGCTTATGGAAAACTCTTGGAGGATATAAAAATATTGTATGTAATGATCCTTGGCTACTTATGGGGGATTGGAATGTTAGTCTTAATGTGAATGATCACTCTGCTGGTGGATCCTGTAAGACTGCATATATGGTTGATTTCCAAGAGTGCATTGAAGAAATTGAAGTTGAAGATCTAAACTACTCAGGATGTCACTTTACATGGGTCCAAAGTAGACTTAATCCCTCAAATGGCATTCTTAAGAAAATTAATAGAATTATGGGGAGTTCTGAATTCATGGACAGATTTCCAAATGCTCATGCTCAATTTCTCCCTCATCTTACTTCTGATCACTGCCCAGGAGTTTTAACTATCCCATGTATAGTTAAAGGAAAGAAAAAAGCATTTAGATTTGCTAATTTTGTTACTAATAGCCCTAAATTCTTGCAGACTGTTAGAAGAGAATGGAAACATCCTGTTAACTTGTGAAGAGACTTAAAGTCCTCAAATTACATATGAAGAGACTCAGCTGGTGTAATGGCAACATTTATGAAAGGGTGATAAACTGGAGGACTAAACTTCAGGAAATTCAAATCAAAGTTGATGCTGATCCTCATAATGCAAGTCAGAAAAGTGATGAAGCAAGGATTTTCAAAGAATATAATGCATCTGTTAAAGATGAAGAAAGTTTTCTGCACCAACAAGCTAAAGTGAATTGGTTGAAAGATGGAGAAAAGAATAGTTTTTTCACAATATTCTCAAGGAAAAGAAGCATAGAAACATAATTGCCATCATATGCAATGATCAAGGGGATGTTTTTTGAAGGGGATCAAGTTCCAAACCAATTTGTAACACATTTTCAAAATTTCCTTGGCACTAACTTTCAAGTTCAAGACATTGAAGACACTGATATAAGCATAATGCAGCTAGTGGATACTAATGATGCTGATTATATGGTGAGAACAGTCTCACATGAGGAAATCAAAAGTGCAATGTTTGATATTGAGGATACAAAAGCTCCTGGACCAGATGGCTACTCTTTTAGGTTTTCCAAAAAGGCTTGGGATGTCATTGGTGCAGATGTGTGCAGAGCTATTAAAGAATTGTTTGAGAAAGGCAAACTTTTTGGAGAAGTCAATTCCACTCTTATTACTTTGGTGCCCAAAATAAGTAATCCTACAAAAGTATCTGGCTTTAGACCAATAGCTTGTTGCAATGTGATATACAAATGTATTAGTAAGATCCTCACGGACAGAATCAAGAATACCCTTTGCAATATCATTAGCCCAAACCAAAGTTCCTTCATCCCTGGGAGACAGATAACTGATAATATCCTTTTGACACAAGAGCTGTTAAGAGGCTATGATTGAAAGAATGGTGCTAAGAGAATCTCTTGTAAAATTGATATTCAAAAAGCCTATGATACAGTGAACTGGGATTTTCTTGAAAAGGTGCTCATCAAATTTGGTTTTCATTGGAAAATGGTGCACTGGATCATGACTTGTGTGAGAACTGCAGGATTTTCTATCTGTGTTAATGGGGACAGACATGGGTATTTTAAAGCTGGAAGAGGTCTCAGACAAGGGGACCCAATCTCTCCATATCTTTTTACCATTGTTATGGAAGTGTTTAACATCATTATGAAGCAGAAGATTAGTGAAAGCAACCAGTTCAAGTATCACTGGGGGTGTAAAGATCTCAAAATCTCACATTTGTGCTTTGCAGATGACCTCTTGGTCTTTTATCATGGTGATGTGGCTTCTGTAAAGGTGATTAAGCAGACTATGGATCTATTTAGTAAGGTCTATGGGCTCATTCCTAATCTTGGTAAAAGCACCATCTTCTTTGGGAATTTAAGTGATCAAGTGAAAGCTCAAGTTCTAAAAAGATTGGAATTAATGACTGCAAATTCTTGGTGGACAAAGTGAGAAACAAAGTGTTTAATTGGAAGAATATACTCTTGACATATGCAAGAAGGTTGCAGCTTATTGCTTCTGTTCTGGCTTCAATGCATTTATACTGTGCATCTGTCTTTATGATTCCAAAAATGACTGTAAAGGAGATTGACAAGCTCCTCAAAGGTTTTCTTTGGAGCCAAAGTGATAGTGCTAAAGGAAGAGCCAAAATTTCCTGGAAACAAGTTTGTAAACCAAAGTCTCAGGGAGGTCTAGGTCTGAAAGAGTTAGGGAAATGGAATGAAGTTCTTATGACCAAACACATGTGGAACATTGCTTGTAATAAAGAATCTATATGGGTAAAATGGATCAAAACTATAAGGTTGAAAGGCCAAAGTATCTGGACAGTGAAAAGTGAAGCCAATTCTAGCTGTGGTTGGAAGCAAATTTTGTCCCTTAGGGATGTTGTTAGACCTCACATCTTCAAACAACTGAGAGATGGCATATCTACATTCTTTTGGCATGACAAATGGTGTGATCAAGGTCCTATGAGTAACTATGTTAATATGGAGGATGACTTTTTTGATGATGAAGAAAGTAAGATAAATGTGTGTAGCATGATTGGTGATCAAGGATGGAATTGGCCAAGATGGTTCAGGGAAGATAATATAAGAGTTTCTGTTGCAGTTCCAAATTTGATTAATGGTAAAAAAAGACGGGACTATGTGGATAAATAATAATGGTGAATGTGTTCCTTTCTCAATAAGTAGAGTTTGGCAAGACTTGAGACAAGATGATCAAGATACCCTTTGGAGTGGAATGGTTTGGTTCTCACACTGTATATCCAAACATGCCTTTATCATATGGCTTGCTATCCATGGTAGGCTTGACACTAAAGATAGAGTTAGAAGATGGCTCTCAAACAGTGACTTGAAATGCCCATTATGCAGGGAATGCAGTGACAGTCATTCCCATCTATTCTTTGATTGCTCATACTCTAGGAAAGTTTGGAGTAAAATTGTCAATTTTCTGGATCAAGGTGATTTTAGTTATGAATGGGAAAGTATTGTTTTAAAGGTTTGCTCAATGAAGTGCAACAACAACATTGCAAGCATTGTTAGAAGATGGGTAGTGGCTGCTTGTGTGTACCACATATGGCAAGAAAGAAATAAAAGGTTGTTCACTGATGTGCAGAGGGGATGTATGGAATTGGTTAAGACTATTATGAATGAGGTTAGATTCAAAATGACAAGTTTGAAAGTGAGAAAGACCAAACAAGTTCAAGAGATGACAAGTAAATGGAAAGTGCATATGAATATTCAAAATGGTAATGAAAGTATTATGGATGAAGATAGCCTGTAGTTATAATCAGTTTATGTGTGAAGTGGTCAAGAGCAATTTGTGGCACAGAAAAGGTATGGGATTTAAGCTAAAGAAGATTTCTGAGTAATAGTATATAGCCTTAGCATCTCATGAGGGGTGTATGGTTATGAGGTATTCTGTCTGTTTTGCCCTGCTGAAATAAGGGGGTGTTTGGTTATATGGATATCATTTGGAATTTGCTCTTCATTATTACTGATGATTCATTCAAGCCATTACAATGGGTAGAAGTCTTGTATCTTGGAGTTCTAATTGATATATCTGTACCTATGGTAACCTCTTGTCTGTGATAATTTGGCCTAGGGAGGAAATTGTGCAAACATGTTTGGCTAAATAGGAGGATTAATCAGTATGAATGTACCATAAAGTAGATTCTCCCATTGTGAATTCTTTTTTTTTTCTTGTTCTCTTTTCTATAATTGTTTTCTTTTGTATTTGGCTATTAAAAAAAGGGTTAATAGTTGAAGTCCAAATCTTTTCAAATCTTGTCTTTCTTATAGTTTATTTTGTTTCTATCTCTATTTATTTTCCAACGTAATCTTCTTCTCAAATTTCATTTTACATTATCAACAAAGTAAAGACACAAAGCTATCGGCTCATCAGTCTTTGAATTGGTATCAACAACAAATGTTACTATGAAGACTTTGAAGACGGCCTGTTATTTCAATAATTTTTTTTTGTTTCAACATTAGATTTTTTTTCCTCTATTCTCGAGCTTCTGTGATTTCGCCGCTTGAACTGCTGGGGAGTATTAGATAATATGTTCAGGGCTATGTTATGTTTAGTGTTAGAGGGCTCGGTCTATGTGTAGATGGGCCAAGACCCGTTAGGGTTTCTCCTTATGTCTTGTACGTACTCTATAAATAGTTGTGGAATATACATTGCTACTTACGGAGTTTTTTCCATTTTGAATTTTTGTGACAATGAAAACGAATAATCTTGACTTTAAGAAACTTAAATTGTCTTGGCATCAAACTTTTTTTCAACTTAAGCTTGCTCAATATCACTAATTAATTGGAGAGTTGATGCATATGTTACATATTTGAATGTAATTTTGTTTGTTTGGAAAAAAGAAGCAAGAACAAACATATTGAAAAATCAAGCACTTATGATCCAAAAAAAAAAAAAAAATCAAGCACTTGGTCTTTTTTATTTGACTAGAAGGTACCAAGAAACTAGTTTTTTTTTTCTATATTGTCACTTTTTGTAGTACCTAGGACTATGAGTATGACTTCCCAATCTATGACTTCAATCAATCTTAACGTTTTGCAATTATTTCCATATAATACACACATCTTGACTAGCCAGTTATTATTAAAAGTTTAGTTTACCAGCATAGTGAAATAAAGAAACTATCACTCAAAACTTTTTTCTTTAATCTAAAGGATAAAAAATTGCAATCTGAAACCCATTCACAAAGAAGTTTGCTATCTTCTATAGACTCAAACTAGTTTAGTTAAAAAAAAAATGGGTAAACTACGCAGTTGGTCCCTGTACTCAACCCCATTTACCCATTTAGTCCCTAGATAACGAGGACTCTCATACGGGGTCCCTTTTTGGCACTGTTGTTGCCAGTTATAGCTAACAATGGTTATTTCCGTCGTTATCTTAGCCACGTCACCCTTCCACTGAAGGGCACAATCGTCTGTTCATTATAAATTTTGCTTGCACCGTTGGTCCCTGATCATTAGGTAGAACATTAACCTATACTGTTCATTTTTTTGTCGTTTTGCTCGTGCACGTTTGGTAACTAATGTGTTTTTTCCAAGTTTATAAATAGCGGCTAAGGCGAAGCTTTTGCGTTTATATGGCGTGGTATATGACGGCACAAAATATGAAAATATTTATATATTTATATCATATTTCATATATATCAAGTTTACAAAAAGACGTGCATAAGTCGGAATAGCGCATGATGTGGCGGCATGGCCAAGCCTCACGCCTTTGCGGTCCTTTGAGCTTCTTTAAGAACAATGGTTTTTTCCTCCCCGCCTTTTTTCTCCCCAACCCAACACCCAATAATACCCGATTCCCACCCTATAAATAAATCGTTACAATCTTTTGAAACTAGAAAGTCTTTTTCATATTAAAAAAAAAAAAAAGCCGACTCCCACCCTATAAATAAATCGTTACAATCCTTTGCAACTAGAAACTCTTTTTCAAAAAAATGACATGTATCAAGGAGATTGCAAAGGATGCAAAGTTTAATAAAATTGAACATCAATTGCTCGTCTTAATCAGGAGAAGTGGAGACTGAATTGAAGCTTGAGGAGAAGTTTCCAGAGCTATGTGAAGAGGTGTCTAACTTTGTTAAAGAAGGGGAAGACGTGGACAAAAGCGTGATTTGTTTAAGATGGCGCGTAGCCAGATTATGGTGAATGAATGCCATCTTAGTGTTCATGAGAAGCATACCTTTGTTAGTGTTGATGCATAATCTGGCGCGGACTAGATTCAACGACTCTCCTTGGCCGTTAGTCGTTTTCTCGAGCCCTAGTAGACCTGTCAACAAAGAGAACTCGTTAGGAGTGGACCCAAGGCCGTAGCCCCGGGGTCCACCTCCGACGGTCAAGTTAGTATGCGATGTAGCATATCCTAAGTTGTTAGGGTTAGAGATAACTTGTCATGTATTTATAGGGGATGGATTAGGGTTTAGGCATAGAGTGGGCCGCATCTGCCGGGCCTGACCCATTCCTGGCCCAGTCCGGACCATACGTCCACAAGCCCCCCAAGTTTAGTATGAGATAGCGCATGGCTATGTTATGCTAAACTTAAGTTCTGGTCATGGCCGCGTAGGTGAAAGTGGATCCCGTATGCTGCATCCTGGATAAGGGCGTACCTTTTGTACCAGTAGCGACGCAGCATGGTGCGACAGAAGACGTGCTTCTGTAGCATAAGTGCGCGTTGTGCGCGACAGAGAGGTGCGACAGAAGACGTGCTTCTGTAGCATAAGTGCGCGCTGTGCGCGACAAAGAGGTGCGACAGAAGACATGCTTCTGTAGCAGAAGTGCGCGCTATGCGCGACAAAGAGGTGCGACAGAAGACGTGCTTCTGTGGCAGAAGTGCGCGCTGTGCGCGACAAAGAGGTGCGACAGAAGACATGCTTTTGTAACAGAAGTGCGCGCTGTGCGCGACAAAGAGGTGCGACAGAAGACGTGCTTCAGTAGCAGAAGTGCGCGCTGTGAGCGACAAAGAAGTGCGACAGAAGACATGCTTCTGTAGCAGAAGTGCGCGCTATGCGCGACAAAGAGGTGCGACAGAAGACGTGCTTCTGAGCGCATTACATCCGTCTTTACAACCGACAGAGGACGTCTCCCCTGCGGCAAAGATGCGTGCGAATATTTAAATTCGTCTTTGTACCGGCTTGCGATCTGCTTCCAAATATACCTGTGTGCGCGTACGGAAACAGTGGGAGTATATGCCCTGGTAGCCCCCCAAGTTTGATGATGCTACGCGTGTAGGAGCATTAAACTTATTGAATCTGCGAAAAACACTTGATGCAAAGATTAAAAGTATATGCCGCGAATCGCAGCATATAAAACCTAATAAAGTTAAGCAATATATAGCACATAGCATAAAAAAAATATATAGCACATAGCATATAAGGAAAGTGGCAGTGCGCACCCGTCGTGGGATGCATACCGACGAAATAATTAATTGTATGTTTGTTTTGTCACACTCGTGTATGTGATGATATGCAGCGTACTGTAAATATCATTTAAGGAATCAAGTGTCTTGGTTCCAAAGTTGTTAAACGTGCACCATATGCGATGTTGTGCACCCGTCGTGAGATGCGCACAAAACTTATTCCAACGTCTCGAGAATAAGGTGTTTAACAAGGATACGTGATCCGGTGTTGATGAGTTTGCAACCCTCTTACTCAACAAGTTGTTTAGTAGGTTAACTTATCATTTTACCATCGTGGGTTTATTTTAGTGCATGCACGCCACGTAGGCAGGAAATAAAAAATTGTTAAGACATACAATATATGAAAATAACAAATTAAAACGTGTCGCGGAGTTAGCTAGAAACCGCGACGTTTCATTGATACTTGCAAGTTTTTATGAGAAATAAATAAGAAATAAACAGTATCTACGCGAATTAATTCGCGGCTAAAAAATAAAATAGCTCCGATCGCCCGGGCTTTTCTTAGGTCCGATCGTGCGGATTAAAATATAAAATAGGTCCGATCATGCGGATGTTTTAAAATAAACCCGATCATGCGGACTTTTTTCTTTTTATCTATCGTAATAAAAGAAAAGACTTATTCGTAAATAATGATCATAGATTTGACGTGATATTTTAACGTAATATTTTATTCCACGTTTTAATTTGACCATAAATAGGTTTTCATGCAAAGATTTGACCATAAATAGGAATGGGTCAAATACCAGTAATATCTTGACCATAAAGTTATAAAGCAAATAAAGCAAATACATAACGTAATCTTTATTCCACGTTTAGATTTGACATCGTAGGATGCTTTTAAAGATGCTTTTAAAGTGATATTATATTCACACTTTAGAAATTGATGCAGCATACTGTAATGGTCTACGCATGCAGCATACTATAATATATTCACACATATTATAATGGTTCTACGCATAGTAGAATACAAAGGTTTTAGAGTTACCGACTTTAGAAATTGATTTCTGCTTCTCGGTAATATGAGAACACGAAACATAGTTTATTCGTGTCCCACGGATGGCGCCAACTTGTTGATGCATAATCTGGCGCGGACTAGATTCAATGACTCTCCTTGGCCGTTAGTCGTCTTCTCGAGCCCTAGTAGACCTGTCAACAAAGAGAACCCGTTAGGAGTGGACCCAAGGCCGTAGCCCCGGGGTCCACCTCCGACGGTCAAGTTAGTATGCGATGTAGCATATCCTAAGTTGTTAGGGTTAGAGATAACTTGTCATGTATTTATAGGGGATGGATTAGGGTTTAGGCGTAGAGTGGGCCGCATCTGCAGGGCCTGACCCATTCCTGGCCCAGTCCGGACCATACGTCCACAGTTAGTAAGATGAATTTAGGGACACTAGGTTAGGTTTTGGTTGGTATTTGGTTTGTGGTGGTTTACTTGATTAGTCGTTTTTTGAGTATGTGATTATGGTTGTTACCCTATTTTGTATTTTTGTTATGCAGTTGATCTAGTTGTAGTCAAAGTAGTATTCTTTGAGAAACTACCCAAATTGACTTGTAAAAGTAAAACGGATCACAACAATGTGTCTTTATCATTCAAAATTATACAAGGAAGTAGTCAATGCTGAAGAACAAACATTCTACAAGGAAGTAGTCAATGCTGAAGAACATCAACATACAAAAGTAGTCAATGCTGAAGAACAATACAAAACACAAAACTATGCAATGCTGTAAAAGTCAAGATTTAATGATACAACTCTATTGTCACCAACATACGTAAGAACAACACAAAACACAATAGAATAACAACATCATCACCCATTTATAGTTTCTTCATAATAGCTTCAACAAATTCCGTGTTTTCAAAGGTACGCATCTGAGTTTCGTTGATGTGCATCATTAATTGTTGGCGGATCTCCATCTCGCGATGTTCAACTTCCCTGAAAAAAGTAACAGCTTTCCATGCACGCATATATACCCTTTTTAACCTTTAAGGCTTTAGCTCCTCATAATTCCCCGCCTTCTTTTCAAACTTTTGTCAACATCTTTCACAGCGTCCAACAGTTTTCGTGCTATTTGATAACTAGTTATAATGCCCGCGTACGCGCGGGATTTTTTATAAAATTTCCATTAATATATTTTTATTTATTAAAAAATAAATAGCTTATTTTTTGTTTTTTGTTTTGATTATGATTCTTAATTTTGATTTATAGTTATGTTTGATGTACGTGGTAAAAGTTCATATATAGTACTTTAATAGACATGAGGCATCTTTATATACAAAATTTAACTCCCGCATGTTGTGCGTGTATCGATAATTTTGATAATTACTTTAATTTGCTAATAAAAGAATTTTGATAACTTTATTCTTCATTTTCATTCATTGTTTTGTCAATAAGATGTTCAAGCATACTGTCCCATTCTATCAATCACAAATTGTTAATCAAGCATTAATGATACTACATATCCCCAACCTATTATCACATTCACATTTATTTCCTACTACAATCGGTTTGTTAATATGTTGGTTATCACCAAATTATGCGATCATGGTATAAAAGATCTATTTATTGTATACCATTTTATCGTAGTACCACGTTCATGATGCGGTCTCTATAGGAAGCTTCATCTGATTTATATTGTAACTTGAGCATGTAATTGGGATCACTCCATTTATGTCGCCACTGCATATATGGATACAATTAATTTGAATATAAGATCTATTTTGTGTTTTTAGAATTTTTTTAACATTTGTCATGAAGAATATCAAGAGCGAGGCATAAATGCTTGTATACTAAGTACCAAACGATATGAAAAGTCTACGCAGGTGTGCACACGGGTCTTCAAGTCCCAAGAAGTAGTTTCACATAGTTTTCCATCGATATTCGAAAATGTCCTATCTTTGAAATCAATCTAATTATGAGGCAGAAAGAAAAATACCACATCAATATATTCGAAAATGTCCTATCTTTGGAATCAATCTAATTAGGAGGAAGAAAGAAAAATACCACATCAATAAAACAAACGGCATAAAAAAGGCTTAGTTTATATCGAGAAGCTAATGAACAAATACAATCAGCTTCAAGAATTTTTTTACTAAGATTCATACATAGATATAGTAAATTGATCGACTTTCCCCACTACAAAAGATAGATCAACAGAATAACTCACTAACTCTGCTAAAAGAAAGAATAACTCACCTACTTAAATCTCATTAGTGATGAGTATTATGAGTTAAAAAGATATTAGCAAGACAAAACATATCTTCCTTAGAATTGTTGGTTACTTGACCTATTTTCATGTATCAAGTAAGTGTATATCTCAATCATTTATGAAACTCAAAATCTTATCATAAGAACAACCATTATTCAATATTGTTGGTTACTTGGCCTATTTCCATATTGTTAGTTCACTATGGAGAGAATGACAACATTTTAGACAAATAATAATAAGATACCTGAAAATTAATATCAGATGCATATTCTCTACAATCTACACCTTGTCAATGTGGTCGTTGTACCAGCTAACATCGTTTAAATTCTTAAATTTTTAGCATGTTCCTCTTAAGTCCGTCCCCTTGGCCAAACTGATTACTTCCTGAAATAATAAAAGGATGATATTGTAAGAACTCTTATGTTTGTAGCTGAAAATGGTTCTTAATGTTGAGATTTATATGGGTACAAAAGAGACATAAATTAGCAAATGACTAAACAGAGGTATAATATTTTCACTTTTAACATCGTAAGAAAACTGCAAGTTCTTATTATGCTGCACAAACATGTTAAGACATCTTACTAATCGAAGGTACATGGATTTCCTCTCGTAAAATAATCGTACCAAGAAAACAACCCACATAAACCCTTAACCAACACACTAAAACAATAATAGCACAATCAAGATTCAATAAATCCCATAGAATATTCAATGTATTTATATTACAAATATATTTTATTAGTCAACTATACTCATTAACAAAGATCACCTTTTTAAGATGCTTATAGCATAAAGCAAAAAAAAAATTAAGTAGTTTAAAGAAGCAATCCCAAACTGCCCCTAGGTGAGCAGTTACATTTAGCAAATACCAAACATCCATGTATGAGTAGTTCTTTCATATCGTTTGTAACATCTCTTTTGAATTGCATAATTAAATATTACATAAGAAGTTTCACAAACATATATATTACTTTTAGCATAATGTATTGTTTTCCATATGTATCATGACAATCATCAAAGAAAACGCATGCCAAGGTTCCAACATCTTGAAAGTTGAAAGTTAAACCTGTTCAAAATGGTGCAACAGATGGATCATCATTCATTAACCAAAGAGTTAATTACATAAATCGTCCTTGTGGTTTGGTCAAAATTACGGATCTTGTTCCTATACTTTTTTTTAGCGCGTTTCGTCCCTGTGGTTTACAAATCTTACGGATCTTGTCCCTGATCCGACCCGGTCCCAAAAAAGGACCTCCCTTGCAAATCTCTCTAACGTGAGGGCTAACGATCGTTATACAAACCACATGGACGATTTATGTAATTTACTCTTCAAAAAAAAAGTTTTTTTCTTTTTAGTTTTATTATTCAAAAATTTTTTAATTTTATTACGATTAAATTTTTTAATAAAAAAAACTTTTTTTTTAAATTTAATTTTAATTTTATTATAATAAATTAAAAAAAAAAAAAATTTTAATTTTATTATAATAAATTAAAAAACTATTTTTAATTTTTTTTTTAAAAAATCAAAAAAATTATAATAAAATTAAAAAAAATTATTTTAATTTTATTATAATATATATTTTTTTTAAACTGTTTTTTCTTTAAAAAAATTAATTTTATTAAAAAAATTAAAGTAAAAGTAAAATTAAAAAAAAAAAAAAAAAAAAAAAACTTTTTGAAGGCTTTTTGATTACTGATCGGTTCTCTCATGGTTTGGCGGCTTGGAATGATGGATTTGAAGGCTTTTTGATGTTCTACCTCTTGTTTGATTTTTTTTGTTTTGTGTTTCTTACAATTTCCAGTTTTGTTTCGGAACTTTTTTGTTAATAAAATCTTAGCCTTTCGAAAAAATAATAATAACATTACCAAAGTACTTGTAAAATTTACGAGAACATTTGTTTCATGAGAAAACTTAAAAAAAAAACCTTGATTAAAGTCCAAACTGAAAACATTCTCACCACTAAAGGGAAAGCGAGCTTATTTCTTCAGTTTCAAGTATGCCATGACGTCTTAAGATATGTACAATATCAAAAGAGAAATAAAATAAAATGAGAATGTCGAAAAAATACCACAGTTTTTAATAAAATTAATTTTTTTTAAGAAAAAATAGTTTTTTAAAAAAAATATATAATAAAATTAAAATTTGTTTTTTTTTTATTATAATAAAATTAAAATTAAATTTAAAAAAAAAGTTTTTTTATTAAAAAATTTAATCGTAATAAAATTTAAAAAATTTTGAATAATAAAACTAAAAAGAAAAAACTTTTTTTAAAGAGTTAATTACATAAATCGTCCCTGTGGTTTGTATAACGATCGTTAGCCCTCACGTTAGAGAGATTTGCAAGGGAGGTCCTTTTTTGGGACCGGGTCAGATCATGGACAAGATCCGTAAGATTTTTAAACCACAAGGACGAAACGCGCTAAAAAAAAGTATAGAGACAAGATCTGTAATTTTGACAAAACCACAAGGATGATTTATGTAATTAACTCTTAACAAAATATAACTTTATGAGTTTTTTGTAATAGAAGCAATAAGTAAAACACATGTTTTACTTAAATCATTTATAACTAAAATTTGGGCTAAAGAAAGTTGATATAGAGGTCAATGTATGCAAGGTTTGAGACATGGCTATTGTTGGGATTTTAGAACTAAGTTAACCATTAACCTCTACGAGTACTGATGCAGGTTTTATTGACCAGGTCTTAATATTTGTAGTGTCTCGCTATACCTATGGTCTACCCTAATGCACTAACGGGCAGTGTACCCGATCGTGTGTAGTGTACTAAATGGTAAAGCCGAGGTCGTCCCAAGAGCTATGTGTGTCGGATAATTACTAAGTCTAATTGTCACAGAATATTAATGGTTTGATAGGGTTTTAATTAATTAAACTATTAATGCAGAAAATAAAATAAAAACAAATAAATGTGTGAAGGGAAATCAATAGAAGAATAATGGTGCTAACCTAGTTAATCCTCTTAGCTAGTTATGTCTACGTCTACCTACTTCCAATTACTTCAGATGGAGTCAAATTCGAGAGGACAGCATTTGGTCAATTCGCCCTAACCTATCAGCAAAGATGCCACCACAGGAGAAATCAGGCGCACCGTCATAAGTCCTGTTGTTCCTGGTCCCCTAAGCCGAGTCATTAAGTACCGCTACATGCTAGATTCTAAATAGTGAGTGCCCGGCCGTTAGGAACTTAGACACTACACCCCCCCAATTCTTAAGTTCATCCAAACGATAAGTGATCAGTTGGTCAAATCGCACAAGTAGAAAGGGTCGTCAGTTGGTCATATCTTACCCTTCCCGTCTCAGTCCGCTCACCTAGGGTCAGTTGGTCATATCTCCTAGGCAATTGGCCTCTATCGCCATTCAAAACTACCGAACCAAGGGTGACTACCAAAGAACTATGCATGCATACACTTAGAAATAATTGTACGGAAGTAAAGGTAAACGCAAACAAAACAATTAAGGAATCATAACTAGGCTAGCACCAAAGGGTGCTTAGCCAAAAATTATTTAAAAAAATTAAATAATTACAAAAATTAAAAAAACAAAACAATAATTGTAGTATAGTGGTAAGTATTCCCGCCTGTCACGCGGGTGACCCGGGTTCGATCCCCGGCAGCGGCGCCAAAAATTGATTCGGTGAACAAAACAATCCCCGGCAGCGGCGCCAAAAATTGATATGCACGAAACGTCAAGTTTGCTACACAAGCTAGCCACTTGTGAATGACTAACCGTAAGAAACTTAAAACGGCTCAGACACTGATCAATAATAGAAGTGTGTAGTATATGGGTAACTCAAACGTATTAGGTTTGAGCACCGAGATCGTTCCGAACGAGGGTTGAATGGAATTTCCAACTCACGTCTCGATAATCGGGATTTGAATGAGAAAAGGGAATAATATGATATATTCTAAACTACGGGATAAGGAAAGCATAAAGAACTAAAATCTATGGGGAAATCCTAAGAACTAAGGCAATCTACGCAATTCTACGCTAAAACGCAAATACGGAATTAACACGAAACGCGAATAAAAAGCAAGTACGTCTATTCTAAATCCTAAAAATAACCTAAAACTACTTTTACTCTAAAAATGATATAAGAAAACTATTTTAGAATTAAAATTATTTTTTAGGATTTTTCTTGATTTAATTCTAATTAAAAACTAATTATTAACTTTAAAAATAAAACTAAATATTTAAAAATTATGAAAAATAAAGGGAAAAATATGAAATCACTTTTCAAAAATCTAAAATAACATAAGAGACTTTTCTAAACTATTTTTGTAATTTTCAGATTAATTTCCTATTTTCTATGAATTTAAATCTATTTAAATCTAATTTAAATTATGAAAAATACCAAATAAAAGGAGAAAAATAAGGAAAAATATTTTTTATGCTTTTTATATTTATCTTAAACTATTAAAATTGAAAAATTATTTTTTGGAACTTTTTCTCAATTAATTGCAATTAAAGCTAATTAAAAATGATTAAAAACTGATTTTAATTAAGAAAAATAGTAAACATTAACTAAAAATTATGAAAAATTCAGGGAAATCCTAAAATAATATTCTAAAGTTATGAAAAATAAGAAAACAAGGTCTTATGTGTAAGAAAGGAAGGCTGCTATGCAAACTGATGGGGAATAAGCATGAGAAAATAAGCTAATAAGCACTAAACAGTACCAAATGATTATATAAGCTAAGGTATACTAAAACCAATCTAAGGCAACTTACAGAACCTACTCCTAACACCTAATAAGCTAGTTACCAAGAATTAAGCAAACTGATCTATTTAGCAAAACAGTAACCTGACCCTACATTTAAGCACTTGCAAACTGCTTATTCAATAAGCTAAACTGAAAACCAAAGGTAGGGTTCTCAAGACCACCGACCAGAGATCATTTACCCAAATTTACAGCTAATGAGGACAAGAGATGAAGAAGTTATTGATCAAAGAAAAATGGCATAAATGGACAGGGGCTGCTGATGCAACAGAACAGTGAACTGACCCCTTCTGTTTGAGCTAATCTATGAGCTTATCAGACAAGCTTAAAGGCAAAACAGATATAGGGTCTTGAAGACCACCTGGAAAACTACAAATGGACCAAGAATGAAACCCTAACTAACTGAAATGACCATTGTGCATGTGCTGCAAATTCTGCAAAAACCAGGTATTAACATGCTTTTTGACTTTTCAAAAACAGTTACTAGTTTGACTTATTTGAGATTCAGAATCAAATGTGTGACTGATTAAGCTAAAAGTGGATGTGATAAGAATCAAATAAGCTAACCTAACAAATTCTACACCTATATGCTAAATAAGCTCAACTGATTTCAACAGTAGAGAGAGCAAGGGCAGATTTAAGCTAAAGTAGACTTAGAGCATAACTTGCAGCAAAACAAAGACAGAAATGAACTCAAATAACTATATCAAGCTTGAAGAAACTGATCTAACCCATATTTGTAACCTCTAAAACAGTTTAACAAAGCAATCCAAACACTCCTTCAAACTGCCAAAGCACTATTACACTACTGAAAATCAATGAAATCTAGGCTAGGATCAATCAAACAAATCAAAACACATTTAAACTTCAACAATATACAATCTTAAGACAAATTTAATACTAAAACTGATTTGACTTAGAAAATTGACTTTATTTGACTTTTCCTTAAAATGAGAATTAAGCTTGAGCTTAAAACAGAAATTAACTCACATAAGCTTGGATGAGCTTATGTGAACTTAAAGTGAGAACAGTAGAGCTTATTCAACAGTGGAAACCAAATATTGAAAACAGATTTAGCAATGCATTTAAGGAAAAAGTGAAAATTGCATTAATGAAAAGAGAGTGCTACAAATTAAGACAGAGATTACAGAGTATTTAACTACTGAAAACATAAAGATAAAACAGGAATTAAATTGGCCAAAATCTCTCTAAAACCTAAGAGATTGGACAAATTCGACTGTGGATGTGAGGGGTCTTATATAGCTGATGAGGAGAGCTCTTCAGAAGCATCTAGGCCCTTTAATCTCAGCCATAGGTTCATTCTCTTGTCATCACATTTGATCTCAACCATCAGATTGCTTTGATGAGGTGTTTTGTCCAATCAAATGCCTCCATTCATCCACGCTGGCTATCCTATGACACTCCCATCTCTGACACGTTGTCAGATTCTAGAAGGCTTTTAAGTACGGGTAAAACTTGATTGGAAGCAGGGTAACTGTGGTTGAAGTGGTAAACAGTAAAGATGGGTAGGATTACTGCTTTGGGCGCGTATGGGATGAAGGGTTTTTTGTTTATTATTATTTGACTAAGGGTTGTTTGTTGACCGGGTTCAAAAGGTCGGGTAAGGTGGGAAAACCGGGTATAGATAGTGTATTCGGGTAAGAGTTTGGTTTTGGTTAAGTGGACTTGATAAAGGTTTATTGGATTTGGGCCATGGATGTATATTGGTTATTTGGTCTCTTGGATTAAATAAATGGTACAAGTGATATTTAAAGGTCCAAAAGTGTATATTGTGAAAGTGTAAAGGTGAAAATGGGAAAGTGAAAGGTTTATTGTGAAAATTCCCATATCAAGTCCCGAACTCCGTAATTGGATCTTTTGAGCATCAAAGTCCATGAAATAGCATCCCGGCATCGGCTTATGCGCTCTTCTCTCTCTCGTGCTCGGTTTTACGCCTGATTTGGTCCTTTTTGCGTGTTTTTACATATCCATACCTGCACAAGCACAAACTCAAGAAAACCACAAATATTAGCAATAAACGGCTCTTTCTTGGTTATTTTAGGTCTATTTTGATAAAGAAAAGGTATGTGTTTTAGCACATACCAAAATACCCCAGACGAAACTATTGCCGTGTCCTCACGCAATGCCATCAACTCACGCTTCTAAAACCAAGGATTTCAATCTCTTTCTACTAAACCTATGAAGAAGTAGCAAAGATTCCTCAAAAGAGATTAAGAAAGCCTTAATTCTAAAAACGCCCCGTTTACCTTTCATTTCTCATATAGATATTACGGTTAAGCACATTCCGATAATGAATGACAGTTTGTTGAACTTTCATGTCGATCAATAACTCCAACATTTTTCAAACGACATGTTAGGATCACGGAGTAGAAACACAACACAGCGTGAAGTGACCATACGGATAGAATACATCGTCCCTGATTTTTCACAAGTCCCAAACTAAGCGTAAAACCGAAATCATTGCTAAATATGATTCTAGATGCTAACACTACCCATGGAAGTTACTTGTGTAAATACTTTTTGTTCCCATTTTCCTATTTCCTCTAGAATTTTTTATTTTTTTTTTGTGAGAAATGAATTTCTTCAAATTCTCGTTTCGATAACTTTTATTCAGATAAAGATACAAAGCTAAGTCGATAATTAGTTATCCGTCTTCTCTCGAGAACCATTGTCGTAAAAATGAGGTCCACATCAAGGAATTTTATTAACTTATACTTTTGACTTTTTCATTTTCATTTTTCAACATTTTTTTTTTTTTTTTATATATATATATTGCACTTATACCTTTACTTATATGAGCTGTGAACCACGGAGCTTCACGGGGTAATTCCAAGACTATAGGCTTCATGAAATGAGGATCCCGGCTGGCTAGGCTAAGACCTCACTCAATCCCGGCTAAAGATCCAAGGGTCCGATCTCGACACCGCAGCTCACAACTTTACTTATTACTTTTTCACATATCACTTATTACTCATTTATTTATTACGGATCCTTGATGTGTACCCAATTTTTAAAACAAAGATTCTTTTAAGAAGAAAAAGAACTAACTATCGCCAAAAACTCGACATCTCTAATTATTATTAGACAAATATGGGGTGAAACAATTTTGTGGGAACAAAAAGCCATAAGTACCTTCGATGGGCTCTAAAGAGAACCAACTACTCCACGCTTAGCATCTAAACTCATAAGTAACTCTATCATTTCTCGATCTCTGCAAATTTAAAATCCCAAATAATGAGATCCGCAGATGCTTAGCCGATAATTTTTAGATTATCTATGGTTAAGGGAACAAGCTAGGGCTCAACACGCCTGGTCAAGTCAGAATTCTATTCCTACTCTCACCAGCGGAAAGTCAACAAGGTGTCAAAACATATATTAACTTAGCAAATGCTTCGTCTAATGAAATAAAGTTATGCATATTTAAAATCACTCAGGGAAACTTGCAAAATCTTGGTCTTGTGAGCTAGAATTCGCATTTTATAGCTTCTTATCTAAGAGACTAGCAAACTTTTCAATCAAAAAGACTTAACAAAAGCTTACAAAAAAAATTTAAATTTTGCTCATTTTTGCACAATTTTTTCATTTTCTAAGGAAAAACGGGGTTGCGAGAGAAACACAACAGAAAACAAGCAAGTGCGGTCAAATCAAATCGAAGATTACCCTACCCCAGACTAGAACGAAACATTGTCCTCAATGTTTAAAGCAAGGGTATCACGAAAATCTAAAAGCCGTTTATTAAGTATGCTCAAAGATAAACGTTAGTCGATAAGATTAGGATATCGGATTTCCATCAGCATCGATCATGAAACTCGAGTAGAGAAAATGACAAACTTCGAGCACGAGAGTCTTCATATCGGGAACATCCTACACAACATCACAAACAACCAAACACGAGAAATCGAAGAGGCAGACCCCTTCGCGTCACTTATTAGAAAATAGAAAGAAGATAGATGGATAAGCATGGGGTGCCTCCCACGAAGTGCTATTGTTTTTCTTAAACGAGTCGCTAGCCTGACTCGTCCCCGAATTCATTTGTCCTTGGGGAAGAAAGTGGTAGAGATACCAGGGTCAAAAACGGTGTCCTCATTCCCGAAAGAATGAGACTGGGTGGGTTGGGTGGAGAAGAAAATGGGTGGATAAGGCATATGATGTAAGAAGGATCCATCATCCGGTGGTTTTGCGGGCGGACGAAAGGATGATGGATAGAAATGAGAAAACTCCAAGAAAGACGGGAGCTCATGGTAAAAGATAAGAGGTTTAGGCTCACAAATGAAGGCATCCAAGGGAGGATCCTTATCTCGAATGACATTTTTAGCATAAAACTCATCAACGCGTATCCCGGGGTTGAAAATCGTGTCCTCACATGTGTGCTCAACGGGATAAGTGAGGGTCGACTCAACAGAGGAGGGAGAATCATCATTAAGCAAGCTTTCAAGAAAAAGGATATCTTGATTAGAGTCGCACCCGTCACTCTCAATACCCGGCGGTATTGGATCATCAAGAAATAAATCGATTTCTTCCATATCAGAATCATAAGGAGGATCATCAAGAATATCGTCTTCAACCACTTTAGTCAATTCATCAATCTCCATAATATCTTCAGTGTCGGATTCATCACGTTCTTCATCTTGCATAACATCATATGACGGGAGAGAAAGGTCGGAAAACAGAGATGGGACAAGTGGTGTGCTCTGAGAGCTAGCAATATCCACCACTTCCGTTGTGGTCTCTGAATCGGACTCAAAATCTTGGTCGAAAAAAGGATTAACTTCACAAAAGGTGTAGTCATTATTGAATTCGAAAAGTGGATTTGAGAAAATCCCGGAAGTAACCTCGGAAATGTCAAGAGAATCACATAAAAGCGAATCACAATCACTGTCAGATACATCCTCGGAATCGGAAAACATCTCATCATGATCATTTGAAATATCAAGAGAAGGCTCATCACAAATATCATTAACAACCCCAGACTCTCTTGGGCTTGGGATAAGGATCTCAAAACTAGTCTCTTCCGTTTCCGGAATAGTTCTAAGATGCTCATCCCCCATTATGAGAGAATCAACGGGTTCAACGATGTCCGTAGAAATATGATCATCGACCTCTTCCAAGATGGCGTCACTTCTCTCAACCGGCGTGAGAAAAGGGGAAGGGTCGGAAATTAACGGCTCAGAAACGGGAGTGGGATTGCCACTCGGAGGAGTATAATCGTCATCAGAATCAGAATCGTAATAATAGGTGGTTGGACGATGTTGGATCACTTTTGCGGCTTCTGACTAATAATTCACGATAGGTCAGTGAGGTGGATCTTCTTTTCCGTGGGAAAGTTTTTCAAGAAGACTCTTAAGATCAATCATGATCTCTTGAACCTTTTGATTAAATTCTTCAGAACATGGAGAAGGTGGTGGTTGAACTTCTTGGTATTGTGGAGGTGGGTTATAAGGATAATCATAATTGTTACAAGGAACTTGCTCGTAAACAATCGGATTATGTATCTGACAATCGGAATTAACGTGCGGACCTCCACAATACTCACAACAGTGCGATTGTTGTGACGAATACGGGTAAGGTTCATAACCAAAGTTTGAGTTGTTAAATTGAACTTGACATTGAAAACCTTGGTGAGGACCACCACAGTACTCACAAGAGTATGAATCTGGTTCATGGTATAAAGGTTGGTTAGGGAAATTGGTTGGCTCATAGTCAGGATTGTGGTGAAACTCGGTTCCTGATTTTCCATTGCTACAAGCAAGACAATTCCCACCATATTCGGGTCCGCTGCACCATATACACACGAGCTGATAAATCGAAGAATTATCCGGATAAGAGTTAGTGATTTCCACCATTTCCGTGATAGGCTCTGGAGTCACTTCGGGCTCAGAAACATGTTCCATCTCCCTCACCGGAGAGGGAGTAGGAATCGAGGGTTCATCAAGATTATATTTCAAAATTTTTGACAAGGCTGCAAATTTTTCAACGTTGTTAAGAAAAACACGACGTTCAAAGAAATCGTCTCCGTGAGAATTAAACATATAGAGGGCAAAAGAAAAGAATTATCGGGTTAAGAGGATAAAAGAAGAATATTTTTGGGTTTTTAAAACAAATTTTGAAAAGGAAAATCTTTTTGGGTTTTTATATTTAAGAAAATGTGGAAAACACAATATTTTTGTAACCTTCACGTCAACCGGTGCTCGGTAGCTCTCAAAAGTACTGTGGCGGAACGAAGAGTGGATCGTTCTTCAGTCTGCAATTTAATGTCAAGACTTTCCTTATACCCCGTGTATAGGTTGTACCTTCAAGGTGAGCCGGCGTAACAATGAGCGTTCGGGTTTGTTTTGTTAGTTTTTTAATTTTTATGGTTTTGTAAACACTCTAGGAAGAATGTTTTGGTTTTAAATGTTTTGGGTTTTGAAAAGATATATACAAAAGCGGCCGGGAACTTCACTCGGGGAAGGATCTTCAAATGCACGCGATTCGAGACGGAATACGAAAACTCGCTACAAGCCCTCCCCGGCAGCGGCGCCAAAAATTGATTCGGTGAACAAAACAATCCCCGGCAGCGGCGCCAAAAATTGATATGCACGAAACGTCAAGTTTGCTACACAAGCTAGCCACTTGTGAATGACTAACCGTAAGAAACTTAAAACGGCTCGGACACTGATCAATAATAGAAGTGTGTAGTATATGGGTAACTCAAACGTATTAGGTTTGAGCACCGAGATCGTTCTGAACGAGGGTTGAATGGAATTTCCAACTCACGCGTCGATAATCGGGATTTGAATGAGAAAAGGGAATAATATGATATATTCTAAACTACGGGATAAGGAAAGCATAAAGAACTAAAATCTATGGGGAAATCCTAAGAACTAAGGCAATCTACGCAATTCTACGCTAAAACGCAAATACAAAATTAACACGAAACGCGAATAAAAAGCAAGTACGTCTATTCTAAATCCTAAAAATAACCTAAAACTACTTTTACTCTAAAAATGATATAAGAAAACTATTTTAGAATTAAAATTATTTTTTAGGATTTTTCTTGATTTAATTCTAATTAAAAACTAATTATTAACTTTAAAAATAAAACTAAATATTTAAAAATTATGAAAAATAAAGGGAAAAATATGAAATCACTTTTCAAAAATCTAAAATAATATAAGAGACTTTTCTAAACTATTTTTGTAATTTTCAGATTAATTTCCTATTTTCTATGAATTTAAATCTATTTAAATCTAATTTAAATTATGAAAAATACCAAATAAAAGGAGAAAAATAAGGAAAAATATTTTTTATGCTTTTTATATTTATCTTAAACTATTAAAATTGAAAAATTATTTTTTGGAACTTTTTCTCAATTAATTGCAATTAAAGCTAATTAAAAATGATTAAAAACTACTTTTAAATAAGAAAAATACTAACATAACTAAAATTATGAAAATTCAGAGAAATCCTAAAATAATATTCTAAAGTTATGAAAAATAAGAAAACAAGGTCTTATGTGTAAGAAAGGAAGCTTGCTATGCAACTGATGGGGAATAAGCATGAGAAATTAAGCTAATAAGCACAAAATGACACCAACTGAATATATAAGCTAAGGTATACTAAAACCAATCTAAGGCAACTTACAGAACCTACTCCTAACACCTAATAAGCTAGTTACCAAGAATTAAGCAAACTGATCTATTTAGCAAAACAGCTACCTGACCCTACATTTAAGCACTTGCAAACTGCTTATTCAATAAGCTAAACTGAAAACCAAAGGTAGGGTTCTCAAGACCACCTACCAGAGATCATTTACCCAAATTTACAGCTAATGAGGACAAGAGATGAAGAAGTTATTGATCAAAGAAAAATGCCATAAATGGACAGGGGCTGCTGATGCAACAGAACAGTGAACTGACCCCTTCTGTTTGAGCTAATCTATGAGCTTATCAGACAAGCTTAAAGGCAAAACAGATATAGGGTCTTGAAGACCACCTGGAAAACTACAAATGGACCAAGAATGAAACCCTAACTAACTGAAATGACCATTGTGCATGTGCTGCAAATTCTGCAAAAACCAGGTATTAACATGCTTTTTGACTTTTCAAAAACAGTTACTAGTTTGACTTATTTGAGATTCAGAATCAAATGTGTGACTGATTAAGCTAAAAGTGGATGTGATAAGAATCAAATAAGCTAACCTAACAAATTCTACACCTATATGCTAAATAAGCTCAACTGATTTCAACAGTAGAGAGAGCAAGGGCAGATTTAAGCTAAAGTAGACTTAGAGCATAACTTGCAGCAAAACAAAGACATAAATGAACTCAAATAACTATATCAAGCTTGAAGAAACTGATCTAACCCATATTTGTAACCTCTAAAACAGTTTAACAAAGCAATCCAAACACTCCTTCAAACTGCCAAAGCACTATTACACTACTGAAAATCAATGAAATCTAGGCTAGGATCAATCAAACAAATCAAAACACATTTAAACTTCAACAATATACAATCTTAAGACAGATTTAATACTAAAACTGATTTGACTTAGAAAATTGACTTTATTTGACTTTTCCTTAAAATGAGAATTAAGCTTGAGCTTAAAACAGAAATTAACTCACATAAGCTTGGATGAGCTTATGTGAACTTAAAGTGAGAACAGTAGAGCTTATTCAACAGTGGAAACCAAATATTGAAAACAGATTTAGCAATGCATTTAAGGAAAAAGTGAAAATTGCATTAATGAAAAGAGAGTGCTACAAATTAAGACAGAGATTACAGAGTATTTAACTACTGAAAACATAAAGATAAAACAGGAATTAAATTGGCCAAAATCTCTCTAAAACCTAAGAGATTGGACAAATTCGACTGTGGATGTGAGGGGTCTTATATAGCTGATGAGGAGAGCTCTTCGTAAGCATCTAGGCCCTTTAATCTCAGCCATAGGTTCATTCTCTTGTCATCACATTTGATCTCAACCATCAGATTGCTTTGATGAGGTGTTTTGTCCAATCAAATGCCTCCATTCATCCACGCTGGCTATCCTATGACACTCCCATCTCTGACCGTTGTCCCGATTCTAGAAGGCTTTTAAATACGGTAAAACTTGATTGGAAAGGGTACCTGTGGTTGAAGTGTAAACAGTAAGATGGTAGGATTACTTCTGCTTTGGGCGCGTATGGATGAAGGTTTTTTTTGTTTATTATTATTTGACTAAGGGTTGTTTGTTGACCGGGTTCAAAAGGTCGGGTAAGGTGGGAAACCGGTATAGATAGTGTATTCGGGTAAGAGTTTGGTTTTGGTTAAGTGGACTTGATAAAGGTTTATTGGATTTGGGCCATGGATGTATATTGGTTATTTGGTCTCTTGGATTAAATAAATGGTACAAGTGATATTTAAAGGTCCAAAAGTGTATATTGTGAAAGTGTAAAGGTGAAAATGGGAAAGTGAAAGGTTTATTGTGAAAATTCCCATATCAAGTCCCGAACTCCGTAATTGGATCTTTTGAGCATCAAAGTCCATGAAATAGCATCCCGGCATCGGCTTATGCGCTCTTCTCTCTCTCGTGCTCGGTTTTACGCCTGATTTGGTCCTTTTTGCGTGTTTTTACATATCCATACCTGCACAAGCACAAACTCAAGAAAACCACAAATATTAGCAATAAACGGCTCTTTCTTGGTTATTTTAGGTCTATTTTGATAAAGAAAAGGTATGTGTTTTAGCACATACCAGCCGCTCATATGAATCATGCAAATCAATTCAATATTCAAAGGTACGAAATACATGAATTGAAAGTAAAAGAAATAATAAACGCTAAAGCTTATCGTAATGGTGTGACTTTTCCCTTGGAAACAGCTCCGTATGCTTCCCTAGACCTTCCTTGAGCTTTTTCCCACGTTCTCAGAGTGTTGTGTGTGGAATGGGATGCTCTGAAATGCTGTAATTCGTGGGGTATTTATAGGCCAGTCAGGGTACGGCGCAACCAATGAGGGTTACCCGTAACCTTCTATTTCATCGTAAATGCACTAGATCTGCTAGTTATGGCGTAACCTTATAAGTGGTTACCCCGTAGTCTTCAATAAAATCGGTTACGTCGTAAGTGATGCAGTAGTTACGGCGTAAGTATCAGCGGCGTGGAACCTCTTTTGACCTAATGGAGTTTCGTCGTAACCTTTGGGAAGAGTTACGCCGTAACCTCTTGATAAGTTGGACTTTTGGGTCACGCAATAGTTACTGCGTAATGTGAGACGATATACGTCGTAACTTCTTCAAAATCCATACTGATAAATCTTTAGTAATGTTTCCATTTCCGCGTCTCTTTAGCTCCAATGCTCGTAATTTACCTGAAAGTGGAAAACAATGGAAAACAAGCGTAAATCCATATTTAAATGATATAAATACGAGCCATTAAGTGGAAATTGACACTTAATATTCAGGACTATTTGATGTTATCAAATATCCCCCCCTTGAACTCTACTTGCCCTCAAGTAGACCTTATTAGATAGATTCCTAAAAAGATATCTCCCAAAACCTGGAAATATGAGTTAAAAATCCTTATGCTAGAATAAAACAAAGCCTAACAACCTCACCTAGAAAGGGGAACAAACACTCAAATCTCTCAACTATTCTAAGTGTCAATTTCGGGGTGATCACTCACACAGTCATAGCATGTATTCTATCATAAGCTTGGCGGTTACACAATCTCCACCACTAGAGTTAAGGGCTAAACAATTCTCGAAAGGCATATGGGTAGACACCACACAAGGTTAAGGGTGACTCGTCATTACTAACATGTCACGGCGCAGTGGACAAAATCAATGATACATGACCAAATCCATGGCCGGACACCAAAGATTGCTCATTTGCATCACCCTATCACCTAGACACCTCAATGACTAAGTAGGATAAGACATGGGATATATAATTGGTGTAAAATGAAAAACAAGCAGGTAGTCTATATCTATAACTAAGTCATCACCATTTACCGTCCGCCCAAAGTTCAAGCTTAGAAGTCTAGAGACGGGATCATGAAATGCAGGTAGATGTGTGTCATTATGAGGCGTCTCGTGGGCACACTACCTTTTCTTCTTCAGTTGGTATAACTCCAACTCCAATCTTCTAATGTGACCGAGGTGGCCTCCTCGATACTAAACAATAAAGCTTATACTATAATGCTTATAACATTGCACTTTACATAAATCAATCAACTTTTTTTTTTGAACATAACATAATAACATAACATCCCCCCCCCCCCCACTTGAGATGAACAATGGGAATTCGGGGGGTCTTCAATGATCTTCATAATTGTTGTCGATGGAAGCGTGATTTCCAAACCTTTCCACTCGAACCTTGAACTTAGGCAAATGATGACTTCCCAATTACAAATAAAGACTACAGGGTAGGCTAAGGTGTAAGGGTGTAACGAAACAATATATTGGATTGACAAAATGAAAGGAATGGATCAGAAGGGTGTATCTAGGGGTATCTTGCACTAAAGGCGAGTGCAACAAAAGGGTTTCACATGAGGGTCGAAAAGTCGAGGTGACTAATCGATAGACTCACAATGGTAGGCTGTTTGGGTGATAATCCTATAATACTGCCTTCTAAAACTGAAAAGTCCAAATACATCGAGCTAACTCAACATACCTCGCCTATGGTCTCGAAATAATGCAAAGGCCAAGTTCTAAAGTTTACAAGCTACCGGCACACTCATAATTTGGTGGATTTGGGGTAAAAATATTGGAAACGGATAAGGCTAATCTCACCATGTAATGTCAAAGGTTGTATGTGCTCGACTAAGGTCTAATCTAGTTAGGTTTCGAAAAACATGTCAAATTTTAAAAATGGCATAATTTTTCAAAATAAACTAGAAAAATGAGGGCAATAAAGTTCAAGAGATAATTCTACTCCGTCCCCCACTTGAATTTGTACATTCCCTTTTGTACTAGGCATTAAAATAAAGGTGAAGAGAAAGGTAGAATTAGAGCGAGAACTTCCCTGAAATTTGCTCCAAAAGAAGAAGGCCCACGAGAAAGGATCGTGCCTTCGTTAAAGCGTCATGAACAAACTTCAATCCCTGAAATGACAATACCGACAAGCATAATTCTAAAAAGAAAAAATAAAATGAAAAACAAACCTAACTCACTTCGTAGGAATCACGGTTGCATTTAGCGAATGCAACAAGCCTTTTAAACCCCTTGGTGTCCCAAGTGAACGAGTGAAGTCTCGTGAGGGTTTACAGGAACACACCACAAAGTTCATTTAAAACTAATACAAGGTTACTGTGTTTTAAAATGAAAGAATTAAAGTAGAGGAGAGTTACGTCTCAACTCCTATGAGAGAGTTACGCCGTACTGGAAAAACCTGTATGAGCGTGGAAGCGAATAGTTACGGCGTAACCACTGAGATGGTATTACACCGTAATTGGTTATCGCGTCAAGGCCATCTTTGATAAAATGTTTGTTACGGCGTAATCACCAAGGTGAGTTACGCGTAACTCTCATTCAGATCACAACTGCCACGCAGTAATTACTACTTCTTTGTCTCTCGCAAAAATGGTTAGAACTTAGAAAACACAAAACCCAACAAATGAAAAAAAACAAGAGAAGAAGGATAATCGGTTTGTCTCCCGAAGAGAGCACTTTTCTTTATTTACGAGAGTCTTTAAGTTAGACCTCAGAGCCGCTGGGCTACCGTGCTTGTTCGTTCATCTATCGTGGACTGGGCAATCTCCAATCTCCATGTTGAAGCCAACTGATCAAATTCTCATCCCGTTTGTATCCATCTCCAAGTTCTAAACATCCTAAGTAAAAATTCTTGATCTTTTGGTAGGGGTGATCAAAATCTTTGGCCTTATCTTCTTCACTAATACCAAGCAGCGGTCTAGCATAACTTAACTGTTTTTTAGTCCAATTTTTAAAGTTTTTGACAGTCCTTAGCATTTTGAAAACAGTTTTATCATCGCCAATCTTTAACCAAACCAGTCCTTTCTTCTCATTTTTATCAAGCCCGGATATTTCTTTAAAGGGGTTTTTCGAAAATCACCCCGGTCGCCCATGCCCATACGAACTAACGCTAACATCATCCAAAACCACAAAGTCGACTAGAACGGTGTGTTCCTACAAAAACTCGTATGTTTGTTGCTATCCCGAGGAGGTTGTTTCCTTTGTAATCAAGCTCCTTTTCCATAACCTGGTTGTAGCATTCCTTAGAGATAATGTTGACTGGGGAATCTGTGTTGATAAATGGGTGAAAATCAATGAACCCAATTTTGCATGAGATTTTAAGGTAGTGGGGATTCCTATGATGGATTCGTGCCCCCATCTCATAAAACTGTGGTTGGTCCGATTGCAAGAATGTTTTTTCAGATTTATCTTGCCAATGGGTCATCTCGACATCACTATGGAGGTCTTGACACTTAATCCTAAGTTATCCTCTTCTCCTCAAATTCACGAAAACATCAAAATCCTTCCTCGAGTCAACCTCTCCAGGATCCGGGGGGTCGCTAAGAAACTTTTCAAGGGCTTCACATAAAAAAACCACCTTCAACAATTGCATTCACCAAATTCCCGCCCTCTGGGTCAACACACAGTCTTTAGGTAGACATTTCTTAGTTCGAATTGGCGATCTCTCCATTAGCTTCCAGAGTCAATTTTCCGGCAAGACATCCCTTTAGTGTGAGCAATAGAAAGCATGAGTCTTCCAAAATGAGGTATCCTGTTGTCTTCCGGGATATCAAGAATCACAAAATCTACTGGGAAAATCAATCTCTTAATCTTCACTAATACATTTTCAACAATTCCTAATGGCGATTGCATGGATCGATCGGCCATTTCAATTTTCAACTTGGCAGGTTTTAAGTTGCCAATTCGCCGCAAACATCGAACGAGCATTAGCCAAACTAGCATCTAATGCTAGCGCCCAAGATTCTCAGGCTAGGCCACAAGTTGTAGCGTTTATATAGCAGGAGTAAAGCAAAGCATCGGATCTTTTTCCCTTTTGTGGTAGCTCGTTCTCCTCAAAACCGCGCTGAGCATCTTTAAGTTGGCGACATCTCTCATAACTTAATTCCCACGTAGTATGTTTGGATTTGGAAAATCCAGGTATTAAAGTGTCGGTCACCTCAAGTATATGTAATCGTTAGAAAGCTCGTAGTCGTAGTGATTTTAAGATTAAAGTAGTATTTAGTTAAGTAACATCGTGGAGGATGGACGGGTCTTTACCCACTGTATGCCTGATCCACAGCCCTTCAGGTGGCGTTTTATGTAATGACTATAAATACTTTCTACCTCCCAAGGTAGAGAGTTAGAGCTCATAATAAGATTTTTCTTTCTCTCACTAAAGTTCTCTAAACCTCTAACTTTCTCTCTCTAAAACTCATCTTGTACGCCACCTTTGTTTATGGTTTGATGTGTTTGTGAAATCCAATATGTTACAAATGGTATCAAGAGCCATGGTTTGATCATCTCTTACATATCTTTGGATTTCTAGTGGTTTTTAGATGGTTTTTGAGTTTGAAAAAGTTTAGTGGTTTTTGCATCATTTGGTTCATTTCTAGTGTTAAAGTTTGAATTTTGGGTGTACTTTTGTGTTTAGAATCATTGTAAGTGCTTGGGTGTTGATTTGGAAAGCTTGAATCACTGTGGTTGGACTTGTTTTGGATTGAAAAGTGTGTTTTTGAAGTTTTTCTTGGTAGTGACTTGGTTCTCGTTGTGAATTTCATCATAGCGACTTGCTTCAGAAAAAGGTAGCGAGTTGTAGTGCTTTTTGGTAGCGACTTGGTCCTAGCGACTTGTCTATTGAGACAAGCCGACAAATAGTACAAGTTAGCGACTTGCTTCAGAAATTGTTAGCGAGTTGTAGTGTAAATTGTTAGCGACTTGATACTAGCGACTTGGATACTTAGCGAGTTGCTCTTTAGCGACTTGTGTTTAGCGACTTGGTTCATAGCGACTTGTGCTTAGCGACTTAGTGACTTAGCGACTTGTTCTCAAGGTTTATAGCGACTTGTCTCTAGCGACTTGTTGACTTTTCCAGACAAAACTTCAAACGGCTATAACTTTTGATCCGTAACTCCGTTTTCAGCGTTCTACCCATCAAAACGACCGTGAGAATGAAGAGAATGGCACGCCAAATCAACTAAAGTTCATTTGGGTCAACCATAGAGGCCTAAATCCGCTCCGAACAGAAGTTATTGAGGTTTTTAAGTTTTTAGACCTAAATTTTTCCGTAAAATCGTGCATCAAACAACCCAAATCACAACCAAACAACATCTCTGTTAATCCTACATAAGTCCTAACACACAATTTTATATCATTGTGTCTATCCATCAGTTATCTTAACACGTTCTATTGGCATTGCTTAACGGTTTGGTCTTGATTTTAGTAAAATCCCGAAAAGATTCTATTTCTGGTTTAAATCATAGACTTGTAAAATCCCGTGCAACGTCAACATCATGCCTAACGATTCGAATTCGTTTGTATCTAAGATACTCAGTTTATACTGACGTGACCAATGAACGAAGATATACCCAACAATGTACTACGACTATATCGTGTTTGAGTGAGATAATGCTAAAATGGAATCTTCGTGCTCAAATTCACAAAGAAAAGGTGCACCTGCCACACCTGTGCAAGTTAATCAAAGGAAACGCTCCATGGAAGCTTCATATTTACCCAAGATAGAGGTACACCACCACACAACCTGTGCACGTTATCAGAGAAAGCTGCATGGAAGTTTCTGGTATACCTAACTGTGCATCTTCTACTCAAAATGATGATTATGAGTTGCATGAGTACTCCTGCATTTACCCCGAGCTCCTTACCACTAAGCTTAACATATATAAGGATCAAGTTTCCATCTATGAACAGCGTGCTAAATTTGAGCTGACCACACGCGAAAGCATGAAATGGATTGCCAAATGGATACATTAATCAAAAAAGTAACTTAGGGAAGAAACATTAAAACAAGAGTTAAATTCCTTAAAGAGAAACTTAATAAAACCTGTTAAGCAAACACAAGAACTTCAAGAAAATGTAAAAGTGCTTAAGCAGGAGTTCAAACAAAAGGAATCAAAACTTTTAAATGATTTTTCCAACCTAAAAACTTTAAATAACAAACTTGAAAACAAGTTGTATGTACAAGGCAACACCATCAGACAGCTCACATGATCCTAAGCATAGAGTATTAGCGATAAGCATAGTCTCTGCCTACCGGCCTTGTAGAAGAACCCAATCCCTGATATGGTAAGAAAGCAAAAGCTGCACAAAAAGTGATCTATGATGGTAATGAAATCCTTAAGCTTAGAAAAATGCCTAATTGTTTAGAATGCACTGAAGAAGATTGAGAGTTAGAAGATGCCTCTAGAGAGAAAATGGAAAAGAAACTAAAAGATCCTTGGTGTATAGATCATAATATAACGTTCAAAACTCCAAATTACACTAAGGATAATTGGATTGCCTTAAACAAGTTTAGACCTCAAACTCAGTTAACTCCTGAACAAGTGTTCTGGAAATTAGATATGGAAAAGAAAAAGGCATATGAACTTATTGAAAATAATCCTCCCCTTAGGAAATTTCCTCCAGCCACTGTGTATCCTCCAAATACACCAATGCATTTAGTGCCTAGATCTATTGCCACGAATAGCAAAACCTTAATCAGCCTTTATGTAGTTTACCAACTATTTGTTGATTTTGAGAAAACGTGTAAAAAGAGAATCACACCTACTAGGATAACTGAAGGGGAAAGGGGTTTTGAGCAAACTAAAGAATGCTATTTAACTGAAGTCATGCCTTTCTTTAAGCAATTAAAAGGTCAATTTGAGAGTCTTAAATAGGGGATAAACTCAGATATTAAAGAAATGGAAAAGGAATTTGATGCAATGATAGTTGAAGTCAATGATTATGAACGGGAACTCAAATATAATGAAATTGAAAGGAAAAATATGCATATCTTAAATGAGAACTTAGTATTGAGTTGTGTGGCTCAAGATGTGTTTTATACTGTTACTAAGCTTTCTATTACTGCTTCTCAATTTCATGAAATGTCTGTTGCATTGAAAGTATCCCAAGATCGTGTCATTGAGCTTGAGACAAAAAATTCAAAATTGAATGATAAAATCAAAAATGACGATCATGATAACTTGGTCAAACATTATTCTAAATTAGAAGTTGAATATCTTGGTTTACAATTAAAATATCAACATCACGAAGAGAATGTTAAAACTTCAAATATCAAGACATCTTCGAATGCTCCCGAGTTTGATGCGCTTTTTTGAAATCAACAACGTGATGAAGATTCGAGCTCATTGCCACCAACACAACACACACGAATGATTGAAATTCCATTTCACAATTGAAAGATGAAAGGAATGAAGTGATCTGCTCAACAATACCTCCACCTTTAGATTCTCAGAATTTCCAAGTTCAAAACATTATTGATAAATTGCAAAAGGAAAATGAATGTTTTAAAGCTGAAATTTCAAAAGTTAATGATCAAAACAAAGAGTCATGTGATTCATTCAAAGTTAATCATGATAAACACATTGAAAAGGTAACTTCTTTGCTTAACGATATTGAGAATCTGAAGCGTGAGGTGAAAGGAAAATTGCCAATCCTTAATTGCAAATATTCTGTTCCAAAGGTTCCTGCTTGTGATAAGTATCCTATTGATATGTTATATATTCCTCCCCCTCTTAGGAATAATGAACTGGCACATAAAAAATATCTAACACAACTTAAGGATAGTTTAAAGGGCCTCCGTGAGATAGTAGAGGATGATAGATTAGATAAGCCTTTTGATAGTGCAATCTCTTATCCTCTGCATGGATGCCAAACGATCTCAGGAACTCTTAGAGTATGTAATTGTCACAAGTCCGAAAGCGAGTAATAGGCGAGATAGAATAGTTGCACACCCAGTTCTATGATGCCTAAGGATAAGAATGTGACTCTTAATGTGCCTCTGAAAGCCTCAGAACCCAGCACTTCTAGACCAGAAAAATCAAATGGCATGAAAAACAAACTAAGACTCCCGTCATCACTTCTATTGATGTTAATATTGACACTAAAGTTAAGCGGATTCAAACCTTGTAGCAATACAAAGAAGGACAGAATTTCGCTGACTAAAAGTGATCATGAGAAGAAAGTAAAAGAACACCATAGGGAAAAATAAGTTTGACTTGAACAAAAAGAATCGTGTTGGTTCTAGTATTAGCTCTAAGCTTACTGAATTATTAGTGAAGTCTTATGCTGTCTCAAAACCTGTAAGAATGTCTATCTTTGGTAATCATGATAAATGTGTTGTGTTATTTCTGAGATCTAAGAATCATACCCCAGTTAAGAAAGTTTGGAAACGCTTAAACAGTTAAGCAATCCCGGAACCCTACAGGGAAGGTTTTTACCAATGTAGGTTTCGTGGAAGCCAACAGTCGAATATTCACGAATGGCAATCCTTGCCCCTTAACTAGATCCACTATGCCTAGAGTAGTGCCTCTTAAGGTTTGGAAGCCAACTGGTAGAATAATCCCATTAAGCACAAAATGTCCCTCGACTAAGTCTGATTCTTCTACTAGTTCAGCTCCTAGTGACAATTACATTGCACCTAGGGTTTCTGCTGATTCAAAGATTGTTTGTGCTAACCAAAAGGACCCCATGAGCACGTTGGGATCCAATGTTTCCAATTCTCTGTCTTCGTCTGTTGTCCAAAGCAGGTCATACAAATCGTCCCTTGGTATTTGGATTCGGGCGGCTCTAAACATATAACTGGGCTCTAAATAATGATGTCTGTTCACATTAGGTCAGGCCTCGTACTTCATCATTATGGCGTCTGCAGATAACACTTCAGGCCCCGTTCCTCAAAGAAAAGAAAGGTGTACGCTTCAGTGCGCTTTATCTTCAAAAGAAGAGAAATCTTCATTTTATGACCATTATCATCGACATTCTTCATCAACAAGCTTCATGTTTTCACACGCTCTATCAACCCTCAAGTGGATCTACGTTCATTGGTGTATATTCTTATTCACTTGTTTAAATCAAAAATGGCAACTTCGGATGCAATTTTTGAGGGGGAGAAGAGTGCATATACTACATGTTGATGGATGCTTGAATTATGGTCATACGACTCTCTTTCAACGCCTAATGCTTCACTTTACTAAGGATACTGGGATTTATTGTTTGGGATTCATTGTTTCAAGATATGTTTGATGACTATTTCCAACCGCTAGTGAATGTTGATCATCTAAGAAGTAACGCACTACTCAAGCCCAATCTCTAGTTATTCACCAGGCGTTGATAATGACTATCATAATATTGCGCGATTGTACTCATGAATAATGATCCGCTCTTTGGTATTCCTTTGCCAAATCTTCATGGATTATTGTTCCTCTCAACGTGCACCAGCTATAAATTAACCACATGAACTTCAAGAAAAATTACTACCTCATCCGCTCGAAGTTATTGGTGAATCTTCCAGATCAGTATCTACATGTATACTTTTAGGAAGAATGCATTGATGTTGAGGAATCATTTGTTACGTTCATTCATTGGGTCAATGTACATCCGATTGTATGTTTATTCATCGTGGCAGGGGTATTTGACACAAATTGATTACTTCGGAGTTAATCATTTCTCACTAATTTGAGATTGAAGTTGACTTTCACAAAGGCGTGATCTTATTTGATAACTTGCTCGGGCTTACGAATTTGAGTTGAAGACTTGGTTTATCTAGTTACCAGCATTCGGGGTGGATGGTTGAAGACCTGGTTAACTATCACTATTAGATGTTACGTTGTTTTACCATGTCACACGCAGATGACAGTGTGGATAATCGCAAGAGGTGTTAATGTCTCATACTTTGTTTGAGTAGTGAGTACTTAGAGATTTGCTTGAAGCATAAATTCTCTACATTCTTCAACTTATTCCAACATTAGTGCAAGCATAAGTCACAAATGTGGGGAATTCGACTTCAATTTCAAGTTTGGTATATCCCTTCGGGTTTCTTCATGGTCACTTCAAATTGTCTACGAATGGGTTGATAAAGATAGTCAGAGAGAGTTTCTATAGCAGTTTATTCTCACAAGATACATTTAAGCTAAATTTTGTTCTTCTCTATTTCATGAATATTGGGTATGTATAATGTGTTGATGATTCTGAGGTATCAAAACCAACAAGGGGGAAGGAGACATACATCTAAAAGCACAACGAGTACACATGATGAACTTAACACATCTACCTGATTGAAGTTATCCCGGGAAGACAAAGGTCATAACCGTAGAAGAAACTCGTGTTAACTTCGTAGCCTTTGGTGTATTATTCCAACTATTTGGGGGAAGGATATATTATTCCAACTATTTGGGGGAAGGATGTATTATTCCAACTAGTTGGGGGAAATGATCTCTGGAGACTTTTGGTATGTGTTACTTCAGTGTTCAGTTGGAAGAAATATGAGAAGAATATTTGGAGCGTGAGATGATATTGCTTATCGACATCTTCGATATGGTTATGATAAAGTGCTTCTGGTTATTGCTTCATGTACACTATGTAATGATGATTTCGATGAGATCGCAACCATCAGGGGAGAGATTTGTGTACATCAGGGACTCACAACATGATCACTTGATCGAGCTTATTCAGTTATTCCGGAGTTGATATCCGTAGAGATAATCAGTGATTCAACATGTTACTTGGATGTCATAGTCTCCACTCTGGTTGGGTAAATGTGTACATTATGGACTGATTGGTTATATGTAAGATAACTAGAATGCATTTGGTGAATTAAAGATGTTGATATATTGTTCTCCCTGCGCACGATGCACAATCCATGCGGAGAATGATGTTTACATCGGAATGCACAACAGTTCATGTGATCGGCTTAATCATGTATCCCGAGTTTGATAACCGCAGAAAGGATCACTGGTTCAACTTGTTACTTCGGTGTCTTCATGTTTCTTTGGGTTGTTGAGCTTCATTCAATGAGACTGTTTGCTTCACTTCTATTACTTGGGGAAAGTAGGTCTCACTTCGAAGATTGTCGTTTTGGGGGGAAGCTACCAAAGATTCACATCTAGAAGGCTCATGTTCAGACGATTTTCTTAAAAAGCCTCGAATGCTTTGGTGGTGAAAGTTTAGGAGATGTTGATTACTTTCTTCTACAACGTGCTGAACGACATCCGTATCTCGGTACTCAATCATCATCCTCTTAAGCTAAATTATCTTCTTTGTACATATCTTTTTGAAAAACAAAATACAAAATTATAAAACCTACAAAAAGCAAATAGAAAAATATAAAACTTTCAAAATCCATAAAAAATTTGAAAAATCTTGAAAAATTTCAAAAAAATATTGTCATTTTGTCATGTTTTTCTCGATTCGAAAATATCTACGGTCTTTGTGATGTCATTCAAAGAATGACACGGGACTTTAGATATTGTTCGAATGTTCTTAATATATATATATATATATATATATATATATATATATATATATATATATATTGGGAGAAAGTGAAACTATGGTTTATTGTCATTTCAGGCAGTAACCCGTTTTTCTAAGAAAGAACAGAGCCATACTTTATCTTGCTTTTTTAAATCTCATGCTCTGATTCTATAAACAATTGCTTTCAATCTAATGAAATCTAATTGCTTTGAAAAATAACTCATACTCTATTGTTGTAAATCATCTGGACTTAACTTTTGTTAAAATATCTATCTCTCAATCAACAACTTATGTCATTGATTGAGGGGGAGAATGATTTCAATTAAATCAAAAGGTTATTTGTCATACAATTGTTTTCCAAAGAAAATCATGCATGTTTAATCTATGGAGTTTAAAGTCTCAAAATCAGATCCTTATCAGTTAAAACTTTTTACATAATCAGGTCACAATTCTCCTTAAAAGCCTTCAAAATCAATTTAAATCTACAGAGATCACAAATCTCAAATGATTTAATAATTGTGATCGGGGGAGAATTTGTGATTTAAATTGGATTTAATCTGATAATTCGGTAAATGGTTTTATAAGGATGTACAAGCTCTCCTTCCCACATGTGCCAAACGATTTCAAATTTTCCATGCACATGTTGAGGGAGAGCTTCTACTTTAAACCTTAAATTATTGAAACGTGATTGTATTGTCTCTAAGTGCAGGTTCCCTCTAATATGTGCAAAACTCTTTCAAACTTTGAGGCACATATTGAGGGGGAGCAAACATTTGAAAACCTCATCCTTCCTCAAAATGCTTAATCTACTCAAATTGATTGGGAAGTGATGATGATCATTTTAGAAAATGTTAATCAAAATATTGGAACTTTCATTCTTAATCTAACGATTTCAAAGATCTCTTGCCTCCATGTGCTAAACAATTTCTGAATTTTATGCATATGTTGAGGGGGAGCATTTCTAAAATATCAAAACAATTAAGATACAAAATACTTTGATTTTATATCACAAGTATCTTGATTGATTTTTTCAAATGGTTTTCAATTGGTTTCAAGGCGGAAGAACTATATCAAAAGCCCGACCAACTTTACTTTATGCATGGTGATATAAGGAAGATAAGGTTAGGTTGAGGTCCAACGATCCGCCAGAACCGGAGGGATCTTCCCAGGGACAATCCACTAGATAGTGTAGAGTCCTTAGGAATGTTGAAAAAAGGAGAAAAATGAGAATATGGGAAGAGTGCGGAATGAAACTTAGCTAGTACTGGAATAAACCCAACAAGGTTCTAGTTATGAAGTTTGGTAAGCCTTTGAAGGGTGAAGAATGAAAAAGAATTGAATGTGAAAAAAGGGTGAAAAGAAATAGCCCACATTTATTCAACCCGTGGGCAAAAAACCGGGTTAATTCATATACTCTTGGTGGTTACCAAGGTAACATCGGTATGAAGACAAGACGTCATGGACCCAGTGGCATAGCGCACTACAACTTCCCAAACCACTCAAGTTCTTCTTAAAAGGACTTGTTTCATTCTCACGGGGAACCGACATTATCTATCGACTTTCTCTTAGAATTTGTTGATATTGAAGAAGGAGACCCTCTCCCTAGTCTCCGGCTTAGGAACCAAATATGTACAATTGAGTCTAGAGCCATGAGATCATCAATAAATCTCATTAGGACACTTTCAATGAAGACTCTCTGTTTCACACAATGTGGAAAGAGAGATTATATCTTGATTCCTACGCATTATCCTTGTGGTATTGCCAGAACATCCGAGTGATATGTAAACATATTCACAATGAAGATGGAAAGCCTTCTGGAGCCAACATCAAACAAGCTCCTGGTAGGTGGCATGTGAGATCTATTCAAAAGATCAACCATGTGACAACTGAACAGAAACAATGGGGCGATTCAATCTTTTGAATCAATCCTGGTTCAGGATATGGATTGACGGATACCTTTGAAAAACTGGTCGTTGTGCTTAAAAACTCCTTTCTCTAGCACATCGATTGTGTATAAATATTTCAAATCAAAAGGTGTTTATGATTGATAATTGATTTTTCCTTAAAACCTTCGTTGCATTGCAAAAAAAATTTCTATTGAGCAGTACATGATTGTTTTTCAAATCTCTTTTCATCAATCAGTGAATCTCAATTCGCTTGTTCACTCACTCCGTGTTGTCTTCTTTGAGACGTTCCGGTTTAAGAACAGCTAGAACAGCTTGAAACCCTGTCAAGGAGATTCTTAGGAATCCTACGATCACGCGAGCGTACTTATCTTGATCAGCGAACCGTGGGCGTGTACCTCGATTCTACAAAAGTGATCAAAGACACTCTTGTGTGCTTTATTGCTAACTGTTTTATGCAGGGAACCCCGACGTTTGCGGTATTCGATAGGCGGTCAATCCCTAGCCGCATGCTCACATAACACATTCATTTCAAAGAAATCGCCATTAGTGCATCAATGACTCGTATTATCACTCCATGTACCTTTCTTTCTGCTGCCAATATCATGAATCAACCAAAGCTTCCGCTACTGTGGAGAATATATCATGATCGAATGTGAGCATGTCGGTCCAAATGTCACTATCACATAATACCAACACCACAATGGATGTGAGGAGATTTCTTTGTTAGGAATTAGAAATTCCAGGTATTAAAAGAGTCGGTCACCTCAAGTATATGTAATCGTTAGAAAGCTCGTAGTCGTAGTTCTTTTATGTTAAGTAGTATTTAGTTAAGTAACACCGTGGAGGACGGACGGGTCTTTACCCACTGTATGCCGATCCACAGCCCGTTGTGTGGCGTTTTTATTGTAAGACTATAAATACTCTCTACCTTCCAAGGTAGAGAGTTGGAGCTCATAATAATATCTTTCACTTTCTCTCACTAAGTTCCCTAAACCTCTAACTTTATCTCTCTAAAACACTCTTATGTATACTACTTGTGTTAATGGTTTGATGTGTATGTGAAATCCAATATCTATCAATTGGTATCAAGAGCCATGGTTAGATCATATCTTACATATCTTTGGATTTCTAGTGGTTTTTAGGTAGTTTTTGAGTTTGAAAAAGTTTAGTGGTTTTTGCATCATTTGGTTGATTTCTAGTGTTAAAGTTTGGATTTTGGTAGTACTTTTGTGTTTAGAATCATCTCAAGTGTTTAGGTTTTGATTTAGAAGGTTTGAATCATAGTGGTTGGGTTGTTTTTGGATTGAAAAGTGGTGTTTATGTGTTTTTCATGCTAGATACTTGAGCCACGGAAAGGTAATCTTGTAGCGACTTGCTTTTACAATTTGAGCTTGAGTTGTTGTTTTAGCATGTAGTTGAGTTGAGCTAGCGACTTGTCTATTGAGACAAGCCGACAAAAAGTACAGTTAGTGGATTCCCACTACGGTAGCGACTTGGTTTAAGTTAGCGACTTGTACTTTATATTGTTAGCGACTTGGTGTTAGCGAGTTGGTACCTAGCGAGTTTCTATTTAGCGACTTGATTATTTAGCGACTTGGTGTTAGCGAATTCTTTGCCAAAATTTTGTTAGCGACTTGGATTGTGAGTTGTTATATATACAACTTGGACTTTAGCGACTTGCTTACTTAGCGACTTGGTTCACAACTTTCCTAGCGACTTGGTGATTTCCTTTAAATACGATTTTCTTCTTGATTTAGTAAAATTCCGTGAAAGAATCTATTTCTCGGTTTAATCATAGAGTTATAAAATCCCGTTTAACTTGTCATCATGTCTACCAACGCTCCTACAATCATCTCCACTTTGTGTCGAGGATGTTCAAGCAGCTTGGTTCGATACTCGTCCACCCATGCTTGACGGAACTGACTATGACTCTTGGGCTCAACGAATCAGATTGTACTGTCTTGGTAAAGAAAATGGGGTTAACATTCTCAAATCCATTGATGAAGGACCTTACCTAGTTGAAACTACTAGAGATATACTTGATACTGCTGAAGATGGAACTTTGATTTACGGAATGGGCAGACCAAAGATGTATGATGAGCTTGACGATAAGGAGAAAAAGAGATTCGATCGCGAGATATCCGAGCTTCCAACATTATACTGCAAGGTCTACCAAAGGACATCTACAAGCTAATCAATCACAACACCAGGCAAAAGGCGTATGGGATAATGTCAAGATGCTTCTCTCGGTTCGAGCTAACTATGGAAGACAGTCACAACTCTTTGATGAATTTGAACACTTCAAGATGAAACCCGGATGAGTGTTTATGAGTACTATGTGAGATTTCATAAGCTGGTGAATGACATGAGGAACATCAGAATGACTATGCCTAACATTCAACTGAACTCAAAGTTTGTAAACAACATGAATCCCGAATGGCACAAATTTGTTACTTTTGTGAAGCTCACTAAAGGATTGAAGAATACGAATTATGAGCAACTCTATGCCTTCCTTCTTCAAAATGAGAGGCATGCTATGTTTGAAAAGAGGATTCTAGATCAGGTTCAAAGCTCGGGAGAAGCAAGTTCAACAAATGATTCAACTTGCCTTTACTCAAAAGTTGGGATTACCACCAAAGCTTCTCAAGTTGTACCTATGGGTAATGGTAATCATAAACTTATTCGATCAATGTTCAAACAAAATCGCGATGCGATGCATGGAAAACTTCATCAATCAACTGGCTCTCATGATAAGTCAAAACATGAATTCTCTCCCACAAACCAACAACAACCTCGAGAACAGCCTCTAACCACACAATCAAGCTCTTGTCGAGAGATGGGAGGATTGTTGTGCAACCGGTCGGAAAGACAATATGATCAGGGAAGAGGTGGAGGTAGAGGTTATGTTGGTAATCGAATCTAAGGAAGGAATGGAAATCAAGGTCAAGCTAAGCCGATCAAATGCTATAACTGTGGTGGTGAGGGACACATTTCAAGGACGCACATCTCCAAAATGTCCACGAGAATGCTGATTACTTCAGAGATAAGATGTTGCTTGTACAAGCTCAGGATAATGGTGTTGCTTTGGATGAAGAGGAGTTGTTGTTTCTTGCTGAGGGCAATGCCAAGACCTATGATGCTGATGTGGATGAGCAGCCAATTAGGAGATAGGTCACAATCATCGAGAATGCCTTTCAAGTGGTGATTGTGATGCATAACATTCGATGTGGATGATGGACCTCGCACACACAATTTTATGGCTAGCATTTCTCCAATGGTTTCTCCCAAGGTCTCTTCTTCACCACAAGCTGGCCCGTCCAAAGACAAACTCATCTCAGAGGTATTAAAACTATACGATGATGTTGATGTGCAAAAGATGCATGACAAAGTACAATCAAATGAAACTATTGAATCAAATATTGAAAATATGGGTAATATCAATGTTGTCCCATATGATCAATATGTGAAACAAAGTGAAAGTGAAGTTGTACCAAGTGATGCATCTCCTGCAATCAACAATGACTATATTTTTTATGAATACTTTGCATGTGCCTGATGACTTTATCCTGAAACAATTGCCTATAAAGAACGTATTGCTATTTATGAACAACGTGCAAAATTTGAGTTGACCACCCGTGAGCAGGAAATGGATGACCAAATGCTTACAACTATTAGAAAAAGTAGGTTTAGAGAAGAAGTATTAAAACAAGAGTTAAACTCCTTACAAAAAAAACTTTCTAAAACTGCTAAGCAAAAACAAGAACTTCGAAAATATTTAAAATGCTTAAGCAAGAATTCAATGCTAAGGAATCAAAACTTTTGAATGATTTTTCTAATCTAAAACCTTGAAAAACAAGCTTGAAAATAAGTTGTACGTACAAGGAAATACCATTGTTTAACTCACAATCACTAAGCATAGGATTCTAAGCGATAAGCATAGTGTTCCATTATAGATAAACCCAACCCACAGTACGGGAAGATTGCAAAGACTCAAAGTGTAATCTATGATGGCAATGAGATTCTTAAACCTAGACAAAAACCTAGTTGCTTTGAGTCACAGAGGAAAGATAAGAAATTGAATGAATCACTAGGGAAAAGATGAACAAGAAACTAGATGATCCTAAATGTAAAGTGAAGAAAATAATTATCACACCCCTGACTACAAGGAGAATTGGATCTCATTGAACATGTTTAAAGCCTCAAACATTGTTGACTCCCGAACAAGTTCTGAAAATGGACTTAGATAAGCGAAAAGTGAAAATATTGTTGAAACAAACCCTCCCTTAAGAATGCCTAACATGTGTATCCTCCCAATACACCAATGCATCTAGTTCCTAGAACTATTGCTACTAAAAGCAAGACCTTAATCAGTCAATATGTTATTTCAACATTATTTATTGATTTTGAGAAAACTTGTAAGAAAAGGATCACACCCATTGGGATAACTGAAAGGGAAAGGGGTTTGAGCAAACAAAAGAATGCTATTTAGAGGTCATGCCTTTCTTTAAACTTCTAAAAGATCACTTTGAGAGTCTTAAAAAGGGGATAGAAACTGATATTAAGGAATGGAAAAGAATTTGATGCAATATTAGTTGAGGTTAGTGACTATGAGCACCCTAAAATATAATGAGATTGAGAGGAAGAACTTGCATACACTAAATGAGAACCTGATTTCAGAATGTATTGCTCAAGATGTGTTCTACTTCTACTTTGCTATTGTTCTGCTTCTCAATTTCATGAATTACTGTTGTGCTTTAAAAGTCTCCCATGATCGTGTCATTGAGCTTGAAATCAAAACTCTAAACTAAATTGAAAATTGATCGGATGACCATGATAATTTGGTAAAACATCTTTCTAAACTAGAAGTTGATCATTTTGATCTACAATTAAAATATCAACATCTTAAAGAAGTGTTAAAACAAATATCAAGACATCCTCGGATGCTCCGAGTTTGATGCAGCTTTTTCAAATAAACAAGCGTGATGAGCAGATTCGAGCTCATTGTAACACGATCAAAAGGTTGAAAGCCCAAATCTCTCAATTGAATGGTGAAAAGAACAATATGGCCAAATTTCCCCCTCCCTCCTTTAGATTCTCAGAATTCTCAAAACTTTCATCTTCAAAACTTAGTAAATGCTTTACAAAAAGCGAGTTTTCTTGAAGAAAATGAAAAGGTTAAACGTCATCAATGAGTTATATGAATCTATAAAAGTCACTCGTAACAAAAATACGAAACGATATCTCGTT
Organism: Chrysanthemum makinoi; assembly: GCA_910596185.1. Classification (NCBI taxonomy): domain Eukaryota; kingdom Viridiplantae; phylum Streptophyta; class Magnoliopsida; order Asterales; family Asteraceae; genus Chrysanthemum; species Chrysanthemum makinoi. Next base: position 283,822,328 of record OU343217.1, read on the forward strand.
ACAAAAAGAAATTGAGAATCTAAAGTGGGTAAAGGGAAGATGCCAATGACCAATGGGGAGAATAAAAGTTGTATCAAAGGTACATAATACTGTAATAAACTGTGGAAATATGTTTCCTCCTCATCTTAGGAATAATAAACTTGCTTATTCAAACATATTTCTCATACCTTAAGGACTAGTCTAGAATGTCGTGAGATGAGAGGGTAATTAGAAAGGATATAATAATGCAATTGGCCAATTGCTTATATGCCAACGATCTAAAACTACTAGAATGCCTAATTACAATATGCCCTAAAACCTTAGTGGCAAGTCAATCCCTTGATACCGTGTTACCTATTGCAAGCACATGCAAGTCATTCAATGCCAGATGTTTTGAATAAGACATAGTGTGCCTTCAAGAGTTCAGATTCAGATGTTAGTAATATTAGATAGTGAACTCATGTGTGCCTTCTAGAAGTACAAATCCCACACTTCTGTGTTAGAAAGTGAATCTTAATGTGCCATGTAGTTCAGATCCTGCACATCTAAGCGGAGAAGCAAAAAGTAGCAAAACCAACTAATGTTCCCATTCCCTCTACAAGAGTAATCAGTGACATTAAAGCAAGCAGGTCAAAGTCTCAAGACAATACAAAGGAATGATAGGACCTGCTGGCTGGAAAAAAGTAGAAGACCAACCTAGGAACTCTAATTTTGAGCCGAATAAAACGAATCGTGTCGATTCTAGTATTAGCCATAAATTACTATAATTAATTCAATTCGATACTTTTGCAAACCTTGTATGATGTCTGCTTGAATTCTATTTCTAATCATGAATGTAGTGTTAATGTTTTGTCTAATGATGTTAATTGTCCAGTTAATATTGTTAATGCAAAAATCATGTAAGAAGGCAAAAAGGCAAAAACAAAAGATTGTTAGAAAACAATGGAAACCCGGAAGAATTTATAAATAGGATATAGATGGATACCGTTGGCCGTGGGTTTGAAGGACGCCCACTAGAAAATGGATGCTACGGGTTAGTATTCCCTTAAGAAGGACATACTTTGAATAGGGCAAATACGACACAAGATTGCATCTATTTATAATTATTCCATTGCTTCAATATCGATATGGACGTTTCTATTTATGGGTGTTTGTTCCAATATCTATTTCTAACCAAATGGAACCCATTCTTGCATGGGGATCCCAATTATCCAGTTATCCATTCTTGTCGTGTTCAATGCAGTCGTTCAAATCGTTTTGGTATTACGGACTGGCCGTCCAAGCATATGTGGAGGCATCGCGGCTCATGAACTTCGTGAGCAAATTCATCGGGACAGTTAGATTCAGAAATGATCATTTCGGTGCAATTATGGGTTATGGTGATTATGTTGTTGGTGATAGTGTTATCTCTAGAGTATACTATGTGGAAGGTCTTGGTCATAATTTGTTCTCACTTTGGTCAATTGCGATTTGATCTAGAAGTAGCCTTCTGAAAACATACTTGTTTTGTTAGAGAACTTGATGGTAAGGAACTGTTAAGAGGAACTCGTATTTCAAATCTTTACACCATCTCTATCGATGATATGATGAAGTCTTCTCCAATTTGCTTGTTGTCAAAGGCTTCTAGAACAAAGTCATGGTTATGGCATCGTCGTCTCAATCACTTGAACTTCGGCACCATCAATGATCTCTCCAAAAAGGACTTAGTTGTAGGCTTACCTAGACTAAAGTATGAAAAGGATCATCTTTGTTCAGCATGCAATTGGGAAAAAGCAAGAAGTATGCCCATAAACCCACCTACAAACTACTAATTCTGAAGTTTCATACCCTTCATATGGATTTATGTGGACCAATGAGGGTATAGAATATCTTTGGGAAGAAATATGTGTTAGTTGTGGTTGATGATTACTCTAGATTTACTTGGGTCAAGTTCTTAAGGACAAAGGATGAAACTCGATATCATCATCAAACTCATCAACAGTACTGCAGTTTGACTTAACAAAACCGTAATTATCCAACGGACAATGGTGCGAGTTTGTTAACAAACAACTTAGTGATTTCTATGAAAGCATTGGAATCAGCCATCAAAGAAGTGTTCCACGAACGAACTCAACGAACGGTGTAGTTGAAAGACAAAATCGAACTCTTGTGAAGCCGCTAGAACAATGTGATTTACTCAAAGGTTCCAATGTTTCTCTGGGCGACTATTACCATTGCATGCTACACACAAATCGTTCCCGATTCACATTGTTCATGGAAAAACTCCATATGAACTTGTCCACAACTGAAAACCTAATCTCTCTTTCCTTCGTGTGTTTGGTGCATTGTGTTATCCAACTAATGAGGGTCAAGACTTAGGCAAACTTAGGCTAAAAGACATTGGAGTATTTGTAGGATATGCACCAAACAAAAAGGGATACTGAATCTACAACAAAAGAACCCGAAATATCATGGAAACAATTCACGTTACGTTTGATGGTCGACCGGTCAAATGGCTCCTCGGACACTCGGCTCAGGACCGCGCTTCAAAAGCAGTCCCATTGGTTCATCCCTTGTTCCAAACTCTTCTCAAGAAACTCCATATGTACCTCCATCCGAAGATGATTTAAAGAAATTGTTTGATCCTATGTTTGATGAACTTTATGATTCAATTACTAATGAGGTGTTGATCCCTACAACAGAGAATGCTCATATTCCTGTGAATGAAGTCAATCCTGATCCTCAATATCATTAAGCCAAGAAGCACCTTTGCTGATCCTTCTATCTCATCAACAAATCATCAATCTTCCAATGTACATCATGGAACTGTTTCTCACATCAATGATGAAGACAATCCCTTTGCTACTCCTGAAGATGCTCCATTTGAGAACATATTTGCCCCTGAATCTTCATCAGAACCATCTTCTTCAGAAGACATCAACTCTGCACTTCAGTCCCCTCACCAACTACCACATGAACACCTCAGAAAATGGACTCATGATCATCCATTAGATAGCATCATTGGAAATCCTTCTCCGAGTATCAACACGGAACAACTTGCAACCGATGCCTTTGTGGTGCTTCTTCAACTCCGTTTCTAAGATCGAACCAAAGATGTCAAAACGCCATGAATGAATAGCCGGTTCAATGCCATGCAAGAAGAAATTCATGAGTTTGATCGACTTGATGTATGGGAGTTAGTACCTGCTCAGATTGTGCTATGATTATTGCTCTAAAATGGATCTTCAAAGTGAAACTTGATGAGCATGGTGATGTGTTGAAGAACAAGGCTCGATTAGCTGCTAAAGGATACCGTCAAGAGGAGGGTATAGACTTTGAAGAATCTTTTGCTCCTGTTGCTCGGATCGAGGCAATCAGAATCTTTTTGGCTAATGCTGCTAGTAAGAACATGGTAGTCTATCAGATGGACGTGAAGACGGCATTCCCGAACGGAGATCTTAAAGAAGTCGTCTGTACCTAACACGAAGGCTTTGTAAATCCAGAGCATCCTACCCACCATTTATCGTTGAAAAAGGCTCTTACGGTTTAAAGCAAGCTCCAAGGGCATGGTATGATACGCTATCAAAGTTTCTTCTATCTACCGAATTCAGCAAAGGAGTAGTTGATCCAACATTGTTCACGAAGTCGGTGCAAACATTTAATTCCATGTTCAAATTTATGTTGATGATATCATCTTTGCCTCGACCACCCTATGAGTGTGACCGTTTTCAAATGAAATGAGTTCAAAATTTCAAATGTCAATGATGGGACAAATGTCATTTTCTTGGGATTACAAATTTCACAAAGTCTCGGAGGCATTTTTATTAATCAATCTAAATATGCAATGCGAGATCTTAAAGAAATTTGGATTTGATTCAAGTGACCCTGTTGACACTCCCATGATTGATCGAACCAAACTAGATGAGGACCACTCAAGGATCATGATTGACCAAACGAAATATCGTAGTATGATTGGATCCCTGATGTTCCTCACTGCTAGTAGACCGAACATCTTGTTCATTTGTTTGCATGTGTGCTAGATAGGGCTAAGCCTACTAAAAACACCTTGAAGCGGTTAAACGGGTCTTTCGGTATCTCCAAGGAACCATTATAATGGGACTTTGGTACGAAGGACACCGTATGTCACTAACACCTATGCAGAATCTGATCATGCGGATGTCAAGATACTCGTCGAAGCGTCTAGGGTGCTCAGTTTTGGGTGATAAGCTTGTGAGCTGGTCTTCAAAGAAGCAAATGAGTACTTCTATTTCCTCTGAGGCCGAGAATACATAGCCATGTCATCTTGTTGTGCTCAAATCCTTTGGATGAGATCTCAATTAACTGACTATGGCATTGTATTTAACAAAAATCCCTCTGTCTGTGATAATAAAAGTGCTATTGCTCTTTCATGCAATAACGTTCAACACTCAAGAGCTAAGCATATCGACATTTGACATCATTTCATCAGGGAACAAGTGGAAAAAGGTGTGGTGGAACTCTATTTTGTGAGATCTGAATATCGGTTAGCGACATATCTTCACCAAAGCTCTTCCAAGAGAACGTTTGAGTTTATACTTTCCATGACTAGGCTTGAAAAGCCTTCAACAGAAAACTCAAACGTCTTCAGGAGGAAGACGAGGAGTAAAGGTCTATGCTCATCTATCTCTGTATATATCTATTCGAAAAACAAAATACAAAATTATAAACCCTCAAAAATCAAAATAGAAAAATATAAAACCTTCAAAATCCATAAAATCTAAAAAATTGAAAAATCTTCAAAAATATTGTCAATTTGTTATGTTTTTTTTCTTTCCGGTCGACTATATCTCGGTCTTTGTCTTGTCATTCAAAAGAATGACACGGGACTTTAGATGTTGTTCAAATTCTTAAAAATAAAATATATATATATATATATATATATATATATATATATATATATATATATATATATATATATATATATATATATATATATATATATTTTGGGAGAAAGAGAAACAATGGTTTATTGTCATGTGCAGTAACCGCTTTCAAAGAAAGAACAGAGCCATACTTTATCATTTTTCAAAATTCCATGCTCGATTCTATAAACATTTATCTCTCGAAAACTAACGCTTTGAAAAAATAACTCGGACTCTATTTTTGATAATCATCTGGATTTATTTGTCAAAATATCTATCTCTCAATCAACAACCTATGTCATTGATTGAGGGGGAGAATGATTTCAATTAAATTAAAAAGTTATTTGTCATTCAATTGTTTTCAAAAGATATTCATGCATGTTTACTCAATGGAGTTTAAAGTCTTAAAATCCGATCCTTATCAGTTAAAACACTTTCATAATCAAGTCACAATTCTCCCCAAAAGCCTTCAAAATCAATTTAAATCTATAAGAGATCACAAATCTCAAATGATTTGATAATTGTGATCGGGGGAGAATGTGTGATTTAAATTGGATTTAAACTGATAATACGGTAAATGGTTTAATAAGGATGTACAAGCTCTCCTTCCCACATGTGACAAACGATTTCAAATTTTCCATGCACATGTTGAGGGGGAGCATCTATCTTAAATCTATGATTTGAAACGTGATCACTTATCTCAATGTGCAGGTTCCCTCTAGTATGTGCAAAACTCTTTTCAAATCTCGAGGCACATATTGAGGGGGAGCAAAATTATGAAAATCTCATCATTCCCCAAAATGCTTTATCTACTTGATTTGATCAGGGAAGTGAGGTTGATATCTTTTAGAAAATGGTAATCAAAGAAGTTAATTCTTCCTCTTGCCTCCGTGTGCAAAACGATTTCAAACATTTGATGCACATGTTGAGGGGAGCACTTGTTCTAAAAATATCAAAAACAATTCAGGTACAAAATGTCTTGATAATATATCACAAGTATCTGGATTGATTTTCAAATGGTTTTCAATTGGTTCAAATGGCAGATGAACAATACCAAATAGACCGACCAAATTTACTTTATGCATGGTGATATAAGGATGATAAGGTTAGGTATTTGTTCCCGATCCGCCAGAGGGAGGGATCTACCCAGGACTATCCACTAGTTAGTGTAGAGTTCTTAGGTATGATGATAAAAGGAGAAAAATGAGTTATGGGAAGAGTGCGGTGGTGAGCTAAATCTGGAATAAACCCAACAAGGTTCTAGCTATGAAGTCTCGGTAAGCACTGAAGGGGTTGAAGAATTAAAAAGAATTGAATGAGAAAAGGGTGAAAACAAATAGCCCTCCTTATATTCAACCTTAGGGCAGAAACCGGGTTCAATTCATTTGCTACTGGCTGTTACCAAGGTAACACCGGTATTGAAGACAAGACGTCATGGACCCAGTGACGCACTGCACTTCAATCTTCCCAAACCACTCAAGTTCCTCTTAAAAGGGCTTGTTTCATTCTCACGGGGAACCTACATTATCTATCAAC